>OW285235.1:102101875-102765089 GCA_935421215.2 Melolontha melolontha
TCTTTCATTATAGTAGACTTGGCCCAGTCCACTAGCATTATGTCAATGTGCCTTAAGTGTCAGTTTGACTTTATTAAGTTTTCTGTATTATCCTGTTTGAACGTTTTGCCGCAACAAAAAGCGTATTTTCGTTAAAAATGAATAACAATGAATTAACGGACATGTTACAAGTGTTCTTTGAATGTAATAAAAATCGCCTTCAAGCGGTTCGTCGGTACAGTGCTCGTTTTCCGGGCAGAGAAGTTCCAGGTTCGAAAATATTTCAGAGAATTGAAAAGAATTTAAGAAATTATGGATCATTTACCAAACCAAAAACACAAAAACGGAAATTCTCCGAAGATAAGGAATTAGATGTTCTTCTTGCAGTACAGAAAAATTCACGAACTTCGATTCGCGAAATTGCACATAATATTGGGGTATCAAAAACTACAGTTCATGGTATTTTAAGAAACACACAAACTTAAACCGTACATAGCTCGAAAAGTTCATGCATTAGAACAAAATGATCCTGGCCGAAGAATCCAGTTTTGTCGTTTTTATTTAAATGCATTAGAACAAGACCCGAATTTTTACAGAAGGATAATTTGGTCTGATGAATGCACTTTTAGCAACAACGGTATTTTTAATAGAAACATACATCGACAGTGGAGTGCAGACAATCCGAGATTTGTAATTGAAAATAATTTTCAAAGACGTTTCAACGTAAATGTTTGGTGTGGCATTTTAGGTGATCAATTAATTGGGCCATTTTTCATAGATGGTTGCTTAAATCAAGAAAAATACTACACTTTATTACACGCGCACAACGCCAGAGTAAATACTGATTTGTTGAACACCCAATTTGGAAATAGGTGGATAGGAACATCCGGTCCTATCGAGTGGCCTGCGCGTTCACCGGATCTTCCGCCCCTCGATTTTTGGTTGTGGGCTTATCTACAAGATCGAGTTTATTTAACAACTCCAGAAAATGTTGACATTTTAAGACAAAGAATTATTAACACTTGTCAAGAAGTACCTGCCGCTTGTCTTTTAAATGCGACCTTTGGAGTAATTAGGAGATGTGCGATATGTGTTGAACAAGGTGGCGGGCAATTTCAACATTTATTGTAAAGTGTTTTGTTTTTTATAATAATATTTATAATACTTACATTTCCAATGTTTCATGACACATTCGAATATTTATAAATAATGGAAAACAAAGATGAAATTTATAAATTTTTTTTTTGCAATAAACGTTTATCAAAAATAAACATGTTATACATCGTTGAATTCAGAAAAAAAAATCCAATCCGAATATAGCCAAAAATATATATGTTACCATTTAAAATAAAAAACTTGACTGTCGTTTGACATTAATGAAAACAATTGAAAACAAATAAAACAATGCTATCTTATAGTGTTTTTGATGCTATTAAATTTACTTTTTGTTTAAATAAAACCGGACAATAAATAACGGAATTATGAATGTTGGCGTTTTTTACGGGACAGCCTGTATATCTATTTATACCCAGAAAAAGATTATTTTACAGCTAGCGATGTAATATTCGCGTAGTTAAAATGGTTTTTAAATTTGTACAACGGATCTTTCGCAACACTGTTGTTAAATAGTTGCTTCAATCTAGTCAAATCAACATTTTTACATAATACAGTATTAAATTTATCTCTGATACAAACACTGTTTTCATCATTTAAAATATGTAGCACTGTTTCTACGCGGGCAATAATTTCAACCGAATCCGATAAGGACAACGAAGTGTTCTGTAATTTTTTTATCGCGTCCACTACTGTAACGTAATTCTCGTAAATAATATTTAAATCTGCTACAACTTGAAGATTTTGAAATTGCATTAGATAGAGCCTTATTGCAATTGCTTCTTTAGGGTTTAGTTGTAAAATCACCAACTTTAACTTATCAAAATGTTTAAAATAATAAAATACTGCCTCTAACCATATACCCTTTCGTGTAAGAATTGGCTACGGCGGTTCCGGGATGTTGGAACATTGTGAATGAAAGGGCCTAATACGTTTCAGAGATTAAACCGCTTTCATCTGTCCTATTAGCTGATCCACATCGGGATAACATTTTCGTAGTGTCTGCTACAAGATGCATGAGGCAGACATGTACCGTGTAGCAAGTTTGGCTGAACTTCTTTGAATAATTGTCCCATGCGATGTATAACTACGGCAGCATCGGTAACCATCATTAATACTTGCTTCGGTAAAATTTCAAAGTTGTGTAGTGTTTTAGTTAATACATTATGACGTGCTTCTATAGACTAACAAGTAAGGGTGTGACGGTTCTTACGAGATCATTGTCCGTACAACTATCGAAATAATGGAATTTTTCTTATCTGTAGTTTCATCTACGAGTATAGTGAGCCACAGTCTTTTATTTTTTACTGCGGTTTTTACATAATTATCCATTTTTTCGCTCACCGTCGGTAAATACCTACGTAGCGTCCTCGGGCTTGGTGGTTTCCACATAGGATTGTATTTGTTCTAAAACTGATGAAACATTCTTTGTCCAATTTTTTTCAATTGGTATATTACATGCACTTGACATCATACTTAAGTCACAAAGAAACTCATTATATAGTCTTTCTCCGTTTCTTTTTAGATTTGTGTAGCGCACTATTAACATGTTTTCTACATAAACGTGGATTACAACGTAAAAAACTTTTCTCACAAACTAAGAACGTCACTACTTTACCATAATATATTAAGTCTGGAAATTGCTATAAAAATTTGCTTACCCTGTTAGCAAACAGGCGAGTTGATGCATTTCTATGAACTTGCGATATTTTCAATGCTTTGCGTTCGAATTACACATATATGTATTCGTAAATACATCTACCCATTATGATAGCTGTTCATGTACTAAAGTGGGAAATGCGAGACGCACAACTTGAGGCGACAGCAGCTCTGAATCGCTCAAACCCCTCGCTCTCTTACGCTAGTGTAAATCGACCAAGAATGCTTTGCTCTAATGATAAAGATATATATGTATATATACAGGGCAATCCAAATTAAGTGTTCACCATTGGTAACTTTGCTATTATTAAAGATACAAGATTGTTTAAATTAGCAAACTAGTAGTACTTTTAACGCTCTTTAAGATGGAAGAATTAAAAAAAACAAATGAGCAGTGCGTTTTCGAGTTTTCCCGAAAAATTTGTTTTTTTTCAAACGGAAACCCCTGTATATTATATCATTTTCTGTTAGAAATTCAATTTTTAAACAAAAAATAAGAACTTTTATAAGAACTTTTTTACTGGGATTAAAAACACTTGAGTTATAATGTATAAACAAAAACAGCTAAATAATTTTTATAAACTTTATTTTATACATAAACATATCATTAAAAGAAAATAAAAATCACTGATTTTTTCATAGAAGATGTTCAAAAATACCACCTTGTTGTCCAATACATTTTTGAACACGTTTCTGAACTTGTCGAACTGCTTTTAGTATGGTCGTACCATCTATTTGGTTTATCTTTTCACTAACTGCAATTTTTAGGGCGTTTACGTTTTCGTACCTTTGCTTATAAATCTCTGTCTATAAATATCCCCATAAAAAAAAATCAAGCGGTGTTAAATCTGGCGATCGGGGAGGCCACTGAATAGGACCATTTGTTCCTATCCATGAATTGTTAAAAATAGTATTTAAAATTTGATGAGTACCTCTGTAGTTGTGCGCAGGTGCGCCATCCTGCTGAAAATGCAGATTCTGTCTACTTATGAGATCAATATCGTCTAAGAAATTATTCAAAATTTCAGTCAAAAATTCTATGTACCTTTCACCAGTTAGAGTGCCCTCATAAAAGAAAGGACCATCAATCCTTGAACCAATTAAACCGCACCAAACATTAAAACTGTAACAGACTTGCTAGCATCTTGGATGTACTAAAAGAAGATTTTCCTTTGACCAGTAATGATGATTTTTTGTATTGTACATTCCAGAATTTGAGAAATTTGATTCATCGGTCCATAAAATAACGAAAGTTGTTTACATTTTGGCGACAAAAGTTAAGATACCAGTGGCAAAAAAACATTCTTCTCTCTGGATCCCCTGGCAAGAAAACTTGAACTGGTTTGTACTTATAAGGAATGAATTTGTGTTTCTTCAGAATCCTATGCACAGTACCGTGACTCAAATCAGATTCCTTGATAATATCTAGTATGGAATTCTCACGGTTGGCCTCAAAATATGCAAGAACTAGAATTTCCGTGGCATAGCTTATTATAAAAGTCCTTCTTGTTCTTGTTTTGGCAAAAACACTGTCATTGCCTCTAAATTTTCGGTACAGTCTCAGAAAAAATTGCTCATTTGGTTGTGTTCGGAGTGTATATAATTCAGCGTAGTGTTCTTTTGCCCTCCTAGAGGATTTTCTGCACACTAAATAAGATTCTAACATATCACACTTTTCTGCATGGGTAAAAATCATTTTTTTGTCAAATTAATAACTAGCAAAATGAAATTTATGAGTGAAAGACTAATAAAACTGTACAAATATTTGACGTTTACTAGAAAGAATTAACGTCGTTATCATAGAAACATAGAAATGCACTTGACTTTGCTGTTTTTGTTTATTCACTATAACTCAAGTATTTTTAATCCCAGTAAAAAATTTCTTATAAGATTTTTTGATTAGAAATTGAATTTCTAACAGAAAATGGTATAATATACAGGGGTTTCCATTTGAAAAAAACATATTTTTCGGGAAAACTCGAAAACGCGCTCCTCTTTTTTTTTTAAATTCTTCCATCATAAAGAGCGTTAAAAGTACTACTAGTTTGCTAATTTAAACAATCTTGTATCTTTAATAATAACAAAGCTACCAATGGTGAACACTTAATTTGGATTGCCCTCTATATATATATATATATATATATATATATATATATATATATATATATATATCAAAAATTAATTGATAATATATCACGGTCGATAATTTCTTTTCAATTATATATATATATATATATATATATATATATATGTATGTATTAATAACTTACTACACTTGTGTTGAATTAGGGTGTCGTTTTGAAGAAAAACACTGTTTTGGTTGTGTGACGTTTCGGTCTTGGATTTAGACCTTCCTCAGACCTGTTTTTATTAAGAAACAAACAAAAAAGGAATGTAAACAAATTTGTCAATATGTTGTCATTGGACAAAATAAAATGTATTACAAATACTCACATAACCTAAAATATATGGGCATTTGTTTGTAATACTACACACACGAGCCTGTTATCGTGGCCTCTACATGTTAAAATCATCTCTATGTCAATGATGATCAAACTAACAAAACACTAAACTTTTAATACACTAGTACATATACTGCAAACTAAAATCAGTCAGACAGGCTTGAAATCTCTTTATATTGTGTGCCGTGTGAATTACTTTTATCGCTAAAACATATTTCTCAGTGCACGTATATCAGTAAAATGTGTGTCTTGAAAACTTCAATACTTTTTACTTGTGTTTGATGTGTCGAGCCTTTTTTTCGTTTGTAAACATGTTCTACTAGAAATCGGAACAAAAAATAAAAAATATAAAAAAATATATATAAAACACAAAAAACAGAAAAAACAGAAAAACAAAAAATAAATTAAGACCGGTAGTAAGCAGTGTTGAAAGCCACACCAAACATTTAGCCAAGTATATATATCAAACATCCTAGAGAAGTCTTTCACCACCTACAATAACAGCAAAATTAGAGACACATTTGAGTTTGCACAATATGCCAACAACCTAGAAATACCAAAAAACCATATGTTGGTGTCGTTCGATGTTATTAGCTTGTTCACCAACATCCCCATAGATACAACGGTACAAATAATACAAGACAACTGGCAGTTGATACAGCCCAACACCAACATGCCAAAGACGGTTTTCATGGGCATTCTAGAATGGATCTTTGACAGCGTGTATTGCTTATATGAGGGAGAATATTACGCGCAAATACACGGGACACCAATGGGGTTGTTGTTGAGTTCCGTGTTGGCTGATATTGTGATGAATACCATCATAAAATACGTGGTAGAGAAAATCGATTTTCAATTCCATTTCATTAAACAATATGTTGACCTCATCTGTTGCATTCCAAATGACAGGATCAACACCACCTTAGAAGTATTTAATAGCTACAGCAACAAATTGCAGTCACGGTCGAGACGGAGCACAATAACACAATACCTTTTTTGGACACACTAATCATAAACGATAATAGTATCCTAAAGTTGAGATGGTACAGAAAACCGTCAAACACGAATAGACTTTTAAATTACCATTCCAATTGTCCCAGGAAGTATAAGGTGAATTTGATCAAGGCGTTCAAGAACAGGATAATGAGGATTTCACACGCAGACTATATACAACACGATTTACACACATTGAGACAGATACTGCTACAGAATATCTACCCCAGCACATTAACGAGCAAAATTATCTTCGCCACAGGTGTAGAGAGAGACCAAATATCAACAGATATTACCAACGAAATACCACAAGGCGTCAATGAGGACAGCGAGACCAGATATGGAAAACTACAATACATCCCAAACCTAACTAACAAAATAAAAAACGTTTTCCAAAACGTGGTTACAGTAGCGTACACAACAGCCGTCCCCGGTTCCAGATTGTTCACGAAATTAAAACATCCAATACCGGTGGACATGAACAACAACGTCATATATGCAATACCGTGTAGTTGCAACTCGTTTTATATAGGGCAAACGAAGCAAAGATTGAAAAATAGATTGACGCAGCACGACAGCGACAGTAGAGTCAAACCACAGGCATGCGCAATGGCAAGCCACATAGCGTCGACACACCACCAACCGAGATACAAAGATGTCAGAATCATTTTCAAAGAACCAAACCACACAAGACGACTATTCCTGGAAACTCTAACAATAAAGAGCGTACAATATAATCTAAATACTAAAGCCGACTCCCTCAGTTTCAGCAATATCTACATACCACAACTACAACATATAACAACGGGTATACAGAATAAGTTCACATAATAAGATTATATAATGTGAGGGCGAATATTTTTTCCTGTTTATGCGTTTGGGGTTTTTTAGCCTTTGTTGCGCGTGGTGTTTTTTTGTGTTTTTGTTTTTCTGTTTTTTGTGTTTTATATATATTTTTTTATATTTTTTATTTTTTGTTCCGATTTCTAGTAGAACATGTTTACAAATGAAAAAAAGGCGCGACACATCAAACACAAGTAAAAAGTATTGAAGTTTTCAAGATACATTTTACTGACATACGTGCCCTGAGAAATATGTTTTAGCGATAAAAGTAATTCACACGGCACACAATATAAAGAGATTTCAAGCCTGTCTGACTGATTTTAGTTTGCAGTATATGTACTAGTGTATTAAAAGTTTAGTGTTTTGTTAATTTGATCATCATTGACATAGAGATGATTTTAACATGTAGAGGCCACGATAACAGGCTCCTGTGTGTAGTATTACAAACAAATGCCCATATATTTTAGGTTATGTGAGTATTTGTAATACATTTTATTTTGTACAATGACAACATATTGACAAATTTGTTTACATTCCTTTTTTGTTTGCTTCTTAATAAAAACAGGTCTGAGGAAGGTCTAAATCCAAGACGAAACGTCACACAACCAAAACAGTGTTTTTCTTCAAAACGACACCCTAATTCAACACAAGTGTAGTATGTTATTAATACATAGTGCTATTCACCATCAACATACACGTTGAATTCCACCATACATACATATATATATATATATATATATATATATATATATATATATATATATACAGACTGTCCCGTAAAAAAACGCCAACATTCATAATTCCGTTATTTATTGTCCGGTTTTATTTAAACAAAAAGTAAATTTAATAGCATCAAAAACATTATAAGATAGCAGTGTTTTATTTGTTTTCAATTGTTTTCATTAATGTCAAACGACAGTCAAGTTTTTTATTTTTGGCTATATTCGGATTGGTTTTTTTTTCTGAATTCAACGATGTATAACATGTTTATTTTTGTTAAACGTTTATTGCAAAAAAAAAACTTTATAAATTTCATCTTTGTCTTCCATTATTTATAAATTTGTGTCATGAAACATTTGAAATGTAAGTATTATAAATATTATTATAAGAAACAAAACACTTTACAATAAATGTTGAAATTGCCCGCCACCTTGTTCAACACATATCGCAAATCTCCTAATTACTCCAAAGGTCGCATTTAAAAGACAAGCGGCAGGTGCTTCTTGACAAGTGTTAATAATTCTTTGTCTTAAAATGTCAACATTTTCTGGAGTTGTTAAATAAACTCGATCTTGTAGATAAGCCCACAACCAAAAATCGAGGGCGTAAGATCCGGTGAACGCGCAGGCCACTCGATAGGACCGGATGTTCCTATCCACCTATTTCCAAATTGGGTGTTCAACAAATCAGTATTTACTCTGGCGTTGTGCGCGGGAGCCCCATCTTGTTGAAAAAATATTCTATTTAAATTTGCCAAAGGTAATTCATCTAAAAAGTTTTGGAGATTTTCGTGTAATAAAGTATAGTATTTTTCTTGATTTAAGCAACCATCTATGAAAAATGGCCCAATTAATTGATCACCTAAAATGCCACACCAAACATTTACGTTGAAACGGCTTTGAAAATTATTTTCAATTACAAATCTCGGATTGTCTGCACTCCACTGTCGATGTATGTTTCTATTAAAAATACCGTTGTTGCTAAAAGTGAATTCATCAGACCAAATTATCCTTCTGTAAAAATTCGGGTCTTGTTCTAATGCATTTAAATAAAAACGACAAAACTGGATTCTTCGGCCAGGATCATTTTGTTCTAGTGCATGAACTTTTCGAGCTATGTACGGTTTAAGTTTGTGTTTTCTTAAAATACCATGAACTGTAGTTTTTGATACCCCAATATTATGTGCAATTTCGCGAATCGAAGTTCGTGAATTTTGCTGTACTGCAAGAAGAACATCTAATTCCTTATCTTCGGAGAATTTCCGTTTTTGTGTTTTTGGTTTGGTAAATGATCTATAATTTCTTAAATTCTTTTCAATTCTCTGAAATATTTTCGAACCTGGAACTTGTCTGTCCGGAAAACGAGCACTGTACCGACGAACTGCTTGCAGGCGATTTTTATTACATTCAAAGAACACTTGTAACATGTCCGTTAATTCATTGTTATTCATTTTTAACGAAAATACGCTTTTTGTTGCGGCAAAACGTTCAAACAGGATAATACAGAAAACTTAATAAAGTCAAACTGACACTTAAGGCACATTGACATAATGCTAGTGGACTGGGCCAAGTCTACTATAATGAAAGATGAAATTTATAAAGTTTTTTTTTTAATTTTTTATTATTAGGAGATGTGCGATATGTGTTAAACAAGGTGGCGGGCAATTTCAACATTTATTGTAAAGTGTTTTGTTTCTTATAATAATATTTATAATACTATATATTTATAATAATAACATTTCAAATGTTTCATGACACATTCGAATATTTATAAATAATGGAAGACAAAGATGAAATTTATAAAGTTTTTTTTTTGCAATAAACGTTTATCAAAAATAAACATGTTATACATCGTTGAATTCAGAAAAATAAAATCCAATCCGAATATAGCCAAAAATATATATGTTGCCATTTAAAATAAAAAACTTGACTGTCGTTTGACATTAATGAAAACAATTGAAAACAAATAAAACACTAATATCTTATAGTGTTTTTGATGCTATTAAATTTACTTTTTGTTTAAATAAAACCGGACAATAAATAACGGAATTATGAATGTTGGCGTGTTTTACGGGACAGTCTGTATATATATATATATATATATATATATATATATATATATATATATAATTTCTTTTTCCATTCACTTAATTATAAATTGTTAATTATTCCTTGGAATTCGGCTCGATAACTATTTATAAAATAAAAATGCTCATTTTAATGTTTCGACTTTTATTTTGTCCTCATCAGAATAAATTTGATTATAATACTAGGTGTTCTTCTGCAAAGGTAAATTTAAACTAATAATAATATAATATATTATTTTATATTTTAAGTAAAATAGTTCATTTACTTAAAATATAAAATTGGCCATTGTACATTTAACATATGGAAGTAGACTGAATTTTAGTAGGCCTAAAGTATGTATATATTTTAAATTTATGTGTTTTGACCTTGCCTGTAATTTGATACTTTCGGCTTGGCGTGAGTGAATTTTAACAGATTCAAATGTTATTGAACTTGAATTTCTTCGTTATATATATTACGGAGGTTTTAGATGGTAGATATGATTTTGACAGATTTGAAATTACATGACGGTCATTAACGACGTTTTCTTCATGTTTTTTAATATGGATTAACTCTAGATCTTGCTTTGCCATTTATTTCGGTGTTTAGTATTTTAACTTCCTTGTAATTGGAACTGTGGTTATTTTTAGTTTCATGTTTTCTTAAAGCTAATTATCCATATTGCTCACAAAAATTACAATTAAGTTTTTTTAAAACAAAATTAAAAGCAGCCATTCCATGGGGAAAAAAATCACATTTAGTTTATAGCATACCATGTAATGATTGTAGTCGCATTTATATCAAACAGAACAACATTTGAAAAAAAGAATCAACGGTCACAAATATTCAAAAAATATTAGAGCTTTAAAAAAATGCATATAATATGTAATATATGCAAAATATGCGCTTTGCATATTTGGCTTACATTAATTATTACTATTCCACGCGTAAATTCAGTGTTAGAACCTGTACCATTACAACAGAATATCGCCCACCGTCAACGAATTATTGTTATAGAGCAAGCCGGTTTTTGAACGGGGAATGGCTGTGACCAAGTTTTGGCGTTACATAGCACCTTGAAACAGAATTTTAGAAGGGCCTGACATCATTCACTGCTTTTGTCGATTTCTGCAGTGCCTCTGACACATTTTGTAAGAATGGAATGATTTTTAAATTCCAAAAAATCATATCCTATACTAAGTTAAGCAAACTTATCCATAATCTGCTGAGCAATCGCCGATTCGCAGTCTCGCTAAACAATCGAACTAATAATGGCAAAAATTTGAACAATGGCCTTCCTCAAGGCTCAGTTCTGGCTCCTCTAATGTTCAAAATTTACACTAGTGATCATCCACCCAGAAAATCACGAAAATATCTATATGCAGACGACCTGGCTTTATACACCCAAACCAAGAATTTAGAAAGTAGAGAATTACAACTTGCTGAAAATCTGGAAGCTTTAAGAAATTACGCTTACAAACAAACCCTTCAAAATCTGAATCATGCGCCTTCCGTTTGTGTAACAAAGAAGTCAATACAGAGCTGAATGTTGAATTTGGTGGTAGTCGGATCAAACAACCCTTACTTTAAATATCTGGGCGTAATGTTAGACCAGTCTCTAACATTCAAGTAGCACCACTATAAAACTAGTGAAAAGGTGAAGACCGGAAACAATATATTAAATAAACCTGCCGGAAATTTATGGGGAGCGAATGAGGAGACCTTGCGAACGGCATCCATTGCACTGGTTTACTCTCCTACTGAATACTGCGCTGCTGCCTGGTATCGATGCTCTCACACCAAGCTAGTAGATATTAAATTTAACGATACAATGAGGATTGTCACCTGTACTGCTAGATCCACTCTTAGTTACCGATTCTTTTTAACTTTGCCCCGCCTGATATCATAAATGGCATCCTTGATCATTGATCTTCCCATACACGATTATTTAGAGAGCGTCCCAAGGATCTGAATTGAGGAATAGAAATTTAATTTCTAATTCTTCAGAACCTCTACCAGGCGTAACCTTTCCACGTAGACGATAGTCTCAGTTAAATAGTTAGATTCCGCACAGACTACCCAATAGTTTATAAATGGAAACTAGCAGATACTGCCTCTGCGACTGCGGAAGTGCGGAACTGACTATGGCCCACATAGTAAACGTCTGTCCCAACAGAAGTTTCCCTGGTGGTATCTAATATCTGAGCAAGACCACTCCTGCAGCTCTGGACAGGTAGAAAAATGTATATATTAGTGTCTAAATTAGTTTTACAACCCTTTTTTATTGTCATAAACGTAGTTTATACATTTATATCTGAATTTCAATTTCACTTCTCATACGAAATAAATAAATAAACTACTACCCGTACCTTCCTTCGATATTTGCCTAAAGTTGTTTTTTAAACATAATGTTAAACTGACTGTGGCATGGAATGCACTGGTTTCTCTTGAAAGATATGATATAACAGACATGAACCTGATGAAAGACGGATTAAATGTCATTGAATGCAGGGCATAGCGGTACAGACAACCAAAACGTTGTCATAATTCAGCTGAGTTATGAATTTGCAAAGATACTGCAAAACTTAATCGAGAAAGTGTTCAATTCAGTAAAACTACTGTTCGTCATTGCGATAAATACCTGTACTGTAATAATGGCTACAGTAAAAGTAAGAGTTTTAAGCATTTATTATTAATGATCTAATATACCGGGTGCCCTTGAAATAATAAGACAACGTATGAAAAATGGGAAGATTAAATTATATAAAATATATTCCCCAAAATTTTTTCCAAAATTCCTTCTGATGACCGAGAAAAAAAAGGAAAAATTATTCAAAGAAATTTTGTTACGCCTCTGTACGACTTAATATATCATAAATACTATCGAAGACGATATCTTAAAGCTGACCCACAATATAGTTTTGTTACTGTCCATCTCACTTTAAGTATTGTCGTGTTGTGGATCGCTACGTAGCTTCGATACAATTTTTCGATTAAAAATTGTAACTTAAATGCCCGTAAAGCAGATGTTTACATGTTCATTTAATATATGATATTTAAAAATTGATTTTGACTTTCGTACTAGGTTATTGTCCCCTTACCATAATAAAACTAGGACACAATGTTATCGGTTTTATAAATATAAACATTGCCAACATTAAATACGATAGCAGCATTCTGAATCCGATATTCATATTGTATATTTCTTCTAACAAAAAAAATCCTCGTAATATAAATGAAATTTTAGTATGTTTTTTAAAATTGGTTTTGTAAATAAATGTAACACACATCTTAATATTTAATTATTTACTTGAATGTATAAAAAGCTGATTTTATACGAGATATTGACCTCAGCAATAAGGATATTATAGCTTCTGTAATATCGACAGCTGTTACATATTGCTGTGGACTTTTCCCCATAAATATTTTAAAAATATTTGACTTGCGCAGTTGGAGCAAGCCGTTTGTTCTGCTGTGGATGATTTTTAATACTGTATTTTTTATGCGAAGTCTGCGTGCTTGCTGTATCCTGAGAGACAAGAGTAATGTGAGATAAGAAAGACGTGTTTATAAAAAGATTAATCTTTATCTTTTTATTAAGTAACTTCGGGTTTATTTTTTGATTTAATTGTGGTTGGTGCTGTGTTAATTTCATTACCGCTATTTAACGAGTTTGTTTATCTCGTAATTGTTATATTTTACACTTTCTTACTCACGTGTCTTGAATATATTTTTTACGTAAGTAATATATTATTAAAAGATATCTTATTATTATTTTGAATGAATTGAATATTGTATTATTATTATCGTATTGAGATTTAGTCTTAGATATTTGATATAAATAACAAAGAAGGATTTTTAAAATTTCTAGTAAAAAAAAAAGTTCTGTAACTGTAAAATTTAGTACGTTGGTATATCAAGGGCATTTTTTGTTACATGTAGTTGCACATGCGTTAGACTTTGTATCGGTCTGTCAAATAGTTTGTTTATTTTATTCTCTAGGGAGAAATGAAAAAGTTTCTTTGTAAATTATTATTTTTTAATTTTGATCGGCTATCACAAAAGTTTTTGATCGCATGCAGCTGTCATTTCCATGCGTTATTTTTACCTTTACAATATTGTTAAATGAGGCAATATTAATCTTTATACTTTATAAAGATTTTTTTCTTTTTTTTTTATTTTTGTATTAAATTTTCATTTAAATTTTATTGTGTTTATTATTATTTAACCTTATTTCAAGAAGTTTACAAGTAACTTAAAGAAATATAATTATAACATTTGTCAATACTCTTTTACTGGCTCATTATAAATTTTGTAGAAGAGACATCCACTTTTCCGGTTGGAACCCTGAGAGGAAAGCAGTCCTATTTTTTGAAATTAAACCGACTGAGTATCCTAGCTGGATAGATTTGTCGTGAATTGTGAAAAAGCAAATTTCAAGATCACAATTCATAGCAATATGTAAACATACGATGTGTGTATAACTTCAATGGAGGTACATATTTAAATTCTGAATATTTTGAATTCATAGGCGGAACATGACACAATTTTTAGGGGATTTTTAATTTTATGGTTCGCGTCGTAATTGACAATATTTTGGATTCATATTATATATAATTACATCTTTACATTTTTGTCACGTTGTCTTTTTATTTCAAGGAAACCCTGTATAATATGCTGGGCTTCATGTTTTAACACTTTTTCTTCTTTGCGACGTAATTTTAATAGACAGTAGTATAACTGTCAATCTTGTATTGAAAAATAGGTACTTCCACAATCAAAATATTAAAAATGTTTTGTATACTTTATTGATTGGCCAGTTGCCTTGGCAGCTACTGATCTATTAAATCATATTAAATTAGTTTATCATTTCCAAATTATGCCATTTTGTCAATCCTAACTGCGGAGCTATTAATAATGTAAATCTATAGACCGGAATATTAGAGCGATAATAAAATCATATTTAGTGTCTCTTTTTAATAGCTCTTACAATTAGCTTACAGTTTATTTAGTTATTTACTAGGCACTCAGGAATACATTTTAAATGCGTTCATAGGATTTAAATTACTCTTGAATTGTTTACAGCTGTTTAAGCAATTTTCATCTAATTTAAATACATTCGATAAAATTTATAATTAGCTATCTATATATAGTGGATATGTCAAGTATATATTTACTTGGAAAGTAATATTATCCTGTTGCCTCCAAAGTTTCATAATTTTTTCTGCTTTATCTTTCCACGAGGAAAAGTTTAGTTGTCGATCAAAGTCTCGACAAAATGGATTTTATTCTATTCATCCTCTAAACTTACATAAATATTTATAAGTTTTTGACAGCTACGTTATACAGTACCGTAGCGTTATAAAAATTCTATTGCAATGCGACGTGCGATACATTTCTGTGATGTTCTTTTTTTGTGCGTGCCAGATTCCGAAAAACTTTTTCAACTTCCCCTCTGTATCGGTGCCGTTGAGTTGATGGGCTTTCCCCGATGTGGAGTAACACATACGCACATAAAGAGAGAAAGAGACGGACAGAGAGAGTTGAAATATGATAATGAAAAAAATTTTGCGAGAAAATAGAAAATTCTCCACGCGAGTGTCAGGAGTATGAGGGTAGGAATCCGAACCTCGCTTGAAATCGGAGATGCCAAAAGCGATAACGGAACAGAAAAAGGATTTATTATTACTGTTTGTTCACAGTAGACTCAAAGTGAAAACCAAACCATCCGAATAATTTCCTATGTATTCATCTATATGTCACCCAGATTTAAATTTTTCTGTTTTTCTTTTCAGAAAAATAGCAAGCGTATCGGTATTTCAAACATCATTCGTTAAAGTAAAGTAGATCGTGTGTGTTGTTATAGCATTATCAAATTATTTTATTCAGAAAAGATATTTAATTTTAGGAAATCATGAAAAATATATAATGTTTTATTTAAAAACTACTAAAAATATTGCGATGATCTAAATCCATCATTCTTTTTCATTTTGTCCATTTCTCCCTTTGGCCTTTCTTGGGGGCGAAGGGGGAGGGATATTAATAAATTATAAAACTGTTTACCATATTTTTCATTCAGCTGCCAGCTTGCTACTAACCTTCAACATATTTTGTATCGTAATGCTTTCTGAATTTTAATTTGTAAATACTACGGGAGTTGTAGCTGAAAACATAAGCAGAATTTGTAGGGAAGCCATCATACATGAATAAATTGAATTGTACATTGTTGCTTCAAAACCTTGATAGGCAATAATGTTTTAAAGACTTTATTGGTAAAAGATTTAAAGCAAACGTCAAGAGAATTTGTAGGAAGATTAAATATTCAACACAGTATATATAATATTATAATATTTATTTATTTGCACCCAAAAGTGAAAACCAAAACGGCTTACAACAAAATGGTACATCTGCTTTACTCTTTGAAGCAAAATAAGAATTCATAATTGAAACAAAAAAAACAAAAATAGTAATTTCATAAGACATTATTTTTGCGCACGTTTTTTAAAGACTGGGTGCGCAAAATGTCTTATGAAACGTGTGTTTTATACTATTTTTTATTATTTCGGTTTTCAATTGTTCAAAAAGCTTTTATAAATAGAAATATTTAATTCAAAAATTTAAGGAATTTAAATTCTCTGATGTTGGCCGCATTGACATTCAATTTTCGTTTTAAAAATTTAAAATCGGCGGTGTCAATTTATGTATAAAATTTGTACTGATTTAAATAATAAATTATTTTAATTAATCAGTAAAATGGACGAACAAATTAATTGCACGCTCTCCGAGCATAGGCGCTATATAGGTGCTTTCTGACTTGGTGTAATGAAAATGGTATTGTGAATATTACCGAAATGTAATGATTGCCTATTCTGATAAAGAAAGCAGTAGAAAAGGTATCATCACTAGAGATCGTACGGACGCATTAGGCCGAAATTACGATGGACATATAAAAAGTCTATAACATCACTAAGTACAACACGCAGTTATTGAATAGCACTATTCATTCGGTTAACCGCACATCTGTTTCTTGTCGTTGAATTGTGATGCAATTACTTCAACATTACAGTTAAATTCCTTTCTTCATGGGCCTAGATAGAAGCCTAAGGGGTTTTTATAATTTATTTTATTTATTAGTTTATATTTCCTAAGATAATTAAATTACGGTTAGTTTCTTCTTTTTATTGTTTTAACTGTTAATTATCCACTTCGTAATTTTTGTAATAGATCCTGTTTAATATCGTTTCATCGAACCTACTTCTCCTATTTTGACGTTTAAGCGTCCTGTGAATTTCGTTAAGTTTCAATAACTTAAGCATACATTTTTAATTTTCATATTTTTAGATCTAGAAAATTGTTTAAGTTACTTTTTCAGATATGATATGGAACAACGTCTAGAATGGCATCGTGAAATAATGGCGAATTAGATTAAGTGCCAAACTGATTGCATGTCCATCGGCAATGATTCCGAAATTTATTGCAAAGTCTATAAAATATCGTTAAAAAATCCCAAGAAATCGCATGTAAAACGTCACTTAACATCGCAAACACACAGAATTCCGATAGTTAACAAAATTTCTATACATGTTTAAATGACGATGCTCGAAGTATTTCTGAGAGCAAGGAACTAATACAAATTCCAGATTTAAGAAATCAGTTATACTTTCTTCAGGAACGCTTTGGAAATTTTCCAAAACTAATCACTTATTTTGAAAATCAAAATCTCAAATTAAATGATGGATTAACCACATTAGATGTGGCTATTAATAATTTAAAAATATTCCAAGTGACTTCGGATGTGGCCTTCGGCAAGTGTTAGACGCAGTGTTTAATAGAAATCCAGATTTAATAACATTGCAGCAATTGTGTATGGGGACAATGCCTCAAAATATAACTGCTAAATACGCAGAAATAAAAGAATATTTCAAAAATATTCATCAGAGGATGACTAGCGTTTATAAAGAAGATGCACCGCTTTATATTTTATTCTAAAATTTTAGTGTAGGCAATTTAGATGGGGTAAGGAATCAACTCAAGACAATCCTACATGCAGAAACAGAACTTAGCAGATCGAAGAAGGAAGGTGTCAGTTATCGTTGTTGAAGGGGAGATATCAGCAGCCACGGTATTAAAAATTTAACATGATAATTTAAGAATGAACAAACTGTCAGTAGGATGAATTAACAATCTACTTACTCCCGAACAAAAGTTGTGTCGGCAACAAATTTGTGAAGAAAGCTTGCGGATTTTAACTGATTATAAAAAACTTTTTCCAAAATTACAACAGATGATGCGACATGTGTGTAAAGCTAGTATCTATCGACAAAACAAAAATTGTTGCAGTGGGTCCAGGAGAGATCCCCTCTACCAAAAAGACAAGGGCTCAAAATTCATCAAGAGAATTGATGGCGACGGGGTTTTGTAATACAGAAGAAATTTTGTTAATCGAATACATGATGAAAGTTTATATACTTGTAAGAAAGTATATAAGGAAACAAGTCGAAATTTAAAAACCGCCATACAGCAAAAAAAGACTCCATAACTTTGCTTAAAAATTATGCTGTTCCATGACAATTACAGAGTTCACAAAGCTCGCCAAGTCCGAGAAATAATCAACCACTGTGACTTCGTAGAGATAGAACATTCATGGTATAGCCCGAACTTGGTGCCGAGTTATTATTGTACATCTGCGTGGATGATGCCTTCCTTCAGAGGATGCCTGAAAGAAGCGGTGAAGGAGATTTTTCAAGACTCATCAACAGATTTTTTTTAAGGTATAGCCTTATTAGTAGAGACCCGACACTAGAGGCCGAAATTACGAAGGACCATATAAATAGCTTATAACATCGCTAAGTACAACACGCAGTTATTGAATAGCACTATTCATTTGGTTAACCGCACATCTGTTTTTGTCGTTGAATTGTGACCCAATTACTTCAATTTTACAGTTAAATTCCTTTCCTCATGGGCGTAGATAGAAGCGGGTGTACTTCTTATAATTTGTTTTATTTATTAGTTTATTTACGAAATATAAACTAAATAGTACAGTAGTACTAAGTAGTAAATATATAAATCTAATACGGTGAGTTAGTTTCTTCTTTTGATTGTTTTAACTGTTAATTACATATATACGTAAATGTCCAGTGAATTTCGTTAAGTTTCAATAACTTACGTATACATTTTTAATTTCTATTTATTTAGACCAAGAACATTGCTTAAATTCCTTTTTTAGATATAATATGGAACAACGTCGAAAATGGCATCGTGAAACAATGGCAAGATGGATTAAGGGTCAAATATTGTACGTCCAATGTCAGTGATTCCGAAATGTATTACAAAGTCTGTAAAATATAGTTAAAAAATGCCAAGAAACCGCTCGTAAAACGTCACTTAGCATCGCAAACACATACACAGAAATTAGACCCTTTGGGATCTGACAATTTTAGCGAAGAACCCTGTGAAACTTAAATGGCGGTAAATATTGCACTAATAAACTTAACAATCCCATCTTCAAAACATGTCTCCAAAAATATACTGGTCGAAATGGTCCTGATGAATCCACCTTACGCAAATATTATGTTTCGAAGTGCTACACGAAAATAGTAGAACGCATTAGAAGCCATCTTTCAAAACAGTACTATGGATAAGTGCCGACGAAAACCTATACTAGGACGCTGTGTAGTAAATGTTGTAGCTAGTGTACTACATCAAACTATTCCATATAAAGCATATGTAATAGCAACAAAAGTTATAAATACAGTTGATGCGGAAACAGTAGCTAAAACAATTTACGGGAATATGCGCCAATGCTTCATTCGGACGACAGGTATAAAGAAAAAATACTTTTATTTGTCAATGACAGTGCTGCATATATGTTAAAAACAGGCCCACTGAGGCAGACTATTAAAGAAAATATATCCTATTATGCTGCATATTACTTGTGTACCACATGCTCGCCACAAAATCTGTGAATATATCAGAGACACATTTCCCGGAAGTTAATAGACATGTATCAGTTTTTAAAAAAGTTTTCAGAAAAGCACCATTGAGAGTAGCTCTTTATTGAGAAAAACGTCCATCTTTGTCACTGCCTCCTTCTCTAGTAATAACTAGATGGGGATCATGGTTGGACGCTACTAGTTTTAATGCAGAGAATTTCGATAGTTTACAAAATTTCGTTACATGTTTAAATGAAGATGCTCAAAGTATTTCTGAGTGCAAGGAACTAATTCAAATTCCATATTAAAGAAATCAGTTCTAATTTCTTCAGGAACACTTTGGAAATTTGTTAAAACTATCACTTATTTTGAAAATCAATATCTCAAATTATATGATTCATTAACCACATTAGATGTGGATATTAATAATTTGAAAAATATTCCAAGTGACTTCGGATGTGGCCTTGGGCAAAAGTTAGATATAGTTTTTAACAGAAATTAACAATTGTGTATAGGAACAATGCCTCAATATCAAATTTACAGAAGAGAACCTTGAGAAAGTATTGCTAGTTAATATTAATATTCCTTTACTCAACTTCAACTACAAAATAAACAAATAAAAATGTATTTTGTATTATATAGATCACTACCCGTTTGTTTTCCAATTATAACGAGCCATCGAAAAAATTCATAATTGGAGTAGACTGTGAAACTGGGTTGACACTTTAGCCACTTCCACATAATGACATTTATTATTTGACATTGACACTATAAGTTTGTGTCAAATTTTTCAAAACTCTTATTAAGAAAATTAAATTTATTTAAAAAATGGTATTCAACATAGAACAAAAAGCAAAAATTATCGAATGTTGCTTCCGTACAGGTGTGAAAGTAAATGGCGAGTGGCAGTATTCAATTACGGAATGCATGGCTGATTTTAGTGAAGAACATCCTGAATTAGTGTTTGACTACAATGATTTTTACAATGTTTTGACAAATTGTGTAAAGTTATTCAGAGAGACTGGTAGCGTTGGTCGAAAAACTGGAAGTGGACGGCCATCTAAACGTACAGCTGATAATATTGAAGCCCTTCAGCATATTATTCAAGTTTTTGCTGGATTGCGGAGAAGAGTTGGTTTATGTTTAGATGTAAATGGACAACATTTTCAACAACTTCTGAAGCTTTATGTAAATTTTGATTATGATTTCGATACTAAATAAATTATTTGTTTTCTTTTTTGTTGTAGTATCATTTCAATGCCATAACCTTTTTTTTACAATGAAACCAAATGAAACTGTCAAGCATCAAGTAATGTGTCATTATGTGGAAGTGGCTAATATACCAACCCAATTTCACAGTCTACTCCAATTATGAATTTTTTCGATGGCTCGTTATAAACCTGACTTGTCAGAATAAATTTGTGGTTACAAGGGATAAGCTGAATTTATTGAGAATAAGAAAATCTGTTAGACTATGAAAAAAAATATAATGTTTATTTAGAACAACCCTTTATCAGTCACTTGACATTTTGCTCTTGAAGTTTCGTGCTTTACAACTCAGCTACTTATTTTTTAAAAGTAAAAGAAAATGGAATTAACCAGAGAGCACTTTTGAATCATAATTTATTATCATTTTAAGGGCTTATGAGTACAAAGAGAGTTTACATTAAGTTTTTAGTGAAGAAGCACCTTCTGTGGCTACAATTTACCGATGGTATGAGGAATTTGAACGCGAGAGAACTTCTGTTTAGCATCAGAAAGGAGCAGGACGTCCTCCTAAGGCCATTCTCAATAAAAACATTGCTGCTGCTACCAAAAATTATAGAAGAGGACAATAAAGCCCCTTATGCGGTAATAGAGCATCAACTCAAGATTGGATCCTCAGCTGTTAAAACAATTATACACGAACACCTGCATTTAAAAAAAAGTGGTAAGTCGTTTTGTGCCGCATCACCTTTCTGACTTCCAAAAAGCAGAGCTTGTAAGAATATATCATGAAACTTTAAATTTCATCAATAATGGCGAGCACCTAATTTTTTCCAAATAGTGACAGGTTTCGCAAGCATATTTCACTTTTCGACCTTCCTACCTGCCAAGTGTCGTGTATGGATTCACGAAGATGATGAAATTCCTACCATGACTTAGAAGCACCGAACTATGAAAAAGGTTATGTATGCGGTAGTCTTCAGAAGTACGGGCTTAGTAAATGTAATTAAGCTATTCACCTGATTTAGCAATGTGTGACTTTTGGCTATTTTTTTGGCTTAAACGCAATTTGCGGTGCGTCTGAAGAAGATTGATACTGCTTATTCTGAAGGTATTCCGAAAGAAGATTGATTAAGGGCTTTTGTACAGCGGAAAGGAAGTATGGTTAAGTGTATCATTGCTATAGGGAATTACTTTGAAACACATTTAAAATAAAATCCTATAAAATATTAACCGCGTTTTTTATTCTTAATAATTTCAGCTTGTCCCTCGTATTACTACTATTATAATAATAAAAGAAACGAAAATTGTACATAGTTTTTAAATAAAAAAATGAAAATTTGTTGACCAATGTTATTGTTAAAGTTAAATTATTTATTGTGAAATAAAGTTGAAGTTAGAACTGGAACCACAGATTTAAAGCAAATTTAATATAAGTAAATAAGCTAAAAGCGAAAAAAAATAAGTAAACTGAATGGAGAGCTATCGATTTTATCGTTCCATTTTTCTCTTCCAACAATAAAAACGAAAAAATAGCGTAGACATAGCGACTCAAGAAAAGCCGATTTTACAGATTTTGAATATAGTAGTTGCGGTTATTGTCTGCGAATAGTTCCTATATTGAAGTATTGAAACTAGGTCGATTCGTGCTTCAAGTGTAACGGAGGGAGATAAATCTGTGATGTAATTCCAATGCCTACTAATCTAAAAGCCTCTCGACAATTCTACGTTAATATTTACGTGCATGAATAGAACGGTCATTATTTCATATAATGATTGTACGTACGTCTTCATTAAATCAAAATGTTAATTTGTATATAAAAAAATGCTTGCCTCCATACGAAATTTAATTGAAAAATTTTGTCTGATTTCCAATTAAATTTCGTATGACTTGCGTTGTAATTTGTAGACACCAATGTTTACATTCACATTTACTTCACAATTACATACTAATTTGATAATATTTATAAATATTTCATATAGAAGCCGAAAAACTCCAAGAATTTATCAATTGATATATATATATATTAATACGCTTCTAGTTGTATAGTATGTTATATTTTAATGTACGTTTGAGCATGTAATATTTATGAAGGCCCCAGAACGTTGGTCGCTATTTAATATGTTACTGAATATGTTATATATTACTATTGAATAAAATGTTGATAAATAAAATTGTATGTTACGTACGGTGAAATAAAAAGAATGAATGTCATAAAAACGTGTAAAATTCAAATCGGGCTCGTCTATACTTATCTATTTTGGTGTCTTCGGCTAGCTTTTCTCTCTCTCTTCAGGGCTACGGTCGGTTCACTTCTTTCCACTGTTACTTTCTTTACGTAATTGATTAAGTAGGAACGGAACAATATCTCAAGTATATTACAAAAAAAAAGACAAAGTAAAATACTGACAATTAACTTTATTAGGGATAAACGTATTTTCAAAGTTTGTGAAATTTATATTTATATTTTCGTGACACACAAGTAATATTAAGCGAGACACTCTCTACGGTTGGTATTTGTACAGTTTAATAATCTGGCGTAAGACAGGTGCAATAATGTTTTGTCTTAATAAAATCGTTTATAGCAGTGACATGGCATCAGGTTTTACAAATACAAATAGTAGATGCCAATATTTCAATAATTTGACTAAAATTGCAGTGATAAAATATAAGTGAAAGTAATATAAATAGTTAGTTATGGAATAACAATGAAAAGTTCTAGAAACGTATATGCGCAAGTAAAAATGGCGCGGGAGCGTGTGTTAAGATTAGCAAAAACCTGAATCTTCGTATATGGTCTCCGTTGCGTCTTGTGCCTGTGTTCTGGATACGTCTTCACAACGGGAAACGGGAGAATGCTTCTGCTATGGTCCCTCGGGATAACTTGAGATTTATTGAAGTTTCCAAGTCCGACGGCGTCTATAGAGTATGACCGATTTCGATCATCCACGGCGGCGTTCAAGCTACGGTGAGTTTGTTATGGCGGTAAAAATCTTCAAAAATTCATAAGTCTCGGACTGTTTGATCGGCGGCTGTGAAATTTTGTCCACGGGTGGTTGGTAGGCAGGTGTAACGTTTGGTGATATTTAAAAACTCTTGCACTTGATAATTTTTCTTAATTATGCTAATTGTTACGGAGCACAAAAAAACGTGACCTTTCACTGCGACAACTAATAACCGACGCTTGTTTTGTTCACTTGTTTTTAATTGCATAACTTTCCGCTAAATCGCCCCATTCTTCACTTGCAATAAATTAGTTAATATTATAAAATTAGACAGTTTTATCGTGTAAAATAGTAAAATAAATTATAATTCGATTTATAAGATAATTTTAGATGCATAACATATGTTTTCTGTGTTTACAAATACTCCGTCAATATTGGTTTTTTTTCGGGTCGTTGCACCGTTGACATTGTGGGCGGGGCTTTATCGTTTAAATGCATTTGAAAATAAATACGTTACATTTGTTTGAATAAACACGCGTTAAATAAGAATTTGAAAGAAAATGAATATAAACATTAGAATAAAAAGAATTAGAAAAATAAGTTAATTAATTCAAGGTGAATTGGTCGTCAAAATAACGTATTTATTCTTTAAATCGATCTTTCCCCTTCTTAATATTAATGTACAAAGTAGATATAAATATTCTGGTATAAACATTATGGTTACATATTTTCTTTGTTTCTTTCAGAGAGCGACTCCTTCTTGCAATACCACATTTTCCCCCTTGATTTAAAAGATAGAGACTTATCGAGAGCTTTTAATCAACCTTAATTAGGAGTACGGCAGCAATATATAAATGCAGCATAGTGATCAGTGAAAATTGAATGCATGTGTGTGTTCACGTTAAAAATATTTCAAATTTTATAAGTCGTTTTTTTTATTATTTTAGTTACTAATTCCCTGTTCAGTAATTGTCATTAAATTGTTAAAGTTAATTGTTTTATTTAGTTTGTTCGGGTTCTTTTGTTTTAAAACCCCCTTTTAATATTAAGTAGTCAATTTTCTTCTTTCCTTTTTGTTTTGTTTCTTATTTCTTATTTAATAATAATATGATTAATTTACTTAGCCTAGTCTAAATGTACTTGTGATTAATATAGATTATATAATACAGTAATATAATACTTGTTATTGTTTTACGAACTATAACATGCTTGTCGAGTTTGTTTATTTTTACTGGGCGGTTTTCTGATCTTTTGTTTGCGTTCTATTCTGATGTTAATAGCTTTAAATATATTAGTAAATAGTTATGGTGTTCTGTTTTGGGGTTGTTTTATATTTTTGGTAAATCTTTTATCGATGGTGTATGCTTAACATTATTTATACATTGTTTCTTATTTATCTTTGTTTCCAATTCATATCAATATTAGTTTTAACTTCAATAATAAATAATTCTCTCTTTGTCAATACAAATCCTTGCCTTTCAATTCCTACTCTTATCTAATTCCATACCTTTAATATACATAAATTCCTTACAATAAGACGCTTTGTCTATATATTTTAATAATATTTCATAATATTCATATAATTATAATACTTCATTTATTTATTCATATTCAATTCTATATCCCCCATTATCATATATTAATTCCTTCTAATCCTTTGTAAATCTATCTTTTCCATTTCTTGCCTTTGCATCATACCTTTATTTATTTTTAAGATCATACTAATCTTTGCATATTCTACCCTCATTCTCTCATATTGTTTAACTTTAGCATACTTATAATTGCTTCGTTTTCCCCCTTTCAGATGTTTTAACCTTTGTTATATAATCTCATTTCAATAATTTTTTCTATCTAAGTTTGTTCTTAATATTTTTAATACGTTATGTTGCTTTTGCCTCAGAATATTTGGCATATTAATACTTGTTTATTAGTTTTCTTTTAATGTGTAGCTCCAGTCATGTTAAGTTTCCCTTATTATTGTAAGTTAGTTTGTTATTTACTCGTTTCTTATCTTTAAGTTTCTTAATGTTGTTTTTTGTTTATTATTAAATTGTGTTTACTATATCTTTGTTAATATATAAAGTTTTGCGTTCAGTTGAGTTATCAGTCATGAATAAATCGTATCCCCATCTTAGCTTAGGTCGTCTTCGTATTTATAGAACACCGAGCTTCTATTATCCTATATTAGACTGTTAATTTTCCGTCGACGTACCTTTGGTATTACCATGCCATTACCGTGGTATAAAAATATCATGTGGCTTCGGCCTCGTGTTATATGAATGTTTTTTATGATGAGTATCATATTTAGGATATTGTAGGTATTAAAATATTTGTAAGTAATTATATGGGTTATAGTACCTTCTATATTCAGTACATTATTAATGTTAGTGTGTGTAACTAAGGATTGCAAAGTTAGGCTTGCTTCTTGAGTGTAAATATTATTTGTTAGGGTGTTGTGGGTTGCATAAGCGAGATGTATATTTTTAATTATAAATATGTTAAGTTCGTTTCTACCTGTCGTCTGTGTTTTAATATTGTCGTCCTCCTGAGTGTTGTTTACTAAAAAGTTGTGATACGCTCCGTCTTTTATTCGAGATTGATTGTGTGTTTTTATTTTATTTTTGTATCTGAGCGGTTGGTTAAACTTTCGGTTGTGTATGATTTTAGTTGCATTTTGGTCATGTGTATTGTTAATTCTTGTGTTAACTTGGTGGTCCTTTAGTTCAGGCTTGGGTAGGTCTAATCCTTTATCATTTGTCCCGCATTGTTGATTCATATTAGTTATTACGTGTTCTCTAAACGCATCAAATTTTTGTTTAATCCTCTCTCCCATGGCTTTCTGCGTTGCGGTTATTTCAGCAAGTTGTACGTCGATGTCCCCCTTAAATGTATTAAGTTTCATTTCTATGTTTGCGTTGTTTAGTTCTATTTTTTCATTTATGTTAATTAGGTTAACTTCTAATCTCGTCGTAAGTTCGTTATTCAAGTTATTTAAATCTTGTTTTAGTTCGCTATTTAAATTCGTTAGGTCTTGTTTTAGTTCGCGATTATTAGTATCTAGTTTATTGTTAAGGTCTTTATTGGCCGTGTTCCTGTCTTGATTATTAATATCTAATTTGGTATATATATCTTGTTTTAATTCTTGGTTATTAGTATCTATTTTGTTGTTAGTGTTATCTAATTTGGTATTTACTTCTTGCATCTGTGCCATTAACATATTAAACATGTCCATGAATTTACTGTCCGGCGAGATACTAGCTTCCCCGGAAACGGATGGTTGCGGTATTGTAATGTCCCCCTGGTCACTCCGGTCTTCTTCTACTGCGTCTTTCGGGGTCTTAGCTCTGTGTCTAGTATCCATTTTAGAGTATAGTTTATTAGTTTGTAAATTATATTAGTATTTGTACAGGTAGTTGTAATTATATTATTAATATTTTAGTTGTAAAATGTTTTTGTTTATAGTGTTGTTAGATTTAATGTACACACGTAAATGCAATGACAAATGACAAAAATATATGTATATAAAAGAAATATGAATCTGCACTTTAATATTTCCCTGCAACAACCTTTTAAATATCTTACCGATGGTCTCGAATACAGCAATCCCCTGAAATGCAAAACTGTGTTCTCTCTCTCTGAAGTTCCACAAAGACAAAACAACAAATACATAAACAAATAGTATACTATGGTAAATACGAATACAACGGTTCTCCTTGTTTTTGTTTTCTATTTTTATGGTTTATTTATTTATTCCCTGTGCCACGAAACTTTACTACTTGAGAAAATGTTCCTTCTTACTAACCTTGACAATAGAGTGACTTTTTATTAACGTGTGGAGTAGAAGTACGCCCCAAAAGTTAGGGTGCCATTTAATACGCTTCTAGTTGTATAGTATGTTATATTTTAATGTACGTTTGAGCATGTAATATTTATGAAGGCCCCAGAACGTTGGTCGCTATTTAATATGTTACTGAATATGTTATATATTACTATTGAATAAAATGTTGATAAATAAAATTGTATGTTACGTACGGTGAAATAAAAAGAATGAATGTCATAAAAACGTGTAAAATTCAAATCGGGCTCGTCTATACTTATCTATTTTGGTGTCTTCGGCTAGCTTTTCTCTCTCTCTTCAGGGCTACGGTCGGTTCACTTCTTTCCACTGTTACTTTCTTTACGTAATTGATTAAGTAGGAACGGAACAATATCTCAAGTATATTACAAAAAAAAAGACAAAGTAAAATACTGACAATTAACTTTATTAGGGATAAACGTATTTTCAAAGTTTGTGAAATTTATATTTATATTTTCGTGACACACAAGTAATATTAAGCGAGACACTCTCTACGGTTGGTATTTGTACAGTTTAATAATCTGGCGTAAGACAGGTGCAATAATGTTTTGTCTTAATAAAATCGTTTATAGCAGTGACATGGCATCAGGTTTTACAAATACAAATAGTAGATGCCAATATTTCAATAATTTGACTAAAATTGCAGTGATAAAATATAAGTGAAAGTAATATAAATAGTTAGTTATGGAATAACAATGAAAAGTTCTAGAAACGTATATGCGCAAGTAAAAATGGCGCGGGAGCGTGTGTTAAGATTAGCAAAAACCTGAATCTTCGTATATGGTCTCCGTTGCGTCTTGTGCCTGTGTTCTGGATACGTCTTCACAACGGGAAACGGGAGAATGCTTCTGCTATGGTCCCTCGGGATAACTTGAGATTTATTGAAGTTTCCAAGTCCGACGGCGTCTATAGAGTATGACCGATTTCGATCATCCACGGCGGCGTTCAAGCTACGGTGAGTTTGTTATGGCGGTAAAAATCTTCAAAAATTCATAAGTCTCGGACTGTTTGATCGGCGGCTGTGAAATTTTGTCCACGGGTGGTTGGTAGGCAGGTGTAACGTTTGGTGATATTTAAAAACTCTTGCACTTGATAATTTTTCTTAATTATGCTAATTGTTACGGAGCACAAAAAAACGTGACCTTTCACTGCGACAACTAATAACCGACGCTTGTTTTGTTCACTTGTTTTTAATTGCATAACTTTCCGCTAAATCGCCCCATTCTTCACTTGCAATAAATTAGTTAATATTATAAAATTAGACAGTTTTATCGTGTAAAATAGTAAAATAAATTATAATTCGATTTATAAGATAATTTTAGATGCATAACATATGTTTTCTGTGTTTACAAATACTCCGTCAATATTGGTTTTTTTTCGGGTCGTTGCACCGTTGACATTGTGGGCGGGGCTTTATCGTTTAAATGCATTTGAAAATAAATACGTTACATTTGTTTGAATAAACACGCGTTAAATAAGAATTTGAAAGAAAATGAATATAAACATTAGAATAAAAAGAATTAGAAAAATAAGTTAATTAATTCAAGGTGAATTGGTCGTCAAAATAACGTATTTATTCTTTAAATCGATCTTTCCCCTTCTTAATATTAATGTACAAAGTAGATATAAATATTCTGGTATAAACATTATGGTTACATATTTTCTTTGTTTCTTTCAGAGAGCGACTCCTTCTTGCAATACCACAATATATATATATATATATAATAACAATTCCATATGTTCCACAACTATCGGAAAAAATTAAACACACTTTAAAAAAATATGATATAGCTACAACATATAAACTTAGTAATACTAATAAACATTTATTTTCAAAACTTAAACCTAAAATAAAAAAAAATCGAGAAACACATGTCGTATATAAAATACCATGTCGCGATTGCGATAGTTACTACATAGGCCAAACGAAACAATATTTATACAAAAGAATACAAGCCCACAAATACTCTAGAACAGACAAAACTGCATTGTCTACACACAAACTACAACGCGATCACCATTTCGATTTTGAAAACACACAGATAATTGATAAAGAACAACACACAGTGAAAAGACAAATTAAAGAAATGATCAGTATTAAACAGGAAAAAAATTCAATTAACAACAGAAATGATATAAAAAATCTAAGCAATATATACTATAATTTAATTTTGTAACGATCTACAATTTACCATCATATTATATATATATTTTTTTTTTGTTATATACCTTATGTTATTTAAATATCATTTAAATATCATATACTTTTGCTTATCATGATGACTGTTCCGTGTTTTGATTCCTGTCTAGTTGTCCGAGCAGGTTTTCGTGGTTTTCCTTCTCGTTTTGAGCGAATGCCGACAACTTTGTATCTTAAGTCGCTCCACGGGCGCATACGTAATAATAACTCATGTCTTGCTTTTCCCTGCCTATCCCTGTTTTCTGTTTTTTGCTGATGTGGTCCTCTACTGGGTTGCAGCCTAGCATATGCGCTACAAAACTCTAGGGGGGTCTGCCCGTTGGGCAGTCAGGTGCCATTCCGCCTTTCCTGCAAGAGTGAGGAACCATGCTACGCGGCGCTATCTCGTCGCCGCGCAATGCACACACCACTAGGACCGGTCCTGGGCGACAACCTGGCTAGGCTGCCGTTAACAGCACACACACGTTCGACGTGTGTGCTATGCCCCCGCTTCGGCGGAAAACGTTAAGATGGCATAAGTGTGACCATCGTCGACCGAGGTAGCCACTAAGAGTGTTCCCTTAGTTGCGATGAGCAACCCCGTACAGGGTGCGCTTCGCCTGTCTGCGCCTTGCCTCGTTGGGGCGGGGGTCAGACCGTCGAAGTACTGCACGGAATTGTAAAGTAGTTGTCGGGAAAGGGTTGGCGGCCCTACGCAACGGCTGGTTATCCGACCTCTCTAAATTCATGCGACCGATCACTAAACACACGCACGAACGCACCGACATACAAAACCCTACACTTACGCTCTCACACAAAACCACACACCCATAGAGAGACGCAAGCTGCCAGCAACAACCAACACACAAGTTCATACCCAGAAGGAGACACAAATTGCTAGCAGCGAACAACACATATTTTCACACCTTGTTATCTATTTTTTGGAATACTAAGGCATGATTTATTATTATTACTAGAATGTATCTTTGAATAATTTAAACCATAGCAACTTAATTACTTGACATTTATATCCTGTCATTCATATTTTGTATTCTCTTGAAAAAGGCGTATACAGCCGAAACATGTAGAGTTTTTTAAATACATATATTTTGAAGTAATATACAGACCTTTAATCGCCTACTGATTAGGTTTACTATATATATATATATATATATATATATATATATATATATATAACATTTGATAAATTATTGGAGTTTTTCGGCTTTTTATATATGAAATATTTACAAATATTAAATTAGAATGTATGTAATTGCAGAGTAAGTGGGGATGTAAACATTGCTGTCTACAAATTACAAAGCAAATCATACGAAATATATATATATATATATATATATATATATGGTGAATTCAATTTGTTGGCGATTTAAGGTCTGGTTTCACTAAAACCATGTTTCGGCAAATGATGCCTTTTTCAAGGAATATTAAATATAAATGACAGTATATTAATGTCATACATTTGTAGTTGCTATGGATAAAATGATTCAAAGATACATTACAATTGAATAATAATAAATCATGCCATAGTATTCTAAAATAGATAGACAACAAAAACAGGGAAACGCGAGACATGAGTTATTATTATGTATGCGCCCGTGGAGCGTCTTAAGATGCAAAGCTGTCGGCATTCGCCTCAAACGAGAAGGAAAACCACGAAAACCTACTCGGACAGCCAGACAGGAACCAAAACACGGAACTGTCAGCATGATAAGCAAATGTATAGATATTTAAATAACTTAAGATATATAATTATATAACAGCAACATATATTATGATGGTAACTAAAAATGTATGACATTAATATACTGTCATTTATATTTAATATTCCTTGAAAAAGGCATCATTTTCCGAAACATGTAGGATTGTTTAAATATATATATTTTGAAGCAAAACCAGACCTTAAACCGCCAACAAATTGAATTTACCATAACATACAAAGGTCACGGAATAATTATCTATGTATAAGTGTATAGTGTTTCTTTTGTATTCTGTTTCTGCATTCATTGTATAAAGTACAATCAAAAATATGCGTTGTTATCTATATATAAATATATATAGATATATATATATATACTCTAGATAACAACGCATATTTTTGATTGAACTTTATACAATGAATGCAGAAACAGAATACAAAAAAAAACACTATTGAAAATTTGCTGTATAATTAACCATTTTCGTGAAAAAGAAATGATAAAAAAGTTCCCGCTTAGTCGTCTCACGATTTGACAACATCGCAAAATCCGACCTATCTTACTTAGATATTTATTGGGGTTTATATATTTAGGTTTACTACGTTGACCTAACAATAATATTCGTATGAATAAAACTTTTCAGTGTGCAATTTACAATACATAATGACAGTCGATTGTTATGCAGTTTTTCATCGTTTAAAGTGTTTACCTGTTACTTTTATCATTTAAAATATCTTTCTTGCGTTTGTTTTATATGTTTAAATTTATGTTTACTGTATTACTTGGCTTCCGCTTAGTTATGTTTAGTTTTTAATATGGACGAATACGTTACACGGAAATGTCATGACACGTTGTCGATTTAGGATGAAGCGCATAGAGATTCATGTTTAGCAAGGTGATTATATCAGGAGCGCTATCCGAACAGAAGGGTGCCAAATTGACGTACTTTTGTTGCTGTTCCTTAGCGTGTTTTAAATACAGGAAGGGTGAGTATTCACATAGAAAATCTAGATCATCAAATATGCTGTCTTGACTGACGAGGAGGAAATCTTGAACATTGTGCACCAAAATCCTACGTCTAGTACACGTACCATAGCTTGTAAAGTTAGTGTTTAAGCAATTTTTGAACCTTTATCTCCTCAAATAAATTCTCGGTAGTGAACGCTATAAGCTAGCAACATATCAAAATAAAGGAAGTAACTAAATAGTAATTACACGAAGACTCATTTATGCAATAGGTATATCTAATAAGTACTTGTATTGTCGTAAATACCGCTTAGAATGATACATCTCTTTAGCATTTTTTGAAAGACAACAATCTCTTGCTAAATCGACATCCTAAAAGTGTGGCTGTCTTTGAATGTGCGTACCATCTTTTCTTATTATTAATTTGTCAAATTCCTGTTTTGCCCTTTGCAGTCAACGAATAAGGAAATTAGCATTATTTCAAAGCTTAACGTTAAGGTCAGGTTATTTTTGTTTATAGTGAGGGCATAGTGGGATCAGAGTACGGTCCAAGAGGAACAACTGTAAACTCCGAATATTACGAGGGCGTACTATACAGGCTGATTCATTTTCGGCCCTCACCATGGGGATTAAATTTGGCAAAGTTGTTAAATTTTGTGTTTGTTATAAATCCGTAAAGAAAATAGACCTGTGACAAATGACCTTCGTTATTTAAAAAAAAAACGCGAAAACCCAATTTTCTTCTTTTACGTGTAGCACCGACATTTGGCATTGTAGAGAAAAAATAAAAACACATCCTGGTGGCCATTTCTAAACCTCTATCCAGTGGTGTACTCTAAATTTTTATACGACGCGACGTTTCGTTTCTTTCTGGCCATCATCAACTATCTAATTTCTTAAAGGCGCCATATTGGATTTAGACATCTTCAGAAAGAGTTTTTTTTCTAATTTCAACCATGTACCACATGCTGACTAAAGTTTTTGACATTAGGTTTTATTTAGAGAATAAATTATAAGATTAAATAAGGTAGCCATGGAATTTCAATCTGTCAAACATTTCATTTATTGTTCATTAATATTACAAAAATGTCATACACTAACGAAGAGAAACGAGATATGATAAATATTTTTTTATTCTTCGAACCGAAATTCAACAGTAGCGAGTACAAGATATCTACAATTATATCCAGAACGACAACAGCCTCATCGTACCATTTTTCTAGATCTCGACAGAAATTTGGTCGAGAATGGATCGTTTACTAAGCCGCGTAATGATCAAGACAACAGGAATTTAAATGAAAATCGACAAGATATTTTACAAATGGTAAATTAAAAGCGTGTTTTCAAATTTCATGTTAATCTTGTATTTTTATAGATAAATAATAATCCATCAATTTCTACACGCAAAGTAGCGTCAGAATTAAATTTGTGCCAGTCCAGAGTTTGGAGAACTTTACATAAAAGTAGGTTTAAACCATACAGGATCCATGTTAGTCACTCTTTACTGCCTGGAGATAATTTGAGAAGGCTAGAATATTGTAATTGGTTAATGGGAAGGATAGAAAATGACGAAAATTTTTAAGGAAAATCATCTGGTCAGATGAAACAAAATTTACAAATTCTGGAATGTTCAACAGAAATACGGAGCACTATTGGGCAGTACAAAATCTCCGACAAAACAGGGCTAGAAGACCACAACATCGTTTTGGAATAAACGTTTGGATGGGTATTTTGGCAAATCGTCTCTTAGGACCAGTTATGTATGAAGAACATTTAAATGGAGAAAGATATTTAAACATTTTACGTACATACGTATCTGATTATCTTGACGACAATATCCCATTAAATCAATTACAATATTTATGGTGGCAACAAGATGGCGCACCAGCACACAATGCAGCTGTTGTTAGAAATTTGTGTTGCAGTTCCTAGAAGAACTATACAAAGGGCAGTACAAAATGCCAGAAGGCGTGCCCAATTGTGCATTACCGAAGATGGCCAGATAATTGAACATTTACTGTATTGTTTGTGTATTGTTTATTGTTTACTTTTCTATGTATTTTTATTAATGTTTTTGTTATCTTGTACTCGCTACTATTGAATTTCGTTTCGAAGAATAAAAAATACTTATCATATCTCGTTTCTCTTCGTTAGTATATGACATTTTTGTATTATTAATGAACAATAAATGAAATGTTTGACAGATTGAAATTCCATGGCTACCTTATTTAATGTTATGATTTATTCTTTAAATAAAATCTAATGTCAAAAACTTTAGTCAGCATGTGGTACATGGTTGAAATCAGAAAAAAAACTCTTTCTGAAGATGTTTAAATCCAATATGGCGCCTTTAAGAAATTAGATAGTTGATGATGGCCAGAAAGAAACGAAACGTCGCGTCGTATAAAAATTTAGAATACACCACTGGATAGAGGTTTAGAAATGGCCACAAGGATGTGTTTTTATTTTTTCTCTACAAGGCCAAATGTCGGTGCTACACGTAAAAGAAGAAAATTGGGATTTCGCGATTTTTTTTAAAAAAGAAAGTCATTTGTCACAGATCTATTTTCTTTACGGATTTATAACAAACACAAAAAATTTAACAACTTTGCTAAATTTAAACCTATACTCTATCTCCAATAATAAGAGAGATCCCCATGGTGAGGGCCGAAAATGAATCAGCCTGTATATAACGTTTGCGAAACGATAAACGAGGAAAGAGACCAAAAAAATGAGCCAATGGCTTCCATCTTCATCACGACAACGCGCCATGTCAAGATTCGCGAGTTTTTATTGAAAGAAGGGTTCCTCTCTCTCCACATCAGCCTTACTCTCCGAATTTAGCACCATGGTAAAAGGAAAACGTTTTGACACCATTTCTGACATTGAGAGGGCCACAACAGAGCAAACGAATGCAGACTACCAGAAATGTTTCTAATTATGGAATCAACATTAGGATTAGCTCATCGCTAGCTTAGGAGAGTACTTTGAAGGAGATTAATTCAAATTTGATATAAGCTTATAATACTAGGTATGATAAAAAAATACGGTGAATATTTTATTACGAATAAAGTAAATTCGTAATAAAATATTTATCGTATTCTTTGATCACCCTAGTATTATGACGATCCTAATAGAGTTTTTATTTTCTGAAAAGTTTTCTGTAGCTGAAATTCATATAGAGGAAATGATATTTTATTTCTAATAATTAAAAACAGTCAAAATGTGTAGACCACTGGAATGAAATCACAACATTTATTTGGAATTGCATCAAGCGTTTAGTTTATAAAACGTCGGTAAAATAATAAAATAAAACACATTATATAAGCATTTCTTATATGAATATTATATTTGATCGGAAACAATTGCGAAAAGTTTCTGAGCCGATTAGTAACGTTCATACTCTTATGTTGAGAAGTAGATATTATCCGACAATTATAAGAGTACGTATGGATGGTTGGATAAACTTGGAACGTCAAGATATACTTAGGAGCATCCACTTCATCCATGGAACACTCACACCAGTTTGGCGGAGTATTTATGGAATAATTGATTATTTCCTCTTACTTAATGATGAAAACACAACAGCGGATAGGTCCTGTTAATACACCTAACAAATAAATACACGATAAATTCAAGATACAGCATCCATTCTGTGACACGATAACTTAGCAATTTAAACTATGAAATTCTATACAGCATCTATCATATACAGGTGACTTGTCGTCAATAGATAATCATCTCTTTAAGCATGCTAAACTAGACAAAATGTTAAATAAGTTTGGATATATACAAGCATTAGTAGTTAATTACTTTGTACATTAATAACTAACTATAATTATTTGTGGTGTTTGTTTAAAAATATCACACTGACTTGCCAATTTAGTCATTACAGACTATCTACCTAGTACTTTCATAAATACTGTTACAAAACTTTATGCATAAATCACAATTGCTGTGGCAAATAAAATAAACAAAAAACGGATATTTACTGTCAGTTGGCATTCTTGCTATTCAAGTACGTGCAAATTTTAAAGATAATAATGCAATGGGGAAACAGAGAGAAACACGTTGCTGTAATTGCTTTGCATAAGTGTCGTATGTAGAAATCTTCAATTTTCAAAACATATCAGCCACTGGGAATCAGTCGTATGTTCGTAAAATTATACGACGGCACCAGTAATGCTAGAGATCGTCAAAGAACAGAAAGACCTCGCATTATTAGCAGTCATAAAGAAGTCAAAGCGCGAATTAGGCGTAATCCATTAAGGAAACAGAAAGTGATAAGCCACGAAATAAAAATATCGATCCTGTCAATATCGCACATCATAAATCGAGACCTTGGATTAAGAACATATAAAAGATACACTGGATATTTTCTTATTCATGATTTAAAAAGAAAACTGAAACAAAAAACGCAACAACTTCTGACTCGATACGCGAATGAAAAACATCAGCGAATCCTTTTCACAGATGAAAAGATTCTCACTGTTGAAGAATCTTTTAACAAACAAAATGATAGGATTTATGCTAGATTATCAAAAGAGGCAAAACAGTTGGTTGAAAGAGTACAAAAAGGTCATCATCCTTTATCCGTAATGATTTTGTGGGGAAGCAATTACGAAGGAGTGACAAACATTCATTTTAAACCACAGCAACCGTGTATCAGGAAAATGTTTTGGAATGCGTTGTTGAACCATTCAACCACACATTGTTTAACAGTGAACCATGGATAATCCAACAGAACTCAATAGTGGCTTCAGATCAACGTACCGAATTTTATTTCTCCGAATGACTGGCCATCCTCTAGTCCAGACCTTAATCCCTTAGATTACAAGTTATGGTCGGATTTAGCGAATATGGTGTGCTTTAAAAGACATCCGAATTTTGAGTCTCTGAACCAATCCTTAAGGCACGCAGTGAGAATGTACGTGCCGCAATAGATACATGGCCTGAAGTCCTGTGTTAAGGGAAATGGAGGACATTTTGAATAATTTTTTAAAATATTACTTATTTATTGGTGAATAAATGCTGTAAAAGTTGTTATGAAATCTTTTCTTATTTCTATTATACAACTAAAAATTCATATAACAGTATTTATGATAGTACTAGAAACAATTGAATTTGAAGCATGTGTGCGTTCAGATATCAAACTGAGAAAAATGGAGACATTACTTAGTTTAAACTAAATAGACTAGAAAATTAACTATTGTGGTCGTGATGTAAGCTATTATTACCACGCCTATTTTAAAATAATGAATTTAAGGAGGAAGTAATTTGAAAGATGTTTCAAATTACTTTGTTACTATTGTGCGAACCACTTCGAAATATTTAAATCCTTTAAGTTTTAGGGATTTGCGTCCAACAAACATTCTTCCTGTGTTAATTAATATTATTAAAAATATTATCAAAATATGTCAAGATTTTGAGCACGGCGTAGCTGCACCACTTTGCGTTTCTGATGGGCTACTGGCTGCCGCTCATAATAGGACGGGTTTGAGTATTGACTTTATTATATTATAGTCGAGCTTTCGACACTCTGAACCACGACTTACTTCTTTTGATCTTGAGTTATATCGATCTGTCATAGTCTGCCATATAAATGTTTTCCACCTACAAATATGTCTAATAGGGTGCATTGTGTCTTACTGAATGGTACATTTTCGGATTATAGACCCCTTATCTATGGAATCATATCGAACCCACTTTTATTCCCCAATTATACAACTACATTTCACAAAGCAGCTGCAGGATCTACAAGTGTCCCGTATCGTTATGTTCAAATTTTAGGAGTGTAAAGTAGACTTCATTTCAAGTAACAAAAACGCAAAACTTGTATAACCATTTTTATTTGTTTCAAAGTTACAGGTCTATGAATGTGATTTTCAGATCATGAAAGAAAAATGTAATCCCAAAGTCAATAAAAACTGATTTTATTTAAAAAAGTTCAATTAATAATATTTTCGAAATGTCAGCCTCCTTGTTGAATGCAGGCTTGTGCCCGTAAGCCAACGGAAGAAGTACTTATCCAAATTTCAAACTGGTTTTGTCGGATTTGCTCGGCAGCCAGGTGTATACGATCCAACAACTCTTCTCTTGTGTTCGACACTTGCGCGTAGACTAAATTTTTCATGTACCCCATAAATAAAAGTGAAGGGGATTAAGATCAGGTGATCTGTGTGGCCATGCAACAGGACCATCTCGACCAATCCATCTTGGATAATTGACGTTAATCTAATTTCGGACAGCAATTCCGAATTGTGGTGGTGCTCCATCCATGTGAAACCTCATGTCTCGTCGAACATTAAGTGGGACATCCTCTAAAAAACCTGGCAGTTCGTCAATAAGAAATTGAAGGTAATTGTTCGCATTTAACCTCCCAGGAAGAACGACAGGACCAATCAACAAGTAATCGATTAGGGCCGCCAAAACGTTAATAGAAAATTCACGTTGAAATTTAGATGGGCATATTGCTTTGGAATTTTCTGATGACCACCTATGCAGGTTTCTCAGATTTGTAACACCACTTCTCGTGAAAGTGGATTCATCAGTCCAGAAGACTGTTCTGCAGAAATTAAAATGAAGCCGTGACTGTCTTAATATCCGGGTAGAATAAACTTGACGAGCATAGTGGTATGCCTCAAGCAAACCGTGTCCTCTGCGATAGTGATATATGATATATGGATATAAGCCCTCACGTTTTAAAATTCGCTAAACTGTCGTTCGTGGCACTCCTAGTTGTCTAGCGATCCGACGTACACTGAGAGTTGGACCCTTGTAACAATAGCTACTGCTTCTTCCTCTAAGTCTGCTGGCCAATTTACTCCTCGGTCGAAAAGATAATCACGCAGTCCGCATTCCCGAAATTGTCTGTGTACTTCCAGAAACGTTCTGTAATGAAGAATGCGTCTATCGGGAAACCGATGTCGATATTCAATAACTGCTTGACGTGTACGGCCGTTACAGTAGCCATTCACAAAATGCATGTCCGCATACTCTTGAGAAGAAAATCGGTAAGGCATTTTGAATAAAGAAAACGTGTCTATTCACCAATAAGCTGTTGTATGAACTAAAACGTAATGTAATCGTTATTAAAAAATGCAACGTTAACAGTCATCTGAACATTTGTTTATTGTATAATATTCATGATTCAGCACTTATGAAATAAGTAAGAACCTTCTTTATCATAAATCAAGAAATTACTGTATGCAACACGACGTGTTTATTTATTTTAGGATAACATTTTATTATGCGACGTTAACAATCACAGGCCTGTTATTGAATCGTATAATTTTTTTTAAATAAAATCAGTTTGTATTGACTTTAGGATTACATTTTTTTCATGATCTGAAAATCACATTCATAGATCTGTAACAAATAAAAATGGATATACAAGTTTTGCGTTTTTGTTACTTGAAATGAAGCCTGCATTACACTCCTAAAATTTGAACAAAACGATATGGGACACTCATACAGAAACTCATTTTGGGATACTAATTATTTATCGGCCATTCAGAATATTAATTATGATTTGAATTAAATTTCAGAATTGTCATCTCCACTTTCGCTTAAGCTACATCCATTTATATCATTTTTTTTTTTAATTTGGTTATAAAAATGTAATTTCTCTAATTTAGAGGGCGGCAAGTTTTAGAATTGGTGGAATAAATATATGAGGGAGGGTTGATTAATTCGCGCGACCGTTCAGAAACAAATGAATAATTTAAATAAATAAACTTTATTTTTCTACATAATCTCCTAAATTCTGTACATTTTTTGGTCCATCTGTGTTCAAGCTTCTTTATTCCGCCTTCAAAATTATTTCCTTCTAACTCTCCAAAATAATCGTCCACTACTGAAGTTAGCTCTTAATTTGTGCAGAAGTCTATGCCTCCGGGAAAATCTTCTAATTTAGGGAATAGATGACAGGTGCTAGGTCTGGCAAATATAGGAAATGCGGTACTAATTCAAATCTGAATTCTTCAATTTTTTTGCAGCAAACGCACAGAATGCACAAGTGCATTATCATGGTTAAAGAGCATTCTATTTTTAGTAATTCTTGGACGTCTTTCAGTGATAGCTGTCTTCAAACGATCGAGAAGATTTGCGCAATATCCGCCGTTTGCGGTTTTGCCAGGGTTTTGCCAAGGACAACGATATTCCTTTTGCATGCCTAAATACCAATATCATAATCTTTCCCGTGGATAAAACTGTTTTGGTCTTCTTTGGTGTTGGTTCTCAATGTTTAGTCCACATCTAATGAACCCACATTGCAAATCGTCACAAAAAATATGTTGTGCAGCGTTTACAAATTTCTAAATTATTCATTTGATATTTGACAGCGAACGCGACTTTGTTCTGTCGTCAGTAAACGCGGCACCCATTTTGCTGAAAGCTTTCTCATATCAAGTTCTTCGTGCAAGACATAAAGCACCCGCTCTTTTGAAATGCCCACTGCCTTTGCTATTTCTAACGCTTTCAATCGTCTGTCTCTTATCAACAAATCATGGACTTTGCCCACCATTTCTGCAATTGTAGCCGTTTTCGGCCGTCCATTGCGGGGATCATATTCTAAACTGCTTCTGTTACGCTCTTTTCTTATTTATACGATTGTATACGAAATAAAACCCCTCCACCTAGTGTATCTCGCATATCATTATGGATTTCGGTAAAGGATATGTTTTTCTTTAAAAGATACTTAATCTTTGAATGATGTTCAGAATTATCGACTTTTACTTAATTAGTATAGTAGCAGGGTAAAGTAAAAAAAAAGCCTACGAAATACGCTTTTTCACAAATTTATCTAACACTACTACTAACACTATTACTAACACTAACAGTAAACTGACAAGGCATTGGTTGTCAAAATGTGATGTGTATTTTCTTATTTCACAGCTTACTCTAGGCGATCGCGCGAATAAGTCAACCCGCTCTCGTATAAACAGATGAAATTTGAAACACATAGTTAAATGTATCAACCTTGTTTAAGTATATGAATTAAAAATTACTTTTTTCTCATTAACAGTCTTGCGGTGGAGATGACGGGTAGTTTGTGTGATTTTCTTCTTTTGTCGCATTTTTATTATTACTGCGATTTGTATAGTCCATGCCATTACTATAAACTTTATGTCTCGTATATAGCGAGTTCAGAATTCGTGCCTTAGACTGATTTTTTAATCAGAAAATTTGACCATGTTCCGCATAAACTCTTGAGAATCAGCTGGTTGAACAGAAAAACAGACGAACTTTACAGATAGCCTGTTTGTTTCGTAAAACTATACTTTTCAACACAATCTTCTTTAATTCTGATGTACCAAATTTTAATTTAAGATTTAAGAGTACCTACATTAACACCACCTATGCATTGAAACAGCACTGCTTGAGTGCTCTTACTCATTTCAAATAGCTAAGGTATATAATTCTGTTCCGATAGAGTTGAAGTACTTATCTAAGGTACTTGTCTAATGTAGGGAAATATGTAAAAAGATATTGATGAATGTTCAAAGCATGTGCTCTTTTTATATCGCTTCGCATCGTTGTTAATGTAATTCATGTAGAAATGTGAAATACGTATCTACGTCTTTGGAGAAGATACATTCAAAAATACATAAATGAACTTGTATTGTGTTCCTCACACCCCATTTTTAATAATATTTTTTATATTATTAAAAATACTTTTGTATTATACAAATTTAGTGAGGTTTTACCCACTCAAGTATGTTTCAAATTATGTTGTCATATACACATTCGGCTCACGCCGACAAGTAGTGAAGACACGAGAATACAGTTTTTTATAGATACGGTGGTTACCGACTATAAAAAACACTTCTAGTTCGGCTGTTATTATATAGATAGCGCTGAATATTCCTTCACGCTCTGTCTGAATAATTTCGGCTAGATAGTAACGTAGTTATGTTTGTTTTGAATGTGTCTCTTCTCCAACAGGGGCGTACCGACGAACATGTAGAAATGTGAAATACGTATCTACGTCTTTGGAGAAGATACATTCAAAAATACATAAATGAACTTGTATTGTGTTCTTCACACCCCATTTTTAATAATATTTTTTATATTATTAAAAATACTTTTGTATAATACATATTTGTTTTATGCTGTTTCTTAAATATGTTTCTTGTTTCGTATTTATGTATACCTTTTGCATACACTTTGCAGACTTTGGGTTAAGTAAGTTTTTAGATATTACTTTTCTCTTTCCATTTTTTTCGTCCTTACTTCCGGATGTACGATGGAAGATCGGAAAGATCACTTTTCGGGGTAAAATTATATTTGTTTTTCTATATAGTTTTCTAGTAACTCTATACATTTAGTCCAACGTTTTTCAATACCTTTCATTCCTTCAAAAAAATAAGAATGATCAAAGCCTTCCAAATGCTTCGATGATTTCATTATTCAATGAGAATTTCTTTCCAGACAACCATTTGTTGAGGTTTTGAAATAGAAAGAAGTCGGAAGGGGCCAAATCTGGCGAGTACGGTGCATCTTTAATTAATTGGAATCGTAATTGGTGCAGTGTCGCCATCGCAATTACCGACTTAGAGGATGGGGCATTGTCTAGGTGAAACAAGACTTTTTTTATTTGCCATATGAGGTCTTTTGACTTTGATTTCTTTATTCAATCTGCCTAATAGCGACGCATAATACGCGCCTGTTATTGTCCTTCGTGTTGCAAGTAGTGTTGCTGAGAACTGGTCACACAAGCTTCCTTTTGATCGTCTGACAGAAAACGCGGCACACATCTTGCACTGAGCTTTCTCATGTTTAAATGTCGATGTAAAATGTAATGTGCGCAGTCATATGATATGCTTACTGCCTCTGCTATCTTTCTCAACTTTAATCGGCGATCATTCGTCACGATTCCCTGAACTATTGTAATGGTTTCTTCATTGGAAGAAGTTTTTGGTCTCGCAGAACGCAATGCATTTTCTATGTTTGTTCAAAAACCTTTAAATCAACCAATCCAGTTCGCAATGGTTGCACACGACGACGAAGACTCTCCATGAACTTCGTTTAATTCCTTTTGTATTTCTTTAGCATTTAAACCTTTCCAAAAAAAAGTTTAATAACTGCACGGAATTCGATTTTATTCATGATTAAGAAAATGCGCGCACTGTTTACTTTGTTTGGGTATAACAACTTTACTTTATGCACTATTTGTCCAAAAATTTGACACCAATTATATAATCGATGAGGCACTCAAAGCACATGACCGGTACGCACGGCCAACGCCATCTTCTGGTTTGTTCTAGAAACTTTCCGATCTTCCCTCGTATAGGAAGAACAACTTTGCCTTACGACACAGTTGATATACATTCTTAATTTTATAAGAAGAAAAATGCTTTCTTTTTAATTTTAGTAAATACTGACGTTATGTTTCTTCTTACTTTTTGGAAAATAATTTTTTTTTATTAGAAAAAAAATCGCCCTGCAGCAGGATTCGAACCCACGTCAATTGCTTGCCGGACCATTGCTTTAACCGCTAAGCTATTAAGGACTGTGATTTCGAATCATTGTGGGAGTGCCTTAAGTCACCTTGTGACTTGTGGTTAAAGCAATAGTCCCACAAGCCATTGCCGTGGGTTCGAATTCCGCAAGAGCGAATTTTTTTCTAATAAAAAAATTTTAAATAATTAGCGTCGTAAAATATAAAAAGCATATTTACATTCACATTACTTCGCGAAAATGCAATAAATTTTACAAATTATTATTATTATTTGTAACTTACCAATAAAGTGATATTTATTTCTCACTCACATTGACTTCTGCTCTTTAACTCAAAACGTTCTAAGACCTCACAAGATATAATTGTACCTATAGAGTATTCCATTAGCTTGTTACTTACACATCTGGGCAAACTGGTGATTAAGTATCTTCAACAGCAGACGTTGATCCAATTAGAATTCACATAATCTCTCATACTATGCGCCTAACATTAATATCACAATGATCTCCACCTGTTTTGTAATAATTTTTCTTTTACTGCAATGAAAACGCAAATATTAATGCAATGTTTACGCTTTCTTTTGGCATTGGAAGTTTAAAAGTAACAAATATGAAGGATTTCCATTCTATAAACTAAAAATATTATATCTTAATATATATCTTAATATGCAATAATAGAAAGTACTAAAATATATTTTAAACTAAAGTCATAAATAGACGTAATTACTGTGAAAGTACGCATTTTACTAATTAAATTGAAAAATCAATAGTTACATAAATTGGTACGCAAAATATGAAAAGAGAGTACTTAAAAAGTCGTACTTAAAATTCTCAGCTATGTGAATGTTTTTGACAAAAAATTTGCAAATTTAAAAAAACTTCTGCGATTAATTCCCACTCGCATTTATTTTAATTACTTTAATTCCCCGTTCATAACACGTAGTCGCGATATTTCAAACTCGAACTCCTCACCCTCGAAAGTATTATTTTTGCACAGTTTGCATCTGCGCGTAATTACATAACTCTACCGCCACTTGCACGAAAATACCCTTTTCCATGTGTTTGTTGTTGTACACGTTGTTGTTCGTCGTCTTCTCTTCACCACTTTTCACCCTAATAATTCTCATTTACATAACAGGTTACCGTGGAAAAAAGAGATATTTCATATTTACTAGGTCTACAGTAGGATTTACCTTCTAAAACATTCATCCGTTTTCCCGTTACTTTATAACAATAGTAGTAAAAGGGACATTATATTGCGATAAGTTCATTCTCTCATCTATTCTAAAATCGGATTCACTTTATACTCGCATACGTATATTTGGGTCATAGTGGTATTACCTAGAGATTACTGAAATATAAAAATTACTGAAACCGATTTATAAGTATTGTGCAGGAAATTATTTTCAATTTTGTGTGGTATAATAATTTCCTTAAAAAAATAAACGATCTAGCAAGCAATTTATCAGATTAAGTGTGATTACTTTTTTTTTGGAAACTACTTATAGATGCTATAAATATTATATATGTATATATATATATATATATATATATATATATATATATATATATAATATTTTCGTGACCTTGGTATGATATGGTAAATTAAATCAGTTGGCGATTAAAGGTCTGTTTTACTTCAAAGTACATTAAAAACCCTACATGTTTCGGCAATGATGCCTTTATTAAGGATATAAAAAATATAAAATGTTGTGTATTTTATATATTTTATATCCTTGATAAAGGCATCATTGCCGAAACATGTAGGGTTTTTTTAAATATATGTACTTTGAAGTAAAGCAGACCTTTAATCGCCAACTGATTTAATTTACTATATATATATATATATATATATATATATATATATATATATATATATATATATAAGGTAAACTTAATAAGTCGGCGATTAAAGGTCTGGTTCATTACTTCAAAGTATATATATTTAAAACAACCCTACATGTTTCGGCAATGATGCCTTTGTCAAGGGAATAAAAAATATATATACTAAGTATATATATATATTTTTTATTCCCTTGACAAAGGCATCATTGCCGAAACATGTAGGGTTGTTTTAAATATATATACTTTGAAGTAATGAACCAGACCTGTAATCGCCGACTTATTAAGTTTACCTTATCATACCAAGGTCACGAAAATATTATATTTATATATATATATATATATATATATATATAGGGTTGGGCAAATGTATGGTTCCTATCTGGCTACTTAGACTTTAATAAGACCTTCCACTATTAATTAAATGCAAATCGGAGATTCGATGAGTGTCTTTATATCCGAATCGAGCTTCTGCTCTGGGAGTTCAGCACTAGTAGTTTGACACCGTTTTCTTCAAAAACGACAGAGATATTTAATTAAATCTAATAATGCAAATTTTATCGAGAACAAGTAAATGAAGGCAAAAAAATATAATCACTATCAGTTAAGAAAGTTTTCGAAATGATGACCGTTTACTTCTTGACAATATGCAAGCCTGTAAACAAATTCTTGAATGACATTTGCCAAAGCCATCTCAGGAATTCATTGCACCTCCTCAATTATTTTCTATCGTAACTCGTCCAGATTATGCGGTCGTCTAGTATAAACCACATATTTTAAATGACCTCAAAGCAAAAAATCTAGGGTATTTATGTCTGGAGACCTTTCAAACCATTCAATGAATCCTCTACGATCAATCCACCGACTTGGGAATGTTTCATTTAAAAAACTTCTAACATTAAGGGCACAGTGAGCTTGTTGGAACCAAATACTTTCAGGTAATTCCCCATCTTCCTCAATATTAGGAAGAACCTGATCACGTAAAAGATCTCAATATCTCAGTCCAGTTAACGTACAATTAATGAAAAAAGGACCAATAATACGGTTCCTGAAAATACAAGTCCAAACGTTTAATTTCTGCGGATGTTGTGTATGCGTTTCTAGCATCCAATGAGGGTTATCTATTGACCAATATCGACGATTATAGCAATTAACGGTACCATTCAAACAAAACGTAGCTTCGTCGGAAAACAGCAAATTGTATGTAAAATATATGTCATATTTGCAAATCTCCATCACTTTTCCGCAAAATTATATTCTACGATCATAATACCCGTCCAATAATACTTGCACTAAATGTGGTTTATACGGATGATATTTTTCGTGCTTCAATATTCTGGCTACTGATCGGCAACTTATATTATAGTTTAATGCGAGGGTTGTAGTAGAAGTTTGTGGTAATTCTTCCAATGCTATAGCAATATCTTGAGCAATAACATCATTAGTTGTGACTTTTGGTAGTCCGCTTTTCGCTAAATTTCTAACATTTCCGCTCAAGTTATACCTTCTCAAAGTTTTAGCGACAATTCGTGATATTGGTTGCCAATCTTGATGCGAATTGTTAAATAAATCACATACTTCTTTATGAGTTCTGACGCGGTCACCAAAACCAATCATCATCAGAATTTGAATACGTTCTTTTTCAGTTAATTAAACCATTATTAATATTTGGACGTCTACAATGTTAATTTTGGCAGTTTTAGTCAAGTACTCAATTTTAATTCCCTGGCTTACAAAACATAAACATAATTTTAAAATAGTTGTTTTAATTAAATATCTTTGTCGCTGTTGAACAAAAACCTTATTATTACTAAACTCCCCTCAAATCAGAGCTCTATTTAAATTCGTAAAATTATACAGGTTGCTTCATTTAAAAAAGTTAACATCGTTTTGGCTTCGGATATAGATATTCTCATCGAATTCCCGAGTTGCATTTAATTAATTGCGAAAAGTATTATTAAAATCTAAGTAGACATATCAAAGATATTCGAATGAATCCATACATTTACCAAACCCTGTATATTCAGAGGTGATAATACGTATTTTTGTAATCTTAAATTCTGTGTTTGTTTTTTAGTGATTTATTGAATTTATATTTCTGTAAATTACACGTTTAATTTGATTAATTGCCTTACTGTTGAATGGCCATACTTGTGTTGCGATTAATAAATTTATTAACGCTGTTGTAAATTATTTGGTTCTCATTGTATGTTCTCCGTTTTATCAGTCCGAACTTTTTGTTTTCCGCAACATTTTTCTCTCTTTCTACATATATGAATTGTTACACTCGAAAAGCGTTTTTTTTATTGTATCATTTTTATGTTCTTCTTTTCTCAAATTCGCACAATTTAGTTATATTTAAAATTAGATATGTATTGCGGTTTTGTATTTGTTACATCACCTTTCAGTTATGTTCATTGTCAACTTATTGTTGGGTATTCCTCAAGTAATACTATTCAAACCCGTCGTGCGTTGTAAGGTACGAAGGCTTTCAGAACGTTCATTAGCAAACCGTCACCAGTAAAACAACCACGTTGCTTGTGTAAATCGACTCGTGTGTTAGGTACATGCTGCATTAACGAGATTTTATGTAACAACGACAAAGGAACAAAAGTTTTAGTTCATTGTATTTACGAAATTTTGCAATTTAGTTGCATTCAGCCCCTTTTATTACAATCTCTGTTTTGAGGATTTGAAAGTCGAGCAGCCATCGTTATACCTTGCAGACGCAATTTACACCACTTTGATTCGCTTTGAGTTGCAGTTTTTTATGAACTTTATTTAGTATCATTTTTAACTTGCTTTTATCTTTTTTTTTTCTTAATTACCTAAAGTCAGACTTAATAATCGTTACGGTACTTTACTTAAGGTCTCATTTAAATATATGTAGATTATCAGTAAGTGAAAGTCATGAATTTTGTACCATTTTACTGTGTCAAATACAATAACATCAATACATTTCAAATTTATAATTTTATATATGCTAATATTTTCTTTTACACTTTAATATATTTTCAAATTATTAAACACACTTGTTTAAAATTCAGTGATTCTTATATTTAAAACTTTCTAGGCAATGCATTCTTACCTCTTTTGTATGAGCAAAATTTATTATATTAAGATCAGTTCTGCTTTTGTTCTAGTTTAATAACAAACTACTGTGCGTACGTAACAAAAAAAGGCAGTGGCACTTCTGAGAAAATTTACCTTCGGCAAATCAACATCTACGACCTTGAGATAAGCTGGCTGGACATATTAATGATTCAATATAAGCACAAAAAATAGTATGTTTTTTAAATAAATATTATTATTATTTATATAATAAATTGCAAAAATTTTAATTGAAATTAATAACTAAATTTTCATATACAGTATGCTCACCAGTACACCACTTAAAAGTTTCGAGCATTTGCCCAGTTACAGTGTATACGGCGACTGCCTTTGTCCTCTGTTAATGCTCCTTTCCTTGCCCATTTATACAGTTAATTTGTTCATTTCAAGTAGCTGTTACGGACAATACAGAGGTGGAGTATATTATGCCTATCTATGTTCTTTCTCATTGTGTTTGTTAAAATGTCGCTTATATGCAAATGTTACAACAAACAATTTCCTGAAAAGGGCACAATTATCTGCTTTATTTGTAGAGTAACATATAACTTAATATGTACTGGAATGAGTGATAAAGACACTTGTACTACAAAATTATTAAATGGACCTGGTACATATGCTGTTTGTGTGACATCTCCACTCAATTTGAAAGCCATACGACAGCTATTGTGTGAGCCATAAAAAAAAAGTTTTCAGAGTATGCACGGATTAAATTAGTTACGTCTTAGATTGATTAACTGATCTAACCTACATGTCGTACTATTAGTAATAGGTTAAATCGTAACTTGTCAATTTGACTTATGATTATTTACAAATGACGCTTCGTCAATTCTCTAAGCTGAGACGTGATTTATATGTCTATCAGACGTTCATGGCCTACCTAGGATACAAATTTTGTGGCTCGCTTGATATATCTGCTCTACGAAAGAAAATTACGGCTATAAAGACGATGCTTAAGCCATTGCTGGCCATAAATGCTGGAACTTTGGATATTCACGAGATTGAGCAGCGTGACTTTAAAAAGAGAAATATTGTCATGTTTAATGTAGATGAAGATAATGGTGTAATGGTGATAAATTAAATGACATTTTTAAGTTTACGAATATCGATAAACGTATTCAGATAGACGAAATAACATCATAAGAATAGGCTTGGAATACAGGTAGTTGGAAGTAGACCTAGATCCATGAAATTTGTACAAAACAATGCCTAAGAAGATACATTGCCTTTCCGCAGCTCGAGTAAATTAAAGAATTATACGTGACAATAAAATATTAATTTCAAAGTATTTGACTGTAAGGCAAATTGAATATAAGAAAAAAAGTCCTTCCTGAATTCAGGCAGCGCAGGACCAACGGCAAGAATAATCACTTGTAGGAATTCCGATCGTTTACCTAAGGTAGTAGATATAAGATACGTCCATCGATCCAACAGTCAAATGTGACAGTTATTTTGTATTATCAACGAGCTAAAATACCAAAACGTTGGAGTTCTACAATAGCCCGTGGTGGAGGTGTGCTTATTGGAGTTAAGTCGGATTTCAATTCGGTCAAGTTTACATCCCAGACGGCTCTGATTTCTGTCACCATAATATCGATTTCATTTGTGTTAATTTTAAAGTTAATACTCTTAACCGTACTGCTACTATTGTTGTTGTATACATCTTCTCCTTCAACACCGGTGCATTTATGCCATAAATTAGAATTGCTGTCTTTTCTTGACAATTAATTTAATTTTGCTTGTTATTTTAATGCACCACACTTTAATTAACTTTTGTATTGTTGAGTTGTTTAAATATCAATATTCCTAGATTAAATTGTCAGAAAAACACGATATTCTATTTATCATTGTATATGCTGAAGCGTTAATTCTAGGTATATTTAATGTTAATTTAAAATAATTAAAGATGCTGTTGGTGATGAAATTTCAGTTACATTAATTTCCTCCTTTTTAGTTTCTTATGTATTTCTATACTTTTTTGTTATAGAAAATTTATTTCTTTTTAAATTATTATTTAAGTAATGATAAATGGAAGGATGTAATTATATAGAATATGAATCCAAAATGTTCTTTGCAAATTCCCACGTAGACGGAAAGAAAAATTGCAAAGATATTTACAAAATATTTATCCCGCCACTGCATTTCAAGTGCGACTATAACATAAAGAGCAGAGGTAGGTTTAACTAGCGAAATATATGTGTCACGGATTCAGTCAGTTTCGATCGTTACATGTGTACATGCGTACGTTCGATATGATTTACATTTACATGTAACAAACAGAAACAAGAAAAATCCCCAACCACAGTATATATCAATAAATTCCAAATACGTATTCCGGTAACTCAGTTGCCTTCTTCAGTAGAACAAACTGAAGACGAAAAATAATGCTAAACGAAGCGTCTTTGGCTAAGGTAAAACCTTTGAAGAAATGCTCTTCAGCAAATCGCCAGTGGGGTAACACTAAATTTGTAACATTAAAACAAACCCTTATGTACTGCTTAAACCTAACGTGAAAATTAAAGAGCCGTGATGGGTGAAAAAACATTAAGTGTAAAGTATTACTATAGTCACAATAAAGCATACAAACTAGACTGAGGAATTGTCCATTATCAGAATGCTTTATTATGACTAGTATTATATTTACGCTTCTTGTTTTTTAAGTTTAAGTTGTCTTTTTCTTTCTGTATATTCTTAGTATATGATTATCCTATAGTATATAATTTCTATTATTGTTGGATAATAAATTGTTATTATTATTATTTAAAATGAAGCAATTTATGTCAACAAACTAAAGCGTGCACTGTGTCTACTGACGTAAGCACGCAATGTGTATACGAATATTTATTTATTTTTTTAATTTTAAGTTTAGAAGCCTTCCCTTGTTAGGTGAGTTTCAGTTACTGAACCCTTGAACATTAATTGTAGATAAAATATATTCAAATTATTTTCGCCCTGCCTAGTTTATCTTTCTTTTACGCACATATATTTGATACCGATCAAAGATCTCTCATCAAGAAATATTCAACTAAAACTTGATTTGAAGGTTTTAAAAACCTCCACTTTTGACAGCGGTTTAAATTTCAATAGAATGTTTTTCGAGAAAAAATTGATAGACCTGTTCATTTTTACATTGACACTTACGTACACATGGAAAAGATTTTTAAATATATTTTGTATTATTTCTATAAATAAATGTGATTTAAGTAAAAATTACATAAATCTATAAATGTATAGAATGCGTACAATCAATTACGTTCCATTTATGCACATAATGTGCATATTTCAGTATATCAGTAATATGTAAGACCATTCCACATACCAGAATCACCGAATATGCTCTAGTTAAATGCTTCCGCTATAGAACAGGAGTGAAGAGGGTGTTGTTTAATTTCCTCTCAGCGCTTGGCTAATGTGGGCAATTTAATTTAAATTGACCAGCACGTGATCCCTATTAAGCACGAATATTTCAGATCAAGTGTAAATATTGCATATATTTTTGGATGGGTAAATCGATAGAATATATATATATATATATATATATATTAAAAATAATAGATTTTTATTGGTTTTAGCGACCTTTTATTGAATTTAGATGTTTGTTTGCGACGTTTCGACTTTTAACAATTCAGTCTTTTTCAAGCATCTGGAAACAATAAAAATCTATTATTTTTAATATTAAAACACGGCCAAAAAAATAAAATTCTTTAAACACTAAATATATATATATATATATATATATATATATATGATAATTTTGATGTTCTCGCGGTTGTATGATGAAATGATGGTTTCTCGGGTTCTTGGCCGCGTGTGAGATGTGTCCTGAGAAGGATTGTTGTCTCGACGTTTCGACGGGATCGCACTCGTCATTTTCTAGAGTTGTTCTTTCACTTGACGCTGAAGAGTAACTGCCGATCGTGTCCTCGGGTGTCTGCTATTATGTTACACTATGGGAGGTGGGGGTTGCGCTGCTGCCGTCGTGCGTACACGGCTTCGCGTGATTGGTCCGGGTGTCTGTGATTCCTGTGTGGGAGCGTGTACCTGTCTCGATGTGTTGTGTTTCACATGAGTCTTGATTTGCATGCCGGCTAGGAGTGGCTTCCAGGTGTACGGTAAGCGTTGGCCGTCGTCGCGTTTGTTTAAACTTTTGGGTCTCTTTTCTATTTCAATCGCTTCTCTAGTAATTCTAGTAGATAGACTTTCGCTCTTCGCTAGGATCTTCGTATTCTCGAAGTCAATGGTGTGCCCCGTTAGGAGGCGGTGTTGTGCTAGAGATGATGTTGTTTGTTTCTTGAAGACTGCGTTTATGTGTTCCTCTTTTCTCACGCTTATTCGCCTGTTCGTCTGGCCTACATAGGATTGTTCGCATTCTGAACACGGCACTTCGTAAACGCCTTGGTCTTCAAGTGGAATTTTATCTTTCGCGTTGACTATTTTATCGGCTATTTTTCCCTGTGCTGTAAAGATGGTGTCTATGTTGTGTTTTCTTAGTATTCTACCGATTTTGTCTGTGGTACCCTTTATATATGGTAGAAAGGCCTTTGATGTAAATTCCTCTTTTTCCCGTTTTTCTGCTCTATTGTGTCTGGCTTTGTCTATTGTTCTTTGTGAATACCCGTTATCAAGAAGAGCGTTTCTAATATTTCTTCTTTCTTCGTTTTTATGTTCATCGTCTGTTAGTCGTTCGGATCGTAGAACTAGGGTTTTCACTACTGAGTTCAATTGTGCCGGATGATGATGTGATTGTGCTTTTAAGTACCTATTTGTGTGTGTAGGTTTCCGGTAAACGGTGTGTCCCAATGTTCCATTTTCTTTTTTGATCACTAACACATCTAGAAAAGGTAGCTTCCCTTGTTCTTCTACCTCCATTGTAAACTTAATTTTCGGATGTTCGCAGTTTAGTTGGTGTGAAAAGGCTTGTAGTTTTTCTTTGCCATGTGTCCATATTACAAATGTATCGTCGACGTAGCGCAGCCACATTTTCGGTTTGTTCTTACAGGTGTTTAGAAAGTTTGTTTCAAAGTTCTCCATGAATAAGTTCGCTATAATCGGTGATAGCGGGGAACCCATCGGTGCGCCTTCGACTTGTCGATATTTCTGGTTGTTGTATGTGAAATATGTGTTTATAAAGAAAAAATAAAAAAGAAAATGGAACATTGGGACACACCGTTTACCGGAAACCTACACACACAAATAGGTACTTAAAAGCACAATCACATCATCATCCGGCACAATTGAACTCAGTAGTGAAAACCCTAGTTCTACGATCCGAACGACTAACAGACGATGAACATAAAAACGAAGAAAGAAGAAATATTAGAAACGCTCTTCTTGATAACGGGTATTCACAAAGAACAATAGACAAAGCCAGACACAATAGAGCAGAAAAACGGGAAAAAGAGGAATTTACATCAAAGGCCTTTCTACCATATATAAAGGGTACCACAGAGAAAATCGGTAGAATACTAAGAAAACACAACATAGACACCATCTTTACAGCACAGGGAAAAATAGCCGATAAAATAGTCAACGCGAAAGATAAAATTCCACTTGAAGACCAAGGCGTTTACGAAGTGCCGTGTTCAGAATGCGAACAATCCTATGTAGGCCAGACGAACAGGCGAATAAGCGTGAGAAAAGAGGAACACATAAACGCAGTCTTCAAGAAACAAACAACATCATCTCTAGCACAACACCGCCTCCTAACGGGGCACACTATTGACTTCGAGAATACGAAGATCCTAGCGAAGAGCGAAAGTCTATCTACTAGAATTACTAGAGAAGCGATTGAAATAGAAAAGAGACCCAAAAGTTTAAACAAACGCGACGACGGCCAACGCTTACCGTACACCTGGAAGCCACTCCTAGCCGGCATGCAAATCAAGACTCATGCGAAACACAACACATCGAGACAGGTACACGCCCCCACACAGGAATCACAGACACCCGGACCAATCACGCGAAGCCGTGTACGCACGACGGCAGCAGCGCAACCCCCACCTCCCATAGTGCAACATAATAGCAGACACCCGAGGACACGATCGGCAGTTACTCTTCAGCGTCAAGTGAAAGAACAACTCTAGAAAATGACGAGTGCGATCCCGTCGAAACGTCGAGACAACAATCCTTCTCAGGACACATCTCACACGCGGCCAAGAACCCGAGAAACCATCATTTCATATATATATATATATATATATATATATAAGGTAAACTTAATAAGTCGGCGATTAAAGGTCTGGTTTACTTCAGAGTATATATATTTAAAACAACCCTACATGTTTCGGCAATACGCCTTTGTCAAGAGAATACAAAATATAAATGTAAGACCATTCCACATACCAGAATCACCAAAATATATATATTTATATTTTGTATTCTCTTGACAAAGGCGTATTGCCGAAACATGTAGGGTTGTTTTAAATATATATACTCTGAAGTAAACCAGACCTTTAATCGCCGACTTATTAAGTTTACCTTATCATACCAAGGTCACGAAGATATTATATATATATATATATATATATATTCAGTGTTTAAAGAATTTTGTTTTTCTTTTTTATTTTATTGGCCGTGTTTTAATATTAAAAATAATAGATATTTATTGGTTTTAGCGACCTTTTATTGAATTTAGATGTTTGTTTGCGACGTTTCGACTTTTATCAATTCAGTCTTTTTCAAGCATCTGGAAACAAGAATCATTACAATGAAGATGAGAACTGTGTTTGTTTTGTGTGATATAACAATTGAATTAACAATTTTAAATTTAACATTATATTAGGAAATGAATTACGAATTAGGTTAGTGTTTTACGTCGAAAATTAAATAACATTAAATTAAAATAGCTTAGAATGGTAGGGGGACATTTATGTGATTAATATCTGTATGAATTAGTTGGAGACTTAACAAATATTAACAATTTTTAAGTTTAAAATTAGATTAAAGATGATTACAAATTGAGTTAACATTTAACGTTGAAACTTACATACAATAAAAATAAGCATGGCTAAAATGAACAGGTAGGGAGACATTTAGGTGATGTCCAAACACATGTGGCACATGAATGCGTACCCGTGTAGAACAAACAACAAATGTGAGTTTTATTTGACTTTTCTTTGTTCTCTTTACGTATTGTATTGTAATTCAACTGTCCAATCAGTCATACAGTTATTAATCACCGTATTTTCTTCCCTTCTGTACCGACTTAGTCGGTCAAGGGAAGGGTTGCCTTTTCCGGCATAGTCTCTTTCGTCCGTCAGATGTCACTTATTATATAGTGCCACCTGATAGGACGAAATTTGCTATGTCTTGTAGGCGATTTAAGCTTAAATGTATATACAGATACAAATCTGTTTTTTAAATAGATTTGTATTATTTTGTATACATTGCTTCACTAGCTTGACTGATGACGCCTATAGATGGCAGAAACACGTGTCTTAAGCAGAAGTATATGCTGTAAAATACGAGGTGTATTGTCCATGTTGTACAGTTACAGATGTGTATATTACATGTCTGTTTCATTTGTAACAAATGCATAATACGTGCATAACGTATTGATATACTTAAACTTTTTTGTATATTTGCTGCCATCTGGCATCGTGTTAATGGACTACACTTATAATACGTATTTTCGTCCCTTCTGTACCGACTTAGTCGGTCAAGGGAAGGGTTGCCTTTTTCGGCATAGTCTCTTTCGTCCGTCAGATGTCACTTATTATATAATGCCACCTGATAGGACGAAATTTGTTATGTCTTGTAGGCTATTTAAGCTTAAATGTATATACTGATATAAATCTGTTTTTTAAATAGATTTGTATTATTTTGTATACATTGCTTCACTAGCTTGACTGATGACGCCTATAGATGGCAGAAACACGTGTCTTAAGCAGAAGTAAGTGCTGTAAAATACGAGGTGTATTGTCCATGTTGTACAGTTACAGATGTGTATATTACATGTCTGTTTCATTTGTAACAAATGCGTAATACGTGCATAACGTATTGATATACTTAAACTTTTTTGTATAACCACTTAATGATTGACTGGTATAGAAAACCCAGTAATTCAGATAGAATGTTGAATTACCACTCTAATCACTCTAATAGCCAGAAAATAAATCTCATCTAAGGAATGAAACAGGGTTTCTAGGATAAGCCACCCTTCCTTCAAACAACGAAATCTTAAAATATTGGGTGGGATTTTCTCAAATAATGGTTATCACGTAGTTTGATCAACAAACTAATTTACACCACACCTTCTTCCTACAATCAAATTCCAAACAATACCATTGCTGAACAACCAAACAAATTCAAATATTACAGATATCCCTACATTGCTGGAGTATCGGAAAGGCTCTCTCGTGTGCTCTCCACAGAGGAAATTAGATTAGGTTTTTACAATTACAACCCAGTGCAAAACTTTTTTGGTAAAACCAAAGACTTGACGCCCTTGCCCTTCCGATCCAACGTTGTATATTGCATTCCCTGCAATGGATGCAGTCAGGTGTACGTAGGTCATACCTCCACTTGGCTAAAAACTAGGCTCGCCACGCACAAGAGTGACATTCGGACCGGTAAGAGCAGGTGCGCCTTGCCTTCACATATGATTAACTATGATCACACACCTAATTTTAATAATGTTAAAGTCCTTCAGACTGTAAACAACTTAAAGTGTAGAGAGTTTTTGGAAATGGTAGAGATCAATAACAACGCTAATTCGATGAATTTCAGATCTGACACGAACAACTTAGTGCAAATTATGCTTACTTGCTAACAATAAACATAAACTCTAAACAACAAACTACACAAAATAACTTATCTGTTACCGTTTAACACATTGGTCCTCCTCAATTTTTTGCTAATTTATTAATTATATAACACGTTTATTGTTCTTTTCTCTTTTCTAATTTGAAATTTTGTGAGACGACACATTCTGAAGAATAGCCACATTGACTTTCGCACACCAGTTTATAAAATTTGTGACCTCGATGATGAATAGTAACTTTTTCAAAATTAATGTTACACGCCTGGAATCCAAAAAAAAAACTTTACCGGATCTATTACACTAATATCCTTTAACATTGCAAGTTTGAACTTTGTGACAACAACATGGTTGCGTGCGATTAATTCTTTTGTTCGTCAATGATGCACGTGTGTGGCTTTCCTTTCAGATGTGTTTTGTCCTGTGTTTTTTAAAATGTAATCTCAAACCAACTAAGTGTAAGTCCGCTGACATTAGTTTTATCAATTTACAATATTATAAACATATGAGTAATTTTCTCCAGACAAAACAAGTTCACATTTGTAAGTATTAAATTTTTTTTTTGTTACTAAGTAATAAATTAATATCTATCTACTCTTAAAGTGATCCCCTGATGAAGCACTCGAATTTCGGTGCGAAATATTCGGCTAAAGAATAAAGAACTGACTTAATTAATAGAGTTTAATTTTGCTGGATTCCCCCTCAAAAAAAAAACCCTTTCATACATGTTCTAACGGCAAAGACTCCTGGTCTACTTATATATATATATATTATAGGAGATTTTCCTTATTCGTAGGTTTAAGGTCTGTTTTAATTAAATATTTATTTATTTAAACTAATTCCATTCTTACATGTTTCGGCAAATTATTACCTTTATCAAAGAGTTTCTTAAAAATGTAAATATACAATTATAACTATAAAAAATTACAGTATATTACTGTCATATTTATATATGAGATATTGTTATGGTTTTCGAAAGATCTTTTAAAATTATACTATTAAATTTATACATTCAAGTCTAGATCTTTATATACATATTGCTGTGTACTTTGATTTTCAAAATGGGCGCCAAATATTTAAATATGAATCGTTAATTAATAAAAATGAATCATCATACACACATATTTCTATTTTAGACCCTTAAAATTGCTCTCAGGGTTTTTGTTTTAAAAAAGGGTTAGTTTAGGGTAAGTGTATTCTACCTTGATATTAAGACGACAGTTTGGCGAATTTTAAAACGTGAGGGCTTATATCCATATCACTATCGCAGGGGACACGGTTTGCTTGAGGCAGACCACTATGCTCGTCTAGTTTATTCTACCCGGATATTAAGACAGTCACGGATTCATTTTAATTTCTGCAGAACAGTCCTCTGGACAGATGAAACTACGTTCACGAGAAGTGGTGTTACAAATCTGAGAAACCTGCACAGGTGGTCATCAGAAAATCCCAAAGCTATACGCCCATCTAAATTTCAACATTAATTTTCTATTAACGTTTGGACGGCCCTAATCGATGACATGTGGATTGGTCTTATCGTTCTTCTTGGGAGGTTAAATGCGGACAATTACCTTCAATTTCTTACTGACGAACTGCCAGGTCTTTTAGAGGATGTCCCACTGAATGTTCGACGAGACATGTGGTTTCATATGGATGGGGCACCACCACATTTCGGAATTGCTGTCCGAAATTGGATTAACACCAATTATCCAAGATGGATTGGTGGAGGTGGTCCTGTTGCATGGCCACTCAGATCACCCGATCTTAATCCCCTTGACTTTCATTTAAGAGAAGAGTTGTTGGATCGTATTCACCTGGCATATATATATATATATATATATATATATATATATATATATAACATTTGATAAATTATTGTAGGTTTTCGGCTTTTATATGGAATATTTACAAATATCAAGTTAGTATGTATGTAATTGCAAAGTAAGGGGGGATGTAAACATTGCTGTCTACAAATTACAAAGCAAATCATACGAAATTTCGTATGATTTGCTTTGTAATTTGCCTAATTTGTAATGCCTTGACAAAGGCATCATTTGTCGAAACATGTAGGGTTGTTTTAAATATATATATTTTGAAGTAAAACCAGACCTTAAATCGCCAACAAATTGAATTTACCATAACATACAAATGTCACGAAATAATTATCTATATATATAGTAAATTCAGTTTGTTGGCGATTTAAGGTCTGATTTTTCTTCAAAATGTATATATTTAAAACAATCCTACATGTTTCCGTAAATGATGCTCTTTTCAATTAAATATAAATGACAGTATATATATATATATATATATATATATATATATATATATATATATGTATATAACTATTTCGAGTTCAAAACCGAGATATCCTTAAATGTTCGTGAGATTTTTTTCCTACTTACAAGTTTAAAGATATCAAAACCTATAAATTTACCTGACCTGTCTAATTTATTGTTATATTAAACAAACTAAAGTAATAATTTTCTTTAAATTAAAAATATAAAAATTCTGAAAACGAATTAAATTCAATACAACAAAGCAAATTTTTATTTGACCACCGCTTTAAAACGATATTTCGATAAGTATCCCCGCTTTTTGAGAAACTCTTCTATATATATCCCCTGTGACGCCAATTCTTTTTCACATTTAAAAACTTACGTTCTTATATTAATTTACATTTACTTAATAATATTTTCCTAATAGTGTTTTATATTTTAAATGTGTCCTTGGTTCTCCTCCGACCACATGTCATCTGTCTTCCTCTCAAAAGCTGCATTGTTCACAATACATATACAAACATATTAATTTCTAATTAATGAAATATTATATTGGACTCCATCTGGTATATTTTAAACCCTCTGAATTGTTTCAATGTATTAATAATACACATTTTTTAAAGGAAGGGAATGCTTATCCTTTTAAATAAATATCATAAAATGTTAATTTAAATTTGTGATGCACATCAAATAATAATATTTATTTGATACTCTAAAAATCTTAATAGATTGCTTGAAATTTCAGATGCACCTTAACAGTTACAATAGACAACGTTTATGTATCTAAAGAAATTACAAAATTCAAGTATTGATTATGAAGCTTAGTATTTTATAAATTTGTATATATAGCATGATTCTATAAATGATGATAAATTCTAAATTATTAACAATTATAAACCAGAACTTAAAGAGATATACTAATTTACATGACATTTTACATACAATATAACTTTACTAAATATACACAGATGTGCTTTTTCTTAACACGATCTGTATTGTTGTATATTAAAGCCTTTTTATAGAAAATAGAAGGAAACCTTACATAAAAATAAACCTTGTAGTTTGTTTTATCTATTGTTTATACAGGGTGTATTAAAAATTTACTTGTTTTAAATTTTTCATTGTTGTTTTCAACTTTATTTAATTATTCAATTTATCTCGGTTAGAAGAGAACACAATAATATGTACATATTCATGAAGGTAAATTGCAGATCACTGATCTACATGATTAAATTATAATATAATCTACTGCGTAGATTTTTTATGTCACTCCTGTTGTTAATTGAATTTTTCTTGCTTAATATTAATAATTTCCTTAATTTCTTTTTTCATTGTGTGAAAAAGCAATTTTGAATGTAGATAATATAATATAAATTCAAACGTTACTTGCAGAAAGAAACATGGTTAAATGTTTATCAAGATTAAAACTTTGAAGCTACATTTGGATAATAGGTGGATTACTCCAGAATTAAAAACAGACCACAACCTTAACTACAAAATGAAATTCCAAATTTAAGTCAGCATTATCAAATTGCGAAGATAAAGCATTCCAAATGGATAAATCGCACAAAAAGGTTATATTTTAATCATTAGATTATTAACGCACCAAATTAGACGATATGTATGGGTTCAAGCATAATCAGGTACTTCTCAGTCGGTAAAGAATGCATCATTAATTGAAACGAGGAAACCAATAAGGGGACAAAGCAAGTACCTGACCATTTGAATACCTTCCTTCAGAAAGTACTAACGATTGCACAATTCCTAAATAATGAGTATTTTCGATTTGCCCTACACCAACAATTGCTAAAGCGAGCAGTTGTACTAATTCATGCAACTGTATGAAAGCTGAGAACTATAGGCCTATATCTCTCACGTTGATATTTGGTAAAATATAACAAATAAAATAATTTTTGGGATTCTTCACTTGCCTCTACAACTGCCTTTCTAGTTTAGAAGCAGCTTTTTTGTACTATCATCGGAGCAAAACCGTCGGATCATGTAGGATTTTAAATCATTATACTTATTAACTTTGCCAAGCTTGTACATTTGAGAGTGAGCTTATTATATTTATAAAAATTAAACAAAATATAACATGAATAAACAAGTACATGAACACAACAGCAAGCATCAGAACGATGATTGCCGGCCTATTCTTTAGAAATATCAACCAGAATTATTTATTGTAACTGAAACAGAATTTTTAATCATGTAACAGAAAATATTCAGAATTCTACGTTACTCGCCATATACGGGAACTAAATTAAAATTTATTTACAAAACTGTCATCTGTTCCATAAATTAATGTTTTGGGACAGCATTTGTTATGGATTTTTTGAATGGTCACGCTTTTTCTGCTCTTTTAATTGTTATTTTGAATCATTTCTTTTTTGTTTTCATTTGCAGTAATATTATATTCACTTTATAATATATTACAGTTTCTTTAAATTTCAGTTAATTTCTTTCTATATTTTCTTTGATTATTATTATCTTATTTTTTACAATAAATATTGTACAACAGAATTAATAAAAATAGGTGTCCATTATTTAGTTGTCTCTTGAATATAGCCAGTACATTTGTTTTATTTAGGTTTATTTTTGCATTATAATTACGTTCGAAGATCTTGAAAGTCGGTTTTCATGCTTATACCAAGTATTTGTTTTAATCCCTGTTTACTTATTTAGGCTTTTGATAGCTTGGCTCGGTATAGAATTAATATCCGAGACTTTTCTCTTCCTTATTTCTATTATTTAAATCATACACATGTTGTGACAAAGTTTTGTTAACTACTGTATTAGTAAAAATTCCGGCATTGCGTAAGAAACGCATCAAATTCAATAGCTATTTTTATTATAAGCGTATATAAAAGACATATTGTTATGGTTTTTTCCCCAAACCAAAAGAAGAATTATATTGAACATTATTTGTATAACATTGATTTAAAATGTATTTTATTTTATTATGTATATTTATATTTATTATGTTTGAATTTATCTTTATGACCAGGACTGTATAATTTTATATTAGACCGATGGACTCGGCAGGTTTATGTACTATTGAGTTCGATGTATGAGATTTTCCGGGATATTTTATTTAGAGATACCAGGACCAGTAAAGCATGTGGACGGATAAGAAACTTATTTTTTGTCCTGACGTTTTTGAGTAAAGTCGGGTTATTTGTTTTACAGTGCTTTAAATTGTGCATTTAAATTCAATTACGATTTTTACGAGGTATTGTGATCTCGTTGTTTCTATTTTAATTAAGGATTGGTATCTCTCGCATAGTTAGTGTTAATGTGTTTAGATCGATGTAAGTACAAAACACAGTTGATTTATATAATTGTTATTACGACGATTTGTTGATGACTGTATTTTTAGATTATAATTTGTATATTTCAAGAAAATTGTCATGTTTTTTATGAGGGAGTTTTTTTTAAGTCAAGATGTTCTAGATCGTTTTGTATTCAGGTTGGTTTTTTGGCGGGAGTTGATATATTTGTCATGTTTATTGCACATGATCTTAATGCTGACACGCGTAGTCAATAGTTTGGTTTCTGTTGACATTTGATTTGTAAGGGTTATAGTTTAGAGGTCAAATTTGACAATATTCTTAATTATTTATTAGTTTTATGTTTGATCGAGAGTCATAGGGGGTTTTTCTCTATGTGCGTGTCATTATCACACAGACTATTTCCTCCTAGCTATTGTTAATTTGCTCCAGCTCTCTTTACATTCGGTAAAGGGATTTTTTTTCTTTTGTTTTTTTTTAATAAATGTTAATTAGGAAAATTGTGAATTTTATTTAATGCTATATTGTATTTCTTTACACATATCTTGCTTGTTCGAGAGCAAGACCTGAGATAAGAAGATTCCAGCTTGGAGATTGAGCGACTGAGTTTATCCGGACATTCGTTGTGAACTGCACCCATAAGCTAAGGAACAGTTCATAGCAATATGTAACATAATGCTACAGCAACAACAATATTATGTGTTAGTGCAATAGGTTAATTTTTAACATAACTGTCAGGTTACACAGTACTACATATATTCATTTGAAAATTATCAGACCAAATTATTGACCATTATTTGACAAAAATATTTATATTATATTAACTCAAGAAAGTTTAATGGCGTCGGACTTTCTAATAAAAGTGTCTCGTGATTTCCCAAATACAAGGGATAAGCTACAATTATTGAGAATAGAAAAATCTAGAAAAACAAATTGTTGTTTGTTAAATAGTGCATTATTTTATCTGTCAAATGCAGTTTAGTTTGTGCAATTCGGTTGAATAGTGTCTGAGAAATAACCTATAGAATACGCTTCTGTTATCGAAAAAATGGAATTAGAGAACTTTCGGATAATGATTTACTATGATTTCAAGAAAGGCTTGAGCGCGTATGAGTGTGAGGAAAGTTTAAAATCGGCATTTGGGGATCTCGCACCATTATTGGCTACTGTTTATAGATGGTATATAGAATTTGAACGAGGTTGTAACTCGGTTGTACACATAAAAGGAGCTGACCCTCCTTCAATTGTTGTTAGTCTCAAACATATTGCTGCAGTAAATAAGATGGTGGAAGAGAACAACCGCATTACCTATGCAATGATAGAGTCCAAACTTAAGATTGGATCCTCGCTAGTGAGATCAATATTGTACGAACATTTACATTTGAAAAAGGTTGTACCTCGGTTTGTACGCCATCATCTGACAGATTTACAAAAAGCAGCACGTGTTAGAATTTGTCAACAAACTTTAGATATGTTGAATGCTGGAGGTCATCAAATTATTTCTAAAATTGTAACTGCCGATGAAACGTACATACCGTTTTTTGATGTTCCCACTCGCCAAGAAAGCCGAATCTGGTTACATGAAGATGAGGAAACCCCTACGATGGCGAAGAAACAGCGAGCAATGACAAAAGTAATGTACGCAGTATTATTTAGAAGTACGGGTGTGGTGGCCGCAATTAAATTAGAAGATCAGAAGACAGTTATCGCTAAATGGTATGTTGAAAATTGTTTGCCTACTGTGTTCAGTAATGTGCCAAGAAAGAGAGTTATGTTACATCATGATAACGCGTCGTCCCATACAGCAGGGATAACTGTTCAGTATTTCGCTGAAAACAAAATCAAAGTTATAGAACATCCTTCTTACTCACCGGATTTGGCGATGTGTGACTTCTGGCTATTTTTTGAGCTCAAAAAACATTTGCGAGAAAAATCCAGTCAGAAGAAGAGGTCGATATCGCCGATAAGTGTTTTTTCAATAGTACCCATAAAGACAGCTGTCTGAACGCTTTGATTAAGTGTATTATTGCTGATGGCAATTACTTTGAACATATTTAAAATAAAAATTCTGAAAGCTTGTATCAATCTTTCTATTCTCAATAATTGCAGCTTGCCCCTCGTATAAATACCATTGAAACCTTATATTTTAGATTTATTCGCGGTATCTTAGAGTCTCGTTCCTGTTTGTAAAATCTTTGATATGAAACATATGTTAATCAAGTTGAGCAAATTCAAGGAAAATTCGTGAAATATTTAAATTTAAAATTTCATATTCCAAAAAAATTTTGAAATTGTTCTTATTTGATTATATGGGCTGCATTTTCTCAGAGATAGATTTGATTTCGAATTTCTGGTTAAGATCATTACCAACCGTCTGGTTAGTCCGGACTGGGTTGATAATTTAAATTTGCATGCTGATAGACACGTGACACACCTTTTATTTACTAATATGTAATATTGTGCGTTCAGAGTTGGCCATGAAATTTTAAGGTATGTCATAGCCTAACCTCATCGTTCTGAATTGTCAGATCTTAATCTCATTAGTGCCATCTAATAAAAACGATAACACGGAATTTTATTTATTCATGACAGGAAGATTATAACCCAGCAATTAACTTTGAAATTTTCTAACCTTGCAATTTTCTAAAGACGTTTGTCGTTGAGACGTAACTGTCATTTAAAAAATTCATATTAATAAAGTTACGACATGTTTTTGATGTTCGTTAGAAATCATGGCTCACTAGAGACAGGTTTTTTTTTGAACGCACGATACCTACTTAAGTATCAACTCGCTTCTGTATATATCGTATAATGTATAGAAAGTATGCTAATTTTAATAATTTAGATATGTATAGTTTATAGTATGTTTAGATGTGCTTTTTTGTTGGCTCAGCAGATATTTTATATTTTGGCTGTGAGTATTATTCGATTTAGTTTGTGCACTTGCTTTATTATTTAATATGTTAGGCTATTATTGGGACTATACGTCCAGTTGTGTAGCCCTTGTAATAAATAAATATATAAGTAAATCCATCGCGTTTATGTATGAAGACGGACTGATATCTAAAGTCTTCAACAACGTCATGAGCAGTGGGGATATAAACAAGTTCTAGCCTGCAAATAGTAATTTCGAATATCTCGTTTTACCATGCAAAGTTTAATTTTTCTGTGTACCGGCGCGTCGTTAAGTAGCAGTCTCATTTATATATTTCTTGGATGCGTACCGAGCAATTATCCGTGATATAATCTTTAACGCTGGAAAATTGAGCGCCCTTCGTAATTTACAGAAGAATATGCACCAGTAAGTTCGACGTGCAAAACTGTCATAGAGGCGAAATAAAGATGTTTGACGAAAAGCGATCAGGTCTACTACTATAAATGACGCATGAGAAAAATCAAAGACAAATGAAATCATTGGATTAAGCAAAAACATTGGTATTGGTCAAGAAAGAGTCTAGTACATTCTTCAGACCTAGAATTACAGAAAAACCCATATCGACGCGAAGGAGATAATTTTCTCATAAACACCACCAGGGCGAATCATGGGTTTACCATTACGACCCCGAATACAAGCGGCAGCCAACGGATCATGGTATCGTCGTCCTGATTCTCCACCTGTACGAAAATTCAAAGGGGGTCGATCACCGCTCAAAGTCATGCTCGCCATTTTCTGGACCGCAAATGGAGTCATCCATGCCGAATATCTGCCGAAAGGATCAACGACTAATTTAATAAGATACTGCAAAACTTTACGATCACTAAGGAATCGTATTCATAGAGTAAAACCAGAAAGAACGAAATTCTTTTTGTGCCACAACAACGTCAGACCCTATTGCAGCAACGAAACGATAAAGATGGTGACGAGCCTGAAATTCACAATTGTTTCGCACCCTCCGTACAGTTTTGATACCTTCAGATTTTCGGTTGTTCCCAAAGTTGAAAAAGGTATTGAAAGATCAACATTTTTCATCAGACACTGAAGTTCGGACTGCTATTCCCAAATGAGTCAAGAGTAAACAAGAAAATCTTTTCTTGGACGGAATGAAGAAATGAATTCAGCATTTGGAGAAATGTGTTACACTAAATAGTGAATATGTGCAAAAATATGTACATTAGTAGTACAAGAAATTTATTTTAATATTTGAGAATGGTTTCGTTACTTTGTTTATTTTTAATCTTATTTTATAGAGTTGGAGACCTTATTTATCAATCTGAACCCTATATGCTAAAGTAAACAAAAATTTTAATTTGAAAACCGACATAAATTCGGTTATTTTCAAATTATGTAAAATTAATTCTATATTAAATAAACAACCAAAAATATGAGAACGTAAAAAATAATTTATTTTCGTTAGATTTGATCGAGTTTAACCATTGATAAATTTACCATTCCCTTGTAAATTAAAAACAGACAACACTCATTTCTCCATATTTACAAGGCTCTCCTGAACATTAAGATAATGATACACTTAATTTTGTTAACGTTCCCCTGGAGTGTGTTTATTCCGCCATTAATATTCAAATTTATTTTTCATTTCCGCATTGAAAACTCACCCACTATACACATAAATACGCAAATATTATTCACGTGAATACGTACATTTATTCAAATTTACTGCACCGTTACGGCTGTACTACCTATTTTCTGGCTTTCCGCATTCCATTTTACTACCAGATTAAATGAGGGGAAAATGGAGAAATTTGCTCCAGAAATAAGTTTGTTTTTATTTAGTTAACAACTCTTTGATTTTATAACCCAGTAATATTATTTCCTTTCACATCTGTCTATTTTTTAAATTAAAAATTAGAAATGTCGATTTTCCGCTTAATTTGGTTTTCACGCGGATTTTTGAACGGAAAATTACTTTTTTTATCCAGTCAGCTTAATCTTTAGTCACGCTTGGGTAATTGATTGAAATCATTTCATTCAATAATAAATTAAAATATTGATTTTCTTTAGAATTTGGTTATACAGTTCCACAGTTCTAAAATAAAATTAATATGTTTATTAATTATTTTTAAATCAACAAATTTATTCTAAACAACCATACGTAATTGAGTGCACTTACTTCTTACTATTTTACTGCGTGTAAAGCTTTTGTTCTATTATATTTTGTTTATCTTTGTTAGTATTTTCATTTCTTTTAAATTTTCACGTTTTTTCCTCCATCTTGCCTTCCCAGTAACTCTTGACTTGCTCCTCTCTTTTTGTTTATTAAAAACTCTATAGCCTCTGGTTATGTTATTTTGTTTAATTTTTGTGATACGTCCAAATCAACTTACTTGTTTTCATTCTTCTTTCTTTCATACAATTTCTCACTTTATACCACAACTCAAGGTTTCGCACATGTTTTTTTCTTGTATCTTTCTTCGTGAATTCGTAACAACTGTTCCAAATACTGCCACAAACATATTGTTTTTCAGATTTCACACTGTATCTCTAAATGAAATTGAGAAAATTATGTCTGCTTTTTCAGATTCAGATAAGTTAACGATGGATAATGATTCACTTCTTTTATTCGAAATACAAGCAAGGTATTAGCAAAGCCTTTATAAATTGTTATTAATTTGGCTCTGAAAACATGTGTTTTCCCTGATCGATTATAGGCTAATTATAGGCTCATACCAATTTTGCCAAATTTTTGTAAAATTTTTGAGCAGATTTTTATACAGCACTATTCTTCATAACACACGTCCATACATAACCAGCAACCAACATGGATTCTTGCCATTGTAGTTTACAATTACAAATCTAACAATAGTGACTCAAAATATATATGAGGTATTAGATAATGATGGTCAACTAGACGTTATATACAGTGACATATCTCGAGTTTTCGATACTATTGACTATCAAATATTATTAAACAAATTAAGTGGTTTTGACTTTAGCCCATTTGCATTAGAACTTATTGGTTCATACGTTGTGAATAGAGTAAATTTTTCGTTGATGATCACTCACATCTTTCAATTGTTCTGGGCTGACCTATGCAGATGATACTAGATTATATTTATGTTTGCGGATTGGTGTGGTAAAAACAAGATAAAAATTAATATGAACAAATGCTGTGGCATATCTTACACTCGTAAAATTTATTGAAAAATTTTTCAATTAAAAATTTCGTTTGATTTGCTTTCTAATTTGTAGACAGCAATGTTTACATTCACATTTACTTCGAAATTACCTATACTAATTTGATAATACTTGTTATATACATATATGTCATATAAAAGCCGAAATACTTCAAGAATTTATCAATTTATATATATATATATATATATATATATATATATATATATATATACATATATATATATATATATATATATATATATATATTAATATATAATATATCCAATTATGTCCAAAACAGTCAAAATACACTTTATTCTAAAATAGCTTAATAACTCCTGCTACGTCTAGTAAGTAAAAATGACGTTGGATCTCTGTATCATATAAAGAACTGAAACAATTTATAATAAATATCAAAATAATTGCACCAATTTGTAAAATTAGAATTGGTGCTTCTTATGTATAACTGCAGTGCGCTCCTATATTGACATATGAACTACATAAATTATTACTCTTGAATTATTACTTTGACAATAAGAGACAAGTTGATTTTTCGATTGCAGGTCACATCGAACGATAAGGAGACGAGGAGAAGGGCGCTGTGGTTAAAACGCGTTTCACTGAAAATTACTCGGAGATTGAACGAAGACCGTCTCTATTACTGCTTCCCTTCCTCAAACATCACGGGACAAATGTTATTAATAAAGTGAATATACCTCCAGCGTATATGGGTTGTACGTGCATAATTCAATATTAACGGAGAAGACGTCAATCAAACCCATCAGGGAGATAGATAAGCGAGAACGGTTGCAGGTGCAACTAGCGAAGGAATCTAATTAGCAAACCGACCTAATCTTGAATATCACGGTGCGCAGTGTCATTTTAGGGGAAATGAAGAGCGATAGCTCTCAAAGATTAAATCATCCAACGTAAAATTTGCTTGCGCCTTTTATCTCGCATTTTTCATTATTTTACCCTTTTTTCGAATTTGCCGTTCAATTACTTTCGCGTATTTGATGTGAATGAATCTCCCACTTTGATATTAAAAATCGAATATGTACAAACTAGAAAATAAGTAAAATTCGTTTGCAGTATTAAAAAATATAGGTTTTCTACAAACACTATTAAAAACTGATCTTTTGACACGACTAATTACGATTAAATATGTAATATTATTTAGTATTGATTAAAACTAAAAAGATAGGATCGGATCCTATCCTTAGAAAGAGAGGGAAATACTTTGAGAGACAGTACCTTCCTGCAAAATGATGTAACATATTGTCTAGTAGACAACCAGCTAATCATAGAGTATTGAAATTTATATTTGCAGACCACAACAGATCAGCATGCGTTTCTATATTCTACAATCATTCGAATATTACATGACTTGTTTATATACGTTGTTAATATGCAAGACAGGAAGAACATGACTGTAGTGTTGTCAGTAACGAAACCAGTAGCCACCGCAGCAGAAAACGGCAGTTTCATCGCACAGTCGTTAAATAGCGGTACTGTTGCCTCAAAGTTTCTCAGTATCAACTGTAAAATGACTATGCTCGCGGTTACATTGGCAAACGCGAATGTACGAAGCGAAATCAGGTTTTTGTATTTAAAAACCACCTCGCCAACAGAAATTCATCGTGAGCTTGCTCGCGGTGGATGGTGTTAATGTCATATTCCAAAAACAAGAGTAGGTTTAGTGTACTGACTGATAACGGTAGGACAGATATACAAGATAAGTAGCGAACTTGTTGTTGTCAATTACGTCCATTGCAAATGACAATGTGTATTGAGGGTCAGGACGATCGCCGCATTCAACTTAAGGATATTACTAACTCAACATCTGAGTCGGCCATGTGCACAATATCGTTCATAAGCAAACGGTCTACCCGAATAAGTGTTCATGACGGGCGGTAAATCAAGCTACAGAAGGACACAAAGACGTTACGCTGCGATTATCTATCATACAATTGATGCGGTTTCATTAACCGAGAATGTCATTTTCGCGTTAAAAGCGGTGAAACCTGGAGGCATTATGTGACACAGGAGACAAGCATCCATGTAATAGATACACACATCATCCCTACTTTACAACAAACTGGAACAGCTCCGTCCACGTAGACAGTTATGGCGAAAATCTTTTTTTATGGGATCACAAATAAGGAACAGTGAATGCTGGCAATTATAGTTACAGCTGGAGCGGTTACAGGATACTATTAACAGAAATAAATTGAACTTCATCAACAAACAACGAATACTCAACGATAACATTATTAACATTGCCCTAATTGGACGGCTAAGCCGGCAACGCAGAATATCACACAATGTTACACAAGTATTGCTTCAGATACAGCAGTCCCTATATAAACACTAACAAGCCAAACAATTTGAATTCATAGAGTTAAAATGACAGTGCTTTGAATTATTGCAGTGCTGACCACCTACTAGGTAAGTTAAAAGAATAAAGGGTTCAATTCCTGTTTAATTCCATCATTACATATTCCCTGGAAAAACAATGGTAGTAGAAATACAAATTGAAAATTTTTCCAGTTGCAATAAAATATTCTGCCCATGTGCGGAAATTTGATTTCAAAGTCTCAGGAAAGGACAATTACAACAAAACTTAAGAATATTTACCATTTGCACTTCGATCTTCCAGTAGCACATCAAGGTAAGCCCTAGGTTCTAAATATTATATAAAATGCGTGTTCGTGACATTGGTGATGATTGAACAGAACAAAAAACTCAATGTCTTTTGCAAAGCCTATGACATGGAAGGAACCGAAAGATCATCTGCAAGATTGCTAGTTTTTTTTTGCAAAATAGATATTTCTGGATTTAGAACATAATATTGGATGTTGTATCGTGATGATTAGAGCTGGTAAATAGCGCCAACAGGGAGTGGTCAAGGTTCGACAATAATAATAGAGGCGAGGCGGCGACGGTAATACATTCAGTACAGTGGTATAACATAATTCGATGTATTTTCTATCGTATAAACAGGACGTATACTGTTGTTATGATTTTCAGTACATTTATAATATTATATGTCAGAATTGAGTGTATGTTACTCACTATCAGTATTTCTTAGAATTCATCATGGCACACCACCGTAATGAAATAACAAAGCGAAGAATACTTCAGGGACTTCAAGAGGAATGGTCTATACGACAATTAGACATTGAGTTTAAAGTAGGCAGAAGTACCATACATTACAAAAATGGAGACAGTAGCATACTTTAGGTAAACAATTAGGAACAGGTCGTAGAAATATATATATATGCCAGAGCAGGATGAAGCGCTTGTAAATTTTATAAGAAGCGATTCATTCGAGTTCGCAGGCAGTGCAGTAGAGGCAATGAAGTTTCCTGTAGCGTTAGAACTGCACAAAGAAGATTAAAAGCTAATAAATTAAGAAATTATTCAGCTGCAAACAAACCGTTCGTAACAGAGCAAAACAGGCAACAGAGATTGGAATTTGCAAACAAATTTATTAATAGAGATGCTGCATTTTGGAACACTGTCGTGTTTAGTAACGAAAATATGTTTCAGTCGTGTCATAGTGGTCGTGTTAGAGTTTATCAACCAGTGAATAAACGTTGTGATCAGAGATACCTGCATAAGGTACGCAGAAGTGGTACTTTTTGGAGTCAATATGTTGGCGTGGATCAGTTCCATGGGTCCTGGAATTTGTTGGGATTTTGAGGAGCAATTAACTATAGCATTTTACGTTGACATTTTGTAGAATATGATGCTACCGTCGGTACAACAATTATATCGAGACTTCACGTTTCAACACGGTAACTCTCCAATTCACACTGCCAATGTGGTCCGGATTTGGTTATCAAATAATAATATTAGTGTTTTAAGATGAGCCTCCAGGAGTCCAGATCCCCTATTGAAAGTACTTGGGGTTATTGGTGAAGAAAATTAATAAAAATGATTTTTATCCGAGAAATTATGACGAACGTCGTAATAACGTTTTACACCATTGGGAAAATTTAGATCCTAATATTGTAGCAAATATAATATCACAATACAATGTCACAGCTATTAGAAGCAGTGATTGTTAAACATTAAGCAACAACAAGATATTAAATGCTTCTTAAATTTGCCTATTAACAACTTATTTCTTGTTTGTGTTACATTTTTATCCTCGAGTAGAAATATTTATCACTTGCCGATTTTGTTTTTTTTTCTGATCACTTCTACAATAAAACTAATAATAAAATCTATACGCAGCCATATTTTTTTAGATCTATGTAGTATTACCTATGTCAAGCATATGTCTATGTCACACGTTACAATTTCGTAGTTCTATGTTTATTTTAAAAATGTTGCAGTTACATACGTCGCGAAAACGACCAATGTCGGTCACTGTTAAAATTTCATAGCAGAAATGCCAGACTTATATTATGATTACTTCAAACTAGCCGAAGGAATAAAAAAATTACAAAGTTTGAGTGTGTAATAGAAAAATTTGAAATTAAGACAAATTTCTGAAGATACGTCTAATGATCCATTAAGTTGCTTAAAAGATTATTTTAAATATGCAAAAATAACATCACTAGAACTAGAACGGTCTTTTCGGCATGAAGAAGATTTATTCCGCACGTCGTATTAGCTTTACTCAAAGAACTGTGGAAATATATCCAATTATTGAAATATTTAACAGATTATATCATCTTTGCGATTTTACGGAAGACTCTTAATACGGTAAGTGTTTGAGTACGTTTTACAATTATTTTTTAAATTTTTTAAGTGCTTTTCAGGATCTTTGTCCATAACCCCACAAAGCAAAATTTCAATCCCAGTATCCCATATGTGCCACAAAGGCACAAAAAATAAATCAAAAACAATAAAGCTTTTACATTAGAGAAGACCCATCGCGCCGGGCCTTTCGAAACGACTTTACTATTAACACACACAAAAAAACAGCCAACGGTCAAAAAAGTAAATCCACAAGGATATAGATAGGAAGGAATGTAGAATTTATAAACTTTATATTTTAATTTTATATGATGCCAAAAACTAATATCGCTACATCGACTGTTGTTTTATTTGTCCGTAATAATAATAATAATAATAGAATATTAGTGGCCAATTCTATTCCTAAGTGGCTAATCGACTCAGTAAACAATTCCCTTTGAATGAGATAATCTGGACACTGAGCCATCATGCATCATTTAAGAAAACTAATTCGTAATTGTGAATGGTTTTTAAAAAGAATATTATCATAATTTTTGAGGAGCCAAAAACTTGGTGGTGACTATATGCATCTCCATGAAAAATAAAAGGAGAGATTATTTGTGAAAGAATGCTATTATAATCGTCCCATATTAATTTCTCTTGTACAGGTCGGTAAATTTATATAAGTGAAAGATTCACTTCTGTTAATGCCCATCATTTCCGTCATCCTTATGTATATTATAACCCTTATACCTAACATATTGCTATGAAATTACCGTTGGGTGAAAATTAAAAATAGAATTAGTAACGTATAAATTAATTACTGCATCAACAAAAACAAATTAAAAAGAAATCGACCAAGAAATTCACCTCGTATATCATATCTTATCTGTAGTATTAAAATTTTATATTGTATATTTCCAAGAATTAATAGATAAACAAGTAGCGTTATGTCAATAGATTTTATCAGAATAATTGAAACATACATGAGTAGGTAAACCCCACCAGTTTTGTATAATACAAAGGTATTTTTAATAATATAAAATATTATTAAAAATCTGGTGTGAAGAACACAAATGCAGGTTCACTATTAATATTTTCTGTGAACGTGTCCGAATATATCCTATCCCCAGAGACGTAGATACGTATTTCGCTTTTCTACAAGCTCATCGGTACGCCCCTGCTGGAGAAAGGATATTTCCAGACACATTCACAGAAAAGAACCACCTCGCCCTATCACCGTAATTATCCAGACCGAGCGCAGAAGTAAATTCGGCGCTACCTGTTATCAGAGAGCCGAAGTACCTCGCGTACCGTCCACATAATTAATGTTCACGTTCACAGAAAATATTAATAGTGAACCTGCATTTGTGTTCTTCACATCAGGTTTTTAATAATATTTTATATTATTAAAAATACCTTTGTATCAATAGATTTTAGGTTAATTAGATTATTAAATGTTTAAAATGCAAGTAAATTAATAACACATGCTATACACACCAGTAAGATCACAAAAGGATATTACATAATCTCTTTTTTATGCAGTAATAACCTTAGTAACCATATTAAGTTCATTAATTTTTTGTAAATATAACCTTGTCAAAATGGATGCATTGACATAAAACGTCCAATGTTATTTTAAAATAAGAGAAATTAATTATATAAGCCATACAAGCGGGAAATCTGTACCATTAAAAATATTCTCAGTAACAAGAAGTAAACAAACAGCATAAAATACAAATAAAAGTAATTAATGCAGTCATATCACGATGTAAAAAAAATCATGTGACAAGGCATATCATGAGACGCATCAAAAGGACACGTGAGTGAAAGCAAAGGACAAGACGACATCATACGAACGAACAAGGGAAGAAAGAAGAAGGAATACGCTACAAAAATACGTTAAGTAATACGTAGACGATTTTCCTCGTAAAATCGCCTTTACAAACGAGCAGGAGAAGCTTCGGGAAGGACGGTTGTTATGGTAATGGTTGCCATGGCGACGTTTGCCATGGAGACGGTTGCCATGGAGACGGTGGCCATGGCGACGGTTGCTATGGCGATGGTTGCCATGGAGATGGTTGCTATGCCAATGGTTGCCATGGCCACGGTTGCCATGGAGACTGTTGCCATGGCAACCATAGCCATAGCAACCGTCGCCGTGGCAACCGTCTCCATGGCAACCGTCTCAATGGCAACCGTCTCTATGGCAACTGTCTCCACGGCAATCATCGCCATGGCAACCATTGCTATAGCAACCGTCTCCATGGCAACCGTCGCCATGGCAACCGTCGCCATGGCGACAAACGCCATAGTAACCGTCTTCATGGCAACCGTCTCCATGGCAACCATCGCCATAGCAACCATCGCCATAGCAACTGTCCCATGGCAACCATCGCCATAGCAACCGTCTCTATGGCAACCGTCACTATGGCAACCGTCGCCATGGCAGCCGTCACCTAGCAACCGTTGCCATGGCAACCGTCGTTATGGAAACCGTCGCCATGGCAGTTGTCGCCTTGCAGTCGGCGCCATGGCAGTCGTCGCCATGGCAACTATCGCACTAGGTAATCTAGGGGGCCACTTCCGGGATCTCTGAAGAGTTTCTGAACGCTCAAATACAGTGTGCATCAAGAGTTTGTGATCAAACTTTGAAACGTCCGCGCTCGCGGCAAGAAGGGCCCGGGCCTGGGCGTGTGGTGTTTATTACGGGGGGTGTATTACGGGGGCTGTATTACGGGGGTGTATTAAGGGGGTGTATTACGGGGGTGTATTACGGGGGGTGTATTACGGGGGTGTATTGCGCGGGGTGTTGCGTGTATTACGGGGGGTGTAGCGTGTATTACGGGAAGTGTGGGGCGTAAAGTGCTTGCTTTTGAAATTTGAATTTCCCGCGGGAGCGTAAAATTTAAGAAAGTTTTCATGGAACCTATATACGATTGCACTGTATAGTAAATTATTTTTATTCAAACGCAAACTACATATCGTTAGAGGGAATCTAAAATGTGGATGTGAGGATTTCGTCAGCGATAGTGTGAAATATTAAGAATTGTACTGCATAATTAAACTGTTTAATCAAAGAATCAGTTGTGAATTAGTTCGCTTGTGCAGAGGAAGTACTATAATGTATTCAGTTATGGATAAGAAGTTCGATGAAAAATGCATGGATTATTTTGTTAAGGCTCATAAGTATGTATACGAAAATAATGAATCTAATCAAGTATATACCAGCGCAAACAATTATGACGATGGTGCGTCCAATAATGATTGAGAAATTTTGGAATCTAATGTCGATTGGTCAGCAAATAGTATTACGAGAATACCTACCATGTAGAGAACATTACAACACACGCGGAGACGTAATTGATGGCCCACCACTTACTAGGAGAATTTGTAATATGTGTAACAAAATAGAGACATGTGTAAGTGGGTTGAAAATATTAATTTAAGTGCATAAAAGATAAACAAATTAATAGAATGATGGCTGTGGTGTTGGTGGGAGAAGAATTATATTATTTTCCAGTAGATTGATCATTTAGTTCTTTATTAGCGTTCTGGTGTTGTGGAAGAGAAAATCAACATGTGTGAAGACAGTTCATCCACATTAAGCTTTCCCAGTGATTTATTAGACAATATGTTTAAACGTTATGAAGATGATATTAAGAAGGAAGTTAGATTGGTCAACGAAGTTTGCTATTCTATAAATCAATATATTCCAATATCAGCGCGGCCAGAGGCTTTATACCCGTGGTAAAAATATGAAATGTGAAAAATAAAAGCTGTGTATCTTTCATAAGTTACGAATGGGGTGAATTTTTTAAATACAGGGTGAATATTAAAGAACACATCGAATCGAAGATGGTATTGTGGTCATTGTCGGAACGAGCAAAAAGGTGACCCTTTTCAACTAAACTTCATGTTTTCTTGCAATAAATCAAAAGTGACGCTACTACCATTTTTAAAAATTCAGCGTCGAGACGTGGAATTAACTCTAGATAAGTTATGTGCTTCGATGCTGTTGAACGTGTTGGATCTTGTCCAGAAGCGGTTACAAAGATTAGAACAAATAGATTTTCCAAAGTATTACAATACTTTTCTGCATACCCTCGTAGAAGGTAGTGAAAATATAGACATGAACAAAATCCGCGAGCACGTTTATTATTTATAATATTATTATTATTTATAATAAGTGACCTACGTAAGCGTCTAAACAAAATGTGAAAATAATAAGCAATAATAAAGTCTTTAGCAGACATCAAAGTAAATAATAGTATTAATTTTCTAAATTTAATGATTATCTCGAATCATTTACTATAAAAATTCTTATCCATAAGTTTGGCTTTTAATATCGAAACCATACATATCCAGACCGACACAGTTAGTTAGCCGTAGATTATCGTAGGGATTAAACTATTCCCTCTTCATTGGTATTCGACCACATCCTGCGACCGCACATTGCTCTTTGCTGCTGACGGGTAAGAAAAGGTACTTTATCAGTTAACAATCGCAAATGACATAAACCCTATTCATAGTTCCTCAACACACCCACTGCATGGTAAATTAATGGCCATCTGTCTGTTTAATGAAAAATTTTATTTTTCAAATTTACGGCCACAAAACTCCAAATCGATTTAAATGAGTTTCGGCTCGATGAAAATTATATTCTCTCTAGTATAAACTTAAATGTCAAAATTATTATAGGACCTTTACATATTTCAATTGGTTAGTATTAAAAAGAATGACAAAAACTGCAAAATATATGATGAACGAATGCTTTAGTAATCGATATTTTAATAATTCTTGTTCAAATAAAAATTGCTATTTTCTTTAATGTAACGATATTTTATTTGCGTTTTTTTAGAAAATTACAACAATAATTACTTGTGTTGCAACAGTAAAAAATTTCATGTCCCTGTACATTCGGCAGAATTTCACGACTAAATTTATAAAAATTTGTGAAGAAATTTTTAAGATAGTAATAAATAGTTAAAGATCAAACAATTCTTGCATGATTTTTTTATTTCAAAAGAAACACACAAATAATAGATTTTCTTCCTTTCGAAATGCCATATTTCTTAAGATATTGTAGAACAGCACAATATATAATATTTGGTGAGATCACTGTTTGAGTAAAACATATGACTACAGTACTCTGTGTTTCAATAATAATTACATCTAGTTGGCCATAAATTTCTCCTATAAATTATAATTCTGCATTCTTGAAATGCGAATATAGCTTAGATATGGTGATGAAATTAATAACAAGTACAATTAGATTACTAACTGATTTAATAAGTTAACTTTAAAGATGGGATATTAATCAAACCACCAAGGGAAATAACTAATTTGTAGAAATTTTAATTATTGTAATTTATAACAAGTGTTCAAAATTTTCATCATTCTATTGAATGCGACATTTCAAGTTATCAAAAATATTCTATAATACATTTGGTGTTATTTCATTACATTTAATTGTAATTGTATTCATCATGTCATTTAAGTTATTAAGACTTGTCTTATATATTTCATCTTTTAGCAATCCTAAAATAGAGAAATCTAACGGAGTAAGATATGGTGACCGCGCAAGTCAAATACCTCTGCCTATAACTCGATGAGTGAAGCGATGTTCTAAAAACGTTAAATTTTCACGAGTTGTATGTGCAGTAGTCCCATCTTGCTGGAAGTAAACCCCATTGAATTCGTCCTGTTAAACACGCTTGTGTTAATGCCATTCTCCATTAAGAAAATGATATTAATAACTGTTCTCGGTATTGTTGGTTGTTAATGTTATTGTGAAAAAATATTGGTCCTACTATTCAACAACGAGATACACCTAACCATCCTTCATCAGTAAAAAAAATTAGATCAAGAATTTCGTCATTATTTAAAATTTCTTGTAAGAAGCTGATCTCTCGGTGAGATCTGTTGAATAACCGATACTTTGTATGCATACATATGTAAACGACGCTTCAAAATGATGTGAACGGTATTAGAAGATATGTTCGTTTGCACTGATAAACGACGAACTAATGTATGTGGGTTTTCTTCAACAAGGTTTTCTACGTGTTCAACACTATTTTGCTATGTACGTGGTCTACCAGAACTTTTGCCTTTTAACACACATCCTCTAACCCGAAACTTCTCCACGATTAGGCGAATGTGATGATGTAAAGAGGTATTATTGACAACTCTATTAGGAAACTGCAAGTTAAACTATCACTTACATTCCGCGTAGGAATCTTGCCATTCTCCATTAAGAAACTGTTCACTTCGGAAATATGCTTTAACAATAAAAATATTTTCTTGTTTTGTGTACATTATTTAGTAGTATTGTTTATTAAGCAAAAAAAAATTATTTGTGAAAAAAAATTATTTTGCTAGTAAAAAAATGACAAATGTCAATATGACAATAGATAAATAGGTATAAATAAAAGGCAAATGGCTTATAATAATTTGGAAGTACTAGTTACTCAGCACCTACTGAGATGAAGTTCTTTTTGAAACACATTGTATATTATTATTATTATTAATATATATGTAATAAAATAAATATCTGACTATGTATTATGTATGTATGTATATCATTTTATTTTGCAGCGAAATTCTTCAATTTACATCCACAAATATATATATTGAAATAATTTTCTAACTCAAATGCCGTTCCCTAAGGTTATAATCATGGCTTACTTTCGATGTTGCATCTCTGAACTACTCGATAGACGCATTTATACCACTGCCTAAAATTATTCAACCAGGAGTTGCGTCTTCTTCCCCTTCTGCCTGTATCTTTCCTTGCATAATATTTTGTAACAGTAAGTATCTTCGCCCTCTCATTACGTTTTCGGGGTATTACAGCCTTCTTACTTTAACTGCGTCTATGATTTCATTTTCATTTTCATCCTTTTCAGCACTTCAACATTTGTAACTCGGTCTATCCAAACTTATTTTTAGAATTCTTCCAGACGCCCACATCCTAAATCCTTCCAGTCGATTGCTGATATTTTTTTTAGCATTCAAGCTTCCATACCATAAAACTGTACTAGGAACACGTAGCATTTCAACATTCTGATTTGAGGGTACAAAATAAGATCCTTGATACATAATACATTTCTCAATTTATAAATCGATTCTATGTTACCGAAGAATACAAAAGAAATAATAATAATAATAATAATAATAATAATAAAAAGTTTATTTCTTTTTTTCTTTACATTCATAATACAACGAGAATAAACGATAAAGAAAATTAAATAATAATAAAAAAACAAATTTACAGCTAATAAGAAAAAAAAGTGGAGAAAAGAAAACCGCAAGGTTAAGTTTGGCTTTGGGTATAAAACACCACAACCATTCCTCCACTTAACCTTGTAATACAAATAAACTTACAAAATAGTTACATGCCTAATCTAATTTAATTCTAAAATTATATAAAGATCTAATTTCTTCATTACAAAATAATACAAATCTGTATATACAGATTTGTATTATTTTGTATTCAAAGCTTGATGTGAATTGTCGCATCGATATGCTAATTTGTTTTTTCTATTTTTTCGTTTTACATATTTATTGTAAACTACTACAACATTGTTTCGTCATATAATGCGTTCAGTAAATGGATGAAAACTACATATTTAAAATTCAAACTGAGAATATATATGTTGTGACGAACTTAATCGTCAAAGGCTTAATTGTTCAACAAATGTGCGCGTTCCCATAGATAAACCAGTTTCACGCATCAACAATTATGTACTTTTGAGCAGCAGTGTATGTCCATATATTTTAAATTGTTTTTAAAACTATAATTAATGTGTGGTAAGTATGCATTCCTGATCGAAACGTGGCTCTTAACCGTCATCATAGAAAGATTTAAAAGCCAGTATTTTCCGCCTGGTAGCTCTCGGTCAAGTCACTATGCTAGTGACCGGTCCCTCTCTTAGCTGGTGTTTTTTAGTCCGGCGTCCTCTTATATCCAGATAAATACTCTTGGGTGGAAGAAAATCCTTCCATCTTCAACGAAGCACACTTAAAGTGTGCTCTGGCGTCGTTCAGGAGAGCGGCTCATCGTTGCGCTCACGAAAGATTTTTCGCAACCTGAAGTGGTTGCTTACTCGACGTCAAAGCGTACACACAGATGCACATGTGAATAAGTCAAGACATCGACGTGAGTTTTTAAACACAGGTGTAACTGTACTAATTCACCTTTTAAAAACATATTACTTGAAACACGCTTGATTAAAAACATAAGTAAAAATAAAATGAGGTTGAAAATGAAAAACGTTGTAATTCTTCGTTGTTCCTAAGGACGACAATCGTGCATATTTATCATAGCTTAAGACAATTCTGCTCTTTGTAAGTCAAATCAAAAAGTTAATTTTATAAATTATTCAGGAAAACCACGTGTCATTATTAATCTAACTAATACATATAAGGACTTCCCAGTTAATGAAATAAGTTAATTCTTACGAAGGTCCGTACATTCAGTTACCCGTTTTTTGTACACAAGACCGAACTTTGTAATCATTTTTATTTTACCAAAAATAAGTAGCAGAATTTTGCAAGACGCCTTTCTGGCGTTCTGACGCTCTTGTTTTTTTTGGTTGACGAGGGATAAGTACGCCATAAAAGCATAATTTCTACGCATCTTCCATTTTCACCATGTGCAACAATTTCAATGAGGTATCTGTCATATGCGATATAAACTTAATAAGGTCATTGAGATTGCTATGTTGCGATTTTTGTAAAACTTTTTTTCTAATTTTATATTTATATGTGTAAAATATGTTTATTTTATTTTCATTATGTAGAGTTGGTACTTGCTACGCTCCGCAAATCAAGATAAAAGGCCACGTATACCTTCATTTTTATGGTAATTTTTGCTGTCAAGCGGTTTCAAAAGGGTCTGTGTGGTAGCCACCAGAAAGCCTGCTACAGTTAGTAAATTTGAGCGCCGTACTGCGAAGCAGTTAGACGTAATTAGGTGTAGATAATTAGGTGTAAATTTTGCAACGAAGATGACAGGCAACCAAGCAAACAACGGAGACAGGAAATCCAGCCAACGATCATCTTGTCTTAACATCCACGTACCAGCTGTGAGTCCATCCATCCCCGTCGCGCACATATAGCTGATCGAGGTTTATAAATATAATTTAAATCTTCGTCGAATTTTTATCTTCCTTTTTTATATTTACTCTTTATTATTATTATTGATGCCAATTGAAACGGTATATAGTCTTAGTTATATTCGTATATATGTATATTTGGAACTTTGGTAAATGATAACGTAATTCACGTATTTATTGAAAGAATTTATTTGATTATTATACAAATATAAAATTAAATATCGTACATATATTGTTATAGAATTGATTTTTAAAATTATTTTGTATTTAAATAAATAGTTAATTGAGTTGATTTCATACAATTTTAACGACAACTTTGTGTAACATTCTCTAAATACATTGCATTGATTTGTCACCACGCAAACCACAGTCGTTATAGAAGATTTAAATAAGTTGTAATTTCTGTAAAATTCATTACTTTTCCTCATACCATTTTACTAATGCTTAGGTAATTTACTGTGTGTAATTCCATTGTAAGGTTCCGCCACAGATCTGATGTAGAACTGGATTTCTGATCCTAAGAATAAATTAATTTGAAATCGCTTGAATAACTAAATTGCCATATTTTTGGTGCATTTTAATTCAATTTATTATATTTTTGGAGCATTTTGCTAATACGATACAAATTGAATGCAATATTTTTGTTTTATGTTCGATATATATTAATGTGATAATATACCGTGTGTTCATTTTCAATTGTCATTCTATTACAACGTAAATTCGTTTGCGGCTTAAAAGCCACTTTGTTAATACTTGGTTTTTATCATTATACGAATTAACATTTTGTCTATTCCTTATTTTCTATTTAGCGTCCCCGCCTTTAGTTTAGTCTATAAGCGCATGCGCCTACGAACGTGCAACACTATTCTTAGTTTTCCTGAGCAGCCGTACCTAAAATTAAGTAGTACTACCTACCATCTGTTTAGTCAATCCACGACCGTCTCCACTGACTAAGGGCATACACTATAAATAGAGGCTCCCTTCTTAAATTGTGCGTTACGACTACTGAACTCGACATTTTCGAACATCTTACACAGTAGCAGAAATTCTGTTATACAATAAATAAATAAATAAATAAATAAATAAATAAATAAATAAATAAATAAATAAATAAATAAATAAATAAATAAATAAATAAATAAATAAATAAATAAATAAATAAATAAATAAATAAATAAATAAATAAATAAATAAATAAATAAATAATGGTACATTAGATTACTTAGGGTGGCCGCAAAGTCCCTTCCACTGCGACCTATACAGATCTATTGTGGTCCTCATGCCTGGTTAGAGTATTACAATGGTTAATAGACCGACTATCATCTTAACAGACTTTCTGCTTCTATTCAGTAGGTCCATTGGAAACTTAGGCGAAATTTCTCTCAAAGAACTGTTTTACCTGTTCTTGATCTGGGGAGTTCTGCCACCTTTCCCTACATACTTCATAATGTTAATATTAACAAGAATAGGTGGAGTGAGAGTTGCGTGGGTGAAAAAGAGTTTCTAATTTTTGTTCTCTCTTGACAGTGTCTAGGGAATAACCATGGTTTAGAGCTATTTCATAGACATTATCAATAATATATATAATATATAATAATATATGAATATACAAAAAAGATCAAAACTCTGTCTTTAATTTATTCAAACTTAAGATAAATTTATTACTTACTCAGGGAAATATTAAAAAAAATCTGAACTTTCATTAAAAACTTAATAATATATGTATTAATATCACTTAAAACAGACAATTCCATACAGAAAGTAATTGAAAACAACAAAGATAAAACATTCAAAGGATCAAACTTAGGTATCTACAGGTTAACTGCGAAGAATGTGAAAAAGTTTACGTTGGCAAACAGATAGGATGTTCTAAATTAAGACAAAGAAAGAACATTCGCAAATTATTCTTAATTATTTAATCATAGATTTAATATAATTTAAAAAACTTTACATATTCAGGATAAAAGCAAAAAACTTAACTTATTTGAGAACCTAGAAATAAAATGGTATAATAAGTTAGGTTTATTGTTCAGTGATCGAGTAGACTTAAATAACTCTCCCATCTATTGTTGTTAACATTAGAGGTGTCTTTTTAGTGTTTCATATACCCATAAAATCAAATAATGGATTAACTCGAAGTGCTTGCGTTTCAAAATATTTTCCACAAGAATTGATACACTTCTGTATTCGGTCACACCAATTGTTAAAGCAGTTAGCAGTTGGGACAGTTGAAATTGACACTTTGAAAGCATCTACTGCTTGTTCCGGCTACTGAAATCATCGACAACGTCGACCGACTTAGGTCAGGACTACACGGGGGATGATCTAGTAATTCGGTATTTTGCTGCTCCAAAAACTCAATTGTCTTTTGAACTGTGTGCGAAATCGCATTGTGATGATGCAGTTTCTCGGTACATGGCGATTATTTTTGGCAAACAAAAAGTTGTGTACTAATCCGTATCAACCGTTCTTCGATCTTGTAAAGGAATTTTAGCTACATGATCTGATTTTGAGACAAACGTTGCGACCACCATTTTTTTCGACACACTTTGCGAGCGGATAACTTTTGTCGGATTTTCTTCATCTTGAAACACATAAACAGCGGACTGACGTTTAGTTTCGGGTTAAGAGGAATAAATTCATGACTGATCGCCACTCACGATGCTATATACGTTTTTTGGGTTTCTATTATTGTACCGACTCAAAGCTTTTTCGCCACCACTTAACGCGAATCAACTTTTGTTCTTCGGTTAAACGATGCGGAATCTAACGGGACACTAATTTTCTCACACCCAGTCCATCATGTAGAATCGTTTGGATTGAGGTCCTTGAGGTCATGTATGTCTTAATTTCACGATATGTTACATGTGTATCTTCGTTAATCAGGCAACGCACAGCATCAATGTTTTTCTGGGTGCTGTTCTTGGCAGACCTGTCCTAGGATTGTTGCTGATATTGGTGCGTTCACGTTGGAATTCATAGTACCAACCTGAAATTGTCGATTAATGTGATACTTCATCTTCAAAGACAGAAACCAACTCAGAAAGACATTGTTGTTAAGTTAATCCACTCCGAAAGTTATCCGAAATTATTGCGCGAAAATTTTCTGGACTCAATTCTATTTTTCGGCCAACTTATATAAACTTAAAAAATTTACTCTGACTAAATCATTTGCCGTCTCTTGATAACTTGAGATTTAAGATAATGAAAGATTGAAATTAATTATGACACCTGACATTTTATTACTGGCGCCATATGCAACACTAAAAAGACGTCCCCGTATATTCTCAGTTTGTATAATAAATATCATTTTCATCCACCTGGTGAAGCCAATGTATGGAAACAATATTGTAGTGATTTACCGTAAATATTAGAAACAATTAAATTATGACTTGTTTTTTATCGTTATATTGTTTGAGCAATTATCTCCTTCGTCGATCAACGATCTAACTTCTTCTGTATACTTATTGTCTTCAATAAAAATGATTCCTAGATATTTATATTTACTGACTTTCTCTACTCGAGCTTTTTTAATCTATACGTTTTTCTGTCGATGTCGAGATCTTGTAATTGTCATGAATTCTTTGCCTTTCTCGCGTTCGTTCAGTGTTAATCCGCACTTCTCGCTATTTGCCACTGTCTCATCAAGTATCCTCTACAATAAATATGGTTTTAACATTATTAACATTATAACGGTGTTCCATCAACCTTTACTCCAATTATTTCTTCCGCCAGTGCTTCTTGAACTTTTTTTTTCGAATACAGATTGAAGAGCAATGGCGAAGACATACATCCTTGCGATACTAGTTTTCTCTGAAAGCGTGTTCTCTGCGTTCACCTTTATTGCTTAATTAAAATATAAATTGTAAAAATTCCTGATGTTCTAGATCTATATTTCCAATTTTAAGTAGTTAAAGGAGACGATAGTGATCGAATTTTTACCAAACGCTTTATTATAGTCGAGGAAACAAATATGTATAATGACTGATTGACGAGTATACATCTTTAAGCCTGTGCATTCAAAATAAACAAGGCTTCTCACACTCTTAACGTATTTCTAAAACAAAATTTACGCGGTACACGAGACACTTGATTTTTAAAAATATTTTTGACCCACCAAAATAAAAATAATGTGTTTGGCTATTAAATGCTTCACTAACACATTACAAATAAAATCCATTATAAAAGATCTAAAGCTAAGCCAAAAGAAAAAATAGATAAGAGCTTTTGAAACAGATTATGAAACTGCTATAAATTGGGAAATAAAAAATGTTAATTTGATGATATCAAAATAAAAGAAAATACTCAATAGCTTGTATTCCCACCGAGCCCTAATTACGGCTGCCATTCAATCGGGCATGTTTCTGATCAAAACAGCAATTTCCTCTTGAGGAACTTGGGTTCATTCCGCTGTTAGGCCTTCTAACATGTCCAACGTCAGAAACTCCGTTTAGTTGCGTTGAACACGTCGTCCCAACATATCCCATGCATGTTCCATGGGATTCAAATAAGGGTTTCGTGGTGGCCATGGCAACAACGCAATACCAACTTCTTCTAAGTAAGCCCGCATGACCCTTGCAATATGTGGACGGGTATCGCCTTATATTAAACGAAAATTTTCGCCAACAAATTACGCATTAGGCATTACATGTTCTTTAAATATTGTTGAATGAAGTGGTTGACAGTAATTGCCCAATCCCGGATTCTCACAAGCTTTGTAATAGCAGTAAACGAAATGCCCACCCAGATCATTATACCACCTCAACCTGACGATAAGCTGGCTTCAGGAAAATGCTCGCCTGTCCTTCTCCGCACCCTATCGCGAGCATCTGATGTGTATAGGGTGAATTTGGATTCATCAGTAAAGAATACAGCTGACCATTCTTCAAGACCCCCATCAGCATGTTCCCGTGCAAATTGCAAACGCTGTCGCCGATACCTTGCGTCTAAAAGGGTTGCAGGTTGTTGCAGGTCTTATGAACCTTGACTGACCTTTATTTAAGCGTTTGCGAACTCCATACACCGACAGCATGTTTTTTGAACGTCGTTCAACCTTTACACAAGAGCAGATGTCGTCATAGTGCGTTCACGTAACGTCTGCATTCGAAGAAACCGATCTTCGATGTGATTTGTTACTCTTCGACTACCTTGTCCCGGCCTTCTTGTGTACTGTCCTGTTTCCCGAAACTTTTGCAGGGCATCTAAAACGGTACTTCGGTGTATTTCTACGGCGTTTGCGATGTAACGCATACTTCGTCCATTATTTTTTAAAGTAACAGGTTGAGCTACTTGTTCTTGACCCATGTGTCTTTCTTGTTTTCACTTTTCAAAAATAACAATTATTCAATTGAACATGTTACTACGCGAATAACTCTAAAAAACGGAATAAAGCAGCTTTATTTGCGATACAATACAATAGAACTGCCTCGTATAAGGTGCGCGCGCGAAATATTTGGAAAAATTTATGTCAATGTCAGGCTAATTTTGCGCCTCAGTTTATATTAAATTTATCGCATAATTTGTCCACGTATTAAATTTTTCTCTTTATAGGTGTATATTACAATTACCGATCGAAAAAAGAAATTTAAAATAGCGTACGACTGTACAAATATTATAATTAATTTATGTTCTGTCGACAATATCTCAAGCCATTATTCATTAATGATTGTAAGCACCTGAAACGGGTGTGACAGATTTTTTTACACCGCATCAGTAATATATGAATGTGCAATTCTTCAATACAAAATACTGCAAATTCCAAAGTCCACTTCTAGTGGATTTAAAAAAGTAAAAAGATTATTTATTAAACATGGTACAGGACGAAGGTTCGACAGATTTATCTGTGTTTTTGGAACAGTTGTGTAACTTATTGCGAACGTATGTTGGTAAATATAATATGATCATACATACTTGAATTACAGGCAAATTTATTTATTGCTGAAATTACAGATCTTTTAGAAATTAATCAGTGAGTAATAGTGTCCTTAAAAATATATTTGACTAGAATTAAATTATATGATAAAAGTAAATACAAATAAAACCTGCTCATGGCTTTAAATAATTACCTGTGGATTACAAATTTCATCCATACTCGGTACCATCTTCAGAATTACTGTAAATTATTTGTTTAAACAAAAAAAAATGAAAACAATATAAATAAGTTGTAAATGTGCTGGAACTTTGGTTTAAGTAAAAAGAGAATTATTCATTGGAAGATTATAGTTACCATATAAAAACATGTTTGCCAATTAAGGTATATGGGTGCTCCCTGAGGTAACCGACAAACTTCATATACACTTTAACTTAATTTCTTGTTTGTTCTTTAGATTTCAACGAAAGAAGAAAACTGCTTCAGAAATGAATTTAATCATTACATAGCTAAGTAATAAACTAGTATTTTAACAATTGCTCGAAATGTTCGCCTCTTCTTTCTAAATATGTTGCTAGTCTTTGGGCCATATTCTGTTGCCAGTTAATATCTGCAAATTCATTTTGTAGGGAATCTACTCCTGCATCTATTCTTTCGAGCAATTCTTCTCGCGTGTTTGACTTCCCGTTATAGTAAACACGATTTTTTAGACAACCCCAAAAGAAAAAGTCCAATGGCGAAAGGTCAGGAGATCACGCAAGCCATAGTATAGGGTCCCTTTTGCCTATTCACCGTCCAGGAAAATTTTGCAATACATTAGCAATACTTATCTACTGTAATTATTATAATATTGAGTAATTTACAATTCAATTGCACAAAAAACGCCATAAGCATCACGAACGGTAAGGAAATACAGATTCCCAGACAGCAATTGGAGTCCAAACAGTTGTCCTTGATCGGTAAAAGTTCCTTACCGTCCTTAATTCTTAATATACTACATACAACATCACAAGTCTTGGACCCCTCACTCATAAAAAAACGAATGGTGTATTGTTACTTCTGGGTACTTATTAAAATAGGAATATTTTATGGGAAAAAAGAATGACGTTTGATGATAAGACACGTGTGATTGGTCGTCAATTTTTGAAGAAAACGGTCAGTTTTGTTGCATTTGTAGTCAAACTGTTTTCATGATTATATCGTGTTATAATGCCGAGCCGTGAAATATCCGTCTCCAATAGAACAAAAACTATTGCCTTGCATGATGCCGGACATCCAAATCATCATCATTGTACACACAAAGTGCATAGATATGTAGAAAGTGGTTCTGTGGAAAGAAAACCACGTTCTGGGCGTCCTCGAGTGTTGAATGAATGGGAGGATCGTTATTTGGTTCAATATACCCGGAGGTATCGAAATGCTTCAGCTCCAGCCCTAGGAGCTCACTTCCAAGATACGTTTCGTCGTGGTATTTCAGTCTCTACCATTCGAATTTACGTGCTAAAAGGCCTTTAAGAGTACCCACTCTACTTGCATGATACCGAACTGCCCATGTCCGTTGGCGCGAGAGAACACGGGTTGGCTTTTACGGCAGTGGCGATGGGTCTTATTTACGGATGAGACCAGGTCGTCAAGAGCGATTAAATTTGCCACGTGAAGTTGCTCCTTACGAAGGGGGTACAGTTATGTTTTGGGATGATATAACGTTCAACCGCCATACCGCGCTAATTCCCATATGACAGAACAAATGCAACCCCCCCCCCCCCCCCCCCATATGAACCCAATAGAACTTATTGTGATGACTCATCCTACAACACGCGGCATATTAGTCTCGTGTTATCTAGATTATTCTCCATGCATATGAACGACGATATATAAGCCGCGTCGAAGAAGGGATGGACATTCATTGAATCCTACAGTCTCGCGAAGTAAACATAAATATAGTTACATAAATATAGAATACATAAATGTACTTGTTGTTGTTAATAGTTAGTTTTATATTGTTATACGTTTTAATGTTAATATAGTGTGTGTGTCTAAAGTTATTGTTAGTTTTATTTAAGAACCCGAAAAGACAAACATTACATTATGTAGGATTTCGTTGTTAGAGGTATTCGCAATCGGATTAACCCATCTCACACCGCGGAAGAATTAACCATAGCGATTATAGAGGAATGGAACAATATTCCGCAAGAAAGCATCAATTAATTACTTCAATGGATAGGCGTATCAATGCGTTTGCAAGAAGCAGAGGACGGCATACTGAGTATTGAATATTGTTTGTTTGATTCATTCCTTTATTTCTATATTTTTTCTTGTTTATTATTATTTTTTAATTTTTCGTTTTTGCTTCTTCTGCTAGTGCCTACGTTGTTCAACAATTATCATTACCAAATTCCCACCTTAAAAAAATATGTTTTCAATATAATATGCTATATGCCCCCACGAGCACTAGTCTTACGCCTACTTACGTATTACCTACTGCTTATGACTTACCCAATTTACCTCAATACAAGATTGCCCCGGATATCTTTCGGCTAAAGATCACCTCAGTTTAGAGGCGAGTGGAGGGGGAAGTTCTTTCATAAAGGGCGCCACAATGTTTATACCTTTAACCATAACAGAGAACACAGACTCTGCCGTTAGTAAATTGAATAAATCTAGGTAACTACATGTATCGTTGTTAAACCAAATAAAACAAACAAGTTCAAACAATAACAATAAGTATTTATTGTAATCCAAAACAACCATAAAATATATTTGAATGATTCAAAAAAAAATATTTAAAGTTAATGAATAAAAATAAATATAGTTAAATATGATCAAAGCGATACCGACATTAAAATAGTGATATATATCTTAATACCAAAATAAACTCTAGTCTTGAGTAAAAGACTCACCCAGTATAATAAAAGGTGATTTTTTTTAGAAGCGGAGAATTGTAAATTGAAAAATGATTTTAATATCCATGAAATTGACTTTATTTAAAAGATAATTTTAAGGAAATATTTTTTTAAGATGATGCGGCTGCCTCCTACTTAGCGTAATCTGGGGGTCCAATTTTCACATACCCTTCGCAGTAAATCAGGCTATATTTCGGCAATAACGTATCGAATGTTGTCTTACAAGTGCTTAATTGATTCTGGCTTATCGGCGTAGACATGCGACTTTATATTTATATCCCCACAGAAAATAATCTAATGGCGTCAAATCGCACGAACGAGGAGGCCAGTTAGGAGGTCCATTTCGTGAAATTAATCGTTCGTCAAAGGTTTCACACAGCAAATTAATTATATCGCGCTCTTTGTGGCATGTGGCGCCGTCCTACTGAAACCACATGTCTACAACATTAATGCCTTCCAATTGAGGCACGAAAAAGTTAGTAGTTTTAGTTAAGTTTCTGTACCGGTCACCGTAACGTTCTGTCCATTATCATTTTTGAAGACATATGGACAAATGTTTCTGCCGGCCCATAAAGCGCACCAAACGGTGAATTTTTCTGGATGTAATGCTGTTTCGACAATGGCTTGTGGATTATCAACGCTTCAAATGCGGCACTTCTGCTTATTGACATAGTCATTTAACCAAAAGCTTCATCACTGAACAAAATTTTCAAACGAAATTGTGGATCAATAGTAATGTTTCTTTCGGCCCATTCACCAAATGTACAGCGCGAACGATGTTCGTGTGGCTTCAATTCCCGTACAAGTTGAATCTTGTAAGCACGTAAACCAAGATCTTTACGCACAATTTTCCATAAAGTGTATAGATACAAGTTTAATTGTTGAGCACGACGACGAATTGACGTTTTGAATTAGCATCAACACTACGCTGCACATTATCAATCATTTTGTGAGCACACTGTACGACGTCTTACGGGATGCGTATTATCTTTAGAGCAGACGTATTGCGAAAACGATCCATAGTTTCTAGAATTTATCGCTTCGATGGACGATTATGAGCACCATAAAATGCACATAATGCCCGATGAGTTTCTCGAATTGAACCATGTTTTTCAAAATAAACTTGAACTATTTGCAAAACGTTCCTCTGACGTGAGTCTATTCATGATGAATTGCCAAACCAGACCGACCTCAAAGCAACCGAGAACTATCAAATCGGCTGCCACAGAAAACAGTGTTGCCAAATTAAAGTTCTCCGCCTCAAAAAAAAAAAACACCCATTATATGAATGGATTAATTGCCAAGTGTAGACAATAAAATTGAAATAAATGTGAAATTAAATTATGTGCACATAAAAGCATGTGGTTTAGATAAATTAATAAAATAATACTATCACCAGATGGTATAAAAAAAATGAAGATAAACGTCTGAAATGGTTTGACCAAATGGAAAACAATTAAATTAGTTAAGAATCTTAATCTAAAAATTGCATCAATAATTTAGATCTTCCACCTTGTATCGATATTTACACACACTGTATATACAATAATTCCCTATATAACACACAATTAATTATTAAATGGCGTAAGTTCAAGTCATAACCATTTACACCAAAAATAAATCTATTAAGATTTGTTCACACTGTATAAGCATAAATATTTTAATTATAATAAAAAATGAATTGGTCAGTAATTTTACTGATGATAATTTCAGAAATTATATTAGTCAAATTAATTTCAGAATTTATGTTTCCACCCAGTATATGTAGAAATTATTCTTATGCGAATAGAAAAAATGAATAATGACTTCGTTAGATTCTTTTCTTTCTTAAGAAAATTACACAAAGCAAATCTACAATGAAATTTTTGACATTCTGAAACTCTATATTCTTATACTTACAGTTTCTAATTGATATATGAAAAAAGATGCACTAAATAAATCAAGTACCAAACTGATTACGTTACACTGAAATTTATGATAGTATATCAGACAAAAACGTGCTTAACAGTCCCGTATCTTAATATGGGAAAAAAATTAATTAACCAAATTATAATTATTATATGTATACAAAATCGGAATCACGTGGTTCCCTTAGAGCGGTTGAATTGAACCAATTACAGTCGTTATTAGTAGAATTGAATTATTTCTATCTTGGATGCCTCACTAACTTATTGAAATTTTCCACGTGATGGATTCAATCGAAAATTTTGTCCATCCAACGCTAATTAGTGGTTTGAGATTTTCCCATACAATTTCTATCTAGCCGCTTCTAACTTAGTCCCAGACAAGTGCTCTATATAAAATTTAAAGAAGAAAAAACGGTATAAGTAACAGAAACAAAATAACTGACCGAAACAATGCCTTTTCCAAAAAACTAAGGAATCATGTGTCAGTAACGGAGATTAACTATAATGAATCTTCCACGTGTATAACTAAAAATTGTAATCGTAAAACATCCTTTTCTAGAACGCATATCCAGCAACAATAGACACTTGTCTACATATGGATATATAATTTACAGAAGATTTCTTGATCCGTTTTAAACGAACCCTTTCACATGGTTTTAAATTGAAATCTACCATTTCCCTACCGCTGAGAGAGTTAATACCACATCAACACACGAGAATCAAATCGAATTGGCCGAAGAATCTATTTAAACATACAAAATTAAACGTCATAAGACAAAAAAAAACATATTTTGAAAAAACATTTTAATTACTGCATACTTAGTTATTAACCAAAACATGAATCAAAAGCTAACAAAACCCTAATACGAAATTCACTACTAATTCAATTAGCTGTCAATAGGGAAAACAATCTTTAATTTAAATAAACCATGCCAGATACCAATCAATTTATTCCACAGAGGTCGCTTTATCTCCAGATGCAAATAACGGGTGTTCAGAAACATTCGAAGTCAAAGTAGTCATTGAAAATATGAAGTCATGTCTGAGATAGATTGATGCATTTACTTAATACAATTTTATAGGTTATCAAATTAGTATCAGATATAGCAAGCGCCAATTAAGATGGCGCGAGGCGGGGGTGCGCAGAAGCCGTTTTTAAAAACGTCCACCCCCACTACTCAAGTAATTGTCAGAATACATTTGTCATTGACGTTTGACGGAACATAATGTCTTTGCTAGGGGATCATAAAATGATACACGCTCAGGTTAGAATGATCTGACATTTGATATAAAACCAAATACAAATCTCCCCACTACTTCTAATCCTGCGAACTTACCCCTCCTCGCGCCAACTTAATTGGCGTTTGCTATACTTAAGTAAAGATATACGATTTTTTGTTCAGGGCCCACTTGACTTCGAATGTTTCTGAACACCCCTTACTAATAAATTAATGACCATAATTAAAAGTTATGCAAAAGCAATAAAAGCGAAAAGTTCCATAATTAATTACGATCCATTCCACATAGAAAGATTACATTAAAAACGCCTTTAAGGAAATTTAATATATGCCACCCATGTGACTGACTCTAAATCGCATGTACGGCGCAGGTATGAAATGTCAAAGCAATATTAATAAACAGAACTCCCAGGCAAGAGAAATTGAAAACTTAGGAGTACGATTAGGTAGTAATTAAATACAGCAGAATCCTATTATATATACCATGTGGTACAAAAATAACGAACAACCTAAAGGCAAGATAAGGTAGGTATTTCAAATTCTAATAATTCAAGTAGTACGATAATAATTAGTAAATAATTATATAGCGGATACTAAACTGTACAAGCGTCGAAATTGACACAACAAATATTTTTATTGTTCTTAACTATTATCTATCACTTTATCCTAATCACTATTATCATAATCTTTTGGGGATCCAACACTTTTCTTGTTGAGTGTATATTTCAAAATAAATACATTGTGCAAATTGAAATTAACAAAACAAACTGTGGCAATATTCTTAGCTTTCAAAATAATTATGTTTTCAAACAATCAATAATTTTAGATTTATGCAAAATATCAATATCCATCTTATTTCTAGAGAGGTTCATTCGAGTAATATCGCACGGGCAGTGATGGTCAAATGTAAAACATGTAAATATCTGTTAAATTAAAAAAGATATTTTCCAAAGAACGAGTGCTACAAAAGGCCTTATGAAACGAGTTTTTTTATACTATTTTTTAAAAATTTCCATTTTTCACATTAATAAATTGAAAATATGTAGTTTGAAAGTTGTGTTATATTCTTATATAAAGTATGCAATTGGTCACAATGTTACTTGATATTTTTAAATTTAAATGTTCCTTATCCGCCAAATATTATTTATTAATTTTCATTAACATTACTTGATATTTAAATAAAATATCAAATAACGTTAACGAATGTTAATAAATAATATAAAAATATAAACAAAAGTGACATAAAAACTAATATATCTTGTCAACTATATACATTATACGTTGTTTGGATATCATTCCTGTCGAATGTACTTAAATTCTTATAATTAATTGCCAGCAATAATATTATTTCTATGTGCGATCAACGCCAACATTGAAAAATGAAGAAAAGTTTATCGAAATGAAGGTCATTTCGATACTATTTTGGGTTTCATAACGAGTTTATTACGAGCGCGAAATAGAAAAAATGTTTTATATATTTAATTGTAGTTTAAATATAATTGTTTCTATATTAAATTTTCAAAAAAAGCTAAATGAAATTCAAACATAAATTATTTTACAAAAGTTAGCAAACCGAACTGTGGAAAACGTAATTAATATTGATCACCAGATGGAAAAATCCTTTTCTCGAGAAACGAAATGATAAAAGTTCTTCCTTCGCCTGATAAAAGTTTAAATTGCTTTTTAATGGTGTACATTTCTTTTCAATGAATCACCTTTATTAAGTAAATAAATACGTGTAATTTGAACAAAAAAGTTTAAAGCGATTATATAAATTCGTATTTGCATTTATGGAAATTGAGAATCACTGAAAGTCATTACTTAAACCTGGCTTCGCACTTAAAAAGACAATTAACGACTCCAATATATACATTTGAAAAGAAATATAACACGGGCATTGTAAGGTCAAATTTAACGATCCTTTATTTATCGTGATACATTTTTCGTCTTTTGAGTCGTTTTCAATGAGGCTGACACATTACAACAAATGCAAAATAACATATTAATCGCCTACTAAACACGAGACACCATAACATGCACGTCTTCTTCTCGCAATTATTACTACCAGCGTAGTTAAGTCATAAGAAATTTCTAATATTAACACTTAATTACTACTACTGGGTCACGCATGTCAAGACTTGTCAATACAAGGAAACGTGGCATTGTCATTTATCCCAGCGCTTTAGTATTCTCCTAGCAGCAGCCGAAAACGGTACGAATAAGATTATTTTATAAAAAAGTTTGTCGGAAGTGTAGTAATCGAGCACTATTAGGTCAAATTGACCCAGGAATAGTTTAAGTGAAAGTAAATTAATTAAAGTGAGTTTTGTTAACATAATTTTATACGCCTTTTACTATGTTTGTTTATTTTATTTTCAATAAAATGAGTAAGCAATGTCACTTTTTGATAGGTAAATGGCGCAACCTCGTCGTTTGAAAACGATAATAAAAAAAGAAAAGTTCAGACCAGGCTAAGTACAACCAATCTTTATTTTACTTGCGATTTGAAAGAAGTAACAAAAATTAAACAATAAAATGTACTACGTATGATTAGGCGAAATTAATTATTCAACAAAAAAAGAAAGCGAAAATATAATATAAAAAAAGCGGAGTAACCTCTACACCAACCCCTCCGTCAAAATACGTATTTATATGGATCACAAGTTCTGAGCGTGAACCTAAATGCAAAATTATAAGCCGGGTCTATTGAGCAAACCCTGTATACGTTCAGAGACTTATCTATATTTTAAATAAAACTAAAGCTAAAATTTACAATCTCGAATATTGGCGTAAATTTAACAAGACAACGTTTGACAAAGGTTCTATAATATTTTAAAAATAAATTATTAATGATTTTAATTTAAACAAAATAAATAGAGAAAATATATATATATAAATTTAAAGTCGTAAATTTTAGGAAAAAAAAGAAAACTCAATTTTATTTTAACGTCTAGGTGTAAGAAATACGACCTTTATCCGTAGAAGTCTTGCGCAAATCAAAATTAAAGAAAAACTGCGAAGAACACGTAGATTTACCAGCAAAGAATTCGATCGACGGTATCATGACTGATAGATATCGGCGGTGTCTGCCTACGATCTGCGCGACAAATATACTAGATGAATGCGAAGGATTACGAACAAATACGAAGACAGCGCTAATCAAAATGATGACAGGTAGTTTAAAATTTAAAAGAACAAAACGGTAAAAACCCTAATTTGCGACAAATAATTAAGCCTTTACGAACACGCAACAAAGTTTCCAGAGGTTTCGTTGGTGGACTTTTCTTAGTTGTTCCTTTAAATCCAGTAAAAAAAAATATGAAATTATTTAACAATACTTTGTCTTTTTGTGGAACAGTTTTAGACACCACTTCATGTTATCTTTTTTTCCATACGAGAAATTACGATGTGACGAGGTTCCGGATTCTTTTAGCTGTTGATTTTCATGTTCAGAATTTTCTGACAGCACATCCTGCCTTTTTGTTTATGATTTGACATAATAGATATCGTTATTTTTGGCAGGTTCCTCACTCTCAGATTCTTCATTACTCTCATAATCTTCCTCAGTGTAAGATTTTCATTCTTCTTTACTGTCAGAGCAATGGTCACTGTACAGTTCTTCATCATCTTCATCTTTGTCACTTTCGTCGCTACACTCCAAAAAGCTGACACAAGCAATCAGTTTATCACTTTCTGACAGCGGTTCGTCTGTTCTATTTTATTCAGATTCCTCATCATCTACCTACCCAAAATTTATCACTTTCTATGATTCTCGCCGCTTGGCTTGCCTAGAATTTGTTATCGTGATTTCCGAATTTGCGACGTCTAGCGGTGTCAAATTCGGTGGCGCCCTTTTCCACCTTCCTTTCTTGTTTTGGTACCTCTGGTATCTTAATAGCCGGGTAGGTCGCCAGACGTTGGCAGGAACGGCTAGGTGGGTAATCAAAGTCGCCCGAAGCCTTGATTTTCTCCCTCTTTATTGTTTTTTCTTTACGCTACCCATAAGCACCCAACGACACGACGGCGCGACCGTAGCACATTGTAGAATACTTTTTGATGATACAATTCTTCAAAACATTGCACAATATACAAATAAACGAATCGATCTCGTTGCTGCTGAATATAGCAAATGTAAAAGAAGTAAAAATGCTCGATGTAGATTACCTCCAACTTTTTATTAAAAACGCAGATAAAATGGTAATTGAAGCTTTAATTGATCTCTTGTACCTGCAAGAATGTTTAAATATGTGTACGCAGACTTAAGAGCGATGTGGGCTAGATATGGTTCAGTAATAGATATATTTCGTGCTACGATGTCTCGTGCTAGATTTTAGTTTCTATTATGCTGTTTACGTTTTGTTACGAAAGTACTCGATCAGAAAGGATGCGAGTGAAGAAACTGAAGCCTATAACTGACATTTTTGGTAAATTTTTGACTAGTTCGAAGGATTGTTATATTCCTGGAGAGTACTTAACAGTGGACGAAATGTTAGTACCCTTTAGAGGCCGCTGCCCATTTCGAATGTTTATAACTACTCTTCTTTCATAATCGTTAGTTAACATATAGATATTTTCGTTTTTCGATTCCGGTGCTATTCCTCTCCAATGTGTCTCTTTATTAGGAGAAGAAATTTTTATGTTATGTAGCTAGCTATGGCAACAATATTCTATCGTGGCAATTTTCTTACGTCAAGTTTCTGCAACATTTTATAGTGTCATCCCCAAGTTTGGTTCGAATCGCTTAACATTTGTTACTTTTACATTCGTTTAAAGAAGAGAAATTGAGTAATTTGAAACTTGAATACAGAAGCGTCATGAAATTTTTATCAAAAGGCAGTAGCCCAATGAATATTCTCTAAATGATGGTGACAGTGTATGGAAAAAATAGCCCATCCTATTTCCTGGTCAACTTTTGGTGTAAGCAGTTTATATGAAGCAGGGTGAAAGACCTCTGGAAGCACGAACTGAAGAAATCAACACAGTTGAAGATTTGGTGTTGACTGACCGTCGAGTAAAAGTTTCAGTTATTGCTAGAGAAATAGAAATATCAGAAACGAGTGCAAAGTGTCGGCACGATGGATTCCCAGGCTGCTCAGATCCGAACAAAAATTGTGTAGACGACAAATTTGTGAAGAGAATTTGACTATTTTATTTCAGGATGAGGACTTCGTAAATAGAATTGTAACTAGGGATGCTACTTGGGTAAACCATTGGGACCCTTCTACGAAATAAGAGTCCATGCAATGGATTCATAAGGGCTCTACATCGCCCAAGAAGGCGAAAACGCAATTTTCTGCAGGAACAGTGTTCACAGCTTTGTGGGACGCGGATGTAATTTTCTTATTTGAGAATATGCCAAAAGGGCTTACAATAACGGGAAATATTTATATTGGCACAATAAAAACTTGAACAGGGGGAACAACGGCAGGCTGCATAAGGTACAAATTATTCAAGCGGTAATCAATGAATGCTGCTTTGAGAAATTATAACATCAACCCTACAGTCCCGACCACGCCGCCTGTGACTATTATCTCTTTCCAATACTCAAGAAACACTTGAGAGGGCGTCGATTTTTACCAAATGACGACGTGGAACTCACTGTGTGGTCGTATTCTGCGAAATTACCAAAATAATTTTTTTTTCTAAATAATTTTGGGAAAAAAAATAATCACATTAGATTCGCTCTATTAAAATATTTTTTAAAAATTATATTAAGTATATATTTATTATTAACAAAGAAATTTGAAAACAGGAAAATATCTATAATTTTATAGAAAGTCGAAACGAATAATAATCTATTATTGTAATAATGAACAAACGAGAACCATAATATACACAACAATAGCAATGTTTTAGTCCATATCAGACTATATCGTTCTTGTCGCCCGATAGCACAGTGGTAAGTCACTGGCCTCTCGTGCCAGATGTCCGAGAATCGAATCCGGTACGAGAAGGTTTTCGTGATTTTCCTTCTCCTTTGAGGCGAATACCAACAGCCAAATCTTAAGTCGCTCCACGCACACGGTCGTAATAATAACTAATGGCCCTTCGATGGCTACTATAACTGGCGTTAAGCTGCTTAGGCATGTTAAGGCATAAATTATTATCATCATATGAGATTTTTTCAATTAAAGAAAATTTGTTCTACATTATTTGCATGCTTATTGAACTTCTACTAATCATTTCTTCTATTATTAATAACTGCTTCCAATAGATCAACAAAATCATTCTTTATGGCCTGTAGGCTTCTGTGGTCGTTGGTCATGATTTCTTCTGGGATGTCAAGTTGGAACAGCGTTCTTGGCATGTCTTCGTTCATTACTAAGAGGAAACAATACCAAGGACGCGATTCCGGCCCGGATTATAAGAAGCAATCATTCCTTATGTTTGATCTATATACAGGTGTACTTGAAATAAAGAGATAACGTATGATCAATTGAAAGATGTAATTATATAGAACATAAATCTACAATATTATGAGTCAACTACGACACGAACTCCGAAATTAAAAACATCCTGAGAATTGTCTTACGTGACGCCTATGAATTCAGAATATGTATAAGTAGGTATAGCAAGCGCCAATTAAGTTGGCGCGAGGAGGGGGTGTGCAGAAGCCGTTTTTGAAAACGTCCACCCCCACTACTCAAGTAATTGTCAGAATACATTTGTCATTGACGTTTGACGGAATATAATGTCTTTGCTAGGGGATCATAAAGTGATACACGCTCAGAGGTTAGAATTATCTGACATTTGATGTAAAACCAAATATAAATCTCCCCACTATTTTTAATCCTGCGCGAACTTACCCCTCCTCGCGCCAACTTAATTGGCGTTTGCTATAAATTTGTCACCAAATTTACGGAAACTGGAAGTGTCAAAGATTTATCTCGAGAAAGTCGCGATGAAACAAAATTAAATTTCTTACTTGAGGCAGAAGAATATTTCAAATTGTCCTAGATAACAATGTGGACCACAGATTTGTTATAAAATTATTTAAAAAAGAAAAGTGTCATCCCTACAAAGTGCAACTAATTCACGAATTAAGCGAAGATGGTCCAGACCGCCCATTGCAATTTTGTGAAGAATTAATGTTACGGTATGGTCGAAATCCTAATTTTTTAAAAAACATTATTTCTTCTGGCGAAGCTACTTTTTACATCAACGGATCAGTACAACGCCATAAACAATCCTCATTGGATACAGGAATCACACAGTTAATGGCAAGACAAATTGGTTTGGAATGATAGGACGGCGTTTTTTAGGACCTTACTTTTTTGAAGGAAACCGATTGCTGCCCAATATTTAAATTTTTGTAATTTGATTTGGTGCTAGCAGTGGCAGCTCTTTTTCCTAATAATGAAGATGGCGACATACCTCATCAGAATATTTGGTTTCAGCAAGATAGGGCGTCTCCTCATTTTGGCATAAAGGTCCGCCAGTACCTTGATGCTATATTTACAGAGAGATGTATATGGATTGTGATAGACTTAACGCCTTTAGATTGTTATCTATGGAGTTACTTAAAATCAAAAGTTTATTTCAATAAACCCAACAACTTGGAAGATTTACAACAGAAAATTCGTGATGCTATTCAACAAATTGGATATTATTGAGCGCAGTATAGAATGTGTTTACTATCGTGTTGGTCAATGCCAAATGGTTGGAGGGAGGCGCATTTGCGTTTCTATAATATTTTAAAGAAATTTTTGTTTTTAAAATGCCGTCCTTTGGGGAATCTTTATCTCTTTATCTTTGTCTCTAATAACATCATTTGTTTTTGCACAATGACGTCATCGTCTTTTATATATGCATATATATATATATATATATATATATATATATATATATATACAGGTGAGTTTTTTTGAATGTTTAGCATTGGGATCTCAGAAACTACTGGAGATAGAAAAACGCTTAAATGGGGAAAGATGCGCAGTTTTACGAGTTTGATTTAAAACTGCTTTTGTTTCTCCGATAACTTTCATGGCTTATTAGATATTCAAAGAAAACTAAATTTTACGATTTTCTTTAAACATGCTTAGCATCGTTAATAGTAATTTTAGAGAAAAAGTGTTCAGACAAAAGTTTTAGATAATTTTACGCCAAATAAAACTATGTAGCTAATATTTTTTTTTCGTTCACCAATATCGAGTTAAGACACAAACTTTTGTTTTTTTAAATGGAAACCATAGTTGGTTTTGACATCATTAAAAAGCTTATATTTTGCTGATTGCAATGATATAAGATTTGATATGGTTATTTTAAAAAATAAAGAGGATATAGACATTTCTATGGTTTTTATGGAAAACAATTGAATTTCGAACTGATAAAATACAAACCAAACGAAAACTTATTTTGAAATCTTATGTAGTAATAAAATGAAAACTATAAGAACTATTATTAAGGGAACACAACATTATTAATGTTCAAAGATACCTCCATTATTATTAATACACAAATTGCATCTTTTCACAACAGAATTTGTAGCATTGCGGACTTTACGCCTATCGATGTTATTAAAAACAACTAAGACAGCTTCTCTTAAATCGCCGATTGTTTCATATGTTCTTTTGTATACTGTGTCCTTTTGTACACCCCACAAGATAAAATCCAAAACTGATAAATCAGGGGATCTAGCCAGCCATACAATGGGTGCATTTCGTCCTATCCATTGATTAGGGAAGTTCAAATTTAAATAATTTCTAACATTCAGTTGATTTTGCGGAGGCGCTTCGTCATGTTGAAACCATTGCAGCATTGCTCGGGTTCTTAAATTTAAATTATCTAACATTTCCTCGAAATCTTGATGTAAAAAATTAAGATAACGATTGCCAGTTAGTGATCCATCAAAAATAAACGGAGGAACAACAGTTGATCCTATAACACCAGACCAAACATTAAACCCAAATTTAATTTGTGGTCTCCTATGTTCAACGTGAAGTGGATTTGTTTGAGACCATATGTGCTCATTGTGCCTATTAAACATTCCACAATTTGTGAAACGAGATTCATCAGTCCATAATATTTTCATTGAAAAGTGTGGATCGTTTTGACACTGATCTTTAAACCATCTACAAAAAGCTATTCGTCTGATGTTATCACCTTCATGTAAAGTTTGTGATACTGATAATTTGTAGGGACGAAATTTATGCTTTTATTTTTGATGGATCACTAACTGGCAATCGTTATCTTAATTTTTTACAACAAGATTTCGAGGAAATATTAGATAATTTAAATTTAAGAACTCGAGCAATGCTGCAATGGTTTCAACATGACGGAGCGCCTCCGCACAATCAACTGAATGTTAGAAATTATTTAAATTTGAACTTCCCTAATCAATGGATAGGACGAAATGCACCCATTGAATGGCCGGCTAGATCCCCTGATTTATCAGTTTTGGATTTTTTCTTGTGGGGTGTACTAAAGGACACAGTATACAAAAGAACATATGAAACAATCGACGATTTAAGAGAAGCTGTCTTAGTTGCTTTTAATAACATCGATAGGCGTAAAGTCCGCAGTGCTACAAATTCTGTTGTGAAGAGATGCAATTTGTGTATTAATAATAATGGAGGTATCTTTGAACATTAATAATGTTGTGTGCCCTTAATAAAAGTTCTTATAGTTTTCATTTTATTACTACATAAGATTTCAAAATAAGCTTTCGTTTGGTTTGTATTTTATCAGTTCGAAATTCAATTGTTTTCCATAAAAACCATAAAAATGTCTATATCCTCTTTATTTTTTAAAATAACCATATCAAATCTTATATCATTGCAATCAGCAAAAAATAAGCTTTTTAATGATGTCAAAACCAACTATGGTTTCCATTTAAAAAAACACAAGTTTGTGTCATAACTCGATATTGGTGAATGAAAAAAAAATATTACCTACATAGTTTTATTTGGCGTAAAATTATCTAAAATTTTCGTCTGAACACTTTTTCTCTAAAATTACTATTAACGATGCTAAGCATGTTTAAAGAAAATCGTAAAATTTAGTTTTCTTTGAATATCTAATAAGCCATGAAAGTTATCGGAGAAACAAAAGCAGTTTTAAATCAAACTCGTAAAACTGCGCATCTCTCCCGATTTAAGCGTTTTTCTATCTCCATTCAACATTCAAAAAAACTCACCCTGTATATATATATATAAAATAAAAAATAATTGTTTCTTGGGAGTAGCGGCCAGGTAATTAAAAGAATATTTCATTTATGTTGGCGTTGCGGTACTATATAATATAATGCCTTTTTCAAAATTGTAATATTTATTGAAAATCTTAAAAATGATAAGATTACAGTGTTAAATTAAACTACTTACATTAAAATTGTGCTGTTAATATGTAACGTATTTGTTTTGGGTTGCTATTTCCATGTAAAACTAAATTACGTTTGCTGATTTAGGCCTTTTTTTATAGGACATATGTTTATTATCGCTTTAACGTGTGAAAATGTTGGTAGTGTCACCAAAAATACGTGTCAACCAATATAGGCTGTTCTCGGACATGTGTTTTTTGTTTATTTTTGTAATGTTTATAATTGTTATTATACGGGTGGAATTATAAAATGGGTAGGTATATTGTAGACAAGTTATTTGCGTCTGTTTTGTCGCTTATGAAAAAAACACAGATTCCGTAAACGAGAAAACAGATTTAGAAGTCTCGTTCGATTTAAACACGCTTTCGTTGTTAATTAATGAGTAACTATGGATAAAATATTGTGATTACGCTGCGGATAGTAAACTTCCCGCCTAAACTCTAAAACACATATCGAAAGCTTTTTAATTCACATTCATTCATTGTGATGTTACCTCTCATCTAAATTTTCATCATATTCAACGAATTGTTTTTTAAATTTTACATGTTAGGGCCATTTGTAAGTCTGCGTATGTCTACGAAAGATATTTGACGTGAACGTGACTTTAAATTGAAACTATTTCTGGTACAGAAAGAAAACGTTTTACTTTTCAACATAATCGCCTTTTTTTTAGTCGCTAAGAAATATTATATTAAGAGGAAACGCAATTCTAAAAATATAAAAAGGACATTCTTAATTTAAATAAAATCTTCGTTTGAATTTTAAGAGAAAAAAAATATTTTTTCCATTCTACTTTGACTACTTTAGGGTTTGTTTCTGAATAAAATTACGAAGTTTTTGGTTGTCAGGCTAAATAGAATGTTATATACATTGTGAAAAAATTTTATACGTGAACTAAATAAGAATTTTCATCAAACTTTGTAAAATTAAATTCGCACATTATGGAATTATTCATCGAGGAGTTACTATTTTTCTGAACCTACAAAATAGTCTGATGAACTTTAACCCAAAAATTTTAAAACGTTTTATCTTTCTACATTATCGCCTTTTAAGTATGTACGAGTACGTACTATCTACCTTTATTTCGGCTGACCTCCTCGTCCGTCGTACTGAGCCATTAAGATTTCGGAATAAAAAAAACACAGGGTTCTAGATCAAGCGAATATAGGTGATCAGACTAGAACTCGAAATGTAATTCCACGAATTTAGCGGTTACAATTACAGACGAATGAACGGTTGTATAACATGGTGAAATAATATTTTTTTCCTCGGAAAACATGGTCTTTTCTCTTGAATTCAGTATTGAAACGGTCGAATAAATTAGCATAACAAGATCCTATGATCGTTCTTGTTTTTTCCAAATAATTTATATAAATTATGCCTCACGAATCCCAAACAACCGTAGTTATACTTTTTCCGGCAGTTGAAAGCATTTTTGCCGTCTGTGGTGCACATTCGCGAACGAAAGTCCGTTGTTTCGGCTGTTCTGTCATTTCTGGCATGAAATTATGGATTCATATTTCGTACATAGTTATATCAAGCGTTCAATTAGTCTTTACGTCCTGGGCAGTCATGGATTTGTAAACACATGTCTGTGCTTAAATTATTAATATAACCTACTAAGTGTATCCTATTAAGTTACATACAAAAAATAGGTAATGTAAGTTTTGACTTAAGTCAAATTTCTGTCCAGTAAGCAGCAATTCATGACATTTATAAATTAGTAACGACATGCGTTTTAAAATACATAGCTACGCCGGACGTAAAGACAAATTGAACTCTCGTTATAACGCCGCAAAAACTTTAATCGCGTATGTACGCTTATATTCAAAAAAATCGCGTACATCTATTCTTTTACCGTTTAATTTTGTATTTTTTTGACGTTTATTAACGTCAAATCGTGACAATTAAGTTAATCAAAAATGCGAATACCAAAAATTTCCGATAAAGAAAAGTATTTTATTATAGCAAAAGTTGAAGAAGGTTGGTCAATTATTATAATTAACATTCATATATTAGAAAACGTAATGGTTCTTTCTGTGTCCCAAATTAATCATGATAACAATTTTATTTATCAACAGGATAATTGTCTTGTTCACGTTGCGAATGATGTGAGACAATGATTTCAAGATCATAACATAGAAGTATTACCTTAAGCATCTCATAGTCCTGATGTTAACCCTAAAGTCCTTGGGCTTTATTAGTAAAACGCATTTATAAAAGAAATTTCAGAGCCCAAAACCGCAAATGAGTTATGGAAAATTATTCATCAGGCTTGGGAAGATTTATATGAAAATTACAACCAAGAAATTTAGTGCAATCTATGTCACGTAAATTCAATGCGGTTTTAAACTCAAACTGTGCCGTGACTAAATACTAATGTAATATTCAAATAAAATTATCTAAAAAAAAACATAACCTTTATAATAACTTTTGTCTAAATGACAGAAAGTCCGTTTTTAAACGATAAAAAACTAATAAAAATGTTTACTTGATATAAATGTTGTTCGCGATTTTTTTGAATACAAGAGTACATCAAATATCAAATATTCATTCCGCCGATAATTCTTTCATACCCAAAGATTCGAGCAAGATATTGAATATGCATTCCGTAGCGATACTTACAATCTAAATTATTTCATGAACCTTAATCAGCAATCTTTCAATACCTTTCTTTCTTAATAATTTTCTCGATAGTCACTGCAAACGAAAGATTTAGGCATTCAGATTCATCCGTGCTCATATAACGACAATTAAATCCAGTCCATTCTATGTGAAGGGACAGAATCCCTATAATATATTTTAACTTTTTTTCGGTTTTTTAATAGGTTTTCCACGAAAAAAAGTAATGTCCTATTAATAAGACACGAAATTCCTTTTTTCATATCAACAATAAACTACTAAGTTATTCACTTTTGAAGCATTCTAAATAATAATACTATTTGATATATCTATTTGAAATTTAGTATCTAACCTTATTAGATTTCATTAAATCACAAAAACCTATTAATCTTGATGATAACGGTATCTTCAAAAGGTACTTGTTCTATGGGCCATTCAAATCCTGTTACTTAATTATTTTACTTTATAACCCAATTAGAAACTAAATTACTTTAATTTCATTGCAAGACATGGGACATATCAGCTTTAAACATTTGCAATTTATAAATTAAACAGATTATAAAGTATTAAGTACAGACATGTTGGTCAAATGCATGATTTCTTTCTCCGTTTGAATTTAAGTTTAAATAATTTCTTGAAAACACACTGAAAAGTTTCTAAAGCTTATATTAAGTTCGTACTATAATCCTGCTTTTACTTTATGATCAATAATCGTTTCTCAATATCGTTTCTCTTGGGGATCGCGGTGATATTAAAAGGGGATCGTGAAATAGCCTAAACAATAATGAGAAATCATATTATGAGAAAAAATCATTTAATATAAAAATTTTACGTACAATAAGTACACATGTAAAGAAAAAAATATTAATGTGATGGTTGCATTTGTTTCTCTTTTCTCCAATACGGTGGATCCATGTTAGAAGTACAAAAAAGCAACTTGTTTTCGAGTGTTAAGAGACGGTTCCTGTATGTATTTAGTTTTTAGCGCAACCATAAACGAAAAACCCTTTTCACAGAGATAAGACATATAAGAGATTAATATTTTCATTGCTTATGTGACTAAATCCATACTCCTTTCGACGAGTAAGCCAAAACGTATTTAATTTTCAGATGTAAATTACAGTCGCAGCATTTTGTCGGCAGACATTTCGATGAGCTGGTCGTGAATCTCAACTTGTAACTTATCAGCGATAATTTGACTAAACGGATTCAGTACCTAATTCATCAAGATATCATTTTTATCTTCCTGGAAATACTCCGTCAACTGAGTTTTAAGCTCACACAAATGCATCTTCATACAATCCAAACTGTGGTGAATAATTGTGTCGTGTTCATTCAAATTTTTCTCAATATAATTTTTGCTTTGAATAATCCAGATATCAAGCTTCTTAATGAAAGCACGAACTTTGTCTGTCATTAATAAAATGTTTTTATCACGTCCTTACAAATTCACACTCAAGTCGTTTAAATGCGAAAATGCATCAGTTAACTAAGCTAAAAATAACGTACACCCATTATTCTGTAAAAATAAGGCGAAACGGCATTTGTTTAGCCCGAGAAAATATTATTAATTCATCTCGCAATTCCAATAACCGGGTTAACATATTCACTCGCGATAACCATCTAATTTCTGTATGGAATAGAAGAGATTTTTTGTTTTCACCATTTTCATCACCTAGCCTTAACAAACAGCCTGTTTTGTAACGATCGGCTTTTAATAAAATTAACCATTTTTACAGCCTCACAAAGAATTTGATTGTGATTTTGCGGTACGTTTTTTGTGACAAGAGCATATATGTGAAGGGAGCAGTGCGTCCATTCCGCCCTTGGTATAAGACGATCTTTTAATATTTTCATTAATCCACTGTTCTTTTCTGTTATCACCAGAGAGCGGATAAAAAAGTATTAAAAATACGAAAAAAGTGCTTAAAAAAGAGATAAGATGCTTCAAGTAAACTTTTATCAGTATGACTTACAAATAGAAATTTGTTGGTTTCTCAAGGTATGGAATTTTCTTTCGTAAAATTCCAAGAGAGCCGGATGTCTATTTTCCAAGTGTCGAACTAATTTTGATGGCTTCATGCTTTCATCGGAGAGAACTTGAAAGCAAACAACGCACTGTGGCTTTCCATCAAATGAGGTAAAACCATAATTTAAATAATTGTCATTTTACAACCTTGTCTTTTTATCAACCGATTCACTGGATGTATATGGCTCACTTCGTTTTTTCACAAATTTGACCATAATAAAAGCACCAGGCGCACACTTCGCATTCGAAACGTAACTGAAGTTGTGCAATCGCAATCGCCTCTTTTATACTGATGAGAGCAAGACTTGTTTAAACGCATCCATATGCATGTTCAAACATGCTCTCACAGCGAGTATTATAGAATGACACCAAATTACCAAATTACAAAGAGCACGTACACATTAAGTTGGAACTTGCAAATTGCTCATGTATGTACACGTCATGCATGCATGTTCATACCAGTCGCTATAAAAAAGAAACAACTTAAAATAATAGGAATAGTCGTATTACATTGTTTATATTGTCGTTATCTTCTTAATGTATAAAATTAGTGCAATGTGTATATATAATAATAATTAATTTTTTACATATTAAATTAGTAATGGGGTCGGGTGGGAGAGTCGCGAAATATTAATTTTATTTACTTACACTTATTATTTAGGTAAGAAAGTTGAGAATGGCTGCTCCATATAATTATAATTTTTGGGCTTAAATAAGAACCTCATCACCAATTCAAACTTATAATTCTACATTGGTAACAGCACATTTACGAAGTACTAAAATATATTTTACCGTCTTCTAAATATATTTCTAAAGCGAAACCTTAGTGTACATTTACATTGAATCCATATAGAATTTTGAATAGAATATAATAGACAATTCCCTAAGTTAAAGTAATACAATAACAAGTACCAAGAAACTTTCTATAGCATATAACTTCTTCAAGATTCATTCAATCTTAGCCTAGCGTAAAGTGTGTAAAAATATACGATCTACTTTAACGATTGTTACAATAAAGATCAGGTAACAATGTGACGCACGCTTCATTTTGCTGTCAACAATGCCATCGAGAAAGACACATATTTACTTAAGGTTGATGACTCTCAGTCACTCGCTCGTTCACCCACTTTTCCATTTTCTTTTTTATTTTGCCGTTCCGCGTCGCACACCGTCGAGTCAATAAACTTGAGATCCTTAACGCAATTCCGTTCCTGCATTTCACTTAACGATGAAGGACGTAAAAATTGGAGGTAGTTTAGTGAACGACGAATTTTATTTAACCCCATTTTAATGAAGAACTGAATTGGCTAACTGTTTTCATTAAAGCATGTGTTGTTAAAAACAGAAGATTTGATTATAGATTATTCAAAATGATGACCGTAGTTTATAGACATAAGCCATTTGTAATATTTATATGTCATTCTAGAAGCAGAATCAACAATATTCAATACATCGCAAAGATATTTCATAACAGATAAAATATATATGAGGAATACAAAAATACAAATATATTAAAAACACATCTGTATACACAGGGATAGGCAAATGTATAGACCCATTCGAATATCTTTGATATGGCTACTTAGATTTTAATAAGACTTTCCACAATTAATTAAACGCAAATTCGGGGGATTCGATGTGTATATTTATATCCTACTTAAACTGCCGGTTTAGCCGGAAACGATGTTAACTTTTTTATTTAAATGGAACAGCCCGTATATTTTTATGAAGTTCAATAAAGCTCTGCTCTGGAAGTTCAACGACAACAAAGATATTTAATTAAAACTGATATTTCTAAATCATGTTTATGTTTACTAAGCCATGGAATTAAAATTCACTACTTGACTTAAATTGTCAAAATGATCTTTTTAGACGCCAAAATATTAATAATACTTCAATCAACTGAAACAGAACGTACAGAAATTCTCACGATGATTAGTTTTGGTGACCGCATCAGAACTCATTAAGAAGTAGGCGATTTATTTAACAATTTGCATCAAGATCGGCATCCAATATCACGAACTGTCGTTGGTAATAGTTTAAGAAGGTATAACTTAGCCGGAAATGAATTAGAAGGATTACCACAAACTTCGACTACATCCCTCACAGTAAACTATGATATAAGTTGTTGGTCAGTAGCCAGAATATTGAAGCACGTAAAATATAATCGGTATAAATCACATTTAATCCAAGAACTATCACAAGTTTACAAATTCCGGTCAACTTTTGGATCAGAGCAGATGAGAACAAATCTTGACGTTATTTGAGGTGCTGAATTCAAATCCGGGTTTCGTTTTTCAAAGTTGGTTCTACTTTGTGAGTTCGCGCATGTTGGCAGCACTGCGCTATCATAATGACAGTCAGCTGTTGGCGTCGCTAGAAACATTATTTAATTTGTATTTTTAAAGTTTTTTTTTGAATCCAAAACGTGTGAAAATGCAAAGACAGAATTGTAAAGTTGATTCAAAGTGTTTTTGTTATGTTTGCGGATGTTATATGATCAGAAAAAGTGGCAACGTTATTACTAATGTGATCAGAAATGCATATTTTTATTATTTTGGTTTCTCTGTATCAAACACTCACAAGCCGTGGGTACCGAAATTGTTTTGTAACGCGTGTAGCACAATATTATACAAGTGGTCACGCGGTAAAAAGTATGTTTTTCATTTTCATTGTCAATGTTATGGAGAGAGCCGAAAAAGCATGTAGATGATTGTTACTTTTGCTTGATGAATATCGTCGGTGTAAATGCAAAAAAAACTATCAAAATATAAATATCCTGAAGTATCATCAGTGTCTAATCCAGTTCCCCATGCGAGCAATGATCCTTTGCCAATTGGTCCAGGTACGAGTGCAAATTACATGGAAACTTGTAGTTCATCACCGACGAACAGTGGAAGCGATTTTAACATGGAGGAAAAACATTTAGTTTCGCAAAGTGAACTCAATGATTTGGTTCGTGATTTGAATTTATCGAAACTAAAATCAGAATTGCTCGCATCACGGATGCAGGAGTGGAAATATCTTGACACTCAAACAAAAGTCACTGTATATAGAACCAGAAATGAGGCGATTTACCGTTTTTCAAAAAAGAGGAGAATATATGCTTCTGCTATGACATCAACGGTTTGTTTGATGCGATGAATACACCATACGATGTAAATTAATGGCGTTTGTTCATAGAAGGTTCAAAATACAGCCTGAAAGCTGCTCTGATACACAATGGAAATATAAAACAATCAATTCCGATTGCTCATGTAGTACAAACGAAGGAATGCTACGATACAATATGTAAAATTTTTACCAAGATAAAATATAAAGAGCATCAATGGAAAATTTGTGGCGATTTGAAGGTTTGAAAATAAATTTCAATTCAATTTTAAAGAATAAATGATTTATATACTATTCCTACAGGTTATTGGTCTCTTGATGGGGATGCAATCTGGTTTTACCAAATTTTGCTGTTTTTTGTGTCTGTGGGATAGCCGTGCAACTGACCAACATTATGTGAAAAAAGATTGGCCAAGCCGTACTAATTATGAACCAGGAAAACAAAACGTCTCTTCTATACCACTTGTGAACCCATAGAACATTTTCTGGCCACCTCTCCACATAAAGCTTGGCCTTATCAAAAACTTTGTCAAAGCGCTCGACCGTGAAGGACCGGCTTTTGAGTACTTGACCAAGTTATTTCCCAAGTTGTCGTACGCCAAAATCAAAGAGGGAATATTTGTCGGACCTGATATTCGAAAATTAATGGCCGACAGAAACTTTACAAAATGTTTAACGCCCAATGAAGCAGCAGCATGGGTATCATTTCAAGATGTTGTTCACAACTTTCTCGGTAACCGCAAATCCCCGGATTTCAAGCAGATAATCGACAGTTTGTTGCAAAATTATTGCAAGATTGGAGCTTGAATGTCTCTCAAAATACATTTTCTGCATTCCCATCTCGAATTTTTTCCTGAAAACTTGGGTGATACAAGCGACGAGCAAGGAGAGCGACTACACCAAGATTTGGCGAAAATCGAAAAACGATACCAAGGATTTTGGGACGAGGGCATGATGAGCGACTACTGTTGGACTTTAATGCGTGAAACAGATCCCAAACAGTACAAGCGACTCAGTTCGACTGCTCTTCATTTCTAATTTAACACTTTTTAATTAATAAAATGGAGATTAATTGTCAAAAATTGTAAAAATTGTGTTTATTTAATATCTCGAAAACTAGAACCAAAATCAAAAAACGGAGTTCAAATTCGGATTCAGCGCCCCAAATAACCATAGAAACAGCTTTTGGTTGCTTAGATCCAAAACCGTGTATACTTGTGGCGCTATTGGACGGGGACTATGACCGTAGAATTAAATTTTGCGAAAGAGTGATGGAGATTTGCAGAAACGACCAATATTTTACATACAATTTGCTGTTTTCCGAGGAGGCTACGTTTTGTTTCAATGGTACCGTTAATCGCCATAATCCTCGATATTGATCAATAGACAACCCCCATTGGATGCTAGAGACGCATACATAACATCCACAGAAATTAAATGTTTGTGCTGGTACTTTCAGGAACCGTATTATTGGTCCTTTTTTCATTCATAGTACACTAACTGGACAAAGATATTTAGATCTTTTACATGATCAGGTTGTTCATAATATTTAGGAAGATGGAGAATTACCTGTAAGTGTTTGGTTCCAACAAGATCGAGCACCCCCCTCACTATGCCCTTAATGTTAGAAGTTTTTTAAACGAAACATTCCCAAATCGATGGATTGGTCGTAGAGGATTCATTGAATGGTTTGAACGGTCTTCAGATTTAAATCTCCTACATTTTTTTCTTTTATGGTCATTTAAATTATGTGGTTTATACTAGAAGACCGCAAAATCTGGTTGAGTTACGGCAGAGAATAATTGAGGAAGTGCAATTAATTCGTGAGGAGGCTTTGGCAAATGTCATTCAAGAATTTGTTCACAGACTTTCATCTAATTTTGATTTTGTTTATATCTTTTTGTGTTCATTTATCTTGTTCTCAATAAAATTCGCATTATTAGATTTAATTAAGTATCTCTGTCGTTGTTGAACAAAAGGGTGCCAAGCCTTATTATTACTGAACTCCTAGAGCAGAGCTCTATTGAAATTCATAAAAATATACAGCGTGTTTTATTTAAAATAAAAAGTTAACATCGTTTTTTGACTAAACCGGAAGTCTGATTCGGATATAAATATACTCAATGAAACCCCACTTTGCATTTAATTAATTGTGGGAAGTCTTATTAAAATCTAAACGGCCATGTTAAAGATATTCAAATAGATCCATACATTTGCTTAAGCCTGTATATACGTGGACATACACAACGCATATTTAAGCAATAATTATTTCAACGTACAGCCACGTGTGCGATCTCCTCTCTCGTTAATGCACGTGATGAAGCACTTATTGCCAATCGCTGCCGCTAAGTAGAAAACACAATCTTAAGCTTCATTCACATTTAACTTAGTGCAGAATATTAGTGCATTTGGGAAGAGTATTGCGGTTGCTAGAAAAGGAACAGTTCTGAATAGCACAGGAAAAGCATTTATCGTAAATTATTGCACATGCATAATGTCGCTTGACATTATAACCTTTATCTTAGAAATCGTTAAAAATGAATAATAGACAAGAAATTGCTAGTACAATATCATATTTGATATCAGCAGCAGCTTCAATTGTTACAGAATTACATAAAAGAAGAAACAAATGCAAAAAAACGACGTCGGAGAATTCGTCCGAATTTTCGAAAACGATTGAGTCAGAGTGATTACAATTATTTATTTAAAGAGATTAAATTAACTGATCACGAAATGTTCTTCATTTACACGAGAATAGGTATAGAGATGTTTAATTATTTGTCATCTTTGTTATCATTATTGGTTGATATCGATATAGTTTATCCTGACAATGACAAGTTTGAACATCGTTCATAATCGGAAAATGTCGGAAAGTACATCAAGTTCTATTGGTCTGCAGTATCTATTAATTGTAGCAGTACCCCAAAAGTTTAAACTTTGGGAGCTTCTGCACTAATTCTTGTCCATTACCATACACTAAGTTAATTCTGTACGTACTCAAGTCAAATCATTCTTTTAAGGTGCCATGCCATTCTACACTACTTTTCTACACTAAGTTGATTCTGAATGATACTTTACACGTTTATTGTCAAGAGAACATCTCGACATATCTGACAGCCAAGAGAGGTACACCGGCAAGTGAGTAACCAAGCTACTACTAAAGACAAAGTGCACATTAAATGTGAAGTTCAGTAATTCGTAGTCTAGATGGCTCCAATATACCATGAAAAGATAGCAGATCGATGTTATCATCGATATTCTCTCTTTTAATGGTATAATGGAGTTATCTTGCCCACGAATTAATGGACTACACAATCAAACGTCTACTTCCTCTTTAGTAATAGCATGCTTTTCATTGATCTTTCATGACATCGATTAATTATTGCAGCACCTATTTGGTGCAAATTTTTCTGTAATTCAACGTCCAAACAATGTACTGAACATTTTCGTGCCTAATTGCCTAGCACTTTATTTCCTTGAATCAAGGTATTATTTGTATTTGATTCTTCTCATCCGTCCTTGGTACTGGTCGATCTGATCGCTTGTCGTCAAACACCCAAATTTCGCCCTATGACAGAGTTTTGCACGTCGGTCCCACTAAGCGAATATTCTTCACATTCATACAAGCATTACCATAAACAACGTTCAACCACGTGTAAATTGTGATGGGCACGCAACTTTTCAACATTAAAAAATCTACGACAGGTCCTTATATGTTACGCATCTCAGTAATGTAGCTCGTGATAGATGAGGCTCAACGACGGTACACAGGAATAGGAAACTAACATGCTAAGAGGAGATATTCGAAATTACCGTTTGCAGATTAAAACTTATTTCTATACCTGCTACACAATGACGTTGTTGGAAGCCTTATATATCATGCGTCCTCGCATATTATGCAAATTTAAGATTCATGTCGGCATTTAATTCTACTATGTTCTATCTAGTATTCTAAAGAAAAGTTATTTTGTACATACATATATTAGTTTTATAATTAAAAAAGGCTTTCCCATAGCAATGTTGCATTTACGCATTTATCCAAAATGCATGATGTACACAAAATGTATATAGGGCATTTCAATTGAAACGAGCCACCACTAATAACTCTTTACTTACTGTGATTTAGCAACCTGTCAATTTTTATATCAAGGGGACAAATTTTAATGTCGAGCCTGACGATTTAAAATGGAGGCGCAGCAGCCCCGACCAAAAAAATTATTTGCAACTATGTAATAAAACATGACTAGAGTGAAATGGGTTAGATTTTATTTTATTAAATTTTCAAAATTATGACCATTAACCTCCATACAATAGTACAATCTTGCTTCAAATGCTCTCCTGACGTTTTGCAACATTTCTGGAGCTATTCGTTGGCATTCTTCAACAATTTTTCTACGTAACACTTGTAAGGAAGCTGCACGCGGGGCATACACCTTAGATTTAAGATCCTCCAGAGAAAAAAATCAAGTAATGTAAAATCCGACGATCTGCAGGCCAATCTATAGGCCCCCTTCAACCAATCCAACGATCGCGAAAATAATGATCCAGAAATTGTCGTACTCCGGCAGCGTAATGTGGAGGCGCTTCACTTGCTGAAATATTACCTCATTCTCCAACAAATCTGGATCTTGCTCCAATTTTTCTCTAATCAAAGCATTGATTGCATCGTCCAGCATGTTCAAATACATTTGGCAGTTTAAAGTCCCGTTAATGAATAGGAGTCCTATGAGATGATCGCCAAAGATATCAGCCCATACATTAAGTTTCTGTGGACATTGTGTATATGTTTCCCGCGTCAAACCGTCAAACCGCGTAACCATTCAATGAAAAAGATGATTCTTCTGAAAAACAAAATAATTTTCGGTTATTGTTGATGCGCTCGGTCATTACTTCACAAAATTCCAACCTCCTGTCAAAATCATCTTCATTCAATTCGTGAACAAGTGTAATTTTATAGGGATGAAATTTGAACTTCTTAAGTATTCTACAAACTGATGAACAGCTTACTCCTGATACCTAAGATATTTGTCGAATCTTAATGATTTTTGATTTGTTGGATTCGTCTCCGCCCCGATCAGCAGAATAACAATTAAAATATCGGAAAAATTCACGGAAAAAAATTATAGAGAAAATTAATTTTTAAATAAATTAGATTAGGAATTCCGCCATTTTCTGCAATTGACAGCTTACTTCACGCACGTTTATAGCTTATTTGTAATTATTGATGTCCATTGCAAATCAGTGACATAAAAGTGTAAATTTTTTTTGTTTCAAGTTGTCTGTGATTTGTTTTGAAAAAAGCATATGAAAGTTACCGGTCGATTTGTTTGTGTTGTGCGAGTGTTATTAATAAATCTTATTGTGCGAGTATTATTATTAAAGATGCTGCGACCTAGAATATCTAATCTTACCCAACAAAGCCGTAATGTAATTAGGCTTCGGAACATTGAGAATCAATCCACCGATATGCCCTCTGAGTTTAAATGAATTCAATTTCCGATTCGTATTGCATTCGCCATGACAATTAACAAATCGCAAGGGTAATCCTTGAGAGTTTCTGGTCTGAATCTAGAAAATGCATGTTTTTCTCATGGTCAGTTGTACGTGGCATGTTCGTGTGTCGATAAACCATCCTCTTTATTTGTTCTTGCGCCTGATAACAAAACGAAAAATGTCGTATATCACAAGATCCTTTACTAAAGGGAATCAATCCGAGTGCAACCCATGCAGCAAAATACATAGCTTCAATAAAGCACATGCCTTGCTGACACGTCATTGAAATACTGGATTTTTGCACTTTCATTGAATTTTTATTTTCAATATATATATATATATATATATATATATATATATATATATATATATATATATATATTATCCTAATAAACTATTGTACTTAATAAATTTTTTGTATTCATTTTATTACGTTAATAAAATTCTAAATTAAGTTTAGCTAAAAAGTTATTCGAGGTGGCTCGTTTCAATTGAAATGCCCTGTATATTAGTAATATATACATTTTGCAAACAGATTCTATATTATAATATTATATTAAATTCTGCTTACATTTTTCTTCGAAATAAATAAGTTTGAAGACAAAAATGATAAAGCTCGTGGAATGAAGGGTATACAACACTATACACATATTTCAGTTCCTAAGTATTTGAGGAAATTGATAATTTATTGATATTGATTACTCATATTTTGATCCATCATCATGCATTTACTAAAAGTATATTACATGTATTAAAATTCATATACGAGGTAATACAAGAAACCGCACTATGCGAATTACGAGTCGTCAAGCGTCAGTCATCTGCATATTTTATCATTTCTAGCCGAATTATTTTATTGATGAATGTAGCTCTTATTATGTACAAAAGTATTTCCATAATGGTGAAAAGAAAAGTAATTAAATAAGCTTTATTATAACTTATGAATAGATATCTCTCTGAATCGGACGTCTTGCGGGATACGAATTTAAATACTATGATTTTTAATGTAAATGAATTCCTTTTGTGCGGAAATTTTTTTTAACAAACACAGACAAGCTTTTCACAGCAAAATCTCTTTAACGATACACGACGCCCTGTAAAACGAATTTAGCGTGAAACTAATGTTTAGTGATTTATCCTTATATAAAATTTATTGGCTTAGTCCTACTTTAAATTTCTACTCGCCTTCTGTAAACCAATAATGAATTTATTACGTATTTTAACATTGAAATAAATGAAATATTTAAAATAATAATTTCTTACTTCTAATTAATTACATGTTATCAGCTTTTAAGGCAGGAAATTTTAAAAAGAATTAAAACCACTTATGTAGTATGGAAAATTTTCAAAAATTAATAAGGAGATTTGTGGAAACTAATGCAATTAATGAAAAAACTTGGCAAGAAGTGTCTTCAATAACTATAGTTTAAAATAGAAATAAAACTAATAGTTAAAAAAATTTTCACCTTTTACACATCTACATTTCGTACAGCCCTTTAAAGGTTTATATGTATGCGGCTACATTCAGATCTACAATTCATTTTCAGTTTACTGATTATTTATTGACAATTAGGGATATTAATCATGATGAAGGCGCAGAATTATCCTCTCGACACGCGCTTGTACTAAATCCATCTAAATCGGTAATGTCACTATTCCGCAATAAAAATGACATTTCTTTGTTTCACATAAATACCAATTTTGTATAATTCCCTTGTGTGGTCTGCGAATTGTACGTGCTATGTATTATATCCCGTATACAGTGAGAAGAGAATTTGTGTCTTAGATTTATTTTTGCAATAAAGAAATTTTACCATATTTCACACAAATTTCCAGAAATAGACTGGCTAAACATAAAAAAGAGACGAACATTAAGAATGTCAAAATTATTATTTACAAGCAGCTAGTATATCTTTTGAATGGGATTTCGGTTCGTATTAATGTGTACAATTTTAATTTAAAATTTAAAGATACATTCTAAAAGTTTTTTAAAACAGTCAACAAGCGCATCCGAAGAAATGGTGTTCAATTCGCCGGATATATTTTTCTGAATATCTTTTACATCTCGAAATCGTTTCCCTTTGAGAATAGTTTTGACTGTAGGAAAATGTAAAAATTCGGTGCCAGGTCCGGTGTATAGGGTGGATGATTATTAACTACTCCTTCCTTCGTTAGAAATGCTCTTACAATTTAGTGAAGAAAGTAGCTGTGCATTGTTATATAACAAGAACCAACTACTTTTCTTGATATTGTAATCGCAATCAAGAAATGCGCTTCACTAATTTCTTCATCACCTGAAGGTGGCATGCATCAGTAAAAATTCTTTATGGATGACGCCCTGACTGTCGAAAAACGTAATCAGCATGGCTTTGGATTTTTATAAACGAAACTTTTTGATATTTTTCCAACCCACTGCATGCTCTGGCGCATCACCACTGACAATGCAGTAAGAAAATTTGTATCCTCGCAACAAAGTCCTCGCATGATGCAATTCGTCTCTGTTTTTGCTCATCCGTAAGATGTGTGGCACAAACTTTGCACAAACTTTGCACAAATCTTCCTTTTTTCCCAAAACTTCATGCAATATTTGTCGAATCGTCTCGTTATTCATGTTCAACTCATCTGACGCCATTCTAAGGGTCATTCGTCGATCTCGTGCCACAAGTTTTGGCACTTCGCGATCGTATCTGCATTTGAACAGACCAACGGACCTTCAGTTCTAGCGTCATCTTGTACACTCTCACATCCATCTTTAAACCACTAAAACACAATAGTACGACTTAAGTTGTTATAACTGTGCACAGATTGTAACATCTCGTAAGTTTCTGTTTAAATTTTACCTAACTTTCAGCAAAATTTAATATTTACTATTTGCTCCATTACGACTCGTTGCTCTATTAGCCTAGCCTCCTATTCAGAAACTAGCAGCTGCTTTATCTTCGCTTGACCGGCATCTATTGATGAGACTGTGAACTATTACATGCTGTTTTATTTCTGGTTCTACTTTAGGTGACTCCATTACAACAGCGTCGATCCGTGAATTAAATTGCCACACCTCGCATAGAATGTCATTCCCAGTGAGTTGAAACACTTGTCTGTAAAGCAGTTTCTAGAAAACTTTCATGTGTGGGTCGAGTAAATTGCCTATCACTGAGTATCTAAATTTATTAACAAAACAGATTTTAAGTCTTTGATACATAGGGGAAATAAGTAGATGGAATTGGAGTTATAAACTAGAGTTACCATCATTGTTTATAAAATTCATGGTCCACTCGTTTGTAACTAATATTTTATTTTATAGCAACCATTTACAGTTACAGTTTGGAGCAATGGACAATTTCATATATACTTTTGGTCACATAACTGTTGAAAGTTTATACTAATAAACTAAAATATCTAATAGTCTTTTATAACAAGCTTTTTGAACCTGTTAATTAGAAAAGGTGTACAGCTTAAAGTTAGTTAAAGAAGTATCTGTATTGTCTAGGTTAACCTATTTGAAATTAGCATTGGCCCTAAAATTCTCTAGAGAGGTAATTTAATTTCACTGAACACATATTTCTCTCTATTTTTAAATTTAGCATAACACGCTTTTGTGATTAATTAATGTTATCTAAAACAGTGTATTTAGATTTATATATTTCAACTAATTCTATTTAGAAGTAATAAGAATAATATAATTTTCTTCAAAGTTTCGTTGTGTACCGCCTGTAATACTGTTCCATTATCCATCAAGTTAGTTTCTTTGATAATCTACTATCAAACTGATTCTTCAAGAAATAACAATAATAATAAAAATAATAATAAGTATGAAAATAACAAAAAAAACACATCATATAAATTGTAGTAAATACCATTCTATGATATATACCAACACCCGCAACAGCAGCCGTGTATCACGGAGCTTATACCCACAGATATGCAGATAGAGTAAAATGTTTTCCGGCTGCAGGCTGACGAAAGGCGAGATAACTCGACGTCATAATAATAATAACATAGCTCATACCCGCAGATATGTGGGTCGAGTAAAATGTTTTCCGGCCATAGCTATAGGCTGGCGAAGTGCGAGACAACAATACGCAATAATAATAATAATAATAACCCCGCACAGGGTAGCCTAGAGATAGGTTACTGGGGACTAGCGACCCCACGGGTTCCTGAGCTAACCGTTGGGTTGGGTTAGCAGCCCCAATGAGGTACACTTGCTCCAAATACTGGATGAAAAGGATATTGTGGTGGGTCGGAGGAGCAGGACCCAGGTACGATTAACCAGCAAAGACCGAAACAGCAAATTGGAAATGAAACACAAACATGGCTTGCTTCTGTAGAAACAAAGAACGAAGGCGAGGATGTTGTTGAGATACCTTCAGCTCAACCCACTTCGTCAACATAACAACTAAAGCGCCGGACCCTATGGGCCGTGAAAATGACCCCCCCCCCCTACATGGTGGGAGGTGTTATTATCTGCTTACTAAGAATGAAGCATGCCATATGGAGGAGAGCTGCATAGTTAGGTTACGGAAAAATACTTGGAAATAAGAAATAATAAACAACAATAATAATAATATTATGATAGTTATGCCAGCCATCTTGTTCTCACGAACCGATGGGTTAACACACTGGCAACCAAGGACAAATTGAATGTTCTTGTGAATGGAGGAAATAATAATAATAATAATCATCTATGCTTTAGCAACTCCCAACAGCTTAATATCAATTATAGAGAGCACAGGCAGACCATGAGTTATTATTACGCTCACGCCCGTGGAACGACAAGATATTTCCCTGGCGGTATTCACCTTAAACAAGAAAGGAAACTACGAAAACCTCCCGAACAGAAGCCCAGGATTCAACCGCGAAACCAGCATGAATAAGAAGACACTAAATTCTCAACATGTGAGCCCCTCTCATATGGGTACGCATCGTTGTTGATGTAGAGTTAGTGGCCGTTTATTGTTTCGGATGTAACTGTGCATTTTGAGCACACCTAGCAGAATTTAGGCTAAGTTAGTATAAGTCATTTTTTTCTTTCTAGTTTTTGTTCTTGTTTCCACGTGTATAGGAAGAACAACATCGCCTTTTGGCACACTTGATATACATCCTGAGTTTTCCAAAGGAAAAAAGACTATTTTTTAAATTTTCAAAATTACTGAATTTATGTATCCCTCTCTAACTTTTGTAAATGAATTTAATATTGTTAATTATGGATTACAATAAGCATATACGTGCTGTATGTCTAAACTTATGTAATTTCAAAAAGAAAACGATTTATTTCGAAATGTAACTAATATATTCTCTTTGTTCACTTGGTTATAAAGCTGCGACTCTAGGCAATTTAAATTCCGTAATGTACTAATATGTAAAAGCAATAATTGGAAAGGAAAATGTAAACTACAAAACGATGCAAAGGGAGTTTTTTATGTTATCTACCTAGCTATGAAAACAATATGCTATCGTGACAATTTTCTTACGTCAAAATTTCCAAGTTTTATTGCTGTTTCATTGGTTTAAAGAAGAGAAAATGAGTGATTTGAAACTTGAACACAGAAGCGTCATGAAATTTTTATCAAAAAACGCTGGTAGCCTATTTCCAAATCAAATTTTGGTGTAAGCAGTTCAAATGGGACAGAGAATCCATTCATTATGACCCAAAGGGTGGAAACACGGACTGAAGAAATCATCACCAAAGTTGAAGATTTAGTGTTGACTGACCGCCAAGTAAAAGTTTCAGTTATTGATAAAGAAAAAGAAATATCGGAATCGAGTGTTTTAAAACTCTGCACGAATGAACACAGTGTAGGCACCATGGATTCTCAGGCTGCTCAGTCCTGAACAAAAATTGTGTAGCCGACAAATTTGTGAAGAGAATTTGACTGTTTTATGTCAAGATGAAGACCTCGTAAATAGAATTGTAGCTAAGAATGAAACTTGGGTACACCACTGGGACTCTCCCACGAAACAAGAGTCCATACAATTGGTTCATAAGGGCTCTCCACCACGCGAGAAGACAAAAACGCAATTTTTTTGCGGGAAAAATGATAGGCACAGTTTTCTAGGGCGCAGAGGGTATATGCCGAACAGGACTATAATAACGGGAAATGTCTACAAAGACCCAATTAAGAAATTGAAGAGGGCTATACGCGAGAAAAGAAACAACAATTTTCCTTAGAAAATTCTGCTTCTGCACGACAACTGCAGGGTGCATAAGGCACGAATTGTTCAAGTAGTAATTAATGAATGCGGCTTTGATGAATTACAACAACCACCCTACAGTCCCCCCTCCCGTGACTAATATCTCTTTTCAAAACTCAAAAAACACTTAAGAGGCGTCGATTTTTATCGAGTGATGACGTGGAAAACGCTGTCGGGCAGTATTTTGGGTATTACCGAAAGAACTTTTTCGAAGGGATAGCGTTATTAAAGAAACCTTTGAATAAGTGAATTACTATCAATAGTTCTTGCGTTGAATTTTTTTTTTTTTTCTAACTCGTTTCCTTCATAACTAGGTAAATAAGGTAAGAACTCCCCTTGTACTAGGAATTTTCTCTTAATATCTAAGCTAATACAGTAAAGCATATTATCGTAAAATGCATACCCCACAACTTACCTTTGCAGAAATAAAAATAATGAGCAAACCTGTCAATTCAATTCAATATTTCAATATAGAAAAAATTACTGCTTTTTTTCACGAACGACTTTTCTTGGAATATTTTCATTTTGAAAGCATTTTTTAATTTCATTTGAATAGATCCATTTTTTATCACCTGATACAATGTTATATATCAGGTGAACGTATCCCCGAAAATGCGCGTGAGAGTAGCTTTGCCCTAATTGACATGATCTGGTTCGTTTGTCAATGTCATATAATAAACACAAATATCAGAAATACTCCGTGTGTCGCTTAATGGAACATTTACAAAACCCGATATAGTAAATAACAACACAAACTCGATGTTTTGCTTTACATTTTTGGCGAAATTGTTTGTAGTTCCATAGGCGTAGTAATTTATCTTTGATTGGATTTAAGGAATTTGTATTAATAACACTGGTCAACACAGTTTGGTTTTCTTATATACTAATACGTGTAGTTTATGTCTTTTGTCATGCTGACTCCGAATCTGATTTATCCATCACGTCAGAATTTTGAGATATTTTACCAAATAGTTTTTTCATAAAAACGCATTAAATTTTACAAAATTTCAAATTTACTTTTATATAAGAAAGATACTACAAAAAATATTGTTCTGTCGAACGTTGAGTAGATATCTCTGAAAATGTCCTTGCATGTTTCCTACGTCAGAGCACTTAAACCATACCCATTTTTGCTCTGGAGCCAATCAAATTAAGAATTCGTAGTTATCTGACTATGTGGGAATATAAAGAGATACACACTGACAGCTCTTTCGATTCAATATAATTCGATTTGCGATAGCCGAACGTCTTTTTATTTCAAAATATCGCTTATATGTATAAACAATCATAACAGTTTCTGTTATGTAAGTGGAGAATTCAATACCTACGAACATAAGCGGAATATTACACCTTTAATAGAAAAGTTATATTTTTACTATAAACCATTGAATATCAAGACAAGCCATGGGCGCCCAACGTTTGCTGCGCACTCTGTGCTGTTACATTGAGGGACTGGTCAAACGGCAAGAAAATCGCTATGCCATATTCCAGACTTATGATTTAGCATAAAAAACGGATCATTCGACTGATTGCTACTTTTGCTGCACGAACACTCTCAAGTTTTCTAACAAAAACAGGAAAAATTTCAGCTTTGCTAGTCTGCCCTCTGCTATTCGTCCTTATTCGGATGCCTTGCTAGTACCAATACCGATAGGTGCTTCGAGTGACGAATATCATGGTACAGAAGCAGAAGAAACAAGCAAAGGTCAAATGATCGACCAGGGATGATGAATATTTGCCATCTGAAGAAGACGGGCCACATCTAATAAATCAGTTAGAATTTAATGATCTTATTCGAGACTTGCATTTGTCAAAAACTAAAGCAGAAGTACTAGGCTCTAAACGACGAAACTGTTGAAACTAGGACGAAAACTGTTAGCCCTAGACAAACATATTTCTGTGTATCGTAATCGCAAGAAAGAATTATCGCAGTATTTTTCAACCGACAAGAGTCTTTCGTACTGCAATAATGTCGAAGAATTGATGTTGGGATTAGGTCACCAATATCATTACGAAAAATAGTGTCTTTTTATCGATGCTTTGAAATTGAGTTTGAAAGCTGTCCTTCTTCATTTATCCATCCATCCCCATTGTCCACGCAATCCACTTAAAAGAAACGTATGAAAATATGGCTTTGCTTCTAGACGGAATTAATTAAAAAATGTAAAAATGGTATATCACCTCAAAGTTGTAGCAATTCTACTCGGTTTACAACTAGGATACACATAGAATGTTTCCTTTGTGAGTGAGACAGTTGATTAAGAAATTCCCTCTACTTTGTTAAAGACTGGCTAGTCTCAGCTCAGTATATTCCTGGACAAAAGAATATACTTCATAAGTTACTAGTTGAACCTGATACAATACTTCTTTCAGTGTTACACATAAAATTAGGTTCGTTGAAAAATTTCGTGAAAGGAATGGATAAAGATGGGCGTGGATCCCAATAACCTAAACAAAAACTTCCAGAACAAGATAAAAAATTCGAAGAAATCTTAAGTAATGTTAATGAACTTCTTAAAAGTTATCATAAATTGGGCTGTAAACATGAGCCTTAAAATATTTTTTTTGCACTCGCATCTGGATTTCTTTCCCCCCGAACCTCGGCGACGTGAGTGATGAACACGACAAAAGGTTCCATCTTGACATTTCTGTGATTGAAATACGTTATCAGGGCAAGTGGAACAGGAAAATGCTTGCTAATTATTGTTGGACATTGATATCAGAAAGTGCAGAATAACAATATAAAAGAAAAGTAAAAAGAAAAACATTTTAAACAGGACGATACCATACAACTTCATATAATGTACATACCTAATTAATATTATTTCATTTCAAAAAAGGTATAAAACCGCTTACCACAATTAATAACCATATCCTAAATACGTATTTCGACAACACTGCGTCCACGTATACCCTGTGTATACAGTGTGTACGTGGACGCCATATAAAGTTGTGCGCGATTCTATGTGTTAGCTTTACTGTGCCTCATGTTCAACACTTTGATTAGTGGTTTTACCTACTGATGATGACAACTTAGTTGTCAGAATAAGTATTTCAGATGCGATTATTAATTGTGGTAAGAGGTTTTATACCTTTTTTGAGTTTTTACTTAACCACAGTCTCCAAAGAAAGACTTTTCATTATTTCATTTGCTTTTGCACATTTTTTTCCAAAACCTGACGTGCCAGAATAATTTAGTTGTTATTATTACTGTTAGAACTATAAAAGAAACGAAAACGGTAAATAGTCTGTAAAAAAAATTTTCAAATTAAAATTTGTTGACCTGAGTAGTAATTCTAAGACTTCTTCGGTTAATACGTTTACTTTGGAAGCTAACAAATGCTTGAAACGTCAAAATATCCCCTCTACATGCCAATATGTGACCCTAAAACGACAATTTTCTCGCCAAAACAGTGGCTACGTCAGGTACGTATTAGAGCAAGCTACAAACTAACATCAGTATACATAAATTCAAAAGGGATAATTATTTTACAGTGTTTTCAGAATGCGAGAATTTACACAAACATTACAACTAAAATATGTGGCCCAGCCGGTCAGCCCTTACTGTTATACTATTGGGAAATATGTTCACAAATAATTTTTTTCTGGTGAACTATGTATATACAGTGAGGTCCTAAAGTAACGGATAAATTCATTTTCTACGTAATTGTTAATACAAAAGGAAAATCCTGAAACAAGTCAATTATTATATATGAAACTACACTTTTTGAATAAAATTATCTATGTACCCCTTCAACCCCCTCGAAGTAATAACTACCTCTTTAAAAAATTTAAATGAAAAGGGGTAGCGTGTGTTACTGCTTTTATAAGGGGTTTTAATTCTCTATTCAGCAGTATATGCCTTTTTGATTTTTGGACGTCGATAATCAAGAAAAGAGTAATTTTATGACATACAAACAAGTAGGCGTAGAACCAAATACCTGTCACGAGTGACTAGTCTATTAGTTACCTTTATGTCAAAAAAGTAAATTTGTTTCTTTTTATGACATTTACTTCTCAAATTTGTATTAGTTCGTTAGACGTCGTTAACAATTGTTAGGTTTTAACCTTTTTTTTAGAGATTTCTAAGCGTTAATTTAAATTGTTCAACAATGAGCCTTTCCGAGACCCAAAGAATTGACGTATTAATATTAATTGGAGTGGGTGATAAAACACGAACGCATTCTGAAGTATGCAGAATATTTAATGATAAGTATCCTGACCGTCACATTTCCCAGTCTACGGTGAGTAGAGTCGAACAAAAATTCCGTCAATTAGGAAAGATCTTCCAAAATCTGGTAGATCAAAACTGAATGACGAAAAAAAATTGGATGTATTATTACATGTTGAGGAAAACCCACGTAAACCTACAAGAGAAGTAGCCGGTGATTGCAATGTAAGTAAATCGTCTGTCTTGTGTGTTTTGAAAAAAGAAAAATACCATCCGTATAAAATTCGAATGGTGGAGGAATTAATTGACGATGATCCTGATCGTCGATTACAATTTTGTGAAATTGTTACAAATAGATGTCAACAGGATCCGATGTTCCCCAAAAACATTCTTTTTTCTGATGAGGCAACGTTTACCCTACATGGAACAGTCAACAAGCAAAATTGTCGGTATTGGAGTAAACAAAATCCGCACTGGATGAGGGAAGGTCATACTCATCATCCTATTAAAGTGAACGTTTGGGCTGGCATAATAAATAACAGAATTATTGGACCATATTTTTTTGAGGGGACATTAACTGGGGCGATTTACTTGGAGTTTTTACAAACATTTTTAATACCTGAATTAAGAAGACTTTTTCCTGATACTGTTAACCCCACAGAAATTAATAGAAACATATGGTTTCAACAAGATGGAGCTACACCACATTATGCAGCAGTAGTACGAGCTTACCTTAATCAAGTTTTTCCGCATCGGTGGATCGGTAGACGTGGTGAAATTGAATGGCCAGCCCGTTCTCCCGATATGACTCCACTAGATTATTTTTTGTGGGGTTATTTAAAATCAAAAATTTACTCCAATAAACCAATCAACATTAATGATTTAAAAAACCGAATAATGCATGAAATTAATCAAATCAGCGCTGAAATGTTGCAAAACGTTGGAAGAATTCCAACATCGTCTATTTGTTTGTCAAGAAATGAACGGACTCCAGTTTGAGCATATGATTTAAACTATTTTTAGTTATTGTAAATAATGTTAAATATTTTAAAATTTATTTCGTTCTGCGACATAATTAATTATACAATTTAAACAATTTAACATTGATTTTTCCTATTATCGACGTCCAAAAATCAAAAACGCATATATTAATTAAAATCCCTTTTAAACGCAGTAACACACGTTACCCCTTTTCATTTAAATTTTTTAAAGGGGTAGTTATTACTTCGAGGGGGTTGAAGGGGCACATAGATAATTTTATTCAAAAAGTGTAGTTTCATATATAAAAATTGACCTGTTTCAGGATTTTCCTTTTGTATTAATAATTACGTAGAAAATGAATTTATCTGTTACTTTAGGACCTCACTGTATGTATCTGTAGGTGTCCACGGTCGCTTTCTAGATGTAGATCTCGGTTTTCCGGTTGGAACCGGGTCGAGTTAGGCGTAATTGCCAACGTTTCGTCCACTGTTTCCCTGAAGATGTCCTTCGAAGCAGTGTACGAAACGTTGGCAATTACGCCTAACTTGACGCGATTCCAACTGGGACACCGAGATGTACAACTATATGTATCGTCTAAGCGGTGCTTTAAACAAATAAATTTAACAAAGCTTTGATATTTAAATACAACTGATCGTACAAATTTATGATTGTTTTAATTATTAATTTCAAGTTTTGAAGTAAATTTAATTTTTTGAGTTTATTTTCTAAATGTAAAATTTTAAAATCATTATTAGAGACCGGACGCATTGGGCCGAAATTACGATGAACCATATAAATAGTCTATAAAATCGCTAAGTACAACACGCAGTTATTGAATAGTACCATTCATTCGGTTAACAGCACACCTATTTTTTGTCGTTGAATTGCGACGCACTAAAATTCCTTTCTTCAAGGGCGTAGATAGAAGGGTGAGGAGCTTTAAATATTTATTTAATTTATCAGTTTATATTTTAAAGAGACACATCTAATGTGGTTAATCCATCATTTCATTTGAGATTTTGATTCTCAAAATAAGTGATTAGTTTTGGCAAATTTCCAGTGTGCCTGAAGAAACTACAACTGATTTTTTAAATTTCCAATTTGTATTAGTTCATTGCACTCAGAAGTACTTCGGCCATCGTCATTTAAATATGTAACGAAATTTAGTAAAAATTTTGCATAAAAACTAGTAGCTTCCAATCATGTTGCCATCTAGTTATTACTGGAGAGAGAGGCAGTGACAAAAGTGGATGCTTTTCCCTGTAGAGACCTACTCTCAATGGTGCTTTTCTGAAAACTTTTTAAAAAGCGGATAGAAGTCTATCAACTTCTGGAAAGGCGTCTCTGTGGAAACATATCCTAATATGTTGCATATTACTTGTCTAGCACATGCTCTCCACAGAATCTGTGAATATATCAGAGACACTTTTCCGGAAGTTGATAGACTCGTATCCGCTTTTAAAAGAGTTTCAGAAAAGCACCATCGAGAGTACCTCTTTTCAGTAATAACTAGATGGGAAACATGGTTGGAAACTACTAGTTTTTATGCAGAGAATTTCGATAATTTTCAAAATTTCGTAACATGTTTAAATGACGATGCTCGAAGTATTTCTGAGTGCAAGAAACTAATACAAATTCGAAATTTAAAAAAATCAGTTGTATTTTCTTCAGGAATACGTTGAAAATTTGCCAAAACTAATCAATAATAACATTGCGGCAATTGTGTATGGGGGCAATACCTCAAAATCTAACTGCTAAATACGCTGAAATAAAAGAATATTTCCAGTATGCACCTATAACCAGTTGCGATGTAGAAAGGACGTTTTCTATCTCCAGGGATGTATTTCATTCAAAAAGAACAAATTTTACAGAAGAGAATCTTGAGAAGTATTGCTAGTTAACATTAATACTCCTTTATTCAACTTCAACTGCAAAATGAATAAATAAAAGTTTATTTTGTATTTTATAGATCTCCACCCGTTTGTTTTCCAATTATATAAATAAAATTAAAAACTCTTCAAAAATACAAATTTTCAATAGTACGCCCGTGAGTGTCATGGGCCTCTCGTGTCCGATTCGTAATCATTTTCTTCTATTAAATTATTGGAAAAATGCAATACTGATTTCAAATTCTACATTTATAAAATAAAATCACAAAATTTAATTTACAGAAAAGCTTAGAAATTAATAAATTAAATGAATCACAAATCTTATTTAACGATCAGTTGGATCTTTGTTAAATTTATTCATTTAAAGAGACCGTTTAGACGATAATAGAAATGCAAATTTAGTTTATTAAAAAATGTATATGCGTAACCATGTTTCCCAATAGTAATTACAGTAAGGGGTGACCAGATGGGTCACACATTTTCACTCGAATGATTGCGTAAATTCTCACATTTTAAAGACACTGAAAAATAATACTAATCTTTTTGAATTTATATATACTGATGTTAGTTTGTAACTTGCTCTAGTATGTACCTGACAAAGGACCACAAATTAATAAAGTGAAAATAAATTTTAACTATTAGTTTTATTTTTATTTTAAATTATGTATTTTGATCAAGTAACCGCCGAATCAATCCAATTAGGTAAATCTCATTGAAAGGTGACTTCAAATACATAATGTATTGAATTGTAATAACTAGTTTGATGTAGAAGAAGCTTTACCGTTATGTGTAATAGCAGATTTCTGTAGCTACTCTTTCTACATAATCTGCTATAGAGTTAATTTTAATGAGTTCTTTGATATAAACTGTAAGATAACCCCAGAAATGATCCGATTGAAATTTCGAATGTAAATTTAATCAAGAACAACAATGTAGATGAAGCGTTCGCTGATGGTGAGACAAATGAAAAACTATCTAACTGAGAACTACATAAATTCATACCAAGAAGTCCGAAGATAAATATAACAAATTTAATTAAAAACATTTTCCAAAAATAATATTTTACGGGTTTTTAATTAACAAAGAATCTTGAACTGCAATTACAAGCAGTTTCTGTTGTATTAAACAAAGCCAAACGCTTCTGTCAAATTCATTAGAATTTTTAAAGCAAAGATTGATTAATTAATCTACAATATAATTATAGCATTACATCATTACAACTAATTCAAAAATACTAAAGATATACTATATTACAGGTAATTGGACTTTTTTTAAATAAAAATGTATTCCAGAATAATCTCTTTTCGAAGTACAATTACAATGGCGTGGTACAACGTTCTATCTAATAGACAACAGTTAAGAAACCATGGGTGTCCGTCTAAGAGAACCTTCATTGAAACAATTAGATGTAGGCTGCATAATTTCGGTAATTGTATTTAATCCATTAGTAACTGTACTTCACAGTATTCAAATAGTACAGAAATAAGGAGTTTTGCGATATAGCTGGGAAAACATACAACGGCTTTCGCAACCTGCGCCGAGAAAATTCGAGAAGCCGGTTGCGCAAACAAAAAAATCAACGTAATGACTGATAGTCAGGCAGCTATTAAAGCCATTATGAATCCATCCACCAGGTCTAAACCGGTGAAATATTGTAAACAGGTCCTCAATAAACTGACACAAGAAAATACTATATCGCTGATGTGGGTGGCACGACATGAGGGAATTAAAGGTAATGAGATAGTCGACAAACTGGCCAATGAAGGTACTAATAGGAACTTCATAGGACCAGAACCTGTATGTGGAATCTCTAAGGATTCCGCTAAAAGGGAGATCTGGTTAAGGCTAGAAAGAGAACATAGATAGAAATGGAAGTTAACGGAAGGTCAACTCCATACTAAAACAGTACTAAGGGAGCTGGACGGAAGGCTTTCAGCCAACCTAATTCGTACTAACAAAAAATAAATTAAAATAATTACCTGCTTAATAACCGGACATTGTCCTTCAAGGAAGAATCTGTACAGCATGGTCTTGGTTAGCGAGCCCTGATGTAGGAGATGTGAAAAACAGGAGGAGCCTTCATGTAATGTGCGCGTGTAAGGAACTGAAGAGACTTAGGCAGAAACATTTCGGAAGAGATCTAATGGATCCTACGATGGTACTCAAGCGTCCCCTGAGGAGGATAGTGGCTTTTATCGAGGACACAAGACTAACAGAGTGGAACTGAGAGATATGTATATACAAAGAGCAATGCGCTCAAGTGCCTGAACGTGCTGGCGTCCAACCCAAAGCAGAAGAAGAAGAAGAAGTTTTGCGAAAAAGGATTAAACCTGTAACAAGAACTGCTGCGAGAACTTTTGAAATCCAGTAATTTAAGTGACACCGCGTTTTTATTCGCATTTTCGTAAAATTTTACATTTCTAGCCAATAATTCAGTTGACAGTTTTTACTTAAGTGAAATAGTTTCGCTTACACAACATTTATATCGAAAGTAGTTTTTATAAAAATGGAAGCTTCCATTGAAAATTTTCGAGCCATGATCTTTTATGATTTCAAATCTAGTTTAAAGGCGAAACAAATCGATCGGCTTTATTTAGTCTTTAGGGGTGAAACGCCACGTTAGGATAGTATTTACAGTTGGTTGGCTTTATTACGCAAATGATATGGAAGTAGTAGCAAAGTCAGGAGAGCAACTACAATATAATTAAAATTCACATTTTAAGTGAATAATAAAAGAAGATCAACATAAAATACTTAAAAAAACAGGACCATTATTATAATAACAAAGCAATAAAAACATAATATTATAATAAATGAACATATAATAGAACAACTAAAAAGATTCAAGTATTTGTACACTTTTATAGAACACGCAGGAAAAGAAATAGAAATTAATTACAGAGCATAAAGAGTGAGAAAAATGTTCGATTTGCTGAGGAAATCTTTCTTGGTGAAGAAAAAATACCTGAAGACCTAAAAGTATAATTTATGAGGAAAGAGGTGTTTTCGACACAATACATGGATGTGACCTGGGTAACGATAAAGAAAGATTGAAACCGTAGAAATGGAAATAGAATTTCTAAGAAAAATAGAGGTAAAGCCGCGAGAAGAATAAGAAACGTAACATAGACAGAACATTTAAATATGTAAAACATCGACAAAGGAATACAAGAAAGACAGTTGGGGGTTAGGGCACATATACAAAATGAATAACAAGGAAAGTATAACCTATAGAAAGAACAGGAACAGAAGATTCAGAGAAATGTGTGAGGATGAGGTAAAACAAGTCGCAATAAAAACAAATATGTAAGGGACAAAATAAGAAATATGTCCCAAAATAGGTAAAAATGGAATGCAAAGATCTCATCTCAATAGTCTGACACCGGAAGGTAGAAAGAATAGAATAGGATTTCTGAATTTCGGCGTAATCGCTCCGTTCTCAGGGACGAATTTTGTGATGGCCGTTCATCGACGTGTTTTAAATCATTGAACGAGATGAGCGTGCCACATATACATGAGATTGAGGCATCCTTGAGCATTGGCATAATACACATGATTTTGCATTAATGTTTAAATGTATGGAAGGTTTGAAATCGTTGGTTCTCAAACAATTTTACAGAAATTCAAAAGCAACAACAAAATTCGACCTAGATCGTTCGGATTTAGTATACAACAGTGTTACTAGTAACAAAATTTGAATTTATTCTTGCGATCCTGAAAGTAAATTCACCGTTTGGGTCTTTCGACGCGAGCCAAAACCGACAAAATTTGTTTGGTCACACAATGCTGCAAACCAGTGATCGCATGTTACTTTGGTTTAATTGGACATGTTAAAAACATCGAATCGAAGATTCCTTGTAACCTATTTGATCGCCTTAGTATTATAGTAGTAGTATAGTAGTATTAATGTCAAAAACGAATACTTTTAAAAAGTCATTTACTATGCTTTGTAATATTTCTCCTGGAAATATTCCCAGCAGCCCTCGTGTAGATTATAAAATTTGTATTTTAGCAAATAAATTAAATTCTTTTCTGATTAATATTCAATTTTTCTCAAATTAACAAGTATTTTAACTTATTATAGTTTACCGTAAATGAATTGGTATATTCATAGTTTTGAAAAACATAAAGTTTATACTTACATCTTTTTCCTCCTTTTCTTAATTTGATACGATTAACGTGAATATTGGAGAAATCCCAATTATAGAGAAAATTTACCTGAAAGAAAAGAAAAATACAATAAGTATTGCATCATATATTAACACGGGTCTTATTCAACAAATAGTGTAGTGTTCAATAATTTTTCCAGATTACTATGTAATTCAAACTCTAATAGATTTAAGTTAATATAAAATGCTTAATGTAAATAAATTAAAAGAAATATATATTTTAGAAAATGGGGATAGAAAAAAGGTAAATATACTTCATGTCTTTTTAAGTCTTTAAGCAAATAAGAGTGGTGGATTCCAGCCTGCAATAAAAGTCCCAAAAAAATCTTAAACGATACCAAAAAAAGAATGAAATATACTTGGATAGTGGAAGTCGTTTTTCAGAAATCAGCTTCAATTTAATTTGGCTAATCGCCTTTTCAATTTGTCTAATATAGCCAGCGACATAATATGGCCCATTAACGGTTTGGCTCTTCGTAAGATAATCTATGAAAATTAGCCCCTTCAAGGCATAAAAGATCGCAAGCATTACCTTTCTTGCCAATGAAAACCTTTCGACTACTTTTGGAATTACGTGCTCGCTGTTGAGAAGTCGTTTGGATTCAGTGGTGCAGCTAGATTTCATGAACCGTCGCTAATCTTCACAAAAAAAAAACCAGTTTGATTCTTGTTAATAAGCTTCAAATGATCGCTTATCGTTCGCATTCTTTCAAGTTTTTGACCGTAATTCCATTAGTTGAAAATGTAACATACGCTCATCGACGCTCATCCCATCACGTTTAAATTACAGCACCTTCCGAGAAATAGTAACTTTCGAAGGAACATTGTGACGCAAAACTTTTGTATATCAACCAAAATTTCAGACGTGTTTAGTACTTTAACAAATAGATATTGAATTTGCGAGTTGCACATTTTAGGATTTTCGATTTAGACATTTTACTAACACTACTGTAACTTTCTAACAAAATGTCCGAAATTAACTAAGCTTCACTGGTTGTTACGATACTTTGGTGAGTGGTGTATTTCCGTAGCGCTTTCGCTATTGTGTCGGGCATGCGTGAATTGCTTCGCAGAGATAATACCAGTTTTGCGTGGGACTTCGGTCACTATCGTTGATATTTTAGTTTGCTTGCTGCTGTGTTGCTATTTGCATTGAGTAAATTTGCACAGAAATAGGTGGTCTATTTGGCGGCATACAATGTCTGTTGAACTTCAATTTATATGATTGGATTAGCGTTATTGTCTATGTCGAAGATTAATTGTGCTCTCGAACATGTGTTGGAGTATCTTTCCCGCTAATTTTCTTTGTCACATTTTTGTACCCCAAACAACGTGTTTCGCTATTTCCAATGCATAAAATACCATCTGTAGTGTTCATGATTGTGGTACCTGCTTCTGGCTTCCATAGCTATTTGATGATGAGATTTATCGTTAAAATTTAAAATCGGAACTGGAGAATCTGTTGTAGAAGTGAATTAATCCACGTGGACCGAAAGTTACATCGAGGACCATGCGTGAAGCGGAAACAACTCCATTTGATATGATTTATCTTCGAACTTTATCTAAAACTAACGATAGTGCTGTACTAATTACGCCTATTCGACTGGTTAAATATTTCTCAACAACTTGCATTTGTCCTGTAAGTACTCCTGCAAAGCATCTTTATGGTCACATACTGAAAAATAAAGAATCACTAATTTAACTCCCTTTGTCTTGGTCAGTTATTAATTTCTTTGCTCATATAATAGATGAATATAAATCACATTAATTTATTTTTTTTTGTCTTGGAAATTTATTAGTTTCTTTGATCATTTAAAAGTTTAGTATTGTTAATATCGATTTGTCATTATTTTTGTGTATTTAATATTTACGTTAATGCGTATAGATTATATTAAAAAATTATCAACTCAATTTAGCTAAGAATAACGTACGTGCCTAAGGGCGTATGTTTTTCTATTTATAAGGATGTATTTCTTTGTTTTTTTACTTATAATTAGCGTCAAAGGATATGTAATACTAAATTTTTATGCATAAAGCTTAATTTCGTTTCTGAATGCGTACTAGATATCTCACGTAACCATATACCGTTTTCATGTTTTTCGTTGTACAGCTATCATATACAATAGCTTTAATTCTTTTTGCATTTTGGATTTATAAGTAGAGAGTATAGATGTTTAACATTTATATATTTATTTAAATTATTCGATACCCAATTTAATTATATACAGGGCTTCACCCATCCACATAATTTGAAACAACATACGTTTTTCTAGGGATGCCTTTATAATAAACTTTTTTTTAATGTGGGACGTTTTGTTTTACTTCATATCATCTCTTGTATTCGGACTTATTTATTTTTTTCTTAGAGGGTGCGTTAGCGCAAATACGTTCTCTGTTCTTTTTAAGTTATAGTCAGTTCATCAACGTTTCGACAAGAATCGCACGACCATCCTTACTGAGATCTACACCGTTGGCACTGGTTGTCTGTCTTATAAATTTTAAGATCATCCCACCCACACAAGGTAAGTCCGAGGAGAGTTATTGGATTGCGCGAAATTTAATTAAATCCAGTTTTCGTAGTCTTTTGTTGCTTGCACCTGGTGTAGGTTACACGGTCACCATGAAAGATAGCAAAATTAAAATATAATGTCGAGTTTTCCGAAAGATGGTAATAGTAGTGGAATCCCATTTTCCGCCGAATTATCCTCGTGACTACACATATAAATAAACAATCAATTTTCAGTTAGTTGTTCATTTATACCTCAGTACGCACAAAATATAATTAATAGCATAACTATTGTGTGTGCAAATACGTAACTATTTCACATAAAACAGTAATTATTTTTACGATAATGAACATTGCCATATAAACAGCACGTCCAGACACCATTGTTGTTATAAACTATAAAATATTTATTGAACTCGATTACGGAAACCATTATATGGCTATATTATTTCACGGTGATGAAAAGGATATATATGGATGTAATTATAACATGCCCGATATTTATAATCATCTCATTATTTTAACAAAGAGCCATAAACCAAGTAAATACTAGCGTGGCCATTACTTCTGCGTTATGTGCATTAATCAGCTTTGTATAGCAAACAATTATGTAAGTTATGCTTTTATTAACTTACATAATGCTAAAATTGGAAAAAGACCTTCGTTAGTTTTTTATAGGCAAACTGCATATCAACTTCAGAACCAATTTCTGATAGAAAAAGAAAATTACTTTTACACTATACTCCTAAGAAAATTCCATAAAATAAAATCAAATAAACAGTGATCAATAATTCAGTTTAGAATTTACTAAATCAAAAACGTTTTTAATAATATAAAAATATAATTAAAAATCGGGTGTGGAGAACACAATTTCAGTTGTTATTTGTGTGAAAATTGCTATCCGGACATGGAGATACATGTTTCGTCTTGCTATAGACTCGTCAGTGCATGATGCTCGGATAGACAAAATTCAGAATAATAACTTGTTTACTACAGACAATCAAGTCACAAAAGACAGCTATACTGTTTTTTGTTAAAATAAAATGTTTTTATTTTACACAAAAAAATGGTGAGATTTTACCCACTCAAGTTTATTTCAAATTATTTTATTAATTGTCTTAAACTCTGCCAATTAAACAAATTCTCGCAAATGTCAATGTTGACATTATTTATCAAACAAATTTGAGTATCTCAATACGTTAAGCACGTATTACGCATTTTTTACAAATGAAACAGACATGCATTAATGGCATCGTGTTAAGGGACTTACACCTATATACGTATTTTTTCTCTTCTGTACCGGCAAAGCTGGTCAAGAGAAAATCACTACTTTCGGCGTAATCTCTTTTATCCGTCAGATGACACTAGATATTATCTGGTGCCACCTGATAGGACAAAATTTGCTATACCTATGCGGCGATTTATTAAACTTTACTTCACTAGCCATACTGACGAAGTCTTATAGTTATGACAGAAACACGTGTCTTTGGCAGAAGTAAATGTTGGAAAATACGAGGTGTATGTCCATGTTTACAAATACAAACGTATATAATGCATGTCTGCTTCATTTGTAACTTGACATTATTGTACAAATCATGCTTTTTTATTGTTTATTTTAATCATCTATCAGTTTCACTACATAGCTAGATATAACATTTGTTAAGTATATGACAATTAATGTTAAATAAATTAGAGTCATGTAATTAACAATTACATCAAATAACGGTAAACAGAATACACGCTCAAATTAAGGGCGCAGTCATAATTTAAATCTAAAGAACTTTTCTATGAAACGAAATATTTTTTCCATTAGCTAATTTCTCAACCATTTTTTAAATGTCCATTGTTCGGGTCGACTCAGGTAAATGGTTGTACAGTCAAGTAATTGGTGTTTCTTCTTCCTCGGTCGATTATTTTATGTTGTTTGAATATGTCTCGACAACTTTCGTATATTCTGCTGTCTTTGTTATACAAATATCTTTTGTGTTTTCTCCCGAAGAACCCTGTGCTAAATAATGGTGGTTATGGCATTGGAGACAAAGTACATATACATGGTGGAGATGTCATGTCAAGCTGAGACGAACATCTTGGATAAAGAGCATGAAAAAAGAGTTAAATATCGGGATCTGATTCTGCAAATAAGACACTGAAATTCGTGCATCTGACAATCTGTGTTCTAGGCGGAGGAACAAGCGAACTTTTCGAAAACCTGAAAAGAATGAGAATCCTAGTGACGAAGGTGAAAACCATTATGAGAGACATGCAGAAGTTCGTTATCTTGGGATTTCTGAGAATACTGCGTACTCACGAAACCTGCTTCCCAACAACGTAGAGGTGGCAAACCTCAGAGGCTCATCAAATACACTCAAAATTCATCTCTTTCAATATGTAAAATTCCATCAGATATGTTTCTTTGTTAATTATAGTTTCTATATTAATTTTTTGCGAAATACATCCTATTTTCTTTCTATTAGTCGATATAAGGTCAATTTTCTTAATATTAAACGAGTTCTCTTGAATATTCTTAATAAGTTGTGAGACATCTTCTCTTAATAATGAAATTTCCGCAGCAGTATCTATTATAGCTCTAATAGTGACAATAGTTTAGTGGACGCACAGTGGAAGTCACCCTGGCTCTTCGTATTCGCAGGTTGCGAAGAGCTGCCATCTTTCCACAAGGCCATCGCCATCAATTGATATTGTATTATTATAATAATTCATTTCATTACTCTTTTAATATCATTAATTTTTTAATAACCTGGCAGATACAATTCACGTTATTCTTAAAACTACACATTAAGAAACAAGTAAAAATTAATGCAATGGTCAAATTGGTGAATAACTTGCCTTCCAAAGCATTCCTCATTATAGTATGCTGTTTTTTTAAGTAATTAAGTAATGAAAGATTGGTGCAGAACATAAAATATTTATTATTCAAAGTTACTCTAGAACTGGCCAAAAATTAGAAAATAGAGATTGGGTATATTCCACTAATCGGTGCTTACAGGACCTCCGGCAACAGTATCCTACTTATACACAAATGCAAAAACATATTCAAGCTTGTGTTATTAAATTTGGTGAAACAGCAGCATTAACTCGTAAACCTGGCGGTAGAGCACCTAGAAAACAAACAACAAATTGCATAAAGGATATTCGACATCTAATGGACAACTCACCCAAAGAATCAATCGCAAAACTATCTATATAACTAAGTTCATTCGCCAGTGGGAACATGTCATACTATTCTAAACAAGGACTTAAAGTTGTTTCCATATAAAATTCAAGCTGTTTCTGAACTCAAACAGGTAGATTTTGTTACGAGAACACAGTATTGTCTATGGTTTTTGAATAGCATAAATAATAATGACTACGTATATAATAATTCTCTAAAAATGCTTCTTTTCGGATGACGCTTGGTTCCATCTTTCAGGATAGTTAAACAAGCAAAATATGAGAATTTGGTCTGCAGAAAACCCTCATGAATTTGTGGAAACTACGCTATATCCACAAAAAATAAGCATCTGGCTAGCAGTTTCAAGAAGACGAATTATTGGGCCTATATTTTTTAATAAAACCATAACAGCTGAAAGATATCGAAATGAATTATTAGAGCCGTTTATTAATGAACTTCATGATGACGAACTTACGGAAGAATATTTCCAGCAAAATAATGCACCAGCGCACAAATCTCGAGAAACAATAAATTTTTTTGCAAGAATTTTGCGATAGAAGAATTGTTAATTTTCCTCGAAGATCTGCAGATTTGACAATTTTAGACTAATTTATTTTTCCATATTTAAAGAATACCATTTTCAAAACAAGACATCACACAATCGAAGAGCTTCGCAATGCTATTGCGAATTCTTGTGCTGACGTAACCCAAGAAATCCTAATAAATGGCTTTGAAAGAACGAAGCGTAGAGTTCAACTTTCTTCAAAATAATGGTCGACATTTTCAACATCCGGTTTAGCATTATTATTTTCTTTTAATTTTGGCTATTGTAATGAAAATATTTTGAAAGACTAAATTACGAATTATTACACACATTTACATGACATAACCAAGCATCAAAATTATACGTTTGTGACAGAATACGTGCACTGCCACCAACCATTAAAAGAAAACATGGCCGCTTCTAATGAGGAAAGTTTTTGAAGGCACGTTACTCTACAATTAAGAATAACAAAATAAAAAGCCAAACATAATTAAAACTATAGTTGCTGTTAAATATATTTTTCTACTCCCATCTTTAAAATGCCATTTATCGTATATGTTTCCATGACGCTAAGTGATCTTTTAAATACACCGCAACAAGCCGTGGCTTCGTGCGTTTTAGTCACGGGGTGAACTTAGTAATGAGCGCTTTCATTATCGACTGAAGTGAAGCAGTTTTTTAATTGCAAAACATCTAATTAGTTATTCGTGTCCCTTGTCATTAATCTGTCAAAATAACACGACGCGTGACAAGAGACAACTAATTTTGTATTTTATGGGAAAAATAAACCTAAACGAAAGTGGAAGTGAAGAAGATGTTTTTATTGGTATTCCGCCCGAAGTTACTCGAGCAGCGGCATCGGCAGCTGCTAGTTTGCTGCTGAAGAAATCAAAAAGTCAGTACGAACGTACATATAAACTTTTGAGTGGCGTCAAGAAAGCCAAACAAATTCATTATCTGAAAATGTACTGTTTCCATGTTTATTGATATGATAATAAATAACATAATAAACTAATTTCCAAATTTTTTATTTACATATATGCGGTCACAGAAAAAGTATAGTATGCAACTCGTTTTATAAACTTGTTGTAGTCACTCATTTTATTAAACACTCGCTCCGCTACACTTCGCTCGTGATTAATCAAACTCGTAACTAAAATTGTGTTTATCAAACTTAATACATAATATATTATTAACGCTTAATTACAGAGATTTTAAATATAGCATAAATTATAAAGAGACGAATTCTACAATTGTAAATATTGTAACCATCGTTTATTAGAGGTTTTAATACAGAATAATGAGATAGCCCTAAATCTATAGCAACAGTTCGCGAAGACAAAGTAAAATTCTTTCTTATAGATGCATATATTAACGTAGATTTTGTATGTAAAGATTTCTTTAAATTTGTTTATTAAATTAAAAATCGTGTAGATGGAATGAATTTGTTATGGTATTTTGCAGTAAACAAATCACTAACTCTTCAAAAACTATTTCCATCATGTATTAGGCTGACCAATTAATTTTTTCCGTATCGCAAAATTTCAAAATAAATAATTTTAACTGTCAAACTACACTCTACTGTGGATAAGGTTAGACTGTCCCCTATCGCCTAACTTACGCTACGAAAGGAGAAAAGCTGAAATAGGCCCCACCAATTTCAAAATAGATTTTAATAACCCCAAAATATTGGCTATAAATACTCACCAACACGCAAGAATCTTTAAAGAAGTCATAGAAATACAAAAGCGGCCAAATAACTTCAACATTGTCAACACCAGGAGCCTTACTTAACTTGAACCGGGCAAAAGCCGAATTAACATCTTCAATAGAAAAAGGAGATGGCCACTGTGACTTCTGAGGCAGACCAGAAAAGGTATTCTTTCTTTTTTAATATCTCTCGCAAAAACTCTGTCCACAGGCACATTATTTGAAATATATCGGAGTTGTTCAGCTATTAGGTTGAGATCCATTGACGAAGTTTGTTTGGGGGATAATGCTGCCCAAACTAGTTTTCTAAGCGGCAGCCAGCCTTTTCTACTAGATTGAATATGAACAATACAGTAATATAAACACACTCCAGATGAGGATATTGCGAGTACATTGAAATGTAGTCGAAAGTTAACAGTTCGTCTTCGAATGAAAGAAACTTAAAACGCGGAAGAAACCTGACAGCCAGGATGTTCCATATATATATATATATATATATATATATATATGTATATATTATAAAATCTAAATATTGGGAAAGCAACAACGTTTATTTCAATTTAAATGAACTGTTTTGATGTGAATTGTAAGTAATGTGTATATGTCAGGAAGAGAAAAATTATCATATAAGATTATTAGTTGAAGTGCCTAAGGTTAAGGAAAGAAAACCACAACGATAGATCCAACCAAGAAAGTACGGACCGAACGCGAAACACCCTGACTACGAGCAGTAAATAGTACGGTTTACTTATTTCGAATAAGAAGTAAAATTGAAAATTAGATATTAGTGTACAAATCACTTTAATGACAAAAAAAGGGTCATATAACTAATTTAAACACCAATATCTAAATTTTTCAGTCAGCACAATATTCAGCAGAAGAGTAAGCCAGTGCAATTTCTACCATTCACAAGGTCTTCCCATTCGTTCCCCATGAATAGCTGGCAAGTTTATGCAATATTCATGTTATCGCTGGTCTTCACCTTTTGAATAGTTTTGTGGAGGTGTTGCTTGAATGCCAAAGACTCGTCTAACTGGTGGAGGTTGTGGTTTATCCGACCACCACCAAATTCAACATTTAGCAAAAATCTTAGCAATATTAAAACCTGGTAAGTCCCTGGAAGTTCCTGGAAGCTATAATTGGCTTATAGTAGCTATAGTTGGCTTCCTTGTTGCACAAACGAAAGGCACATGATTCGGATGTTGAAGGGTTTGGTTGTAAGCGTCATTTCTTATAATATTCGTCTTGCAGATCGTCAGCAAATTGTAATTTTCCATCCTCTAAATTCGTAGTTTCGGTTCATAAAGCCAGGTCATCTGTATATAGAAATTTTCGTGATTTTGTGGGTTGAAGATCCTTAGTGTAACATTAGAAGAGCCAGAACCCAGTCTTGAGGAAGATTATTCTTCAAGGTTTTGCCATTACTGGTTTGATTGTTTAGCCAGACTGCGATTCGGCGATTGCTATGCATATTCTGGATAAGTTTGCTTAATTAAGTAGAAGAGGTGATTTTCTCGAAAATTTAAAAATCACTCCACTCTTCCAGATTGTGTCATAGATATTTTTGGCAGAAATCGACAAAAGCAGACCGTTCTGAAATCCTGATTCAATGTGCGTTGTTAACGTCGGTCACAGCAGTTCCTTCTCGTTCTTGAAACTGGTTTGCTCCTTGTTAATAATCTCGTGGACGATGGGAACTATTCTATTGTAGATAAGCCGTTCTCGTAGTTTATAGCAAACACATTAAAGAGCTACAGAACTATAGCTTCCAGGAACTTCCAGGGACTTACCAGGCTTTAATATTGCTAAGATTTTTGCTTTAAAACATTGTTCTAAAACTTTCTCAACTATTCTCGGGCATTCATTCCAAGATTTTTGATGAATTTAGGAAAGACATTGTCAACACCAGGAGCCTTACTTAACTTGAACCGGGCAAAAGCCGAATTAACATCTTCAATAGAAAAAGGAGATGGCCACTGTGACTTCTGAGGCAGACCAGAAATGGTATTCTTTCTTTTTTAATGTCTCTCGCAAAAACTCTGTCCACAGGCACATTATTTTAAATATATCGGAGTTGTTCAGCTATTAAGTTGAGATCCATTGACGAAGTTTGTTTGGGGGATAATGCTGCCCAAACTAGTTTTCTAAGCGGCAGCCAGCCTTTTCTACTAGATTGAATATGAACAATACAGTAATATAAACACACTCCAGATGAGGATATTGCGAGTACATTGAAATGTAGTCGAAAGTTAACAGTTCGTCTTCGAATGAAAGAAACTTAAAACGCGGAAGAAACCTGACAGCCAGGATGTTCCATATATATATATATATATATATATATATATATATATATATATATATATATATATGTATATATTATAAAATCTAAATATTGGGAAAGCAACAACGTTTATTTCAATTTAAATGAACTGTTTTGATGTGAATTGTAAGTAATGTGTATATGTCAGAAAGAGAAAAATTATCATATAAGATTGTCAGTGTATGGGAAAGTGAAACGTACTATGTATTATTCAATGAAATTTGTTTTAAAAAAATAAACAAGTAGCTGGGTATTACAAAAAAAGAAATGATTGAGTATTTATTATTGATAGTGAACAGAATTTGATTGAGAAGTCGTAAAATCGAGTAAAAGGAAGTATAAGTTTATTACTTTAATAGATTTAAAGTATTAAATGAGGAAAAAAGTAAAATTTCATTAGGTATTAATAATATTTTGATGTTAAAAAAGTTTGGCAAAATAGTACTAAACTGCAATTACGCAAAAAAATTATGCCTTGGAAATACAGTCTTGGCAAAAGGATATAATTTTAACTGAATCGTCAACGAAAATTTATAGGAATCAAAAGGTAAAATTATAGAGAACGTAGATAAGAGTAAAGGTTTCAAAAGATTTTAACAAGGATCAAATTTAAGAAAATGGATTATTAAAGAAGACACAGTATTACGATGAGAATACAATCTATGGACAAGTATATTCAAGAGCAAAAGGCATGTAATATATTAAAATGCGAAGGAAGACAAAATTATTGAATAGGTAACATACATTTTGAAGGCGGGAAACTGACAGGAATTAGAACTGGAACTTTAATTAGGTTATAACTTATAAATAGGTTTTTAAAAATGCCTGTTATCTATAAGTATTTTGTTACATTTTATAAAACATTCAACATGATTTAACGACGATTGTAATATTTTTGGTACCATTAACATGGGGTGAAGTTTTCTATCATATTATTTTTGACACTTCAACGTGCACCACGGTAATTATTTCACTTAATCGCCATTAGTGTGTAGGCGGAGTCTGGCGTAAAAACTAACAAAGATAGGAAAGTAATATTTTCTATACCTATATAGTAAATCACAGCGGATATGGATTGATATATTTTTTAAAAATTATTTCAATAGCCACCTAAATTACCTTTGCACTGGTATATGGTTATATGCACTTCCCACAATTAGTTTTGTTTATCAGAATAATTGAAACATACATGAGTAGGTAAACCCCACCAGTTTTGTATAATACAAAGGTATTTTTAATAATATAAAATATTATTAAAAATCTGGTGTGAAGAACACAAATGCAGGTTCACTATTAATATTTTCTGTGAACGTGTCCGAATATATCCCATCCCCAGAGACGTAGATACGTATTTCACCTTTCTACAGGCTCATCGGTACGCCCCTGCTGGAGAAAGGATATTCCCAGACACATTCACAGAAAAGAACCACATCGCCCTATCACCGTAATTATTCAGACCGAGCGCAGAAGTAAATTCGCTCGGTCTGAATAATTACGGTGATAGGGCGATGTGGTTCTTTTCTGTGAATGTGTCTGGGAATATCCTTTCTCCAGCAGGGGCGTACCGATGAGCCTGTAGAAAGGTGTAATACGTATTTACGTCTCTGGGGATGGGATATATTCGGACACGTTCACAGAAGATATTAATAGTGAACCTGCATTTGTGTTCTTCACACCAGATTTTTAATAATATTTTATATTATTAAAAATACCTTTGTATTATACAAAACTGGTGGGGTTTACCTACTCATGTATGTTTCAATTATTCTGATACATTACACATGCGGTTAAGCCGTAGTATGAGTGAAGACACAAACAAAAATGCAGTTTTCTAGAGAGATTGGCTGTGCCAACCTTTGGAAGGACGTGGTTACTTCACATTAATTATGTGGACGGTATGCGAGGTACTTCGGTTGTCTGACAACAGACAGCGCCGAATTTACTTCTGCGCTCGGTCTGAATAATTACGGTGATAGGGCGATGTGGTTCTTTTCTGTGAATGTGTCTGGGAATATCCTTTCTCCAGCAGGGGAGTACCGATGAGCCTGTAGAAAGGTGAAATACGTATCTACGTCTCTGGGGATGGGACATATTCGGACACGTTCACAGAAAATATTAATAGTGAACCTGCATTTGTGTTCTTCACACCAGATTTTTAATAATATTTTATATTATTAAAAATACCTTTGTAGTTTTGTTTATATGTATTGGAATTTCTGTCAAAAATTTTACAGTTGTAGTGTCTGACGTTTTAAGACATAGGATGAAGATGGGTGTCGTACATCGAATTATTCTTTGGATATCAATTCGGAGTCTAACACTTTATATTTTTTAAGATGATATAACGTAAAAATATATAGAGGGCGTTAAATAAATCGTACCACATTTATCTAAATTCGAACGCTTCTCTCTCGATTTTTTTAAATGAAACCTATATTTTTCAATATTGTCAGCAAATTACCTTCAAAATGGTACCAATAACGTAATACTTCTTTACAGTATTTTCAACGATACTCCGTTATGGGAAATATCTTTAATACTATTCAATACGCGGGACACCCAATATGGCTAGAAGGCCATGATTTTAAAACAACAACTAAGAATCTAACTAAACATAAAATCTCTGCTGCGTTTTTCTTGTAATTTCTCTTAATCTAAAGGTCTCGAAGTAGCCATTCAATATTCAGTACATTTAACATAGCTACCATACATAATACGTAATACAAAGTTATTATTATGTACATTTTTTGATTTCTTAATAATAAATTAATCAAAGTTAATATGATGTTCGAATATGTTTCCATTCTGCTCTATGCACATTCTCCACCTTCTCTGTATGGACCCCTTAAATTTCAATCATATTGTTCTCGTGCAAGTAGAGAAAAGCATTTCTTATAAGTTGCTTCATATTTTTTTTCGGTTGTGGCGGGTGTCATGTAAACTATGTTTTTTATAGTAGGCCACAGAAATATCACAAAGGGTGAGATCTTGTGATCGTGGAGGCCAGCTTATTGGACATTCTCTCCCAATCCACCTATTAGTAAATACTCTATGTAGGTGCGCTCTTGCAGCAGCTCCCTAATGTGCGGGTTCGCCATCGTGTTGGTACCACAATCTGTGGATAAAGTTACCTAGTAGGCCTACAAGTAGTATTGGTAAATTATTTTGTTGGAAGTTTCTATAAATTTCACAATTTAAAGTACAGCTAAAGTTGAATGAACCTACGATGGTGTTTCCTATGATGCCTCCCCAAGTATTAACACTCCATTTGTGTTGATACAAAATAGGTTGCACAAAATGAGGGCTACTTGTGTCATAGTAATGTGAATTTTTCCTATTCATTATTCCAGAACTGGCAAATATTGCTTCATCCGTGAAAAGTACATAGTCTAGAAAGTTTTGATCGACATAATCGTAAAAGCAGCCATTCACAATACACAAGTTTCTTTCCAAAATCTGTTTGGTGAACATTAATTTTATAAGAGTGAAACTTTTTTTTTAATTCTTCTTGTGCTAATAGTTGTAATTCCATGTTGTTTCAAAATTGCCCTTGTAGACACGTGCGAATTTTCTATAACGGATTGCATGACTCTCACTTCATTATCTTCTGTAAACATCGTTTTTGTCCTTTCATGTTTGGGGTAATTCACTGAGCTCGATCGAAAAAACCTTACCAACAGAACAAATACTATGTCTATTAGAGTTCCTCCTTCAAGAAATTCATTTTTAGTAAATGAAAGTAAGATAAATGATGAAGGCAAAAAATAACTGGAACAAAACTATATAATTGATAACCAGATTAAAGTAATACACGTAATAACTAATAATCAACAACTAAATAATTCAAATTGCAACAAGCAAGCAGTGATAAAATTGTAACTAATATTAAAACGAAATGATAACAAAGAGAAACTACAAAAAACGACTTAATGTGGAAATTTTCAGCAGAAATTTTTAGGTTTAGGTTTAGGTACTATATACGTACAGAAAATCTCACTTTCCTATCTTTGATATTTTCACGTTAAACTCCGCCGACACACTAATGGCGCACTCAGTATATATATATATATATATATATATATATATATATATATATATATATATATATTATACTTGTTGTAATGGAACAATGAAATTAACAATATGAATAATAAACAAATGGAGTATTTTTGAATTTGTTTAATATTCTTATAGTTATAATATGTAAAGTATTAATGATACCTACCTTGTCTAGTTGATTTGTTAGACAAAAGCTTATTAGATGTCGCTCTGACAATTTATAGTATTAGTAAGATATTAAAAATATAAATAATTTAAATAATACTTTATACAATGGGCGCCAGCTAACTTAACATGTTGTTAAATTAACAAAATAATATGAAATTGTGTTATTTAAATGTAGAGCAAGATCTCTTATTCTCAGGAGCCGGTTCCTCTTTTCAAAATCAAACCTTGTTATACGATACAACTAATGTGAATAATATTGTTTAAAATAGTGACATTAGCAAGCATGCAACATTTATGAAAATATTATTTGTAATGATACCATTCAATGTCAGGTAAGTTTGACTTAGTATATCTTTCTAACTTTGAATTTAATTACTATGACACAAAAAATTAAGGTTATGTTATTATAACGTACAAATGTGATGTCAAATTATTTAACTTTATAAATACTTGTATTCTAACGTCTGGGAATGATTTTCAGGATTTTCAGTTTACGAGTAACCAGAAGCAGACGCAGACAGTTATCGCAGACCTGAAGATGACAAATATATATATATATATATATATATATATATATATATGTATATATATATATATATATATATATATATATATATATGTATATAATAGATGATTCATTTAGAGATACTTTTTCCAAAATCAAAGAACAAATGAAAAAGGCCAATTTATTTAAGAAACTTGATTATCATACAAAAGAACCATTCTTTACAATTATTTTTTAAAGATTATTTCTCTCAAATGTTTGCCGCGACTGCGGTTAACGTAGTCTATTCAGCTGTTCCAATTTTCAATGACGCGTTCTAGCATTTCGAGTGGTATTTGTCCAATGACCCGAGTAATATTGGCCTCCAATGCCTCAATTGTAGCCGGTTTATCCATGTAGACTTTAGACTTCACGTAGCCCCACAGAAAAAGTCTAATGGTGTGATGTCACAAGATCTAGGCGGCCAATTTACTGGTCCGAAGCGTGAAATTAAATATTCACCGAATCGTTCTCGCAGTAAAGCCATAGTTTCACGAGCTGTATGACTAGTGGCGCCATCTTGTTGGAAGTAAATGTCTTGTAGACCACGGGTGTCAAGTTCAGGCAGCAAATAGTCCCTTATCAAGGCGCGATAACGGTCGCCATTCACAGTCACATTCCGGCCGGCTTCTGTTTTGAAGAAATATGGACCAATTATTCCACCGGCCCATAATCCGCACCAAACAGTTATTTTGTCTGGATGTAATGGTAGCACTTCAATCTCTTCAGGTTGCTCATCACCCCAAATACGGGCATTTTGCTTATTCACGTACCCATTAAGCCAGAAATGGGCTTCATCGGAGAACAAAATTTTTGTCGAAAACAGTGGATCTTCTGCAAGTTTATCAAGAGTCCAACGGCTGAAACGGAAACGATTCGGAAGGTCGATCGCCTTTAGTTCTTGCACTAGTTGAATTTTGTATGCTTTTAAACTAAGATCGTTTCGTAAAATACGCCAAGTTGTTCCATGCGACAAACCAAGCTGTTGAGAACGGCGACGAATTGATTGTGGTCGCGTATTATCCATTATTGTAAATAGAGTTTCAAACTTATTGATGGTACAGCGAATTGTGCGTTCGGTAGGCCGACTATGTGGCCCATATGTTGCTCTAAGCGCACGATGCACATTCCTTGTAGAACGCCCATTTTCGTAATAAAGCTGTACTATTTGTAGACGCTGTGCCGGGCTAATTCTTTCCATTACGTAATGTCAAATAGTACTGAACCAGAATTCGCAGTCCGCTGACGCGTCGCATGCGCGCTCAGCCATTAAATCCCCACCTAAAAAAGTACCTCCAAATGAATCACCCATTATATATATATATAATTAGACCAGGAGTCTTTGCCGTTAGAACATGTATGGAAGGATAATGTTTTTTTTTTGGGGGGGGGGGGGGGGAATCCAGCAAAATTAAACTCTATTACTTAAGTCAGTTCTTTATTTTTTCATTCCAATATTTCGCACCGAATTCGTATGCTTCATCAGGGGTCACTTTAAGAGCAGATGGACATAAATTACTTATTAACAAAAGAAAGTGGTTAATACTTACAAATGTGAACTGTTTTTTTTTTTTGAGAAATTCCTCATCTTAATATTTATAATGTTTTCAATATTCTAAACCTATACCAGTAATATCAACGGCGTACACATTACTTAAGTAATAGAGTTTAATTTTGCTTATTTCAATCCTACAAAAATATTTTCAATCGTCGTTCTAATGATTTATGCACTTTTTTTAACTTGTTTTTGACTTCAAATTACTATTTTAACTATATTTATGCGAATGTTAAACGGACGAAAATATGTTTGAAGCAACACAATTAAATTCTATAGACCAACGCCTTGTAGTCTTGTTTTATCAAAGCCTTTTTAAATGAAAAATAATCTTGATTTTCACGTTGGCAAATATTACTATTTTAATAGAATTTTAAATATAACGATGAATATAAAATACATATTTTATATTTTATATTCCTTGAAAAAGGCATCATTTGCCGAAACATGTAGGATTGTTTTAAATACATACATTTTGAAGTAAAACCAGACCTTAAATCGCCAACAAATTGAATTTACTATATATGTATATATATTGTTACGTGACTTGTAATGTGGTGTATTGTAAATATGTAATGTAAGAATGTGATGTAATGTGATATATATACAAAACCCCTCGTAGGTTCGTCAAATGGTACGTGCTTAATCGTCTTAATTAAGATTTTAATATTTCTAAATAATATATTTCTTAATATGTATAATATGCTGCGGTTTATTCTCTTAATGATGGTGATAATGTTAAAGGTAATATAAAATGTTGATAGAATACTTAACTTATAAATGGGCTTATTATTCTTTTATTATTGTAGATGGCTAGCTCAATATCTCCAGGGTTCAAAGTCGGTTCAGGTATTTCTACTCCACTCTTAGCTTATTTATAGTAGTAAGTCAATTCGAACAACACTTCAAGCAATTAAAATAAAACCAAAAAAATAAAATGATAGAAAGAACATTAACTTTATTATACAAACAAAATTCAAAAAAATTGAAAAGTAAATTGGTATTTCGTGGAACACAAGCAATGATATCAGCGATAAAAATTGGTACTAATACATATCTTATTTACTATGGTGAATAAACATGTGGTTAACAATATCTGTCTAATAAAATTGTGAATATTTGAAATAATAAATTAAGTTTAAATGCTTTAACAAGTGCAAATTGAACTTCAATATGTTTAATAACAGTTTACAGTGTTCGAGGAACAAATCGTTAACTGTAAGTACGAATAAGTTGAAAACAACAAGTTCTTTATGTGAATATGACTGTTTAAAAATGGCGTGTTAAAATTAGTATAAAAAAACCTGTATTTTCGGGAATTAACTTCGGTGATCTCTGTCTGTAGGTTCTGGGATGGTTCTTGAGTCAGGAAAACGGATATTAACCAACACAGTTCCCTTTGGATGGCTTGTTCGTGATATTTCCACAGTCCGGCGACAGCTGATTGCTTGACGGCGTTCGTGGGCTCGGTTGAATGGCTTGATCTTCGATGAACTTTTTCCAGTAGACTCGTTGTATGATTTTTATATGTCCCAAATTTTTAAAAATTTCTATCTCCGGAATGTGATGGTCTGGTCTTTCGTAACTTCTTCAGCGTGTTGACGACAGGTATTATAAGCGTTTAGCTAAATTTAGCACTTGGACACTAATTATTTTCGTAGGAAAAAATTACTTTTATCGGAGCGAAATTTTCGTGACCGTTCGTTACGACAATGGTGGTAAAGACGCCGTTCTATTCAATTGTTTCAAGTAAAATTACTGGTCGTTAATTGCCTTGCTCGTACTCATAATTATGTTGTTATACAGTTATAATTTAGGTAATATTTCAATGCAAATATGTTTATAAAATTATTTTAAGAATTATTGAATAAGTTTGGTTATGGAACATATGTTGTTTTGTTTACAATAACTCTGTCAACATATGTTCCTAGACAGGTTATTATGCCGTTATAATTTGGAGGCGGAGCTTAATTGTTTCAAATACATTTGAATATAAATACGTTAAATATGTTCTTATAAATCGCGTTAAATATTAATTTGAATTAGAAAATGAGTATAAGCATCAGTAATAAAAAAATATAGAAAAAATAAGTTAATTATTTTAAAGCAAATTTGTCGTCATAATAAAGTATTTATATTTTGAATTAATTCTTCCCCTCATTGGCATGAAAACATATAGTAAATATGAACATTATAATTAAATAGCTTGTTTTTGTATCTCTTTCAGAGGAGGACCCTTTCTTGTAATGCTTCAATATATATATATATATATATATATATATATATATATATATATATATATAAACTTTGCAGAGTGTTAATAATAAAATCTTACATCAATATTTTATGAAAATTTTCAAATATCTTCAATTCTTATTATAACTGAAATTTGAGAAGATGGAATATATCAGATATTTTCAAATTTAAGCCCAAGGAAATGAGATACGAAAGAATACATTTAAATTTAGAGAAGAGCGCGAATACCGGAATCACTGAAATGCGTAACATCTGTCAATAAGTGAAAATCAAAATTAGATCAGAACTGTTAAATTAAGCACTTTATCCTTGTTACCGCCAAAGCTTCCCCTTCTGCCGCCTATTTCGTCTCTCTTTCATATCTTCGCGCAGAGATAAATTTCCATTCGAGACGTATGAACACGGTTCTGCGTTCTGAAGGAAAGAATACGATAAAATGCAATCGCACGGTGGAAATAAGCGAGGAAGGATAAGAATTACCGAAACGATGGATGGAAGAAAAGACGATCCATCATCGTTAATGCAAAGAGGCCTGGTGAAAAAGATCATATTATTTATGGCTCTTATTCTCAGGATCCTGTAATTATTTTCTCTTACATAGGTCGTGATGTATTGCTACGCCACCAAAAATAAATGCACGTGAAGAGTCATGATATGAATACATTATAAAAACAAAACATAAATTATATTTACACTAAGTTGATAAACGGAGAAAAGCATAATATATACAAAATTTTGTATGCAAATTAGTACATTTTAAATAAAATATTTGTCAAGTACTGTGAGGCAACGAATTTAAGAGCGCACTTTCAAAAAAAATTCCTAATAAAATCAGCTTTTATATCAACATGTCTTTATTTTCTTTTCTAGGGAAACATGTTTCATCAATTACTATGCTCACCAATATAAAAAATAATAGGCGTCATAACGATTAGTTATTGAAACATTATTCACACTAAATGTAATATGTGAGCCAAAAAAAAAGATTTTCAAGTAGACTATGATGAAAAAGATAACTACAGCAGTCATGCCGGAGTATAATTCATACCTAGTTTGTGAAATGTCATCTGTCATTCATTGATTAAATTAACAATCTGCTAATACTTTCGATAATTTTGATAAGAACGTGCATATTTCACATACTATTAAGTGTGGTAAAGCGCAAACAGTTTTTACAAAGAGGACTGTCGCCTTCTTGACAATATGTCTTTGTACGTGTCTGTATCTTTCTCTCGGTAGATATTCTACATCTTCTTGTAGTTGGACCTTCGAAGGGTAGATGAAGAGACACGGTTGCAAACATTTTTCGTTTTGTTGAAATTCTACCCTTTTTTGTAAACCGTTGTGTTGCTGCTGTCCTTTTCCCCTCGCTTATCATCTCTTCTGCCAAATGCACTAAAAATTACAATAGCTGATGCTTATTTTTATGTAGTTCGTTATAGATGATCCACGAATTTACAACTGCCACCATGAACAAACGGTAGAACACCATTTAGTTGATTTCCTGTCTGAATCGTAAAGACCCGCCATCTGGTCTGCTAAGTCGACGCCCCCATATTTTCTCTATAAAAAGCTATCATTCTAGGACAAGCAACGTCAATTTTGGAGCCATTTTTCATTGTTTCTCTCCACAGTCACAACCTCATCATTATGGCAATTACTTAGCATAAGGGCTTCCTATTTCACAAACATCAGGCCATCACTGTACATCGAAATACATATCCATATCTATCTAGTTTGTCTGTAATCTTAGGTATATTCTTTCTGTTCTGGTTACAAGTACCAAGTGCTTCTAAATTTTTAAGTAACAATACCGAAATAAAAAAACGATCACAGCAAAATGTTATATCCTTTTCTTTAGCTGTGACAACAAGTTTACGTACAACACGCTCTCCCAGTATATCACTAAATAGTTCAGTTTCTCGGCCTGTATAAATATTGAAGTCGTATGTATAGCCAGTGGCGGAATCGGACCTAAGCCACATTTTTATAGCCCTTTTTATTAGCTTTCGAGACATATATTGTTTTATTGACGAGCGACCTTTGAATTTAGTCATAGACTCGTCAAAACTCTGAAAGCAACTAATTGTGCCATCTTTTATATGGCAACAAGTAAGCTTCATTCATTTCTGACATTTGATTTGAAGGTTACAGCAATCTGAAAAAGTGTCTTTAGGTGACAATGTTTCAATTTATCAAGCGATAATTTGTCGTTGGATACGCAGTGTGATGATATGAAAACATCGAAATTATGAGCGACCACAACCATAAAAAAACTGCAATAATTCTAGAAAGATGAATAAAGTTAATGACGATCAAAGAATTGACATCCTAAACATATCAACTAAAGTTATATTTTGCACATAAAATTATATATCTCGAAGCTGTTAGCAAGAATCTTGAATTGTAACCAAAAACGTGAACGAATGCGAAAGTCAAACAATAATTAAAGCTATTTAACAAGAACAAACTTGATTTCTGTGAAGACTCGTTATGGTTGATGAAACGTGATTTATGACTATATTTGTTAAGTCAAATAGCAATCTCAACAGTACACACATCATGGCAGGGCTTCTCCAAAGAATGTCAAGACATTATTATCGCCGGGTGAGGTAATGGTTACGGTTTCTTAGGATTCGAAGAGGATAATTTTCATTGACAATCTTGCAAAGGATGAAGCCGTTTACAATCTGGAATAGCCCACGAACGAATTTCATCACACACACACACACAATGAAAAAAGCTGATTCAGTTGTGATTTCACCCATCCTATTCGCCTGGCTTCAATTGAAAATATGATTTACTTTACTTTGACATTTTGTTATGAGAAAACGTGTCCTTTTTTTCATATGCACAAACATCAATTAACATTTTACTAGTGCCAGTTATAGTTGGCAATTTCAATGGAAAATTTGAAAATATATTGACCAAAAACGTTAACATTTCCCACATTTATTGTAACTATGAGTCAATAAAATAAATTTTAGTTACCTACAATTTACCTTTTGTATTGCATGTATGCAAATGCAAAAAAATTAATTTAAGACAATACTTCTAAACGTTCAGAGTATATCAAACAAAACTGGATGAACTCTACAGTTGAGCACATGATGCGAATTTCAGTAAAGAAAAACTTTCTTCTTTTGTAATAGGAAAATCAACTTATATGAATATAGTAATTATATAATAAATATAAATACATACATCGAAGACCTTTTGAAATAAAATTAGAACTGGTGTGAAAGTAAAATTAATATGCGCCCATTTCATATCGCATTCTCTTTTCTCAAATTAATTAATTAAATAGTTTCAAGTATCAATTTTTTGACAACAAAATTTCAATAATATCGCCACTGCTTCCTCTTTGGCTGACGATTTCTCCACTATTACAAAGAACATCTACAGGGCTGCTGCAGCTGTTACTGCACTGGTGTTCCGGATCACGTTGGCATCATGGTTATGGTTTTTGAGTTGAGTTTGAGTTTTTGAGATAAGGGTTCGCAATGTATTATGTTAAGGGTATCTGTAATCACGGTTGATATTATTGACATGCTTAAGGATCTCTATGGATTCACGTATTAATAAGGGTTGCGGGACAGAATCTGGGCAGATCGAAACTTAATTTAGGTTTAAATTTCCAACCTATGTTCAGCTAGTACGGCTGCGCGCGGCGTCCTAGTTTAACGCCTGTGTTTCGCTAGGCAAGTGCTCCCCAAACGCTTTGTTTAGCCGATACACTGCCACACGAGCACGGAATTCTGTAAACACTAGGAGTTTCTAGATGGCTATGATCCTTAACAGAAAAGGGGGTCAATAATGTTGCGTGAGGTTTAAATGTGGTTTTGATAAGGATTTTGCGATATGGTCGGTAACACCTTGTAACACCTTGTAGTAATAGATTTTAGAAATGGCAGAAATTCGTCGAATATTGGTTTATGGTGCGTTCGATATCGTGGATGGAATAATTGTTAGTGACATGGTTAACTTCTCTGGGCAAGGAATTGGGTTCAGATGTAGACAAATCTCTCTGGACTAGGAGCGTTTCAATATCTGTCCGTATACGTAAGTTAGCGATTAACGAAATGTCTTAATGAAAACCATCAGACCGACGACTTACAAGACGTCCGGGAAAGGAAGAGAACCTTACGACTCAATCTCCATAGTGATATGAATGAAGCAGTGTTGGGAATTTAGGAATTTATTTAATGAATAACATTCATGTGGCCACATAAGCTCATTTACCTAATACACAAAGCTTCATCAACCATTTTTGACACATTACGTGACGTATTTTCCGTCGATAGACGACTGGACCGCTCATCATCATCAACCGACACACGTCTATTTTTAAATCTGTTGTATTACTCATCCTCACCAAATGCATGTTTAAGCATTTTCAGAATTTCCGTTGCCATTTTACCAAGTTTGAAGCAGAATTTGATGAACGTTCTTTGCTGTTTCACATCAGGCATTGTAGTGTAACAGAATAACTCAAACACAACTCAACAAATATAAACACAAAAACTGTTTGTCACCATCTAGCAAAGTACCGTTTGACAAACTGAGTTAATATAGACATAGATCATACCGCGCTATACAGGGTGTCCAGAAACTCTCCTGACAAACGAAGACCGGAGTTTCCTCAGTTAATTTTAAGACAATTAAACCCAAATTCACCTAGTCCGAAAATGCTTCCTAAGGGAGCTAGAGTTCTTTGACGATGGCGCCTTGTATTTATTTTTTTTTAATTCCTCCAGAACGCTTCTATTTAGAAAAACAAAAACTGATATGCCGTTCAGAGCTAACTATTGCAAAAAATAAAAAATTGAACTTTAATGAAGAGAAAACGAAAAATTTACAAATCGATTTTTCTAGAAAACGGTGTATCCTACCGACTTAAAGTAAGAGTACATTTTAGTACTGGAATACCTGAAAATTTAATAATCTAGTGTCACAAATGCTTAAAAGTTAAAGACAAAAAAGTTGTGCCTTAAAATAACCGTTGACCTACCCAAAACGGACGCCTATGACCGGTACTAGAAATTCGCAATTGATGGAATCGATTCATCTCTGGAGGATAAATAAGCATATCAGTTTTTGTTTTTCTAAATAGAAGCGTTCTGGAGGAATTAAAAAAAAATAAATACAAGGCGCCATCTTCAAAGAACTCTAGCTACCTTAGGAAGCATTTTCGGACTAGGTGAATTTGGGTTTAATTGTCTTAAAATTATCAGAGGAATCTCCGGTCTTCGTTTGTCAGGAGAGTTTCTGGACACCCTGTATAGGTTTACTGCCATCCCTTCGCGCGCTACATTCAAATTCCAAGAATTTCTGGGTAGCACCTCGTATAAACCTTCACATAAATCTCGTACCAAAAACCTCTCGATGATGTCATAGGGATTGCCTTTCAAGTCTTCTAAGTAATGATTCATAGTCAATATCGCGTTCAGGCTATACGTTACCCTATTTAATATTTTCAATGTATAATAACAATAATAATAATTTATGCCAGTTTTCCGAATGGAAGCATTGGCAGGGTAATAGTTATTACTGCACTAACGCGCTTGAAGCGACTTAAGATAGTTGGCTGTCGGCAGTCACACTAAACGAGAAGGAAAATCAGGCAAGCGCCGGATTCGATTCCGGGACAACCAGTAGAATAAGCTACCTATACGCTATCGGTCGAGACGTGTTCGACTTTGCTGATTAGGAAAACATAGAACATAGTTTTAGTTAAACGTAAATTTCTAAAAGCTTTACAAGTACATAACACAAAACTTAAAGTTTTTGATGCTGAAGTACAAACGATATTAATACGTGGAGAAAAACGTAGTAATATAGAATGTATGTTAATAATAAATTATTCTTTTCAAAAAAGAAAATTATGTAAGACAAGTAAAACAACTTTTGTTTTAATTTGTTTGTATGAGTTTATATATATAAAAATAATCCATGACTCCGTATCGCATAACTATAGTTTATTAGCCTTCAGCCATTAAGATGAAAACCATATTTCCTTTATATATGGACCGTAATAATGAGTTTTTGACTTTCTATTAAAACTTACTTCAAGCGAAATTCCTTCTCAAATAACTTTCTGAAACTGCATGGAATTTTTCGTCTTAATTTATAGTGACGTTACAAAATGAAAGATATCTCTCTTTAATTTAATTGTTCCGTACGACATAAACCTTTATGAATAAGACCACGTCAGAATTTTATTTTTCGTAAATAACTTTTTCTAGCGTCGCGTTACGTCTAACGCACTGTGTTAAGTTTAAACACTTTCGAGTATGAGTAAATTAATAACAAATTTACAATTAATATTAAATTAAAATTAAATTATATATATATATATATATATATATAGTTGATTTAGATATTCGGCGATTGAAGGTCTGTTTTACATGAATATGTATATATTTAAAATAAGCTCTTACTTGTTTCGTAGTATAGTGATGTACATCACTATATTGTACAAAGGTCAAGAAATAATTATCTAGCTATATAATATATATATAATAGAATATTATTCCTCATAGGGAAAATTGAATACTTAGACTAGATTAGTCACATTACTATTATCTCTATATATGTAAGGTTTCTTAAAAGGTTTTGGAAGTTTATATTCACTATAATGTTAATGGTATTACTTGTTAATCATAACTATATTGTATTTTTTTTTAACATTGAGTGTCAAATCTATTGCTAATTTGTTAACTTCGAAAGTTTTCCATTGATTATAATTATTGATTCTGCGCAGAAATATATGTATTACTGTATATATATACATATAACGTGTCTTCATTTGAAAAGTCAATCTAGGTTACTTTGAAATTTTGATAGAATAAGACGCATATATATTAGTATGTGTTTGTTGTTCCGTAAACATAAATCCAAATGACATTTGATAATGTCAATCGCAAATATCATTTAGTGCATAAAATAATCGTGCGTCGATTCTGGTTTAAATAAATTGCTTCTCAGTTTTAAAATGGCTTTCGCTTTAGAACATAATTTTTTTTTAGTCAGGCTTATTTTCGAAGTGGTAATAAATACCTATTATTTGTTATTTATTTGTGTGTATGAAACTGTCAAAATATACGACTTCGTAGGTTAAGTAGTAAATTTTAATTTACGACATACCTCAAAATGTTCTCAATAAATCACATGCTACTAGATTGACTTTTCAAATGAACACTTGTTATATACATATATAATGATAATTTGTTAATTGAGGAAACACATCCTAATATGCTGCATATTATTTGTGTAGCACTTGCTCTCCACAGAATCTGTGAAGATATCAGCGACACCATTCCGGAAGTTGATAGACTTGTATCCGCTTTTAAACAAGTTGTCAAAAAAGCACCATTGAGACTAGCTCTTTACATGGAAAAGCCTCCATATTTGTCACTGCCTCCCTCTCCAGTAATAACTAGATTTGGAACATGGTTGGAGGCTACTAGTTTTTATGCAGAGAATTTCGATAGTTTACAAAATTTCGTTACATGTTCATGAAGATGCTCGAAGTATTTCTAAATGCAAGGCAAGGAGCTAATACAAATTCCAAATTTTAAAAATTAGTTGTACTTTCTTCAGGAACACTTTGGAAATTTTCCAAAACTATTCACTTATTTTGAAAATCAAAATCTCAAATTAAATGACGGATTAATCACATTAGATGTGGTTATTAATTATTTGAAAAATATTGCAAGTAACTTCGGATGTGGCCTTCGGCAAAAGTTTGACTCAGTTCTAAATAGAAATCCAGATTTAATAACATTGCAGCAATTGTGTATGGGGACAATGATTCATAATCTCACTGCTAATATGCTGAAATATAAGAATATTTCGAGCATGCCCCTATAACCAGTTGCGATGTTGAAAGGATGTTTTCTATCTACAAGGATGTATTTCATTCAAACAAAACAAATTTTACAGAAGACAACCTTGAGAAAGTATTGCTAGTTAATCGAACACTCGAAGCTGTTGACAGCTTCGAGATATTGTCTGTGTAATGAGGCCGGTGTCGTGGGTATTATTCGGCAAATTAGTGTTTTGATCGGAATCCGATGTGTTCGCGGAAATTGTGTCCGTCTTGCTTTCGATTACAGTTTTCCAAGTGGTTTATTTTAGTTATTCGATCGTTCTTCTAATTATATTACTTCTCATATTCTCCTTGCACAATAATATTTGCACTTTCAGAATTTCATTTAGCAATTGACGACGAATAATGTCAACACTATTGCAATTCAGTGACATACAAAAGTTAGTTGAGATGCTTCTTGAACTGGCAAATCGATGTATTTCTCCTGAATAAGAGTATTTTGAATAATTAGAATTACTCTTCTTCAAGATTTTTTATCTATTTTCTTTTTTTTATGTCTTTCCGGTTACTTTTGGGACGGATAGTGTATTTATAATCATCCAGAATTAATTAGAAAGAAGAAGATTTTGTAGTTTTTGGTTTTAATTTGTTTAAATCGATTTGGTATTTTAGCTAACCCTTTTAACTTTGTGGCAATTTTTTGTGACCAACCTTAATTAATTTCCTTCCCAAATTTATTAATTTGCATTTGATTATTCAATGAAAAGATAATCACTTGTTTATAAGGCACAGATAATGTAGAAGAATGAAGAAGAAACGACAAACAATTACAGCTTATTTAATGGTTTTGTTAACGTATTAAATTCCATTGCCTCTATATCTTAAATAAATTCTCCAGGTTATTAAATAAAAATACAAATATAAAACGAAGATTAGCTGAAATTTAACGAATTTGAAAGCAACCCTACAAAAACAAGTAAAAAAACATAAAATTATTCGAGAATATTTTTACTATGCAATTATCTCATTTAAGCAACTAAAAACGGAATAAATTAATTATCTTACAAAGTGCTAATTGTTCGTTCCTAGCCAATTATTTTGCAAATATGTTTCCTATTACAAACTCTTTAATTTCTACATATGAAATAATTGTTTTCGTTTTTAATGTTTAATTTCTAGTGTTTGTATATTTATAATTTAATTTGTAATTTGTAAAGATCCTGTCATATTCAAACAGTTTTTTTTTAAATTATTTAAGTCAATACATTATTTGCTATATATTTTATATTAATTTTAACGACGACATTAGATTTTTAATGATCTCATATGTTTGATTTAATCTCAGCATAAAATGTTTTTTCAATGTAATTAGTCCTGCATATCTGCTTTTGTGATGAAGTTGAAAGTATTTTTTCCATTTATTCGTATACTACAAAGCAGTATTCACAACAATTACCCAATTACCAAATAAATTATTTTAATATTATAGTTAGGATTAGGATTATTATAGTTAGGATTAACTAATTTCAGTATTTATATATTTCTGATAATTTACACATTTTTATTTTGAACTTGACTATTTCTGGATACAATATGAAATATAATTTAATATTAGTCTTTTCCAACTGAATTTTTTGATTCGTTTTGAGACTTTTAATTAATGCTTGTTGTTAAGAAGTGTTAATTTCAGATTTTTACTTACAATGACACACAGTTGATCTAGGTCGTTACTTTTAGTTAATAATTAATATTAAATACTTACGTTTCCCCAGCATACAAATACACTTAAAAAATTTTGTTCAAAATTTCTTAAACATAATATTAATTATTTTTATCAAGTTATGTAGCGTTAATTGATATTAGGCATTGCGTAATATCTCTCTATCTAAAATTTTATTTAGAGCAGAAGGTTTATCATGAAAAAAAAACTATTATTCTCGTTATAAGGTTCTTTATGATTACCCCGAATATAAGAGAATTTCGACGTGATTATTTTAATTGTGGCAAAACAAAAGCTTTGTGCCAAGGGTTTGTTTAAAGCATTAAGCTGCTATAAAATACAAATAATATGTCATTGATAGAACGTACGAGAATGATTTGTCGAGAAGTTATACTTGAAATAAAGCAAATGGAGAATTGTTTTTTTTTTTTATTATTTTTGAAAATATCCTTACTCTAAACACATTTGAAGCAACGATTTTGAGGTATCATTGTGCATTTTTGTAATGATATTTCGCAAGATCCTTAAACTACTGCGCCGGTGTTGCAATAAGTTCTTTCTCTGACCACAACTTTTTCTCAGCAAGTAAAGGCATAAGTTTGAAAAATAAGTGGAAGTCACTTGATTTAGGCGGAGAGCAATAGATTCAATGCTCGCGAATAACTTGATCTGTAAAGGAAGGCACATTGTCGATATGAAAGAGAACTTTTTATAGGCCGTTCCAGGTTATTTTTCAGAAATTACTTTGCACAAGTTGTCTAGTAAGATTGACATAATACAGTTCATTAATAGTTTGTTTTTTCAAGCTAAACTGTAAAAATTATTCCCTTTGAACCCCAAAAAAATCGTAGTTATTACCATACCCGTCAATGGAAACGTCTCGGCTTTCTTTGGATAGAGGAGACTTATCATGATGTATTCATCGTTGAGATTGCCATTTGGATTCAAGAAGAAGGTGGTCAAATCAGGTTTCATTGACCGTAACAAATCTTTGCAAAAAAATCAACTCGGTTCTTATTAAACAGCTTCAAATAATTACTTTACACTTCCACTCTTTCAGGTATTTGATCACAATTCTAGCTTAGCGGTATAACTACCTTGGTGACAACTTGAACATTTCCAATTTTACGTGGACAATGTGATACGTGTTCAGTCGACATGATCGCGATGCTATGAACTTAATGTCAATTCTTCGTTCGTTCGAAAAAAAAATCATTTTATTGAATATTTCTGGAGTTGTTTTTAATAGTCCTGGTTAATATTGAATTGCGCCACAAATTGTTAGTTTATGCATTTTAGAATTTTCACTTAAACACTTTATTTACCATTTACCAAATGTCAGAACCAAATTAACCCAATAACATTAAAAAGTTGGAAAAAAGAGAATATAATTATAATTATTGAATATCTATTTGTATAATGTATGACTGATAAACCTACGTACTATTATGTATACGAATCGTAATCCTTTTTTATTACTTTTTTATAAATGTCTTTATTTTTTACAAAATATATTATATCATTAGAATTCAGATAAGTTAATTAAAAGTGGACGTGGTGTTCTTTAATTTCTTCCTCGACTAGCTCTTCGTTATGGGCACATGGACTCGTTCCTCTCAGGGGATTATTTATTACTAAAATAATTTTTTTTTAAATCGTTACTTTAAATTTAGTTCTTGGATCCTCGATTAACGAGAACAAAGAACAGATAATGTATTTGAAATTCAGTGACTCTTTGTGCTTTAATGTTTTATTTTGAATTTGGTTCATGAATTGAAAACCTATTTTTATATTAATGATTTGATATTTACAAAATAGGTGTTTTTATTAATAGAATTTATCTGACCTTATTTTATTTGATGACAGATGGCACTTTCTTCTTATGGCAATTTTCTTTTTTATTTAATAACTGTGTTTATCTTCCAACTTCCTAAATGGCTTTGTCTTTACTTAACCTTTCGACTCTTGATTGATTCTATTTTATTTATTTTCTTTGCACGAAATACATGTATATTATTATTTTACTAATACGAGGTACATATTATTTATTTCTTTGTATTATTGATTTCTTTACTAATACGAAGTACGTATTATTTTATCGGCGTCAAAACAATCAGTCTTTTCAATTTTTTCGGTCTCTGGCTTTTATAATATTTCTATCACAGACAAAAACCAAACGAATTTTCAGTACCTCTTCTTTTTAGTTTTTGAACGCCTCTTTGGAATTTGATGTTTTAATATTAAAAATTAGCTCTATTTTTTCTATTACTATTCATGTAATTATTTTAATTAATATTTGTATATTAAATATTTTTATTTATGTGTCAAAATGTTTCTAATTTTACGAAATTTCAGTATATTTTTTATTAAAGATTAAAGATTTATACCCTTTCAGTAAATGTTATCTCATTATATTTATCTTTATTTTACAAATTTCGAAAATTCTAATAATTTTTTTCCAAAATCTCAACTAAATCCTTTTTATGTTTTGTTATTCTATACTTGTTTTTATAAATTGAGCCCCTATTGAGCAATTTAAGCCTATTGTTTTATTTTATTTGCTTTTAGATGAAAATCTACCTTCAGTCGATTTGTAGAATCCCGATGTCTATAAATTCTGTTCGGATATTATTCTTATTGGCTAGTTAGTGTGTATTTTGTTGGGTCCTTCCTTGACTTTTAACTGTTTGTTCTTCTTTTTTCGTTGTAAATATGGATATTATTTTATTTAAATGAAGTTGGAATTATTATATTACGATGGTTTTTACGATAGTATTTTAGTTTTAATATTAAGTAAAGAGGATTTTTCTAACTAAAATCCTGAAATGTCGTATCCTAAAGTAACTCCTCGCCAATTTTTCATTTCATCTCGAAGAATTTTCTCTCGGTTTCACCGTCTTTAGGTTTAAAAATTTTATAATACGCTTATTTATTAGCTATAACATGGCAGTATATAAACACATAAACACATAAATATATTATAACTTGAAAGCAAATTGCTTGTATTTGTACTAATTAATGATAATAAAGCATAAAATCTAATATTTCGATCAAGTTGCTTATACAAGGTGGTCCAAAAAGTTGTTTATATTTGCTTGTGATGTAGAAAATTTTATACGCAAGGTAGAGAGGTGGGGTCGGTCTTAAACGATAGCTCGGCTCTGGGAAACTTAGTCATCATGCAGCGCTACACAGGAGAGGAGCGCTCGTTTTGTGTGCGCGAATATTACCGTAACAACAATTCTGCCACCATTGCGCGCCGAAGATATCGACAACACTTCAATTTGCACGATATTCAGCAATGTCCAAGCATTCAGCTGATTAAGCAATGGGTTAATAAGTTTGAGGAAACTGGTTCAACGTTAAACTAGCGCGTTTTAGGACGTCCAAGGTCGGCGAGAACCGCTGAGAACATCGAGAGAATTAGTCAGTCTGTGCGCGACCAACCAACCGTATCAACTCGAAAGCGCGCAGCTGCTTTAAATGTGACGAGAACCTCGGTGCTTCGCATTCTTCACAAAGATTTAGGCATCCATCCGTATAAGGTTCAATTAGTGCAAGAACTGAAGGCTACAGATCCCGCTAATAGAGTTTTATTCGCTAACGAAATAAGGAACCGAATTTCAGCAGCAGTCGACATCTTATTCTCCGATGAGTCCCATTTCCACCTAAATGGCCACGTCAATACTCAAAATTGTCGCTACTGGAGTAGTGAAAACCCTAAACGGAAACATGAAAGGCCTTTGCATAGTCCGAAGGTCACAGTATGGGCTGCAATGTCGGCATCCGGAATAATTCGCCCTTTTTTTTCGAAGACCAAGAAGGTCGCACAGTCACTGTACATTCTCGGCGTTATGTAGACATGATTCAAACTTTCCTCACTCCTGCTCTTCAAGAATTTGAAGGATACACTCAGGACACCTGGTTCCAACAGGACGGAGCCACACTTCCAATCTTTCTTTGCCTGTCATTCAGGGGCTTTTTCCGGGAAGACTGATTTCTCAAAGAGGGGATATTGAGTGGCCCCCCCGAAGCCCTGACTTGAGTCCCTGTGATTTTTTTTTTATGGGGTTATCTCAAAAGTAGAGTGTACAGCAACCGCCCTGCCACTCTGGAGGAACTAAAGAACAATATTCGACAAGAAATCGAAGGCATAACTGCAGACACTTGCCGCCGCGTTATGGAAAATTGGAGAGGTCGTCTTCAAGAGTAAGAGTGTAAGAGTGCCTGGACACAAATGGGGCACATTTAGATAACGTAATTTTTAAAAAATAAATTTACCGTTATTTTTGTAAGCCTTAAAAATAAATTTGTTCAAGTAGATCAATTTGTATTGTTTTTAATTCTATTCAAAAAGTTAATATCTTTATGGACCACCTTGTATTACAAAACTTAAATTATAAACAGATTTTTCAATAACATCTAAAAGAAGTATATAAATATTTTTTACAAAGCCTTAGATAAAATAAAACCTTTAGATTATCTAAAAAGATATACAGAATGATCAAGTTCACAACAAGCATTTGCTTCTGTTGATTCTGTAACAACTAGTGATACAAAGGTAATATCCTTGCTATTTGTATAATATATATTTTTATTGTATTGTATTATATTTGTAAAAAGCTTATGAAGCTCTTTCCCAAAGTACTCATTTATATGGAAGTAAGTAAGAAAGTAGGAGCCGAAAGAGGAAATATGGGATATAAAATAATCGATGAGAGAAATCACTAGAACCATGTATGAACCTTCACATAAATCTCTTACCATGTACCTCTCGATGATATTGTAAGGATTGCTGTTCCAATTCTTACGATTCATAATCATTCATATTGAATACCGCGTTCAAGGTATATGTTATCATATTTAATATTTTCAATTCATAATAGTAATAATAATTTATGTCTTAGTATTTCCTAACAGAGAGCATTGGCGGGCCAAGTTTAACTACTAATTCTCTATCTTCGTTTTATTTTTTTTCATTAACTCCCTTTGCATACCATTTGTCTAATTTATCATGAACAATAAGTACTTTTCAGACGATAGATTCAGCAAAAACACTTCACCGAGCAATTCCAAAACTCAAAAAATAGCTAATCGTAAACATACGTAACCAACAAATGTAACTAAATCTCTAGAATACACTAACTAAATCTGGTTGAAATTTCTGTAAGCTTTAAATGCTTAAGACGTCTTGTCACTAAGTCCTCATCCATTAATCTATTAGCAAGGACGCTAGGTACACTTTGATTTTATGCATGTATTTCTCTCAAAACTTTGGGATTTCTTCTTTCACTATTGGTGCTTTATTTGGATTACTGTAATAGGAATATACCACGGGCCACTTACTAGTGAACTAACACCTTATTTTTAAAACGTTTAAGAATTGCCATAATAGAATTACTTGTGGTACTCCATAGCTTGATGGCGTGTGTCGGAATGGATTTCAAAATTTATTTAAACCAATATTTTATTATCCGCGTTCAGAATAAAATTTTAAAATAAGAGTCCTGAATGTATGTCACATTATTATTAAAGAAAGAATAAGTAGCTAAACAGAGTCAATATGTCCGATATACCAGAAATTAGTGAACCTAACGAAAAAGAACAGCACTAAAAACATCTCATTCGTTTTTCAAGTTGGTAATCCTTAAAAATATATCTGCCAACTGTGTTTATTTCTATCGTAAGGACGCTTGTTATTTGAGTAGAAAGTCACCTTGTCTTTGACTTGTTTTGAAACATGGGAAAAGCCAAATACCGATCAGTGATTGAGTTCTTATTTTTAAAGAAGAAAACAAAGAATGAAATCAAAGCTGAGCTGAAGTTTGTTTAAGAGGCCAAATCTCCATCGGCAACGTGACCGGACCAATGTATTTAATGAACAACGCAGTGGGCGCCCATAATACTTGTAAAGATGTGTATATTATACATCTCATCTTGATCAATGGTTTAGATTTTGCATAACAAACGCATCTGTTAACTGTGAACCACAGACGCGAACGAGAACGCATTTCAACCCTCGTTTTAGCGAAGTTAATGGACTTTTCTCGTCGAATAATAACGATTGATGAAACCTGGATACATCATTATAGATCTGAAATCAAGCAACAATGAAAGCAATGGACTGAGACTGATACCAGTACCCGAAAAAGGCAAAAAACCTTACACTCGATCAGAAAGGTTATGGATACTTTATGGAGTCTTTTGATACTTTTGGTACGATATTCTTCAAAATGTATAACAATATCGAGCGAGTGCTATACATCTTTTAGATCAAGTGCACGATACAATACAACGCCAGATTTTGTCTCCTCAATCGCTTTCCTTTTCCCAAGCCTGAAAGCTTGACTCGGTAACAAGAGATTTTGGTCAAATGAAGAGATGGGGAAATGAGGAGTCACTGAAACTAACACATACTGCTGTTGATATTATTTAATATAAAATAAATAATAAAAAAATGTGTGGGCAGTTACTCAAGCATATTTTTATTTAGACTGTGTATAACGTTTGGGTATCTCAAGGTGATCTCTTAGGTTCTAAGTAACTAGGCCTTGCATCCAAAGTAAATATAAAGAAATAATGCAACAAGAGGTAAATTGCTAATAATTATTTTATTGTTTGTTTGTATGTACACATCTCATTTTGCTTTAACTTAAAATATTTCAGCCTTAACTTAAATTATCAATAGAAATTTTTATACAGAAGTTTTTGAGTCTTTGATCTTAGATTCGATTGAATCTCTTAAACTAACACGTTTAAGTATTTCACTTACTTATGCCCACCTAATGTTAAGCTTAGTACTCAAAGTGTGCCTCAATTTTGAATTATAAATTTCTGGCTCCTACTGATATTTGTTTAAAATTTGAGTGTGCTATTCCAGCGTATATTTAGGTGGAAGTCAAGTTCCTACAGAATAGTATGCCTATGTTCATACTGTATATATTTTATTGCTTTCACGTTTATTATTGAACGTTTAATTTAAAGTCTCAACAGCACAGATATTTCAAGATTACTCGTGGAAACTTGCTTCCTACTCATTCTATCTCGAATACCTGACAAAAGATACACTTCAATCGTGTATTTATAATTATTTATTCAAGTCAATAATCTATATGCGTTTTTAAATGATTGTTAAGCTTTATCGACTCCAATTCTACCGTGTGTAAAGTCTTACTTCCTCGAAACAGAGTTCCTCATATATTTTGTCAAACTCCTCTTTGTACATTCTGTGTCTTTAAAAATTGATAACAATTTATTTCAATTAACGACAACAATGATTGAACGATTACGTATTTAGATAAAAATGAAAATTAACTCAGCAATCATAAATGATTATTATTATATATTATTAATGAATTAATGTAATTGTGAGTTCCCGAATCAATAATAAATGCTGAATCAATGGTGAATCTCCAGTGAATCTATGATGAATCTTCTAATTCTGCCGCGTCTGGCCTTTTATATGCTGTGTTTTGTGATTCTTGGAATATCTTTCCCATTCCGAGGGATTTATTTCTATTTTTGTCTGGCTTCAAATTTATTTTACATTTTGACCCCAGTATATTCCTATCTATTATAGGTAACTTCGTTTTTTCTATTTTTGCGCGCAATCTCTTCGTCTATATACTTTCTCCTTTGTCGTAATTTCAGTGTTTTGTACCTTTTATCATGGGGTTACAAATTTCTTCTCGTCTTCATTCCAGGAACTCCTTTTACCTTGTGACTCATCAAGAAAATTTTTCCAGCTAAATATACCTGCGTACTATCTAAATCCTCTTTGTATTTTTCTTTCTCTTCCTTTCTCCTTAGTTTCTCGTATTGGTCTTTCTCACCTCTCTAATTTAAATTTATATTCATCGCTGGTTGTATCTTTTCTTATTGAGCATGCACATATGCCTTTGAGTTTTGACACTTTGCCTTTGTTTACATTTGAAACATTGGTGATTTTAATTGTGTTATTTTCATATTACAATGTTTTGTTTGCATTCGTTATTGATATTTCCGCTGTTTTTAAATTGCGCTGCTCTTGTTCTTGATGTAGAATGGCTTATTTATTTATTCTCCTGTTTCTGCATGCCTTTGACACCTTATATTTACATGTACATTTGAAATGTTGTTTATAAAATGTAATGAATTGAAGCAAAATGTGATTGCTAAGGTGACTAATGTATAAAGAAAAGATTATTCTGTATCCTTTTTCGACATTTACAGTACGTACAGCATATTTTATTATTTAATTAAATTCTAAGTGTGCTTAATAGTTAAGATAACCTCAAACCTATCTACATATCGTTAAATTATTTATATATATTTACATATTTTTTAATACAAAATTGGAATATTGTATACGAGGTGCATTTTAAAAGACACAATCTCGGTTTATTTCTTTTTAATTTGTTTTTGGCTATTTAGGTTACCTTTGATTATTTTGTACTTCATTAAATTCTATTTCTATTTTATACCCAAAAGCAATATGTTGAACAGTTTGGTAACGCTCACCTTTTTGAAGAAATTAAAAGACTCGAATATTGTAGGACAAAGTGTAATGAGAGAGAATAAGTTAAAAAATTAAATAATTTTTAGCCAAAAAGTTTGTGTTTTCTTGCCTAGGCTCACTAATTACTGAAACTTCCTTGTAATAAGTAAAAGAAATAGGGAAGAACATTTTTGTTACATACACTAAATTTATATTTTTCTAAAATACACATTACGAGGTGCTACCTAGAGATTTCCGGAATGTGAAAAAAACACAATAAATTGCTCTTACAACTTATTCACTACCATTCCCTGCAAAGTACTCTCCTTACGCATAAATACACCGATCCCAGTGATTTGTCTATGACTGGAAGCAGTGCTGAAAGTCCTCGCGTGTTAATATGTAGAATACTGTCTGCGATTCGGTCTGGATCTCTTCAATCGTCTCAAAACAGCACCCCTTGAGCTTCAGTTTCATATTCGGAAACAGGAATAAGTCACAAGGGTTAAGATCTAAGGAATTAGGAGGGTAGAGTAGTACTGCCATCTTCCTTGAGGCTAGAAAGTGACGCACAACAAGTGCCGTATGGGTTAGTGTATTGTCGTGGTGTAGAATCCAAGAATTATTGTGTCACCTGGCAAGCTGATTGCGCCGGATGTTTTCTTTTAGTCGCTGAAAAACGTCCCAATATTGTGCATGACGCCATCAGACGTTCCTTCGAACTTGCTGTGCTTTTTTTGGCCGTGGTGACGATGGCGTCTTCCACTGCGATGATTCTGGTACTAAAGTTCGCATTCCCTTCGACAGTTTCCTTCACCTCGGCCAACGCTTAAAGACGGAGCTGTTTTCGTTCAATGCCGAATAGCCTTGGCACAAACTTCGCAGCAATACGCTGCATGTTGAGTTCGCCGGACAGAATGCGCTGATAAACATCGTACGACAAACCGGCAATGTTACAAATGTCATGGATTGTTCTCCTTCGGTCTTGCAGAATAACATCACGCATTTTTGTCACATTTTGTTGCGTGTTTTCCGTCGATGGATGGCCAGAACGCTCATCATTATAAATCGACTAACGTCCATTTTTAAAACGATTGGTTCACTAAGTTTGCGTCTGTCCTAAAGCATCCTCACCAAACGCTTGTTTAAGCATTTTGAGAGTTTCCGCTGCCGTTACCAAGTTTGAAACAGAATTTGATGCACGTTCTTTGCTCTTTCACATCAGACATTATATTGTCGAAAAATATCTCAAACACAACTCAACAAATATAAGCAGAAAAACTGTTTTGTCACCACCTAGCAAAGTACCGCTTGACAAACTGCCTTCTAGCGCAAAGGAACTGTACTGCTATCTCTTCGCGAGCCACATTTAAATTCCTGGAATTTCTGAGTAGGACCTCGTATATACTCGCACATGCTGTTCTACAGATACCTACATACTCTATCCCTTACAAGTAACTAATCTTCTTAATATGTATTACTACCTGTCTAAATGCATAATTGTATGTAAACATCGCACACAATTTGTCGGCGTAGATAACGAGGGTAGAAAATATTACGCAGCCTGTTTCCGCGTCCTTTTCTATGCCCTCCGGATATATAGGCCTGTAGCTATGTTCTCGTTGTAAATATACATTTTTCTATTTGTAAGCATTTCTGTTTATGAGATGGTTAATCTTGATTAATGTAACATAACGCATAAAAAGCATAAAATTGTTTAGTTTTTTCCAACGGTGTTAGTTTTTCATTTTAATTATGATACTTTGTTTTGAAAATATAATTACTAAAAAAAATTTTTGATACTTGAGATATTCTGATATATTAAACAGACTTGATATTGCACAATAACTATTCGCTTGTCATTAGTAGAAATTCTAAAAAAAGAACTTTCAATTGTGACTTTAACATTGACAAATTTCCTAATTCGTTAATCCTACGGCTTAAATAATTCAAAAATATTAAACAGAAATTGTAATAATTATTATAAGCGAAGATGCTGTATAAGCATGGTAAATTGTATTTGGTCATTTAGCAATTATAGCTCATTCAGTCTAAAAAAGGAGCATTGGGAAAGATAGGGCTTAAAATAAGCGTTTGTGATTGGTTAAAAGAGTAGGCGGATTTACGCAGGCAAAATCAAGATTTCTGTCTTGTTCGAATTTTCTTCTGTCAGTACGGATCAGTACTACCGTAATTTTCGTATTCTATTAATTGCTTGTTGTGCTATATATTATTAATATTCCTTAAAAATAATTCATTATATAGCTCATAAAATGAAAAACCTATTTTCTGAAAATATTATGTTTGCCATTATCAAAGCGATGGAAATGTTTGAAGTTTTATATTCTCGTTTAAGGAAACGAAGTTACTAAGATACAATAAATTTTATAAAACACTAAAAAGTACAATTACAAGTAAAAGGTATTTTTCTTAAAAAATGAGTTACCAACTTTTATAGTTATAATGTAAACTATATATGAGTATTTTTATTTCTAGATTATTATAGGGGATACCAGTTTACCTCCTACAAAACGAACATAATTTTCGAAAATACTAAAAAAAACTGGGATTCAAATGAGAAAAACGCACCCAAAACAACATATTAATTGAACAAAATAATATCATCTTCTGAAGACGTTGTTATTCGACAAATATACGAAAGTTTCGTACAGAAGGCAGAAAAATCTATTATTTAGATAAAACATGGGTGAATGCAGTTCACACAAAAGCAAAAATATGGACAGATATATATATATATATATATATATATATATATATATATATATATAGTAAACCTAATCAGTAGGCGATTAAAGGTCTGTATATTACTTCAAAATATATGTATTTAAAGAACTCTACATGTTTCGGCTGTATACGCCTTTTTCAAGAGAATACAAAATATGAATGACAGGATATATCCTGTCATTCATATTTTGTATTCTCTTGAAAAAGGCGTATACAGCCGAAACATGTAGAGTTCTTTAAATACATATATTTTGAAGTAATATACAGACCTTTAATCGCCTACTGATTAGGTTTACCATATCATACCAAGGTCACGAAGTTATTATATATATATATATATATATATATATATATATATATATATATATTTATATATATATATATATATATATATATATATATATATTTATATATATATATACATAAAACAGCTCTACAGGCCCTCGAGGCCCTTGGCTTTTATTTCTTCTACTACTTTCTTCCATTTCTTTCGGTCCCTCACTCTTTTTCTCCAGTCATCAATTCCTTCTTCCTCTATATCCTTTAGCACTTCCTGTAACCACTTTTTCCTTGGCCGACCTCTTCTTCGTTTACCACCCTCTCCTCCGTGCAACACTTTCTTCACAATTCTTTGTTCCGGCATCAGAGAGATATGTCCCAACCAACTAGCTCTTCGTGATCGAATTAATTGAGATATATTTGGTTTTCCATACATTTCTTCTAACTCTGTGTTTGTTCTTCGTCGCCACCTGCTATCCTCCTCCTTAACTCCTCCAAAAATTTTTCTAAGCACTCTCCTTTCCCAGACTTTCAGATTTTCTTCTTGTTGTTTTGTCATGGTCCATGTTTCGCTTGAGTATAGAACAGCTGGCCGGATTATTGTCTCGTATATTCGTATTTTAGAAGTTCTGGATACGTATTTTCCTCTTAATATTCGTGTTAACGCGCCAACTGCTCTATTTCCTCTCACCATGCGTTTTTCAATTTCTTTTTGTTCTTACCCTTTACTGGTTAGTGTTACACCCAAGTACTCTATCTGTTTCACCTTTTCGAATTTATATTAATTCCGACCTGATTTGAATTTGGTATATCTATTTTCTTCTGTCACTTCCGCTCTCATTTCCATATACTTTGTCTTCTCCTCGTTCACCTGTAATCCGTGTTTTCTTGCTTTTTCCACAAATTGTCCAAATACTTTCTCTAGTTCCCTCTTTGACCTCGATAATATGGTTACATCATCCGCATATGCAATAACTTGTACTTTGTTGTGGAAAATTACGCCGTTTGTTTGAATGTTGCTTTCCCTCATGATTCCTTCCAGCACCAGATTAAATAGGTCAGTCGAAAGCGGGCCTCCTTGTCTTAGTCCTCTTCTGGTTGTAATTTGTTCCGAGAACCTTCCATCCACTAAAATTTCACTTCTCGAATCCGAGAGTGTCATTCTTATTAACTTTATTAGTTTGTACGGTATTTGTAATTCTGCTAAAGTTTCATACATTTTTTTTCTAGAAATTGAGTCGTACGCCTGTTTAAAATCCATGAAAAGCATGTGCAATCCTAGATTTTGCTCATAACTGTTATTTTGCAGCATCTTTAACGTGAATATTTGATCTATTGTTGATTTACCAGCCCTGAAACCCCCTCGATATTCCCCTATTATCTCATTAGCATATATCTTTAGTCTGTTTCGTATGATTTTTGCCACGACTTTGTAAGCAACTTCCAGTAAAGCTATTCCCCTGTAATCTTAACACAGTGTTTTGTCCCCTTTCTTGGAGATCGGGCATATGACTGCCCTACTCCATTGCTCCGGCATTTTTTCTTCTGTCCAAATCCTTAGTACTAAGTGATGCAAGCATGCACCTAGTTCCGCTCCTCCTTGTTTTAGGATTTCTGCTGGTATACCACTCTCACCTGCACTTTTGTTATTCTTCAGTCCCTTAATTATTTTTTTAGCTCCTGTTCTGTTGGTTCATCTATTTCTTCCTGCTTGTTACATTCTTGCTGGTGTTGTTCTGTTGGTGTTGTTGTTTGTTCCTCCATCTCTACCTCTACCTTTAGTTGTTGTTGACAATACTGCGCCCATCTACCTAATATGTCCTTTGGATCTCCTAGCAGTAGCCCATCTTCATCTGTACAGTAAATCTTTTTTGTGTCCTTGTTCTGCCTTGTTCTCTTGATTTCTTGGACAGATATAACATTGGTTAATCAAGGCAGACGTCTTTCTGCTAGCTTAAAAAGTCCATATGGCAAAAGAAAGCCACTAATTGTGCTTCACATTGCGAAACTGGTTTTGTGAATTGTGATTTTTTATTTGAATCCAAGAAAACGCGAGATTATCATAAAGATATGAATAGTAAGATATTCATCACATGGATATGAAATATATTATCGTCTCTTGAGTCCAATTGTGTTATAATAATATGTATATAATGCGCTTTACCGTTCTAATAAAACAAACAAGTCACCTATTTCATCGTGGAAATAGTGGAATTGAATAGCTCTTAAATAAAGGAATGTTAGGTGATCACTCTAGGCTAAAGGTTGAATTCCTTGAATTTCCAAAAGACATCCTATCATCCAGTTTCGTACGTGGTCGATGATATAACTGAAGAAAGTGGTCGTTTTTACGTTTACTTCCACTGTAATCTGAACCCCATCGAACTTGTATGGGCTCAAATTAAGCATCATTTTGCGGTTAATAATAAGTCATTTAAATTAGACATAGTAAAAAAATTGTTATTAAAAGGATTAGACATTGTAGATGCTGATACATGGAATAATAACATTCATCACGCCACCAAAGAAGAAAACTAAATGTATAATTTAGATAATATTTTTGATTATATGCTAGTAAATTTGACTTTTATTGTAAATACTGGATCATCTTGAGCATTTTCATTAGATTCAAATGCTGATCTTGAAAATGAGTAATTTCCAATGTCTACAACATATTGCTATAATAATAATACAAAATATAATTTAAATTTCGTTCATACATTTTAATATACTACAAAAGTATTTTTAATAATATAAAAAATATTATTAAAAATGGGGTGTGAAGAACACAATACAAGTTCGTTTATATATTTTTGAATGTATCTTCTCCAAAGACGTAGATACGTATTTCACATTTCTACATGTTCGTCGGTACGCCCCTGTTGGAGAAGAGACACATTCAAAACAAACATAACTACGTTAATATCTAGCCGAAATTATTCAGACAGAGCGTGAAGGAATATTCAGCGCTGTCTACATAATAACAGCCGAACTAGACGTGTTTTTTATAGTCGGTAACCACCGTATCTATAAAAAACTGTATTCTCGTGTCTTCACTACATGTCGACGTGAGCCGAATGTGTATATGACAACATAATTTGAATCATACTTGAGTGGGTAAAACCTCACTAAATTTGTATTAATACAAAAGTATTTTTAATAATATAAAAAATATTATTAAAAATGGGGTGTGAAGAACACAATACAAGTTCATTTTTGTATTTTTGAATGTATCTTCTCCAAAGACGTAGATACGTATTTCACATTTCTACATGTTCGTCGGTACGCCCCTGTTGGAGAAGAGACACATTCAAAACAAACATAACTACGTTAACATCTAGCCGAAATTATTCAGACAGAGCGTGAAGGAATATTCAGCGCTGTCTACATAATAACAGCCGAACTAGACGTGTTTTTTATAGTCGGTAACCACCGTATCTATAAAAAACTGTATTCTCGTGTCTTCACTACTTGTCGACGTGAGCCGAATGTGTATATGACAATATAATTTGAAACATACTTGAGTGGGTAAAACCTCACTAAATTTGTATAATACAAAAGTATTTTTAATAATATAAAAAATATTATTAATAATTTCGGCTAGATAGTAACATAGTTATGTTTGTTTTGAATGTGTCTCTTCTCCAACAGGGGCGTACCGACGAACATGTAGAAATGTGAAATACGTATCTACGTCTTTGGAGAAGATACATTCAAAAATACATAAATGAACTTGTATTGTGTTCTTCACACCCCATTTTTAATAATATTTTTTATATTATTAAAAATACTTTTGTATTATACAAATTTAGTGAGGCTTTACCCACTCAAGTATGTTTCAAATTTTAATATACACTTACATTTTTCGTAAAACAAAACATTTAAATAAATACGTTTTATAGGTTTACAAAAAATTTTATAAAAAAATGTGAAATGATGTGCAATGAAATTAATTTCCTTATCGCTCTCTCATTATAGGCACTATTAAAGCAGCAGTGATTACTAAAATGATATATTTGTTAAGCAAGCACTAATGTTAAGTACAAAGGTATTTTTAATAATATAAAATATTATTAAAAACCTGGTGTGAAGAACACAAATACAGGTTCACTATTAATATTTTTGTGAACGTGTCCGAAAATATCTCTCCCCAGAGACGTAGATACGTATTTCACCTTTCTACAGGCTCATCGGTACGCCCCTGCTGGAGAAAGAATATTTCCGGACACATTCACAAAAAAGAACCACATCACCACATCACCGTAATTACCCAGACCGGGCGTAGAAGTAAATTCAGCACTGCCTGTTGTCAGACAACCGAAGTACCTCGCCCCGTCTACATAACCAATGTGAAGTGACGACGCCTTTCCAAAGGTGGCACAGTCAACCCTCTAGAAACTGCATTTTGTTTGTGTCTTCACTCATACTACGGACTAACCGCATGTGTAATGTATCAGAATAATTGAAACATACATGAGTAGTTAAACCCCACCAGTTTTGTATAATACAAAGGTATTTTTAATAATATAAAATATTATTAAAAACCTGGTGTGAAGAACGCAAATACAGGTTCACTATTAATATTTTTGTGAACGTGTCCGAAAATATCTCTCCCCAGAGACGTAGATACGTATTTCACCTTTCTAGAGGGATGACTGTGCCACCTTTGGAAAGTCGTCGTTACTTCACATTGGTTATGTGGACGGGGCGAGGTACTTCGGTTGTCTGACAACAGGCAGCGCTGAATTTACTTCTACGCCCGGTCTGGATAATTACGGTGATGTGGTTCTTTTTTGTGAATGTGTCTGGAAATATTCTTTCTCCAGCAGGGGCGTACCGATGAGCCTGTAGGAAGGTGAAATACGTATCTACGTTTCTGGGGAGAGATATTTTCGGACACGTTAACAAAAATATTAATAGTGAACCTGTATTTGTGTTCTTCCCACAAAGTTTTTAATAATATTTTATATTATTAAAAATACCTTTGTATTATACAAAACTGGTGAGGTTTACCTACTCATGTATGTTTCAATTATTCTGATACTAATGTTAAGAGATACATAAATATAATGATACTTATAATATACATCACTGTCACTATTAATCCTTTAAGTTTATTAGTTTCAAATCTTCTGTGTGCACAACGCATCACCTGAATACCAACATATCAGCTATAATGGCTTTTAGGAACATTTTATTATGTTATTGCTCTATGAGATAATAAAATTATTAGAGACTTTTATCGCAAAAATTAGAGGCCATGTCAATTTATTAATGTCAACTTATCAGTTACATATATTTTCTGTGAATTTTTACAATATGTAGTTTGGTTCGCTGGTAGAATCAAAGTAAAGCAAATATTTATTTTGCGGTAATTTTAACACATTCTTCACATGCACAAATTTGTTGAATATGCAACTCTTTCAAACAATAAACCTCAAGTTATAAGATACTGATTGCAATATTTTAAGTGTCTAATAGCTTGTATTGGTATATATTTTCCGCTTCTTGCTTGAATAAAATTATCAAATAGTATCTAAGCTTTCTTGATAATAAATATGTTAATAATCAATGGTAAAAATAAAAAAGTAATTTTTTATTAGATATGTATATAACCTCAACATATGACAACAAAACAAATGTTTACTTGTTTAAAATTACAATTTATCCTGTATAAATTGCTCTTAGATTACAACACCTTCTGCTCCTTTCTTTAGATTGAAGGGGTATAAGTACCCTAAGTAGAGTACATACTTCAGTTATCGATATGCGTGTACTCATCATTAATTCTTTATTCTTCTTATTTACATTAAAAGCACTAGTCTCTATAATAGTAGTAAGCCATTAGTTAGGCTTTAATGTTTAATTATTTCTTCTATAATTAATTTCGGCCGTTGATTTGCCAAATTTTTACAATAACTACTCGAATATATAGATGATAACATAAAAAAAGTATTGTATAATTCGTTTTAAAATAACTCATTATTTTTTTCAAAATATTCGCATTACATACATTGTAAATTTACATCTAAATTTAATAACCAACATTCAAAAACAATTTGAAAAAGTTCGAAACATGTACTTAGTTAGGATACTAAGAGAGGATGACGGCGACATCTGCATGTGTAGGTAGGAAGCCTTCTCCCTATGGATGAAATTTGTATAGTTATAAGTCATTCTGTCACTAGCTCATTTTTTACAGTTGCTTGAACACCAGCGTTATGAGTAAAAGAGAGAAATGGATAAAATTGGAGTTCGCAATGTAACTTAATTCTTTTTGTCTGGAAGGGGAAAGGAGTGAAGGAAATCCATGATACGATTACACCTACATTAGGTGACTGATGCCGTTCCTATGAGATCGTGAGACTTTGGGTCAATAAATTCAAGCTAGGCAGACTAAGCATTTTGGCGACAGGCTAGTGAAAATTTGTGAATTACTGGAGGCCACAAGCATCTCATTTCACATACTTTGCAAAAGATAGGTGCCGCATTTGCTCATTTCGAAACAGAAACGAAATCGCTTGCAAACATCTGTCCAGATGTGTTCAAGGATTCTTGCGGCCTTTTGTAACAATGGACGAAACTTGGATTCGTTACTATACGATGGAAACGAAACAACGGTCAAAATGATGAACAACACAAGAATTGGCTCCAGAAAAGGCTAAATGCGTACCATAAGTTGAGAAGGTGATGGTTTCAGTCTTTTGGGACGTGAAGGAAATTCTCCAGATTAACTATGTCGAGATGAACATTTGTTTTAGACAGACCTAAGACAAGGATCCTGAAGTAGCGTCCTAGAATTACTAAGTAGACGGTGTTACGATAATACACCAATCCTTTCATGCTGCGCCGGTCAGTAAAAATTCGTAGAAATTCGCTTTGAAACTGTTTCCGCATCCAATATATTCACATGATTTGACTCCTTCAGAAATTCATCCATTCCTGAAACTCAAGATTTTCTTTTCTGGGCTAAAATGTGAGTGCAATGAATAAGTTATTGAAAGTGGTTAACGAATCCTTTTAAGGCCTTGAAGAAACACTTCAGGGACGGCATCGAGAACCTAGGGAAACGTTGAATCAAGTGCCTTGAACTTTGAGATGATTATGTCGAAAAATGAAGTAAGATAGAAAACTCAGATTGTTGTCTTTCATATCGAAACAAGTTAATTATCGAACCACTCTTGTTTTGAACATTTACTTCTATACACTATAAATAGCAAGCAACTTAAGAAATGCATGTTTATCCAACTATCTACTTCAAGTAACTGTACCGGGTTAATCAACGATCTGACATTTGCTCATAAATGGTGAATATAATAAAAAATCCATGCGCTGGAGTTGATAGAGTTGCTATTGCTGCACATTCTAAAAATGTGTGATTTATGCAGAATGTTCCATAAATCGCTAGCACAACAAAGATATATATTCTTTTTTTATTGAGTATAAAATATAACTAACAAAAATAAACAAGCCGCAGATGTGTGTGTTTCGTTCCACTTAAAATAAATATTCTTCAGAACACCAATAAATGCAGCAACAATAGAATAACAGAAATCAATAATACAAGTACGATTTTTATTATATTATTTTGAAGTTCAATCTTTTTCCATTATTAGTTTTCAAGAACTATTATGATTTTTCATCGCTACTATGATTTTTTATGTATTCCAAAATAGTTATAAGACATACTTAACAAAAAACATAGCTATAAGCACTTAATATGACTATTTAAAAAATATAGGGCGTTCAATTTAAAATACACGAGTAAATTTCCTTCATTTTATCGTACCTACGCGAACGTCCAGTATATATTAGAACAATTTCCGTACAAAACTATCTCATGGCACACCTTATGCAAACGCCGTAGTAAGTTATTTTATTTTATGCCATGACACTCTCGAATTATTGACACTTAAAGACGCACATAGAAATGATACATTTTCTCTTTAATTCTAAATATCTCGAAAACTATTGGCTCTTGCTGCTAAATATCCTTAATAAAAAATATTCCAAATTTAACGCAGAATGAAAAATTAGACTTATACAGACGAACCTCAACTTGCGAACAAAATATGCTCTATAAAAATTGTTCGTAAGTTGAATTTATAACGTCTCGCATGTGCTCCTCATTATTATTGCCTATACATATTGCTGTAATTCTTTCTAAACGAGACAAATTACTGAAACAGTAGTTAAAAACTTTGAAACGGGTCAATTTTGAATGCACCCTGTATGAGCATCGATATAACAAACTTAATGTTTACTATATTTATAGCTTTTCTTTATCATTTTCTGTAATAGGTTTAAGATGTAACAAAGCAGATCGTGTTAGAAAAACGCATCTATGTATTCTTAGTAAACTTATATTCAATGTTCAATGCCTTGTAGATTATTATTTCTTTGCGATTTAGTTTATAAATATTAAAATCTAGAATTTATGGATCATGCAATACGTACCAAAACATAAGAGAATATTTACAACATTATAGTAGTAGCAAATGTTATTATTAATACTTAAATCTTGCAGATTTCTTCGTTAAATAAACATTGTTTATTTTGACAGTCATGGTGTACGTAAAATTTTAAAATAAAAGATATCCATTGAAATCTTAGAAAATCAGGTATATATTACTATATAACACGTTGCTTAGTTCGGCAGTTATTATGTAGACAGCGCTGAATATTCTTTCACGCTCTGGCTTAATAATTTCTGGTTGATAGCAAGGTAGTTATGTTTGGTTGAATGTATCTCTTCTTCAGCAGGGGCGTACCGACGATCCTGTAGAAAGGTGAAATACGTATCTGCGTCTCTGGAGAGGAGATACATTCACAAATATATAACTTGTATTGTGTTCTTCACACCCCATTTTTAATAATATTTTATATTATTAAAAATACTTTTGTATTATATATTACTACATAATATATACACAACAAATTATAATAGCCCAAAAAAGACAATAAGAACTTTATAATAAAACAGTACATGATATAATATGTTTTAAAATTGATATTTGAATTTTGTAATATCTACTTATAAGAACAGCACCCATTCGTTCAAAAATATGTACAATTAACCAAAAGAGGAATTAATGCTAGTGATAATACCTCAAAAGATTCTATAATATACAATACAGAACTTAATATGATATCTCTTATCCATTAAAGATAGATATACATTTGTTTATACATAATAAACAATACAGTGGTCAAACTATGTTTGAAATTTTAGGTTATATTCAAATTGCGGCACATGGTGACATGCCCGATGAAAGAGAGAAGAAGATAGGCAATTAGTTAGTAAGAGAAGAAAGATACGGGCTGTAAACGTGAGACACTTTAACGTGAAAGATTAAGAAAGGCCAACCCAACCCGACCCGACCCAATCCGACCAACTCAATCTGACCCAACCCAACCCGACCCAACCCAACCCGACCCAACCCAACTGGACATCTTTTGAATCACAAGTAGAGAAAGGTCCTGCGAGCATTTAAAGATATCTGGGGTTAATTGAGACTTCAAATAAAACAAATTGTGTGATATTAATGTGTTTCACTTTGAAAGGAAAATATAATTGATGATGTTTATCACGTTAAAAAAATAGTGTATATTTTTGAAAGTTATTAACAATAAATGTATTAAATTTAATATCCTATCGTATTATTTCTCTCCTTATTACATTGGATGCTAGGCCTACCTGCAAAGAACCCCTTTAGAAAACAAAACCCTGAGAACTATTATAAGAGTCTAAACATTAAATATGCGTGTACGAAGATTCACGTTTGATAATTGGAGCCCATTTTGCAAATCAAAGTACACAGCAATATGCACAATTATGAATGTTCATAAAAACTTTGTGAAATAGTAAAAACCAAATTACATATGTGGATGAAATACTGTATTTCATCCACCTGATGAAGCAATTGTATGGCGAAACAATATTGTAGTGGTATTTACAATAAAAGAATTTTTGAAACTAGAAGTTTAGTTACTTATTTCTTAGATTTATTCATTGTTTGAAGTTTACAAACCAGCCGGCGCTCGCCTTAAAGTCATAAATATCTTCTGGCGTTTAGCCTAAGTCTTTTGTTATGTGTTAATATAAACTAATTACTTTTTGTTGAATCATTACAGTATTTAAACGTTGATTTTTTTCTATATAAATTCTGAATCCATGTTATCAAACATTGTTCCATTTTTTCAAGAGCAACATGTCGTTTTTTCGAAATAATTACAGATTTAACTGAACCTGCATTTTCTACGTAATTGGATCTTTTTTGGTTTTTCTTTAATATTGTGGAACGATTCATATAAATAACGCCCAACTGAAACAAAAGATTGCCCATTTTCACATCGTTCATTTTTGTTTCAATATCATTTTTTCGAAATTTTGTAGTATCTCCCTTACTAATTCCATGTTTAGGTTTACCAATTTTGTTTATTGATAAAAGGCTTTAAATCACGAGTATTTACCGTTCGTTACCGTTTACTGGACGTAGAGACACTAACATACAATATGTACATCGATTATATGCGCACAGATGCTGACGTAGGTACGTGCACGTTTCAATTAAAACGAGGAATTACCAAACATGTGTTCACAACAGGAAGAGAATATTTTCGTTAAATAAACGGTATCAATTTTGCTTGTAAGTTACTTCGAATGTTTGTTAGTTACGACGTTCGCAAGTCGAAGTTCGCCGGTATATAAGCTATTCAATTTCAAAAAATGTATCCTTCTTGTGCCAGCGATTTACGAACCATTATGTATTAGTCCATATATTTTTAGGATGTGCAGCAATAGAAACACTATCAACTCCAGCATACGAATATTTTATGTACTTTGTGAGATCGTTGATTCACCCGGTGTATTTATTTACATTTAGAAAATCAAAGATGCAAATAGCTCTTGCCAAGTTTAATTTGAATGAATAGAGTTCTACGAGTTGGAACTCCATACAATATAAATTCAAATACAGAGGATTAATCAATCAAGAATCATCCATATAAATTCGCCTCTCACTGGCGATTCTACTACTTTACATTTAAATATATTTCTTACAGACATATATTATCTATAAACATTCTATTTATTAAATAAACAGCATTTTTCTGTTTATTTTTGGTAAACGTAGACGCATAAGTCTAGTTATTTTTAATCACTAACTTTGAAGCGTGAGTTTGCATAGTATCTACTAGGAGTATTGACCGACCAAATATTTGCATTCTACAGCATCATCTTCATTCAAAGAGCGGCACAAACTCGAAACTTTTAATTAGTATACCTACGCCCCGCTAAATATTTACGACAGCTTTAGTTCACATATAGTCATTAATCGAATGAGTTTTAATAGGAAAAGCTATGAAATGAAGGGTTTTCATACATATTCAGTCGAACATTTATTCCAGCTATCATTATTTATATATTCATCGTATATACGAAATAAAGGATAATTGTAAAAAAATGCATCCATAACTACACTCAATTTGAATTTAGATTAAGGAAATATGGAAATACATGCATAATTTTCTATTTATTTAGCATATGTTTTAATTCTAAATTTTAGTCGTAAATATTCAATTAATTAACACAATTATTCTTTCTTACGATTATTCTACAAACTACCTTCGTATACCTTGTCTAGTTGAATATTAAAATAATTTTCGACAAATGGGAAACGCGGATTATAGTTAGGTCCGAGAGCATGCGTATTGGAATTTCGGTGGTGTAGGAACATTCAGCATTTGTGGCCCTTTCGTTGCAGATATCGAACATACTGCAAAACCATTTTGTACTTTGGATAGTGAATCGTGTGTGTAGGTTACAATTGAAATCACCTTTTGTGGTAGATTGTTGTCTTAAATCTGATGCTTAGTCTTTTGGCGTCATCGATATCGGCCCGAAAAATATCTATTCGGTAAGGACACCATTTTCTTGATACGTTTGTCCATATTCATCTCCTAATGCACGTTTTATATTGTAAATTTAGAGAAACAGTCTGGAGCTAGAATGTACAGAGAGTTGGTTTGAATATTCGCACATATAAGGGCTACCGGAATTGTGGAGCAGGGAATCGTCAACGTGGTCAGATTCTTATCCTGGTTAATCATCGTGTGGCGTAGCTTGCAGCTGGACTTGCCTTATCGAAAGATAAAAATCCGTTATTGTGTCAGAGAGAAATAATTTGAAATTTTCGCTAATTGATATTTCAAGTCTGCGAGGCACCCATAGCCTTGATTGCCATCTTATATTTCGCATTTGCTGTCTAAAGTTCATTCTTACTTTTTCCTTTAATATTCGAACTAGGAAATAACTAGACATTAATTAATAATTAATCTTAACATTTTGTGGTCAACATTGTATATTACAACTTGTACATTTAATAAATAATGATTAATCTTAACATTTTGTAGTCAGTATTATATACAACAGTTTTTCCCGTAAATTTTAATAACCATAAGAGCCTATGTTTGTCACTTATTTCTGTATAGTTTGTACGTACGAGCGTGAAGATCTCCGACCAGGCACCAGGCATGTAAAAGCTGCAAAACTTCTGTAGAATATATACAGGTCCTTTCATATTTTTAAGTATTGTATATTTTTGGAGTTCATATACAGGACCATTCTTATTACATGTATTAGATATTTGTGAACAATTTTTGAGGGGAAACATTAAAATAAATACTACTATAATAATATCTATTGGTGTGAGTATTGATTTGTAGTTATAATTTCCTTGTTTTTTTTTTGGCTCCACGACTCGTGGATACGTTATAGCTTCTACGTGATCCGTCTGACCTCCGATTATAATTCAACAGTAATTCGCGGTGGCGCTCTTTCTATCTACTTTTATAGTCATACAACAACGTTTCGACAAGAACCCCATCGTCGTCACTGAGACTTTGGCCTAGGTACTGGCTAGTTGAGTTATATTTTTATGTTATAAAACCCCCTCCCACTAAGGTAAGTCCTTGGAACTACCGTATACCGAAAAATATATCGACAGCGGTTTTACTAATTTTATGTACAGTACTGTACTAAACCGATATACACTTTATTGTAATTTTAGTGTGAAATAGATAAGAAAGAATAACTGAATGTGTCTATAATAAATAATCTTAGAAATAAACTAAATTAGAATCTAAATAATAATATAAATAGAAAGGATATTTACCTATATATTCAACACAGACACAGACAGAAACAAGAAAAATCTCTAACCGCAATATATATCAATAAACTCTAAATACGTATTTCTAAGTTGCCATCTTCAGTAGAAAAATCTAAAAAATTGTGTTAAACGTCTTTGGCTAAAGTACAATCTTCGAAGATATGCCCTTCATTAAATCGCTTGTGGGATCACAATGAATTCCTAATATTAAAACAAATCATTATACGAGGGCGGTTTGGCAACTACCTGGCCTAACAAAGGAAACGCAAGTTTTTTTGACAAAAAACATTTTATTTTTCAATATAGTCACCTGCTTGCTCAACACACTTATTCTAACGATATTCCAAATTAGTATTGCCTTCATTATAGGTCGGTGAATCCAAGTCCTCGAATTAGTTATTTACAACAGCGATTACCTCGGAATTAGACGAAAATCTCTTACAGTCGAACAATTTTTGTCAAATTTGGAAAGAGATGATGATCGTTAGGAGCCAAATCTGGGAAATAGGGCTAATGTGGCACGAATTTAAATCCCAATTGATGAATTTTTGCTATTGCAATCGCAGACTTGTGGGCAGGTGTGTTATCCAAAGGAAAAGCACTTTCTTCTTTGCCAAATGATGCCGTCCCTTTTTGGTTTTGTCGCTTAATTGTTATAACTAATTAGCATAATACACCCCATTTATTGTTTTCTCCTTTTCTAAGGAGTCGACCAAGATAATTCCATGAGAATTCCAAAAAACAGTTGCCATAACCTTTCCAGCTGACAAAATCGTTTTTGCCTGCTTCAGTGGTGGAGAACCTTTTTTTAACCATTGTTTGGATTGTTCATTGGTTTCAGAATTATAATTCTGGACCCAGATTTCATCGACGGTAATGAAACGTTCACCATTTTATTAAAGTCCTTCTGATTGCGGCGGAAACGTGCCAAAAGTTTGCGAGAAACACTTAAACGATTCAGTTTTTGCTCCAGTGTGAGCAACCGCGGCACCCAACGCTGAATATTTTTTCATTTCCAACTCTTCAGTTAAAATTATGTGCACACTGTCATTTGGGATCCCTACAATGTCTGCTATCTCGCGCACTTTTACTAGACGGTCATCCAAGACGATATGGTGGACTTTTTCAATCATATCCGGAACACAAACAGTTTTTGAACGGTAACTACGGGGTTCATGATTTGTGCGGTGTACGACCACGCTTAAATTCGGCAAACCAGTTTTTAACCATTGAAAACGAAGGAACGAATTCTCATAGTGTTGAATCCAGCTCTGCTTTGATTTCGGTTGGTGTTAAACCTTTCAAGTGAAAGTACTTTATCACTGTTCTCAACTCAGTTTTTTTCCATTATTGAAAGATTATACGGGACGTTCACTTTGGCGTACTGTCAAAAACAGACTAATTGACAGATCGCTCTGTACTCTCATATTTAACTACTAAAGGATGATTCTACAGAATGGTAAAGAAGATTCCTGCGAATTCGCGCCATCTCTTTGTTAGGCCACGTAGTTTCCGAGCAATCCTCGTATACTACTTTAAACCCAGCATAAAAATTAAAGAGCCATGAAGCGTGAAAAACATGAAACCTAACAATAACGGTCGGTATTATTAACGTATTTAAAAAGACGTTCATGATAAATGGCATTTAAAAGCAACGCAAGTGTATTATCAGTATGCTTAAAGGAACATTTAACACGCATTTAAACTTAAATGCCAAATTTGAATACTCAAGTATTAAAAGGAGAATTAACGCACACGTTTTTATGTATATACTTCTGTACTCAGATACACTTACATAACCTCAAAACTTCTATGTACTTACATCCATTATAGGCTATATATTTTTTGTTTAATATTAATTTGTTTAGGAATATATTTTCGAAATTTATTGTGATTTTTTAAAGAGAATTTCATTATTGTATGAATTTTTTACTTGTTGCAAATATTTCAAATATATTTATGAAACTGTTAAATATTCTTTACTTTTTGATTTATTAGTTTAACAAATCTACAACCTCAGGCACAAATTAATACAAAGAAATTAGTAACAAAACTTTACGAGGGTCACGCTATATATTTTGAGATGCCACGAAACTAGTGAAGTTTGAACTGCCAACACTGCATTTTCAAATAACACCATCCTTAAGTAGTAAACTCTGACTGTCAATTGAGTCGCTGCTGTCATAGAACAAACGTGGTAGATACGACTTGTCATCGAAACATGAACTTGTCAAGAGAACATGTACGCGCAATGATCTACTACGATTTTAAGGTCGGCTTAAGTGAACAACAAAGTCTTGAACGATTGCCACTCGCATTTGATGATGAAAGTCTTTCACGTGCAACTGTGTTTCGTGACACAGTAAATGCAATTTTACATGATCATCTTCGGATAGAAAAAATTGTTACTCGTTGGGTGCCACACACGCTTAACGATTTCCAAAAAGCAGAGCTAGTAAGAATGGCTCGGGAAATGTTAGAAATGTTAAATAATGGTGGATATCGCATACTATAAAAAATAGTAACAGGTCATGAAACATCCCATTTTACGATGTTCCTACCCGCCAGAAGAGTCATGTGTGGATCCACGAAGATGCTCCAACACCGACAATAGCCACGAATCAAAAGGCTGTCAAGAATGTTATGTACGCAGTTTTATCCGTAGTACCGGATTAGTAAAAGCAATCAAGCTGGAAAATCAACGTACAGTCACAGCAAACTGGTACACCCCAAAATGTTTACCTGCAGTTCTTGAGTCAGTCAACATGTTGGGTTAATGTTGGATCACAACAATGCATCGTCACAGTGCACAGCAATTAAAATATGGTAAAAGTCATATAACATCCACCCTATTCACCTGATTTGGCCATGTGTGACTTCTGGTTGTTCTTTAACCTAAAGGAACATTTACGTGGTCAACGTTTCACAACAGAGGATGAAATAGATGAAGCAATTAATCTATTTTTTTGAGAGCATTCCAAAAGATGACCGGCTTCAAGCTTTTACATTGTGGAAACTTCGGTTACAAAAGTGCATTGATGCAGGAGGTGATTATTTTGAACATAAATAAAATCATTTTCGTACAAAGACTTGTAGTTTTCTTGTATCTCAAAATATATAGCGTGACCTTCGTATTAATATATATTTTCCGATATATGAAAGTAAAGTACACAAATCTATGAACATTCATCAATTAAAAACCATTACGTTTTATAACTAATTTAGAATTAAGAGCAACACAAACTAAAGCGAAGTCAGGCACAAACTGTTCAAATGTGCTAAATTCGTATATTTTGTTCTAAAAGTATTACGAACCTTCCTAAATATCACATTTAGTTAAATGCTACTTAAATCCATTTCATAATACAGAACCCCTAATTTGAGGGACACCTAAATGTCTTTTAACTAAAACTACTTTTAATATCGGTTGGTAATACCGATCGTAAGTTTAGTATCTATGAAATAAATTGTAACGATTATAATCAATACAAAAAATATATCTCAGAATAATTGAAACATACATGAGTGGGTAACCCCACCAGTAACTCCACCAGTTTTGTATAATACAAAGGTATTTTTAATAATATAAAATATTATTAAAAATCTGGTGTGAAGAACACACATACAGGTTCACTATTAATATTTTTTGTGAACGTGTCCGGACATATCCCACCCCACGACGCAGATACGTATCTCGCCTTTCTACAGGCTCATCGGTACGGCCCTGCAGAAGAAAGGATATCTTCAGACACATTCACAAAAAAGAACCACATCGCCATATCACAGAAATTATCCAGACCGAGCGTAGAAGTAAATTACTTCTACAGAAATTATTCTACAATTAAATTACTTCTACGCTCGGTCTGGATAATTTCTGTGATATGGCGATGTGGTTCTTTTTTGTGAATGTGTCTGAAGATATCCTTTCTCCAGCAGGGGCGTACCGATGAGCCTGTAGAAAGGCGAAATACGTATCTACGTCTCTGGGGAGGGATATGGTCGGACACGTTCATAAAAAATATTAATAGTGAACCTGTATTTGTGTTCTTCACACCAGATTTTTAATAATATTTTGTATTATTAAAAATACCTTTGTATTATACAAAACTGGTGGGGTTTTACCTACTCATGTATGTTTCAATTATTCTGATACATTACACATGCGGTTAGTCCATAGTATGAGTGAAGACACAAACAAAATGCAGTTTCTAGAGACACGGCTGCGCCATCTTTAGAAGGGCGTCGTTGGTTCGCATTGGTTATGTGGACAGGGCGAGGTACTTCGGCTGTCTGACAACAGGCAGCGCTGAATTTACTTCTACGCTCGGTCTGGATAATTTCTGTGATATGGCGATGTGGTTCTTTTCTGTGAATGTGTCTGAAGATATCCTTTCTCCAGCAGGGGCGTACCGATGAGTCTGTAGAAAGGCGAAATATGTATCTGCGTCTCTGGGGAGGGATATGTTCGGACACGCTCACAAAAAATATTAATAGTGAACCTGTATTTGTGTTCTTCACACCAGATTTTTAATAATATTTTATATTATTAAAAATACCTTTGTAAAAATATATCTCCCAAACTAACGTTCAATTTTAACTCGTTACAAGGAACATATTTCCCATTTTAGATTCAATCGATCTGCAAAATCTAGCGTTGTCCGACATATTTGGGACACAGGTCTCGTAATCCTCCCATGCCTCCAAATAATCTTAGATTAATTAAAATCATAAATAATTATGGAGAATTAGATAGCTAGGAAAGTATTTATATACATAGAAATAAGAGCAGGTACTTTAATGAATTCCGATAATGGACAAATTCCTCAGTCAAGTTTATATACTTTATTGTAACTAGTAATTTTTGTTACGCTTCACTATTTTTTAATTTTTACGCTAAGTAGTATACAAGGGGCAAAATACAATTATTGAGAATAGAAAGATTGATACAAGTGTTCAGAATATTTATTTTAAATATGTTCAAAGTAATTGCCATCAACGATAATACACTTAACCATTCTTTCCTTCCCTAGTTCAAAAGCGTTCAGACAGCTGTCTTTAGAGGTACTATAAAAAAAAAAACACTTAACGGCGATATCAATCTCTTCTTCTGGCTGGAACCTTTTCCCTCCCAAATGTTTTTTGAGCTCAAAAATAGCCAGAAGTCACACATCGCCAGATCCGGTGAGTAAGGGGATGTTCTGTAATTTTGATTTTGTTTTCAGCTAAATACTGAACAGTTATACCTGCTGTATGAGACGACGCGTTATCATGATGTAACATAATTCCCTTTCTTTGCACTTTACTGAACACAGTAGGCAAACAATTTTCAACATACCATTTAGCGGTAACTGTCTTTTGATCTTCTAATTTAATTGCGGCCACCAAACCTGTACTTCTAAAAAATACTGTGTAAACTACTTTTTTCATTGCTCGCTGTTTCTTCAGCGAGTAGGAACATCGAAGAAACGGTATGTACGTTTCATCACCAGTTACAATTTTAGAAATAATTTGATGACCTCCAGCATTAAACATATCTAAATCTTGTTGACAAATTCTAACACGTTTTGCTTCTTGTAATTCTGTCAGATGATGGGGTACAAACCGAGCTACAATCTTTTTCAAATGTAAATGTTCGTGCAGTATTGATCTCACTTGCGAGGCTCCAATCTTCTATCATTGCATAGGTAATGCGGTTGTCCTCTTCCACCATCTTCATGACTGCAGCAATATTTTTGGAATTAACAACAGTTGAAGGAGGACTAGCTCCTTTTCTCTGTACAACCGAGTTACAACTTCGTTCAAATTCTTTAAACCATCTATAAACAGTAGCCAATGATGCGAGATCCTCAAATGCCGATTTTAAACTTTCCTCAAACTCATACGCGCTCAAGCCGCCTTTCTTGAAATCATAGTAAATCATTATCCGAAAGTTCTATCGCGATAATTCTATTTTTTCGATAACAGAAGCGTATTCTATAGGTAATTTCTCAGACACAATTCAACCGAACTGCACAAACTAAACTGAATTTGACAGATAAAATAATGCACTATTTAATAAACAGCAATTTTCATAGATAACTAGATTTTTCTATTCTCAATAATTGTAGCGTATCCCTCGTATAAAGATTTGTTTCAATGCTACGAATTTAGTGTTATCCCATAGATGATTTGGTGAAGAGTATACCTTAGAAAGTTGGACCTTAGCCAACACTATTTTGCAGGTTGTTCTAGTGAAGATTGCAACCTAGTTACCGAAATACGTATTTAGAGTTTATTGATTTATATTATGCCTAGGGATTTTTCTTGTTTCTGGTTGATTCAATACTATTGCTGATAAGTTTAAATAGGTAATGAGCACTTCAATTAATCCTCCAATCGTTGAGTATTTGAAATCCGAAACGTTCATCGTAGGAAATATTTCTGTCCGGGTACTGCTATCTACAACGTGCATAGGTGCAGTGATGGCTTCTTAAGATGGTCAAAATCAAAGCAAAACCAGTAGTCGTACCGCACAATAGGCTGGGAGCTTCTATTTATCGTGTATGCCTTTAGTCAGTACAGATGAGTGTGGGTGACTAAAATAAAAGATGGTAGGTAGCGCCACTCCGTTTTCATGCAGACATACAGCTGTGCACGCAAAAAGATTAAATTTTAAATACGGCAAAAATTTAACGGCAAAAGAAAAAGTATTATTAGAAAATATATGTGTAGAAATATGAAACAAAATTTAAACCAAATGCATTTACAGGAAAAAGTTAATTTTACGTTAAAATGAAATAAAAATATATAAATCTCCAAAACTGATTCTAAATTGAAATATAAAAAGGAATTTAATTCGAAATGAACCAAAGTTCTAAAATATTACATTAACTAAATATAAAAGAATGTAAAAAATCAAAATATTAAATGTAATTAAAATAGTCAAAAATAACGATACGAGTTACTTGTTCCCTTCTGTATGTCTTTCGAAGTTTATTCGTCCAATCGAGCGGACACGGCCACATAAACCACTCGCCCTCGAGAGAAAAAAAAACTTACTAATTATATCGTTTTCTGGCTTGATTAGCAACAGATTAATCATAGAAGTTGTAGACCCAGGTTGTAAGGTATCTGTAGATACGTACAGTTGGGTTATACAAGCTTTCCAAGCTTATTAGTCTGCTAAGGCGGTATCGACTATTCCATATAATGAATCCCGTTCTAAGACTTGATACTCTAAGGCAGGGATGCACAGACTTATAGGGAACAGGGGCCACTCGGGAAAATTATAAGCCAAGGACGGGCCACTACAAAGAATACTTATTAACACAAATATTTTATTTATATTTTTAAATAGTATGAATTACTACAAATAATAAAAATAAAAGAACATTCAAAAATGTTTGTTGTAATTATGTAATCGTAATGTAATTTAATCATTACAATGTAATATTTCATGTTTTATTATTTTGATGCATGACATTGCATTGACCTAACAATTTTGTTTATGTTTGGCTCCACATTACTTGTCGCCACACGTAAAATTGCTTCCAGATTTTCATTTGCCAGACGGTTTCGATTTTTTGTATTGTTAAGTTTCATCACTGAAAACGTTTGCTCACAAATATACTTTGATCCAAATAAGCTTGCGCATTTCAATGCATCTATTCTAAGCTCTTTATAAGCGCTTTTGTCAACGCAACGGTAAAAGTTGAGTAAATTACCTTCATTAAACTTGTTACGTAAATTATCAGCATTTTGCATGTCTATCAATTCCAGATGTATTGATTCCGGTGCATTTTCGGGTTAAATATTGAAAGGATTGCTGAAAATGTCTAATAGAGGTTTAACTTTTTTGAAGTCTAGAAAACGATCATAAAAGGCTTGTATTAAAATATCAATTTTTTCAACACAAGCGAAATTGACATCAGTTTCATTGAATTCCTCCATATTTTTTTGTAGTTCGGAAAATGGCTGTAATTGGCTGAATTGATTTGTGTCCTGAAAAGACTCAATTTGCATTGAAAGAACGAAACATGAGAGTATAACTGCGAAATCAATTGATCTTTGCCTTGGAGTCACGTATTTAAGACATTCAAGTGATTTGTGATGTCTACAAGAAACGATAAGTCACACAGCCAATCGGGGCTGTCGAGTTCGACCCATGACTAGCCACCGTACTTCAGTGTAAAACAGGAGACCACCATATTCGCTTTCAATATCCTCGAGAAATTGTGTGAATTGTCGGTGATTGAGACCTCGTGATTTTATAAAGTTTACAGTAGGTACTACAACTTTCATCACATTTTCAAATCCCAATAATTTTGAACAGAGGGCCTGTTGATGTATAATGCAATGAAACTGCAATAATTCCTTGGTACCTATGTTTTTAGTTTGTAAATACTCTTCTAACATAGTTATTATCCCAGATTTACTTCCAGCCATTGACGGTGCTCCATCAGTCGTAATTCCAGATAATTTCGTTAAATCCAAATCTATTATAGAACATTTTTCCAGAAGAGCTATGAGCATGTCACTCCCCTTGGTTTGACTTGTCAAAGAACTCATACCAATCAGTTCTTCACTCGCTTCAAAATTTTGCGTTACACCTCGTAAAAATATTAAGAGTTGAGTAATGGAACTTATATCTGTAGATTCGTCGAGTGCTATAGAACAATACTCAAAACTTTTCGATTTCGTAGCTAATTGCCGTAGTTAAAACTTAACTGCCCCTATAGCGGACGATGCGTTGTATTTATACGAGTTACCTAACATCGAGAACCTACCACATTGTTCGGGGATAATACCGACGTGTTTCGCGAATCTTCGAGTAATCTAGTTGGTTCGACAGATTTCTAGTCTCGTAACAATATGCTTGGAACGACGAGGAGCGTACCTGTCCTACGTAGTAAACCTGAACAAGAAAGTAGTAGGTACTTAAAGATACATATCTTACTAACAATTACAAAAATTAAAATAAAATGAAAAGTTAAGAAATATTGATTTGAATGGATTTTTACCTACTTTTGTAGTTTTTCGAACAATTTTTAAAATTCGTTCGCGCGCCGCATAAATATCGACAGTGGGTCGCGGTATGTGCATCGCTGCTATAAGGCGATACAATACATTACGTCATCGAAGTTCTGATTATAGCTTTCTTTATACGAAGATGTGCACTACTAAAAAAAACTAAACTTGATACGACGAAGATCGGAGGTCGAATCCCTTGCACATCGCTTGCATAGAAAATGGTAGAGGGGTGATACTGATACCAAAATTAAACACAGAGGACGATATACGTATCCGTCGAACGAAATTAAATGACTCGCAATACAAATTAAGATAGTGGGACTCGACAATAAATAAAGGGAAACCAAGAGGAAGTTAAAACGTAACAGTACACTCCAGTCAAGAATTTCGAATAACGTCATTGTACACACTCAATAGGACGTTGCTGCGATACATAATTAGGGAACCAAACGACAGGAATGGCAAGCAGCAGATAAGTTATCGAGCGGAGGGATAAATTCGCGCAGGATTAGAAGTATTGGGGAGATTTGTATTTAGTTTTACATCAATTTGCAAGATACCATAGGTGGCGTAAACTACACATCTATCATTTAATAAATTAATAATTTATTAGAGTAACATATGTAACGTGGACGTTTATAAAAATGGCTTCTGCGCACCCCCTCCTATCGCCATCTTATTTGGCGTTTGCTATACATATTCCAAAACTCCAGAAGCGCAACATCACTAAAATATTTACAAGTTTAAGTTCTAACATTCTAAAGGTAGACGAACAAATTTTTTGAACATGACTATTAAACGATAAAGATGAATCAATCAAATGACACACCAAGATCCCCAATTTTACTTATGCTAGTGAGTCGAACACCATAAAATGAATAAGAGGCCAAAAATGGATGTTTTTTTTTCTGGTGAATGTCATAGCATAACACTTCAAGCTTATTCCTTTCGCAATAATTGGCCAGTAAACTCAAATTATGTTGAAGTATATCTACATCGCGGTGATTACGGACACTATGAAAGAGGTTAACATTATTCGCATATGCTAATACTTAACAAGATAACAATATATATATATCAAAAAGCAAGGGACCCAAATTTGATGCTTGATTCCAGATGATGCAACAAATTCTAATGACTTAAAACCATTATATAAAACAGCTGTCTAGGAAGCTTATGATTAATTATATCTAAAGATCGATGGTTTCTATCCAGAACGTGAGTCAGATTATTCCTTATTTCTCAATCGACATAGATTTTAAACTCTAGCTGGTAGAAGGAAGAAAATTAGTGTAAATTTTATAGCAAATATTATTGCTAATATAATTGATTTATCGGTTTTATTATCTTGGATTGACTTCCAAGTACGGCGATTATCGTAAAGATTGCCTGAAACAAATTTTATGACTACTACAAGAACAAATCTGCTTACACTCGGTCAAGAACTTTAATTTGTTGGACTTGCATTTGTTTATTTGGTAATAGCAATTTAACCTCGCTATTAGAGCTGACAAATTGCGCCTACAGTTAGAGGCAGACGCTAAAAATTTACACATAAAATAAATACTTACCATACCAGAAACTTCTAACTCTGCTGCCTGTAAACTTGTTGGCGTAAAACGAATAAATTTTGCTTGTATTAATTAGTACAATATACGCTGTAATGCTTCTTGTATATCATACAATTATAATGAAAATAATATTCAATCTTGCAATGTGGATTATCTAATGGAACCCCCGGTAAATTTACCCACCGTTTTGTTGAAAAACAAAAAAAGATACGACTAGGCAAGAAGAGGCGTAGTGATAATTTTCCAATGAAAGCCAAAAAAAGAAGAAAACAAAATCCGGACCCGATAAGGATTATGGTGATACTGATGATGAGGACGATTGTATGGAAGTAGAGCAATTAGTAGAAGCTAGGGAGCAAATTTTGAAAAATCTAAAAAAAACAACTGAGGAGATTAAAGAAATAGAACGTCCTACAATAGGACAGAATGTTAATCCTTTGTGGATGGAGGCACGTAGGTCGAGACTAAAAGCATTCGTTTTCGGGGAAGTTCCCAAGCAAAGGAAAACTACTAATCCAAAAAAATAGAGAGAGAAGCGCGGCAATCCAATGGAGGAGGGACTACGAACATTTCGCGAAGGAGGGCCTGGAAAGGAGACTGAGATTGCATGTCGGAGAATGTGGGCTTTTTATACGTGAAGAATTTCCTTATTTGGGTGCAAGTACAGATGGTCTAATGGGAAATGATAGTATAGTTGAAATTAGGGGTCCATACAATTGGTACACATTGGTAGATTAAAATTCTATATTAGTCCTTTGAAAGCGAACGATAATAGCCACTTAAAATGCTTTAGCAGAAAGGGAAATGACTTATATTTAAATAAAAACCATTCATACTACTACCAAGTACAAGGGCAATTAGAAATAACTAAACGGAAATAATGCTACATCGTTATTTGGAGTAATGTGGGAATGGAGTTTATTATAGTCAAGCACGATGAACAATTTTGGATTGAGCTCATGCTATCAAGGCTGCAGAGGTTTTATTTGAACACTATGTTAGCTATACTTGCTGCCCAGGGGAATAGATGACAGCCATATTACGGTAGATGGTATTTTTTCTGCAAAATTTAACTAGGTTCGAATTAAATTTGTAAATAAATTTGATTGACACATGTTATTTTATTAAGACTTAAAAAAAATTTCTATCAAAGAAATCTTTTATAAATTATTATGTTTGTTAGTTTCCAAAATCTCTATCAATGTAATACAAAAATGTGCTTTTACGGAGACACGAAGTTTTCATATAGACTTTACGTCGGCAATACTAGCTGGCGGAAGCAAAAGCTGAAAGCAATTGTTATGGAAGTGGTTGGTTTTTAGCAAAATTATTCATTATCTTCTTGTAATTTTTCTTAATGACTTTTTTTTATTGCTAATGAGTTGCATTTAAAAAAGGGATTTTCAATAAAGAAAAACTTCTTTCGATTATTTATGATATTAATTTATAGATTATAGACTCAGGTACATATACTGGTATATATGTTTGCTTGCTACTGTTAAAATACATAACACTTATTTCGAAATGCATTTATGATAAATATGTCATCGCTCTATTTACTATAGATCCTTTTCCAAAGCATCAAGACGGTCTTGTCCGTGTGTTTTACATTTCTGTGGGTGTCGGTTGCTGTACGAGGTGCATTCAAGTTCTAAGGCCTCCGATTTTTTTTCTCCAGACTGGAAAGAGATAGAAGCATGTGCATTGTTTTAAAATGAGCGTGCGTTCGTTGTCAATACGTCACAGAGATGGCAGCACTGTACGGCAGATGGAATTGTAGCGGCAGCGTCGAGAATGAGAACTGTTTTAGATACTTAAATTGGCTACGTTCTCCTTACTTGAACAGCGTGCAATAATTCGTTTTCTGAATTTGCGTGGTGTGACACCAATTGAAATTCATCGACAGCTGAAGGAGACTTGTGGTGATGGAGTTATGGATGTGTCGAAAGTGCGTTCGTGGGTGCGACAGTTTAATGAAGGCAGAACATCGTGAGACAACAAACCGAAACAACCTCGGGCTCGCACAAGCCGGTCTGATGACATGATCGAGAAAGTGGAGAGACTTGTTTTGGGGGATCGCCGAATGACAGTTGAACAGATCGCCTCCATTTCTGTGCACACAATCCTGCATGACGACCTGAAAATACGAAAAGTGTCCTCCAGGTGGGTGCCACGAATGCTGACGGACGACCACAAGGCTGCTCGTGTGGCATGTTGCCAAGCAATGTTGACGCGCAACCAAGGCATGAATGGGACTTTCTTTTCATCGATTGTGACAATGGATGAGACGTGGATGCCATTTTTCAATCCAGAAACAAAGCGCCAGTCAGCTCAATGGAAGCACCCAGATTCACCGCCACCAAAACAATTTCGGGTAACCGCCAGTGCTGAAAAAATGATGATGTCCATGTTCTGGGACAGTGAGGGCGTAATCCTTACGCATTGTATTCCAAAGGGCACTACGGTGACAGGTGCATCCTACGAAAATGTTTTGAAGAACAAGTTCCTTCCTGCACTGCAACAAAAACGTCCGGGAAAAGCTGCGCGTGTGCTGTTTCACCAAGACAACGCACCCGCACATCGGGCTAACGTTACGCAATAGTTTCTTCGTGAAAACAACTTTGAAGTGATTTTTCATGCTCCCTACTCACCTGACCTGGTTCCTAGTGACTTTTGGCTGTTTCCAAAAATGAAAGACACTGTCCGTGGCCGCACATTTACCAGCCGTGCTGCTATTGCTTCAGCGATTTTCCAGTGGTCGAAACAGACTCCTAAAGAAGCCTTCGCCGCGGCTATGGAATCATGGCGTCGACGTTGTGAAAAATGTGTACGTCTGCATGGAGATTACGTCGAGAAGTAACACCAGTTTCATAGTTTTCGGGTGAGTAGTTAGTTAGAAAAAAAATTGTAGGGCTTAGAACTTGAATGCACCTCGTATTTCTCTCTAAACCGTTGCTTTCTATCATTAATATGACGTTGCAATCGACACCTGCATGGAAAAATAAGTTTAGAATGGTACGCCCTTTAAAATTCGGTTGTTTACTTTAACGATCGAATACACTTAAGAGTCTTCGAAGTCACAAACAGGATAACATCTGTTACATATTTCAATCATTAAATATGTATGCATTTCTAAAATCGAATTAATGTGGTAACAAATCGATAGTGTGCACATTTTATATTTCATTTCTTACAATTTATTTTATGTTTAAACTTGCCGTCACTGGCTGTTGGCGCAAATTTTCCAGCCCTATTCATTATTGTTAGGATATTATTCTTATTCTTTTTCCATGTATTATCACTATTTTATTATTTATTGTGCTTCCTGTTTCTATTTGGCAATTTAGTAAAAAGTATTATTATTACAATATAAACGTTAGGTAATAGTATATTAAAAAACTATTTACAGTATTCGAAAAATGCCTAAACTTAGAAATGCTACAACACAATTAGATAAATATTCGCCCTCTTTCGTTACCACTTAATTAACTAGCTATTTAAGCAGTCAAAATTGTACGTGGGCATTGCTGTCGCTAACAAAATATCAATTTATATAATCAAGTAAACACGACGTCGTGAGTATTCAACCAAACGAGGAAGTACATGAATTAAAAGTACGTTATCTAATATTAAATTCGTATTATTTTGATAACATCAGATTCCATTAAAATATTACTACTATAAAAAAAACATATTATGTATCAAAAAGTGTAGAGGACATTAAAAATTTAGTCATCATTTGACGTTTTCAAACACAATATTAAAATCTACCTGATTTTCTGCAGTATTTCAAAATGTATAATGGCATAATATTTTTTATATTAATGGAAATAATAATAACCATAATGGTAATAAATATGTAATTTATAACGAAAACGTCCGCTTATAAAGAGTGATTCTACAATTTTTAATTGCCGAAGTATATTTTTCGTTGAATAAAGTTAGAGAATAATAAATCCATTGTTGGTAAGGGTAAGCATGATATTAAAATTCACTAATTACGAAACTTTTATTGAAATGATGAAATATTATTCACAGCGAAATTTAAAAGTTTTTGTTTGCGAATTTCAACAAAATGAAACCATACTCACACCCAAGCCATAAAATACTAAATATTGAATATACGTTCACTTTAAAAAAAATCTGATTTTGTAGTTACAATTAATGTTAGTTAAATAACATAACACCCACTTTGTGATAACATATTTAATAATTTTATCAAACTGAACATCGATTGTACGAGGTGCTACCCACAAATTCCCGGAATTTTAATTTAGTGTGCGAAGGTTTGATAGTACGGCTATAGCGCTAGTTCGTGAGATCTACGTCTATACTAAGTCAATCCGTCAAACGGTACTATGCTAGGTGGCGACAAAACAGTTCTTCTGCTTATATTTGTTGAGTTGTGTTTGAGTTATTTTACGACAATATAATGTCTGATGTGAAAGAGCAGAGAACGTGCATAAAATTCTGCTTTAAACTTGGTAAAACGGTAGCAGAAACTCGTTAAACAAGCGTTTGGTCAGGATGCCTTAGGCCAGACCAAAACTTGTGAGTGGTCCATGTTGTATTCTGTCTTTTATCTTAGGAATCGGTTCATAACATGTACACACATCCACATCTAGTTGGTGACTAAATCAACTAATGTTTTCTTTAAATTATCTTGCAAAGCAAAAGGTACTCTATGAATTGGATGAACAACAGGTTTGGCATGTTCCTCCAATTCGATGTGATATGGTTTACCAATCTTTCCTATAGCTTTAACTACTTTGTGTTTTTCTTCGGCATAAAATAATTTTCAAATCTTTCAATTAATACCTTGATTTTATCTTTTTCATCTTCTGTAAATTGAAATATTTCAACGACTTCATCACAAATTAAATATGATAATTTAGCACAATGAACTTTTTCTACGTTTTTATTTATTTCACTCGCTTGCATGTAAATTTGGAATTTCTGAAGTCATGCCTTCCAGTTTTGTGCTAAATTACCCTTAATTTTCATGGGGAGTAACTCTTTTCTTATGCTTTTATTACTTTATATTTTATTTATTTACTTTAATTAATTGTTTTATTTATTTAATTTGGTATTTTTTATACGCAACGGTTCTGCAGCACCAGTCACCAACTAGATGTAGATGTGTATACGTGTAATGAACCCATACCTATGATAAAAGACAGAACACAACAATACAACCGTTTTAAAATGGACATGTGTCGGTTGATGTTATTGAGCGTTCCGGTCGTTCATCGATGTAAAACACGCCACAAAATGTGACAAAAGTGCCTGATGCTATCCTGCAAGACCGAGGGAAAATAACTATACATTTGTGACGTTGCCGGCTTGTCGTACGACGTTTGTCAGCGTATTCTCTCTGGCGAACTCAACATGCGGCGTATTGCTGCGAAGTTTATGCCAATGTTAATCTGCACTGAACAAAAACAGCACCATGTTCATGTGTACACAGAGCTGAAAAAACTGCGGAAAAGGATGCGAACTTCAGTATAAAAATCATTACTGGCGATAAATCATGGATTCACGGGTATTATCCCAAAACAAAACAGTAGTAATCGCAGTTATACACGCCATCGCCCCTGCGACCGAAGAAAATACGGCAAGTTCGAACCAATGTCAAGTTGATGTTGATTTGCTACTTTGACGCATATGGCTGATGATTTTAGACCTGGCCGAGGAGTGACGAAGGCAAATTTCATTTTACGGCAAATAACCGAAAAAACAATAATGGAGGACGGTGAAGTACATCTTTGCTTTATAGATTTAGAGAAGGCTTTTGACAAACTAAATTGGAGAACACTAGAAAAAATGGGCGTAAGCGACAGATTGATTAACGGCATAAAATCACTGTATAAACAATCTAGGAACTGCGTTAAAGTTAAACAGGAAAAATCACATATGTTCGAAACCAAAAAAGGAGTGAGACAGGGTTGCAGCTTGGCTCCGCTACTCTTTTCAATTGTGTTAGATGGGGCAATTAAGAGGCAATAAAGAGGCTAAAAAGTATTTCAACCAATATAAAGTAGGATACTGGAGAATGGAAGATATAAAAATCACCGAACTGGTGTACGCAGCCGATTTGGTACTGATCGCCAGAAACGAAATAATACTAAATGAAAACATACGAATAGTTATTAGAAATATGAAAATAAATGTTAAAAAAGACAATAACAATGGTTATAAGCAGAAAAGAAAAGAAACATAGAATACAACTTTGAAGCACAATATTAGAATAAGTTAATAATATGTATTGTCCATGTGCATAGTTACAGATATGTAAATTATTTACATGTTTGTTTCATATTGTACAAACGCTTTATACGTGCTTAACGTATTGTCATACTTAAACAAAACCTTTTTGTAAGTTAATAAGTTTAAATATTTGGGCACGAAAGTAAAACAAGATGGTAGATTGCAAGAGGAAATCACTGAAAGAACTGGAGCAATGGGAAGACTATTCAATTCAATCAAGAACTCGTTCCTAGATATAATAGAAGTTTCCAAATTGATAAAAACTGAAATATTTAAGAGGGTAGCCACCCCAACCTTAATATTTGGCTCTGAAACATGGACGTTGCCAGAAAAACAGAAATCAAAGCACGTAAATGAGCTTTTTGCGAAAAATTCATGGAAAAACAAGAATGGATGAAATAAAAAATACCGTCATTAGAGATAATCTGAAAACTAGTCCAATACTAAACCTAATAGAAGGTGGACAGCTGAGATGGTTGGGACATGTATTGAGAATGGAGGAAGATATGTCGGTAAGAAGAGTCTTTAAAGCAAGAAAATACAAGCGAAGAACGAAAGAAGTACCAAGAAAAACGTGGAGTGATGTCGTCAGAAATGCGGCTAGGGAAAGGGGTGTTGAGTGGAGTGAAGTGAGACATAGGGTGCAATACAGAAAATAATGGAAAGAGATATGTAAAAAGAAACTGAAATCCTGACTCATCTCCATACAGCCTTACCTGCAAGAGGTACAAAGGCTTTAGGATTAAGTAGATATGACACTGATGACATCATGTGCAAAGAATTTCTCCCACCAGGTGAAACAGTTAATGGGCGATTTTATTGCAATGTTATTCGGCGCCTAAAAGAAAACATTCGACGCAAGCGGTATGCTAAGTGGTGTGCGTCAATTTCTAGTCTTAGCGAAGACGGCAGTATTACCCCACTCTCCTTGCTCCCCAGATTTTGCCCTTCTGACTTCTTCTTGTTTCTGAAAAAGAAACTGAAGCTCAAGGGGCGCCGTTTTGGAACGATAGACGTGAGACAGTGTTGAACACGTTAACATGCGACGACTTCCAGCACTGCTTCCAGTCATGGACAAGTCCTTGAGATCGGCGTATTCAGGCGGAAGGAGAGTACTTTGAGGGGTATGACAGTGTATAAAATTTAAGGAACAATTTATTGTGTTTATTTTTCGCATTCTGAGAATTTCTGGGTAGCACCTCGTATACATAAATGCAAACATTTTGAAAATTTGTATAGAAACTTAAGGTTGAATTAAAAAAATCCTCAGTAATTTTTCATTATTGAAAATGTTCTTGTACAATTTTCAAGTGGCCAAATGAATTTATTACCTTCGACAATATCTTTGTGTATTTATTCTTATCAGCCGATATATACTTTCTAAAACCTAAAGTAGAGTCACTCTTAATACACTCTACGATACTTGACTGAACACGAGTAATATATTGTTTAGAATAGACATTATTTCAGAAAACCTATTAAAACGAGACAGATTAAAGATTAACTTAACGTAATAAAGTGTATTTGAATGACATTCATGTGGGAGCACCAGTATTTCCCTGTAACCGCTTCCTGCAGATCTAAACTTTAGTATATTTTAATTTAGGAGAGTCTGAAACCAGTGTATGTGCCGGGTATCTGATTGAGATTGATCAATATTCTACGAGAAAAAAATTGTTTAATTAATAGAATAAGTAGATAATAGAAACGAAGCGAGCGTGTTGTCCTTATTTCCTTTGACAATAAAGAAATTACAGTAAAAATTGAAAAACTGAATTCGCAACAGCAAGCACCGAGCAATAAAAACAAAAATGTTTAAAGATAGTTCAAAATTTAGCGCTTGTTTCTTACTATATGACCAACCTCTTAACGGTTGCAGGCCGTAAAGAACGGCCCTAAAATATAATAGTAACGTCACCGCACTTTACTGCAAACTGTCAATTTTTTCCTTTATTAACAAGGAAGTTTTCAACACGAACTCAACATTCGCTTTCTCGTACCTTCTAAGCGATTTCGCGGGCAAAACTATACAGAAATAAATGCAAAACATAGGCTAATTAAAATTGACGGGAAAACTTTTATATACAATATTGACTACAAAATGTTAAGATTAACCATTAATTATTAAATGTAAAAGTTGTTAACAAAATAACTTGAAACATACTTGAGTAGGTAAAACCTCACCAGTTTTGTATAATACAAAATTATTTTTAATAATATAAAATGTTATTAAAAATGGGGTGTGAAGAACCCAATACAAGTTTATATATTTGTGAATGTATCTTCTCCAGAGACGTAGATACGCATTTCACCTTTCTATAGGATCATCGGTACGCCCCTACTGGAGAAGAGACACATTCATAAAAACAACAACTTCGTTGTCTCACAGAAATTATTAAGACAGAGCATAGAAGAATATACAGCGCTGTCTGCATAACAACTACAGAACTAGCAAAGTGTTTCCATCAGACAGTAACAACTGTATCTATAGAAACTGTATTACCGTGTCTTCACTCTTTAATGGACGAACCTCATGCGTATATAACACCATATACCGAGTGAAGACATGGTAATACAGTTTCTACAGATACAGTTATTACTGTCTGACGGACACCATTTTCTAGTTCTGCAGTTGTTATGTAGAGAGCGCTGAATATTCTTCTACGCTCAGTCTTAAGTTCTGTGAAATAGCGAAGTTATGAATGTGTCTCTTCTCCAGCAGGAGCGTACCGATATTCCTGTAGAAAAGTGAAATACGTACCACACGTCTCTGGAGAAGATTCACATTCACAAATATATGAACTTGTATTGTGTTCTTCACACCCAATTTTTAATAATATTTTATATTATTAAAAATACTTTTGTGTAAAAGTTATTATATACAATATTGACCACAAAGTGTTAAGATTAATTATTTATTAATATCCAGTTATTTCCTAGCTCAAATATCAAAAGAAAAATAAGAATAAACTTTATAATTATAAATTAATTGTATCCCACGGACAGAATAACTGTTAAAAACCTAACTTCCGAAGGAGTTAGTCCTGGCTCCAAACTACGACACACGACGATTTACCAGATTAAGAATCCGACCACGTGGATGATCCCCTAATCTGCACTACCGGTAGCACTTAAATATGCGAACATCCGGACCAGCCACAGATCGATTCGAGCTTCATACTAATTGCCTAAATTTCCACTATAATACGTGCATTAGGAGACGAATCGGGCCTATATTGATGATTGTGTATTGAACCTACTGAAAGTTGTCGCCAAAAGACTCAGCAACAGATTTAAAACAGCAATCCACCACAAAAGGTTATTTCAATTGCAACTTAGCACGATACACTACACAAAGTACAAAATGATCTTCAATCTTTTACACGACCAACCTGATCGATATCTAAAATGGAAGTGGAGTCAAGCGGACACGATCTTTGTTCGGTAACCCAAAATCTAATACGCGCGCTCTCAGAGCTAAGCATAATCCGCGTCTCCCTTTGGTCGAATACGACTTCAATATAAGGCACTACAATGTATACGAGGGTAGTTGATAAAATAATCGTAACACTGTCACTTAGAATATCGCCACTGACATTTTCATATTATTTTACACCAAATACTATAACATTTACACGTAAATTACAGTGTATAATACACTTTCAGAAAAAACTGCATCGGCAGGATATAACAATTGGTAGCCCACATGCAGCGAATGGGGTAAAAGCATGAATAAAATCTATAGACATTCATATTTATCCATTCACTTATTGCTAAATATTGGTATTTCATTAACATGTATTCAGTCAAATGTCCCTATAATTTTTAAAAAACTTATTGTATTTGTTTTCTTTATTAACTTGCAAGTATACTATAGTGTACAATTAAATATCGTGGAGTGTAAAAATATACATGTTATAAAACTATATTTAAGTTATTTTCAGGCAAAGTTTGTTATAAAATCAATGGCTGACTGCGCAGAAAAAGATGTAATTGCCTTTTTAAGACAGTCAAAAATATCCAAAACAACAGACCAAAATCCCGTAGTAACATTTGAATTCGTATTAAAAAAGGACATCAATATGAATGATGTAAGAACTAACTTTCTAATCTTATTTAAGCTATTATTTTATACCAAATTTTTGACAATAAAATTCTAGCCTAATATAAATATATTCAGAATGTTTCTAGTTTAAATAAATAAAGCTAAGCTCATATTTTCGGTTGATGTGTCCTTTTACTAGTTATTATTGTGTTAATAATTCGTCGTAACCAAGTATGTCTTCCCATAGTATACCTGTGTGTGTGTGTGTCGTACACATTCTATAAATATCTGAATCTAATACTGCTAATACTGAACACTAACCACTACTCTATACAGGAAGATAAACAACACTTTTTAAAACCTATACATAAATTACTCTAGTCAGGAGCACATACTCAGAAATATTCACAACAAAACAAGTAAGAACTACTCGACTAGATATGGCTGTAGTGACTCAGTTGCATATTCTTTGTAGAGGAGGTACGTCAGATCAGCTTTCGTAATACATTTTCCCCAATTGAGTTTTCTAAATTTTTTATTTCGTTGTGTTTTGTTCAACATTTACTTATTATTAGAGGCCGGACGCATCAGGCCGAAATTACGAGGTACCTACCATATAAATATCCTATAACATAGCTAAGTACAACACGCAGTTATTCAATAGCACTATTCATTCGGTTAACCGCACATCTGTTTTTTGTCGTTGAATTGTGACGCAATTAATTCAATATTACAGCGAAATTCCTTTCTTCATGGGCGTAGATAGTAGCGTAAGGAGTTTTTATAATTTATTTTATTTATTAGTTTATATTTCGTAAGATAAATAAAGTACAGTGAGTTAGTTTCTTATTTTCATTATGTTAAAGAAACATAAGATCATTCACATAAATTGACAAAATCGAATGAAATGTTTTCCAAGTATTAATTTCAATAGTTGGAATTTTGCAAAAAGGCTATGAGGAAATATTGGAACAATAACGATTTCATTAAGTACATATTATTTTCCGACAAAACCACGTTTCCTATGTTCATCGCAATCCAAACGTTTCAAAGTATTGATCAAGGAGAAAATGTATTTATATCGCTCGAACTCAAGAATATCTACAAAAATTAAATGTTTATATTGATTTGTTAGGCAAACATAATCTGTCCGTTTTTCCTAGAATGAACTTCAAATGTTGCAGAAAATATCTACATCTGCGTAATTTCAGTTCTACGAAGTCTAGGAGATAAATATAATTTAATTCCAACTAGACGGATGTCCCGTTCATAATATTGTAACTGTCAGAAAATATTTGCATAGTATATTTGACAATAGAGTATTAATTATTCATTTCATTCATTAATATTCATTGGCCTCCTAGTTTATCTAATTTATTCTCCAACGATTTTTCTCTTTCTCTGGGATTATCTTAACACATCAATCTAATGCTTTTCAGATAGCAGGTTCAATTATGTAGAGGAATTACTATAAATTATATCAGCAACGTTGAACACAAAACAATTACAGACGTTCAAGGAAGCTCTTACGAAAGATTAGAGTATTCTTAGTTTGCATCAGGATATCGTTTTTGAAAATTTAGTGCAGTAGAAGTTTAGAATTCTGTTTGGGCTTTATTTTTTCTTACAGCAAAGATGTTCCTTTATATATAGCTTCCCTTATTTTACCTCAATTGCCTTTTCTTTTTAATTACCTACTTATTTTTTGTATTTTACGTTCTTTTTGAAGATTTTTTACTCATGTTTTCCCAGCACTAAAATTTGCTCAACCTTTTCAAAGTCAGATATGGACATAATGAATCTATAAATTCGAAATTCTCTTGAATTCTAATTACCGCTCAAAATTTCACTTGAAAAATTATAAATGTATTAGCAATCTATCCTTTACAGCTATACTAGGGTTTCCTTTTATATTTTGCAAATAGAACTTGAATAAAACAGTAGAAGTATTCTCCACAAAGATTAATGCACTTTTTCATTCGCTCGAAGCAACTCTGGAAGCAGTTATTCCTCTTGTCTGTTGTTACAGTCAAAATAGCGTTTTTTGAAAGTATCGACTGCTCCTTCTGACGACTGGAACCTTTGGAACCGTTCTTGGTTTTGCAAAAGGTAAAGAAATCGTTTGGACTTAGGTCGAGGCTTTACGGAGGATGGTGTAACAATTCGACGTTTTGTTGCGTTAAAAATTCAAATGTCTTGCGAGTTGTGTACGAACTTGCATTGCTTTGGTGGAGGATGATTCGTTGTTGTGGATTGGTTTCTCGGAGCTCAGCGATAACTTGCCGGAAACAAATGATTGTATATCAATCGACAGTAACAGTTCTTTGATCTTGTAGAGAAATTGTTTCCACATGACCTGCTTTCGAGACAAATGTCACGACCATCTTTTTGGAGACATTTCAAGAACGGATGACTGGCGTTTATTTTCTGGCTCGTATGAGTATATCCAAGATTCATCACCACTCACGATGTAGTACAGGTTTTTAGAGTTTCTTGCGCTGAAGCGTTCTAGAGTTTCTTGACACCAATCCACCCTACCTGTTTTCTGCTCTTTGGTCAACAGATGCGGTATCCAATGGAAAATTATTTTTTACACACCATTCTTTATTCATAATTTTTTCGAATTGAGGTCTATGAAATTCCCATCGATGCCTCAATTGCGCGATATGTTACATGTCCGTCTTCGTTTATGAGCTTGCGCATAGCATTAACGTTTTTCTGAGTGACTGCCGCTTTTGGTGCAGCTGCTCTTGGATTGTCGTTAAGACTATAATCCGTCCACATTCTAATTCTCCATACCAGCTAGAAATTGTTGACTGATGTGGTGTTTCATTACCGAAAACAGAAACAAACTCGGCGAGGCATTCTTGTAGAGATAATTGTCTTCGAATATTATAAAAAATTATTGCTCGAATTTTCACAGTTTAATTCCATTTTTCGAATAATTTGTCAAATTTGACAGTTCGTTGTAGCTACAACACTATACGTGTCGCACTGAAACATTGGATTTAGACTAACTGAAGATGGGGGTTAATTTTTAGTACTGACAGTTGATTAGTGGCCCCCACTATATCCCAATATGCATAACATAAAGGACATCCCTCGTAAATTTTAAAAACCTTATATTTCGATTTTTTTGTTTTTGTTAACACATATTTAGTAAAATACCCTTTAGCTTTAACAACCGCTGCACATTTTTTGGCATTGACTAGACAAATGTCTTACGATCGACTTTGTTAAATAAATCATTTCTATTTTTTACCAGGGTGAATCATTATGTCCGTGACTTTTTGAATTTCCCAAATTGCAAAGTTAATTTCGTGTACTCATTACTTTGTGGAAGAAGAGCTCTGCCTAGCAAGGCTAAGCTCTGCAGACTCTGCACTATCAGAATCAATGGTAAAAAAGTGGTTTACTGAATTTAATTGTAGTCGCGAAAGCATAAGTGACGCTGAACATTCTGGACGGCCAATTGACGTCACTACACTAGAAACAATTAATATGATAGTGGCCAGTCGGAGATTGAAAACATTCGAGATCGTAAAACCCTTAGGCATATCATATGACTCAATGGTTTCGATATTGAATAATCACTTGCGTATGAGAAAGCTATCCGCAAGATAGGTGCCGCATTTGCTCACAATTGATCACAAACACGATCGTGTTGCAACTTCAAAGGAGTGTTTGGCGTTGTTTCACGCTAATTTGGACAAATTTTTGGGCCCTTTTATAACCAAGGACGAAACATGGACCCACAACAATACACTCAAGACCCAGCAGCAGTCGAGAGAGTGTGTTTTTCTGAGCAAATCGACAGCGAAATGGACCAAGGTGGGTTTATCGAGCAACAAAGCCATGGTAACAGTCTTTCATGATTAAAAACATTCAATGACGAATATTACAGGAACTTATTGGACCAGTTCAACGATGATTTAAAGAAAAAAGGACAACATTAGGTCAAAGAGAAAGTGCTCTTCCATAAAGAAAATACGGGTGCACACGTGCATAATCGCCATGGCAAAATTTCATGAATTAGGCTACGAAGTACTCCCTCGTCCGCCATATTTTCCCGGCCTAGCTTCCAGTGACTATTTACTGATTCCAAATCGAAGGAAATGGCTCAGCGTGATTTGGCTCCAATGATCAAATTATCGCCCAAACAAACTCCTATTTTGAAAACTTCGATAAATCTTATAATTTGGAAAAGATCAAAAAGTTGAAGAAACGTTAAACAAAATGTATTTTACACAAAGGAGACTATGTTGAGAAATAGAACGTTTGTGTTTACGAAATAAAAATAAAAGAGCAATATTACTTAATTTCCACTTTATTGAGATAAAATATACATAACAATTGTTTCTAAATGCAATGCCTTTCTTAGATGGAGTTGTATTGCGAACTAAACCTAGCGGATGTTAACAAATTTAAACTTAAATTAATATTATAATGTCACATAGACATAATGATTCACCCTTATATATTGGTTTATGCTATTTCTGTTTTCACTCACTTTCTTCTGATCTGAACTCGATCGAGTTCAGATCAAAAGGGCCACTGGATAACTATTATATCATTTTGCAAAAGTCATTTGCAGAATGCAAGAGGTCGTTTTCATGTTGAAACTGCCATATGACAGTTACAAACATGACTCTTATCCATAATGGCATTTATCTGATATATGGCACCCATCAGTAGGCATGAAAAGGAGACGTATCTCATTATATTTCCACCTCCGTGATTTAATGACGTTCAGGTGTATTTTGGATAAAGTGTTTGTCGTTTCGAACACCATTCAATAATTTTTCCATCTAGAAAATGCAGATTAAATGTTATTTAGAACATAGATTTACTGTTCAATGGACACGAGTCTTATGGTCCACGCAATTCTATTTCATTGCGTCGCCTCTTTATTGTCTATATACGAGGGCGATCTGAAATGTTTCCGGAATCGGCAAGAAATCGCGCACGAAGGTTGAAGTGGATTCATTGGTTGTTTAAGAGTGTGTTTTGTGTAGCAAGTCAGGCGGTTTCGCAAAAATGGATTAAATCGAATTTCGTGTAGTGATAAAACACTCCTAGATAGCTGAGAAAACGGCAACGAAAATTCGAAATATTTTGCTAGAGATTCATGGCGGATCTACTCCATCATTTTCGACCATCAGCTTCTAGGTGAGCGAGTTCAAACGTGTCCGAACAAGCACCAGTGATGAACTACGCAGTGGACGTCCAAAAACCGCTACCAACCATGAAATGGTCGACAAGATTCATGATGTCGTGTTAGCCGATCGCCGATTGAAGCATATCCTACACGAAATTTTGCCTATGAAAAAGCTTTCGGCGCGATGGGTACTGCATTTGCTCACACCGGAGCAAAAACGAAATCAGGTGACCATTTCGGAGGAGTGTCTGGCAAGGGTCCAACGCAATCTAAGGGATTTCTTCATGCGTTTCGTAACTGTATAAGACTTGGATCTACCACTACATACCGGAGACCAAGGAACAGTCGAAGCAGTGGACTTTTCCGGTCGAATCGGCTCCGAAGAAATCATAAACCGTTCCATCGGCTGGAAAGGTCATGGCGACCATTTTTTGGGATTCCCAAGGTATGATCCTCATCGACTATCTGCAGAAGGGAAGGACGATCATGGGCAATACTACAGCGATTTATTTACCCGATTTGATGCAGTATTGAAAGAGAAACGGCCTCGTTTGCAGCGGAAAAAAGTTCTTTTTCACCACAACAATGCACCGGCTCATTCATCCCGCATCGTCGTGTCCAAATTGAATGAGTTGCACTACGAATTAGTCTTTCATCCTCAATATTCACCGGACCTAGCCCCCAGTGACTTTTTCCTATTGCCAAACCTGAAAAAATCGCTGGGAGGAAAGAGATTTGCCCCAAATGAGGAGGTCATCAAAAATTCGAGGAGACTACATCGAAAAATAAAAATAAAAAACCACACTAATACCGTGCTTTTCTTGTCGATTCCGGAAATATTTCAGATTGTCCTCGTAGATAATTCTGAGGATCCAACTTCAAAGAGATTATAGTAAATTTCAACTGCTGTAATAGAAGGATTTCGTGTTGTAACCATTTTGATGAGCTTATCCATGTGCCATGTTGTTTTTCGTGTTCGTGGTGTTCTTCTTATTTTTAAGTTACAATTATATTACAATTACAATTACAATTACATTATATACCATCTTTCTTAAAAAGTGTAAAGTTCAAGCAATTGCGCTTTGGGAGATTTGCCCTTATAATACATGTTTATTATAATTTTTCATATAGATTTCATCACTCTTAGATACTTTGTATAAATTACGATAGATCTCATAGAGATCTAATATATTTTACTGCATAACTCTTAAATTGTAACTAAATATGTTTTACTTTATTTTATGTTCTTGTATACTATGCATATCTACTGCAAGTGCAGTCGTAAGAATGCTTTCATAGCCATCGGATTAGATGTTCACAAGATTTGCAAAAATAATGAAAACATTTTAAATTTTTTTTGTGGTGCATAGCGGTCCGATGTCTTAAACTGAGAGCTTGGCCAAGTCCTCAGGATCACTTAGAGGTATAAAGTGTATATAAAGGATTGCATGGCTTTAATTCTACACCATCTCGTCGCAAGAAATGTTGACTTGACTTTCACTTCAACACCTCAAAATTTAAAGATAACTGAAGAGGATAACGATGCCGGAAAAAAGCTCTTACACGTTGGTTCGAATCCTAGACCTACTCACTTTCGTTGTCCGACGATCTTACTAGTTGCCCCGTTCAGCCGCTTTAATATTTATGGTTCTAATTTCTCCAAAAGAAGCAAATATAAAAAATTTTTTGGTTATACAGAGAGGTATGCTAATTATACGTCCGTAGCTGTGCATAATATTAGTACACTTTTACGTATCTTTTCATATACAACATGCATATCTTCGATAGGATATAAATCGTGTTGTAAATTTCAAATAAACAACGTATTTGAAACTACTAGTGACGTTTCAGTTAATTTATTCCAACTTTTATCGGATTTTAGTTAGATCATTGTATTTTTATAAACTAGCTTAAATTTTAATATGTGAGTAATATAAATATGTGAAAATTAGATAAAATTTCAAGATATGCTTAAAGTTATATATAGTTAAATAATGTGTATAGTTTTTTAGAAAACTGTTTTGAAATAAAAATATTTTTTCAAGACATATATCGTTGCCTCTACATCTAGATGTCAAAAGCTGGAAGCTCCAGACACTTGCATTACTTTCCAGGATTTTAAATCATTACAGACATGTAGAGTGATATTTTCTCCGGTATATACAGTAAACAAAGCTTTTGTCTGTGCCAATGTAACGGATTGTTACGTCAGAGCCGTAAGTAAAATTTTAAGCAAGTAATTACATATTTTTGCGTTGAACATTTTAATTATCATATTGGCAAATTAAGTCTTCTTAAATAATAGAACGCATATCAGACAATAAAAAGTAAATATCATTTAATATCATCATTAATTGATGTTTCAGACGCTTCTTGGTGAAAGATTTTAGTAACCTACTTAGATTCAATATTCAGAATAAAACACTTAGCTATATTTCACTAATTTTATTAGAATAACTCTAACGTATGTGTCGCCTGTTATGCCATTGCCAAAGAGATATCTTTAAATCTAACTTAATGAATGTAAATGTAAGACTTATATATACTTAACGCTCTTATGGGTAGGTGGGTGGTTAATTAATATTTACAATAGTATCCATGAAGAAAGTATTAGAGAAACCTGTGTTTTAGTAACTAACAAATTGTGTTTCTGTGCTTTTTGATTTCTAAAATTTCTAACAAATCTAATCTTTTGCTTTTTACTACATTATGTATTAAGTTACAACTATTAATATCTGGCAAGTGGTTGTGTTCTCTATAATGTTCAGAGAAACCTATGTTTTTGACACTATATTGAATTGATCTTGTATTGCTCCGCAATACATCCTTTAATATTTCTACCGCTTTGCCCTACATATAAATAGCTTCAAACTTTTTACATTTAATAGTATACCGTATGTAACTAGGGTGAGAGAACGGCGGGGAGGTAAACGATACTCCACCAGTACACTAGATAAGAGAGACGGTTATCGCGCCAGGCGTGATAGATGTGCAGGTGCAAGAATACACAACCAGAAAAAAATTATTTAACTCATATGTTTATTCTTTATCATACCATAGAATTGCGTTTTTATTTTGTTACGTTAGCAAACTTTTTATTTTTTTCGATGTAGCGGTTGTGCATCAGCATTTTTTCACATGAAACCCATATTACAGGTTTATGCAATTTACTAATATATTTTTTCTTTTCTTTGATGGAATTATGCGTCTGTTTTCTCAGAATATTTTAATTGTCTCTTCAAGTGCAGCATTTTATTTAGTTACGTTAGCATAGTTTTAGTTTTTTTTCATTTGTTTATATTTTCCTTGATGTAGCGTTTGTACATCACCGGAATTTAATTATGTATGCAATCACAGGTTTGTGCTATTTATAAATACACAGATTTTTCTTTCGTTTTGGTAGAATTGTGCGTTTGTCTTCTCTGAATATTTTTATTATTTTTTTTTTGCTGTACAACATTTGTGTATTTTTATCATTATTATCTACGGTGCAAGACCTCTCATCTTTGAAATACATCGTATACACATACGCAATACGTATTGTATACCACACCTACTCCTGACATATAATAGCTTATCTAATCATACGTATGTGTATATCACACCTACATCTAACCTATCCTTAAGCTGACCTATGCTTATCCAATCAAATGCTACACTATACTTCAATAAACATACCGGAGAAGTAAAGCGGCGGAAACGCGTCTTGCGCAGCAGTGTCGTTTATCTTATCTAATTTATCTTATCTAATTTGTTGTTGTTGTTTAACATTGTACTTAATTTTATTTTATTAACCCATATTATCTTGATGTCTAATTTTCTTAATATTTTATTATATAAGGTCCTCAGTATTTATTAATATGTGTGGTGCTCTATGCAGCTATGGAATGTTGATATTTTTGGTTTTAGTGATTTGTTTGCTTTAACGTGTAGTAAATGTAGGTTTTAATAAAGTTAATAAACGCACAGTTGTAGTAAGAGAAAAGAATAAACAAACTATTTTCTTTACAATGCATCAGGATATAGTTTATTGATATTATTGTACATATACACATACAATATACATAAAATAAACAGTCTTTCAGCAGGATATTAGTGCATGGAACACAAGCAAATTAACACTCTTGCTAATGAATTTTACCGTGAACTTATCGTTAATTTCGTCTCTTCTTTGATTTAGAAAACAAGAGTTATTCCTACTAAATAAACTGCCGTAATTATCACCTCATGGTTGATGAACGCTATCCAATTATTGACTGATGTACATAACAAGAATACCAAGCCACGAACACATTCCCTAGATTAATTTTGACAAAGAATAGAACAAAATGTTCAAAGTGTGTAAATTATTAAGCATTCGACAAGATCGTATTATAAACTATAAAGACTTAGATACTGAAAAACATGTGCTAATTATACATGGGGTAAATAACTACTGACACATAAAACACCTTAGAGTCTAGAAATTGTCATAACCTCAAAATTGTGTTATATAGTAATGGAACCACCTAAATATCTGTTAAATTAAAAAAGATATTGTAACGAAATTTTAGACACGAAAATTAGGTATGAAGAGACATCATTTGAAGTATTTTCTAACTATACAGAGCTTAAAAAGGTAGCGTATTCGAGTTATACTTTTTCAAATTGAACGATCTGAATTTTTTTACATTTTGGGTTTCTCTTCATTAACACGATTTCATCAAGCTTGGGTTTTAAAATATTTTGTATTTATTACTTGGTGAGAAAAATAAAATAAACTAACTGGTCAAACAAACAAAGCTAAATTTAATTTAGAAGATTTTCAAAATGGGTGCCACCTACTTCTTGACAGTGAGCCAACCTGTCTGTAAATTATTTTCTAACCCTCGCTATGATATCTGGCGAAATGCTTCCTATCTCTTCATTAATTCTTTCAGCCAAATCTTACAAATTTCTAAGTTGGATAAAATACACTTTCTGCTTTAGATAGCCCTACAAGAAGTAATTTATTAAATACTTCAAATGATGGCTCTTTGAGTATTCAAAAAATGTAACGTACCTACTAAAGTTATACTTTTTTTAATTGAACGCTCTGCATTTTGTTACATTTTGGGATTCTCCTCGATCACACGATTTCAACAAGCTATATATATATATATATATATATATATATATATATATATATATATATATATATATGTTGTAACTGGATTCCGGGTTTTCTTCCGCGTTTCCACTGGTGCTGGTTTCTGGACTAGTCCAGAAACAAGAACCGGTCTTTACAAAGACCAAACAGTGGAAAAGCGGAAGAAAACCCGGAATCCAGTTACAACACATCTAATACCCGCGGAAACATGAAAGAAAACATATATATATATATATATAACAATTGATAAATTATTGGAGTTTTTCGGCTTTTATATGAAATATTTACAAATATCAAATTAGAATGTATGTAATTGCAGAGTAAGTGGGGATGTAAACATTGCTGTCTACAAATTACAAAGCAAATCATACGAAATTTTTTTAATTGAAAAATATGGTCTACGTTGGGACTCGAATCCAAGTCTACAGCTTGGCGGGCTGTCGCTTTTACCACTAAGCCACAATAGACCCAGGTTCAAGCTATTTAGAAATGCATTATAAAGTAACAGTGTTAATGAATCAGATGCCAGTTATTGAATGTAGATGTCAAGTTGAAAGCAGAAGTCAGTTTTGAAAGCTCATGTCAGTTTTGATAGCAGATGTCAGTTAGTGAAAGCAAACGTCAGTTAAGGAAAGCAGATGTCTGATTTGAAAGCAGGTGTCAGTTATGAAAGCAAACGTCAGATTAGAAAGCAGATGCCTATTTTGAAAGTAGATGTGAGTTATTGAAAGCAGATGTCAGTATTTTGAGAGCAGCATCTGCTCTCAAATATATAATATGACTCGAAACGTTAAAATGAGCATTTTTATTTGATGAATAGTTATCAAGCCGAATTCCAAGAAATAATTAACTATTTATATATATATATTTCAGAACGGATACTACATTAAATCTGAAATTAAGATATAACGTATAAAAGTGCAAGTAAAAATAAAGCTATTTTCATGTTCTCGTTTCAGGGTACTTACAAGGGCAATAACTGTGTTATGGATACAGCTCACTTTAATTTTATACCGCTGGGCAATTTTTTCTGGAAATTCAGGATGCAAGTATTCTTTAAAGGTACAAATAAGTTAGCAGCATGTTATAATATAATAATACATTCTACATAATCGCATGATAAGAAATGCCACGTGGTGTCAATTAAATATGCACAATTACTTAGATTGTATTGTGTATGAACTTTTAAAGCACATGTATGTAATAATAAAATAATTTCTTCATTCAAACCTGAGATTTTGCAATTTCTTTTCTAAAAACATAACCTAATTCTTCGTGGCTTTGTTTTGCTTTGTTGCCAGTACAAGTATTATTGCCGAACCAGATTCTACTATACTTTCACGATAAATTTTAACAGTTTCGTAATAGATTTAAAAAGTTTGATGTATGCTGGAAAGCTTAATTTTCCAAATACAAAAAAATAGTAGATATCTTGAACTGATAGTAGCGGATTTACAGAATAGTTATTTCATTTACATTAAAATAAATCTACGGGTTTTGCTAGAAGCACATGGTTCTCACTCGTCCAAACATAAATGCCTGATTGCCTACTATGCCGCTAATGCATTGACAATTTCTTTTTAAAGTTACACGTAGGAAAAATATATGTGTAATAATAATAAAAGAATACAAAGGTATTTTTAATAATATAAAATATTATTAAAAATCTGGTGTGAAAAACACAAATACAGGTTCACTATTAATATTTTTTGTGAACGTGTCTGAACATATCCCTCCCCAGAAACGCAGATACGTATTTCGCCTTTCTACAGGCTCATCGGTACGCCCCTGCTGGAGAAAGAATATCTTCAGACACATTCACAAAAAAGAACCACATCGCCATATCACAGAAATTATCCAGACCGAGCGTAGAAGTAAATTCAGCGTAAATTCATGTATGTTTTAATTATTCTGATAAAAAAAAGAACCCGGTATATATTCAACAACCCTTAATATTCAATAACACGTATCTTCATTATCAATTCTTTTACAAAACTTTGTAATCTAGGTGTGATATTTCGCACGCAACTGTTATAAATGAGTATTATTACCAACACAAGTATAACTTCTACAGCTGACACAATTTAGAAAAGTGGATCTCTCTTCATCTTCCAAGAAAATCGGAATAGAAACTATTTTTTCTTTGCATCTACTATACTTCGCGGTTGATTGGGGTAAAATAATATATTCCTTGATATAGTCATTGCTCTCATGTGACAGGAGAAACCTCCGCTAGGGGTAAAAATCTTCCCTTGTCGTCACTTTTGCCTTGCTGCACTCTCTACCCATTACCGCTACATGCGTCCGTAATAAAATTCGCTTTCATGAGGAAAAAGACCGACCGTCGGAGGCCGTGAGCCGAATAATGCGTGCGTGTCCAACTCCGATTACGCCCTCTTTTTCCCTCTTTAGAGTAAATCAGGACCAAGAAGGAAGGAGGAGAAAGAAGAGGTTAATGCGCTTATATGTGAGAGAAACGGTTTCCCCTTCTTTCAGTTCCCGCATCTCCCACATAGACTATCTCCTCGGCTCCAGAGAAAGAAAATCTTGCGAGTAAAATTGTCCGGACTGGTGCCATTACTGGAACTGTCGCTCTTGGAAGTGGGAACTAACGCACTTCGGTTCCTTGACACGTCGCAAAAAATTATGTTACATCCCAGGAACGTGCTTGGAATCAGTCGTATTCAAAAGAGAGGGAATCGCGGTTGGCAAACAACGCGACAGAGAAGCCCTAAGAATAGCATGAAATCGTAGTATATCAGATCAAATGCTTCAGTTAATATTCTCATTTTGCGTTACTCTGTCAAAAAGGAGAATGAATGGAAAATAATAAAAGGAATGTCAACATTACAGTCCGATATTCTTAAACATTTATAACGGTATAACGTGAGACTAATATTGATTATATTAACAACTTAATAAAATTTTTAACAGTAAATATAACTTTTGTAATATTCAACTTTTAGTTTATAACGGGTCATATATGTACAGGGTGGCCCAAAATGACCGAAGGGGTTTTAATTCCTTATAACTTTTTTATTATAATTTTTTTTTTGTTTTCAGTATTTTGTAAAGAAGACTTGGGGAATTTAAAATGGAACAGTACACAATTGAACAACGTGCCAAAATCGTTGACCTTTATTTCTCAAATCAACGATCCAATGCGAGATATAATTTTTTTTTAAATATTCTCCATTAATATACCGTATTTAAAATAAAAAAAATTGAATAATTATGTCTTAAATAAGAAGTTATAATGAACTCAAACCCCTTCGGTCATTGCGAGTTATAATTTTTCATAATTAAATTAAAAATATTCTCCATTATGAAAATAAAATAAAATTAAACAATAACTTTGTTATATATACCACTTTATTGAATTATTTTATTGATTTATTAAATAAAGTGGTATATATAACAAAGTTTGTTTTATTTTATTTTATTTTCAAAATGAATTACCACAAAGTTACGGCTACCAGTATTAATATTCTCCATTAATATACTGTATTTAAAATTAAAAAAATTTAATAATTATGTCTTAAATAAGAAGTTATAATGAACTCAAACCCCTTCGGTCATTTGGGCCTCCCTGTATTATTGTTTTATTATTATACCGGGTGTATTTTTTAACTTGAAACTATCAAATATCTTGAAAAATAAGCAGTTCACGAAAAAATGTCCAGATTTAAAATTTAATAATTCATTGGACGAAATACATTAGTGCAAGAATTAGCCCTTCTCTCCTTTTATGTAGGTGGGGCGGGGATAACTTTGAAATCTTCAATAGGGACCCGTATATTTTATTAGAGATTCGAATTCTACTGGAAAAAGTACGTAGGATTTTTCTGAAACATTTTTTTCATGATAGATGGCGCTGTAATCGATAAAACTATTTTTTTTTCAATTTCTCGCACTGAGAGCTTATGCATACTATTCAGCAATACGTGTGCAATAAAAAAATATGTTTTCTTTGTAAATAATCAAAATTAGTGTTAGAAAAACTTTATTCACTTTACAAATTTCGAATAACTTGAAAAATGTCACCTTGCTGGTGAATGAATTACTTTTGGCATAACCCAACAACAACGACGTGTACGTAGTAGCACCTTGATTAACCTGAGTATCCTCACCTCTCACGTATCAGGGTGCTTCATTTCATGTAAGTCCGTTCGCCTCTCACTTATCAGAGTGCTAGATTTCCCCTCGCCTCACTATCTTTCAATTGAAGTAAGTGCTCAAAATGATGGCCCTCGATATCAATGTACTTATTGATCTGCATTTCAAATGAGTGTAGGTAGACAACTGAGAAGTGTATTTTCTTGAATTTCGGCACAAGCGTTTCTGATTCGCTAAATCATATTTTCGCGGGTTGTTGGTACTTGATTGTAAAGTTTGCAATCGAGATAACCCCATACAAAAGAAATCTGGCCAAGTAAGATCTGGTGATCTAGCAGACCAATTTACTGAACCAGTTCTACCGATCCAGCGATCCAGCTAGCAATTAATTTTCCAAAATGTCTCAAGTACATTTCATCATTCAAGTGGCCCTCAATAATGTGGGCGCCAATGACTTTGTTCCCAATTATTCCACACCTTGCAGTCCAGGGGCGCTAGTGTTCTACTTGGCAAAGCCAGTGCGAATTTTCAACACTCAACACAGTAATGTATATTGCGTCGATTAACCGTTCCGTGGTTTGTGAAAGACGCTTCGTCGGAGAACAACACGTAACGAAAAAAATTGGGGTTTTATTGTAATTTTTCACGTGCACACTGACAAAAAATTACCCGATTTTGGAAATCAACCCCATGAAGATCTTGATGTAAAGGATATGGATGATATTTATGACATTTTCCAAGCACTGGTGTGGAACAATCCAGAATCACAAGCTATTTCTCTTGTGCTAACATGAGGAATAACAGCCACTGCAGCTAATAGGGCGACACTTTCATGAATTGTTTGATAGTCCGGTAAAATGAAGCACGTGACCGAATCCTATCCGAAAAACGCTGAGTGTAGACATTAACAGCATTATTAAGTACAGTTAAATACTCCATTCTGTAGTAAGTACTATTAACAGTGTAACAGAAACAGGTCTTTTACTTTTCGAAATATTCTTCGAACTGAGTAAAATAAGTTGTTTCTTAAAGTAATTTCTTTCTTTTGTACGTTAAATATATACATTAAAAAAATTATTTTCAACATAAGAAATAGTATTAAAAGAAAAATACGTTTTATTTTTATTTGAAAGCATTCCGATAAATCATGAGCGAAAGGGATCGCGTTGACCAAGTATGTGAAGAAGGACGCTCGTTCCTGGGTTATGATACTAGTACTTTCTTGATAATTCAGTTTTTGTGGTATTATTTTTATTGAAAATGAATTGCAGAATCATATGCATAGGTTCTCAGTGCGAGAAATTGAAAAATAATGAATTTCATCGATTACAGCGCCAGCTATCATGAATTGAAAAAAAATGTTTTTAACAAATTTGAAGTACGTTTTGCCGTAGAATTCGAATCTGTAATAAAAAATACTGCTTCCTATTTAAGATGCCAAAGTTATCCCCGTTCCACCTATATAGAGGGAAAGAGAGCGACTAACTCTACCACTAATGTATTTCCACTATTGAATTATTCAATTCTAAATTTGAACATTTTTTCGAGAACTTGCTACCTACGCGAGCAGCAAGCGCAGCGATGGCGTCTGAAGATGGTCGATAACTAACAAAACGGTAGTTGTATCGCACAATGTCTGGGAACTTCTATTTTCGGTGTATGCTCTTAGTCATTGGAGACGGGTGTGGGTGATTATAATAAAAGTTAGAAGGTAGCGCCACTCAGTTTTGCTTACGGAAACTCAGACTGAAAATTGAGGAAAGAGATTGCGCGATCTTCGGCGCATGCGCATACAAACTACTCAAATCTCACGCATATACTTACTACGTACTATTACCAAAGTGCTGCATAAAATACCTGAAAGAAATCTCTCAAGGGATGTGCCAAAGGCAAAGAAAAAAACTTAGGAACAATTAATTCGTATATTCACGATCAGAAAAATTAATATGTATAAATAAAAAAAAGAAAGTAATATATTTAAGCCTTGACTAACAAAATAAAGAAAATATTGAATTATCTATTGTTATTGTATATGTATATTCCAACTGTATATCAAAAGGTAATAAAAATAATATCCATACGTAAACCATAGACTAAGAAATTGCGTAAAAGAAAACAGTTCGGAAAATATTAATCTCTTAACAAGTCAAAATAAATGAAACTGATATAAAACTTAATGTAATTACAAAAGTTATACTCAACGTAGCTTTTCCTTAGGTACCCCAGAATCAACTTCACAATTTAGTACAAACAGATATAGCGATAATAAATATTTTACAAAATACCACAAATGATTTTATTTTAAATTGAAAATTATTATATCTCAAAATGCGTCGACAAATATCGTACAACATGAAGCTGGGCATGAAAAAAAAACATTTATTTTGGTTTCAAATGTGGCAATAAGAAGTTGCACGATAAAGAAATAAGCTACAAAAATAAAATTAAAATAAAGTGAATATGACACAAAATTAGATTTTTTTTTTCAATTATAGGAAAAGTTAATTTTGCATTAAAATGCTGAAGAAATATATTAATCTTGAAAAATGATTTTTAATTTGGAATAAATAAGATAGATTGAATTACTATGAGTCGAGCTCTAAAAATGCTACGTAATTTAATTACAGTAGGGTAAGAAAGCAAAAATAAACAAATTATCCAATGAAATTAGATTACACAAAAAATATTAATCATGCGAATTACTTGATTTCCTAAATTCGTCCTCCTTCGCGAATAGTAAATTATTAGCTCCCTTTTCAGAGGAATACTCGCTACGATTCAGTGTTTTCTTGCCTGGCTTAATGTGACCAGATAATTAGGTAATTATTCACGTGATTGATCCAGATGTTCTAGGCTGTAGCGCTTCGTCAGAGAAACTATTTCTTTCCGTAGTTGCTAACGACAAAATTGGATGTTCCCAATACATTTGTACACTTTTTCGCCTTAAGCGTTAAACAAAACGATATATCGAAAAGCCGTTACTAAGCTTTCGTTACTGAAGATTTTCACTACGTAGTACCCGTAGACGTATTTAAATGATTCGCAGACAGATTAAGATACCGGTACTTGACAATAAACAAGGAAAACTATAAATGGAAATTAAAGTGTAACAAACTGCTTTCTTGCGATATTTGAAAGTTTCAAGTTAAAAAAATATATGTTCTATTGTATCAATATGATTTAAAGGATGTGGTTATTATTTACATACCTTTAATGAAACATTAAAATGATTTCTTACGAAATGTTTATAGTAATAAGTAGAGCTGGCTAATATCGCCATAGAGGCAGTGGTGATGGTCTGACAATAGGTAGTGGGGCAGCGTTGGTATTATAACCTTCAATATTTCTTCGATTCTGTACGAGATCTGCTGTATATACATGTATGCTGCCGTAAGTACTGTTCCGTAGTACTACCAACCAATGTCGGATACTGTTAAAAACTTTATAGCAGAAATGCCGTCTAAAGATCTATTAAATTCTTTCAAAGATTATTTTTAATATGCAAGTATAACATCCCTAGAAGTAGAACGGTCATTTTCGGCATTAAAAAACATTTATTCCGCACGTCATACTAGCTTGACTGAAAGAACTGTGGAAACATAACTAATTATTGAAATATTTAACAAATGTTATCTACCATGTGATTTCACGGAAGACTCGTAATACGGTAAGTGTGCACGTTTTGTTATTTATTTCTTATCATTTATGCAACCGCCACTGACTGTTGACGCAAATTCTCCAGCCCTAGTGATAAGAATATTTGGTAGCCGTCGATTTTTAAAACGCAGAAATTAAATCGAGAAATTCTCAAATGTTGAATATAAATAACACAATTCTATAAGAGAACAGGAATTTTGATAGTTTAGATGAAGACTAGATTTAGAATAGTTTCTGAGGAAAGTAAAAGAATTATGGAAACCATTATGACTTACACGCGAAAGCACATGTAATATATTTGGATCAAATTACAAAAGAAAGATTTTACGTAGAGTTAATAAAAGAACAACCTTAAATATCTTGGTTGCTACTTTTAAAAAGGAGACAGTATTATAGTTTGAGGTTCATCGTGTGGAGTCGAAAATTTAATTTTTCAGAAGGTAGGATGGGTCGATTTTAATGTGTGTAAACATAAGTATACTTTCCATATGTACTACGACCGATGGTAATCTTTTGCAATCGAAAATGAGCATATATACTCGTACCATAACGACAAGTGAATCCGATAGTAAAAGTCTAGATTTTGGTTTGGACATACGCAAAAAACATTGCAATGAGTTCGTGTTATAAAAACAATTAACTTGTGACAAAGTGTCTCAAGTATCAACTTATAACAATATTTTTGAACATGAAAAGTGTGAAGCGCAACCCTAAACTATGAGATTGTTCTTAACAATATTGGCATTATGCTACCCTACGACCAAATGTGTCAATCTTATATAGTATATACTTAAACATGTCAAACACATGAATATAAAAGTCAGGCCATAGGATGTGCTGGACTTAATTTTAAAATGAAACGCACTTAATTATTATGTAATTGGACAACGGATTTATAAAGTAGATATGTTGAGATTTATTATTCAATATAATGTCGGTCAAATGGCTGTCGTGGCTTTGGTGGTATACTCTAATATTTTTGATTAAATTTTTAAAGACTTTTCCTCAATTTCAGCAATAACGAGTTAGATATCTGGGTTCAATTCAGAAATGTGGTTTGTGTGGTTTTGGGCTATCAATTATTATCAGCATTTCTAGAAATCACATCACCAGGAACACGTCTCAATAAATCGATTGTTTTTTCCACTGTGTAACATGCTGCTGCTCCTATACAACATACTACCTAGTTGACTTACTAACTCACTGAACAAACACGATTGGCCTGGAGATCATCGGTTGAGATGCTAACTCAGTTAAAAGGCGAGCTAGAGAAAGGTTCCTTTTAAATAATAGGCGCCACCTTGTTTATAATCTCAAACCGGTATAGCCAATACAGACGCTGCCGAAAGTAAGCTAAATAATTCACAGGTAATACGTGGACAAATCTTAACATAACAATAAAATGCCAAATAGGATAACAATAACAAAATGTGATTTATTATAACAAGTAAGCATCTATGTTGAACAATACAGCAATAAACATAAGAAATATAATATTGAGAAATAACAGCAAAAATAATGTAAAGATCTGAACATGGCTCACGAGCCACAATTAATAATGAATTAAACGTAAAAAATTACAAATAGCAGTGACCAACTTGCTTAATGAATACAAAAGTTATATAAATCAAATTGAAAGGAAAGGTAATAGATTGATACTGAGTTAATGACTCACCCAATAGAGTAATTTTTGACTTAAAGAATAATAATTCACATTTAATATGCATAAGAAAAGCAAAAAAGCTGGAGTTTAAATTGGAATGAAGTTATGCTAATAAAGTTAAACGCATAAAAGCTATAAGACCAAAAGCAGTATGGTCTGCGAATAATTCATTAAATCATTAATAATTTAGTTGCATGTTTAATCTGGTTGATATATAAGTTGGTAATTTATCCAAAGATCCTTCGAAAAATCTCACAATAAGATTCTTACAGACTCAGTATTAAAATTTATATTATTAAATATTCAAAAAAATCCGTTTACAATTTAAAATCGTAATAAGGAAGATTACAGAATGAAAATATAATATAAATTTTAACCATACATTGGTCTATAATATTCCACAAAATTATAATCAATATTTGAAATTCAAAAATATATTTACGAAAGCAACAGCGAAGTGAAGAAACTTTTTGGCAAGACGCTAGTACGAGGACAACAAAAGGGTGTCCTCAAGGAGGCGTATTATCACCGCTACTATGGACTCTAGTAGTGGATAATCTCCTTAGGACATTAAATTACCAGGGAATATGGACCCAGGGGTTCGCCGATGACATTGTCATAGTGTCCCAGGGGAAATTCCCGAGGACAGTGACGAGCATCATGCGAAATGCTCTGCGAATTGTAGAAAGATGGTGCCTTGAGGAGGCATTAACTGTCAATCCTCAAAAAAACAAGTTGGTAGCCTTTACTAACATGAGAAAACTAAATGATCTGGGCAGCGTAAGGCTGTTTGGACAAGAGTTAGAACTAACCAATGAAGTGAAATGTCTAGGCATAACACTTGATGCGAAACTGAATTGGAGCAGACACCTAGTCAAAGTGGCAGACAGGGCGGCGCAGCTCTTCTAGAGATGCAGAATAGCTGTTGGCAAGACCTGGGGACTAAAACCAAATGTGGTACACAGGTTGTAATACACAGAGTAATAAGACCAACGATTAACTATGGACCAGTTGTCTGGTGGAGGAGGACGGAGCGGACATCGTCGTTGGGGCTCCTCACGACTCTCCAGCGACAGGCCCTGTTGGGAATCACGGGAGCTATAAACAGCACGGGAACCGCTTCCATGGAGGCCATCGTGGGTCTCCCTCCGCTGGAACTATTTGTAAAGGCGGAGGCAATGGCTGCGATGCTAAGGCTGAAGGCCAATGACGTATGGTGTCCTAATAAGGTTGTAGGGAGTCATACAGATATCACAGGAACTATATTGGAAGAGCCGATATTTCAAATGCCGGCGGAAAGTATGGCACCTGAAATTATGTTTACAGCTAAGCTGAACATATTTATACCGACTAGGGAACAGGCAAAAAGTCGCTCGATCGATTGTGGTGCTGGCACCTGGTACATAATGACTGATAGTCAGGCACCTATTAAAGCCATTATGAATCCATCTACCATGTCTAAGCTGGTTAAATATTGTAAACAGTTCCTCAATAAACTGGCACAAGACAATACTGTGTCGCTAATATGGGTGCCAGGATACGAGAGAATTAAAGGCAATGAGATAGCCGACGAGCTGACCAAAGAAAGTACTAATAGGAACTTCATAGGACCAGATCCTGTATGTGGAATCACTAAGGATTCCCCTAAAAGGGAGATCTGGTTATGGCTAGAAAAAGAACATAAAAATAAATGTAGGTTAACGGAAGGTCAACTCCATACCAAAACACTACTAAGGGAGCTGGAGGGAAAGTTTTCAGCCAACCTAATTCGTAGTAGCAAAAAAGAAATTAAAATAATTACCGGGTTAATAACCGGACATTGTCCTTTAATGAAGCATTTGTACAGCATGGGCTTGGTTAGCGAGGCCTGATGTAGGAGATGTGAAAAACAGGAGGAAACTAGCCTTCATGTAATATGCACGTGTGAGGAACTGAAGGAACTCAGACAGAAATATTTCGGGAGAAATCTATTGGATCCTTCGAGTGTACTCAAACTTCCCCTGAGGAGGATAGTGGCTTTTATCAAGGACACAAGACTAACAGAGTGGAACCGAGAGATCTATTGAGGATAGTACAAAGAGCAGTGTGCTAAAGTGCCTGGACGTGCTGGCGTCCAACCCAAAACAGAAGAGAAGAAGAAGAAGACGCTAGTACGTTAAGGTAAATTCGACCAGCTTATGTAAGCAAAATTAGGGTTATCGATTGCCTTTAAATTACTCTAAAAAAATCTGACTTTCTCTAACTTAAGAGACATATTTTACATGTAACTATGAAACTAAAGCAAGAATCTTGCAAGCCGATTTTTGGACGAGGAATTTTTTGAGCCACGAAGAGCCCGAATGCTTACACTTTCTAGGTTTCTCTTTAATCTCTGGATCGTAATAATTCACTTGTATATCAATCATGGCAACAAGTCGATCCATAAAGTTTGATAAATCTTCTTCAAGATTTTCTACAGCGATATATATAGACCAATAAAGCTTACATATGAGAATACGCAAATCGTAATGAATGATGTGAAACACACGCTCATAGGAAACGCACAATGCTTTTGCAATAGAATTGATCCCAGTTTGTCGATCTTCTGCAATGAATGCTTTGACGAGTGGTCACAGAAATTGGTGTTCCAGAGTGGTGCTCATCTTTAGCATTTGATCTGCCTCTCTTAAGTAGCTTATAATAGTGGCACATGATGGTTTATATCATATCAGAAAAAATTTCTTTGCCTGATAAATCTTTTAAAAATATACTTAATAAATGACCGAAACTCGTCTTTTTCAAAATCTAGCTTTTCGTCATACCGTTTACAAAAATTTTAAATTTTGTAACCGTTCAACTTAAATTTGACAACTTATTTATAAAAAATCATAATTATAATTAGAGCAATCATATTTAATTTTGTTTATTAGAAAGTTTTAAGGATAACTATACCTATATCTAATACTATATATTCCCATTCTACATTAATACTTCATGTCAGAATGCCTACACTTTCTTAGTAAATTGCAATAAAAATTCTGACATCCAAGTCTTAATTTATTACATTCATTATTCACACGAATTGCATCTTTACGTTCATTATACTACATATAATAGCTAATACTAGACGTTAAAATACTTGGCAAATGTAGGTGATAAAGTAAAGTTATGACGCTTTCCAGTCATAAAATATTTCGCACACTTATCATACCGACATTCACACCTGTACATTAGAAAATCGCATTTCTCTGGTCTTATCTATCGCGTCCAGATACCTAAAGAGAATTATCGAAGATGCCTTGCGTCGTTGGCATTCCATTGTTTCTTCCCAGAATCGAACCTTGTATTAAAATGGTTAATAGCGCTAACATTCGAGGGTAGTAGATCACAGTCGGTGGCGTTTTTGGTCTTGAACAACACGATCTTGAGGCTATAATTCAATTTCAGTCTGTACGTAAGCAGTAATTTCGTACTTATATTAATCGCCCACTTCTAAAACTCATAAATGAATATAATTCTTTTCGCGTAGTTTTTTTCTAAATATAAACAAAGTCTAATAATAGATCATAAGAGTTTATTGCAAGTAACTCCGTTTGCTCAACTAACGCTTACTTGTATCACTCAATAATTTTTTTCATACATCGAAAATGTTTGGTTTAACACAATTATAATACTACACTCATGGATAAAATTATCGAATATTTTTTGTTATCTCTATTACTCAAATATAATTTTAAATTATCGCCGTAAAGTTATATATGTGCTGATGTTATTGATCTAGTAGTTGAATATATTCAATTGCTTTAAAATATTTTGAGGCTTAATTTATTTTAATGATTTTTAATGGCGTATATTGTCTATCAAGCGATACGTCATTTAAAAATTCCTCACTTAATTTAAGAATTAACGTGAATTAACTTATTTGTGGTGAAATTAAGTAAGTGTTAGTGATTTTCGTTTGTTGCTTCCTCTTAAAAACAAGCTTTATGCCACCAGTGAGCTACTGCAGTGAAGCTGAAGCGGCACAAATTGTAACTCTGTATGACAAAGGATATAGACAAAAAGATATCAATCTACAGTATCGAATATTTTTAAAACATATCAAGAGACTGATAATTTAGTACGAATACCAGGACAAGGGTGCAAAATGTGCACAACAGCAATTGATGATCGTTTCTTGACACTAAATTCTACACGAAATCGCACATTGACATCCACATATCTCAAAAATGAGTTACTAAATGACATATTAATGTTAGTTCGAAAACGGTTAGACGAACACTAAAAGAAGTAGGTTTAAAGCCAATACGGCCGCCAAAATTCCATGTCTTCTCCAAAATCATAAAACTCGTGGGTTACAATTTGCCAGAACACATGCTCAGTGGAATATCGAGAATTGGAAAAATATTTTATTCACTAATGAGACTAGAATCAAATTATGGAAGCCAGATGGGCGAAATCATGTCTATATAAGAGTTGGGGAACGGTAAACCAGCTGCAATCTAATACAAATTGTTAGTTTTGAAAGTGGTGGCATAAGGTTTTGGGGAGGCATGAGTTGGGATGGACGCACCGAACTTGTGGAAGCCAATGGAAGTATAACTAGTGACTGGTATATCGAAAACGTCTTCCAAGATCATGTTTTGACATATGTAGGCCGCATTGGATACGACAAATTCGTACTTATGCACGATAACGCTCGACGATACACACAGCTGGAATAGTGACTAATTACTTGGACGCAGCTCAGATTCAAAGATTAGATTGGCCACCGTATAGCCCAGACCTGAATCCCATTGAACACCTGTAGGGTCAGCTAAAACGCCGTTTACAACAAAGAAATCCTGTTCCAAATATAATAGAAAAACTTCGATTTGCAACACAATATGAATAGAACGCAATTCCTCAAGAATATATTCAAACTCTAATTGGTAGCACGTTGAGAAGGATGCAAGCAGTAATTACAGCTAGAGGTGGGAATACTCGTTATTAACTATGCTCTTATTTCAATAAATCAAAAGACTAGTATTTGCTTAACCGAGTTGCATTTAAGTTTTATAATAATTCTCCTAAATTTTCATAAAATTTATCATTGATTTAATGATTTTCTGCTAATTAAAAATTAATATTCCTTAAGTAAACATTAAAAAATAAACTATTTTTTCTTGTATAATGTTTTTCTTTAATTAAAATCTATATATACTAAAAAAATTGAAAATTTAATATATTCAATAATTTTGTTCATGAGTTTATTAAAGCAAAACATATAAATATATTACTAACTGCAATGTAATGAATCTGATACAATGCAATACAAAACGTAACAGTAATTGTATAAATGGTAACCACGATTCGCCTGCAGTACTAGAGAGGTGACATAATGTCAGGGTTAGCACGTTTCTGCGTTGCCGTAATATAACGTGCCTTCAAAAACTTTCCTCATTAGAGACTACCATACTCATTCCAAATTATACGTTTGTAACAGATTACATGCACTGTCACCAACAATTATCAAAAAGCCTGGCCATCTCTAATGAGGAGAGTTTTTGAAGGCACGTTACTTCGCATAGCGAAAAATTTATCATCATCCTGGATCTCAGTAACCAGTAAACCTTTCTTGATGCTTCTTTTTTTAATAAATATCAAATATACATTATAACTGACATCTGTCAGCATTTTTCACGAAAATACACTGGGGCTCCGCTAGGGCACCTTCAACGGTATAAGTATAAGTTACATAAAACCCCAAGTTTAAATCCTTGTAAATCATTCAATTTTGAAACTAGAGCGTCGCAGGTGGTACCAATTGATTCCTTTCAGCGAGATATACTTAGGTAATGGCTTGACTATGGATAATTACGAACACGTAGAAAAGATTATTTAAGAAAGTGCAGAAATGGGTCTTTGCCTCCAATTTTTTTTAATAGAAATAGATACTGCTCGACGGCGTATGATTTTCAGGATCTCCATAATCGATAGCGTTGGAGATATTTTTTTCGTATTTATAAATTATTAGCGTAAAGAGATATATGCAAACATATGCAAATTTTGAAGGTAAAGTTCACCCAAATGAAGAATCCTGGCTATTTTAAATAAATGTCCGAAAATTTTTCTAAGCAATCTGCATTATGTTACATATTGCAATAAACTAATTCTTGTCATCTCTGAAAAATTTCACTAGCTTCGTCCTGCTATGTTTAAATTTTTCTTAAATAATTTTCTTTATAAACTTATTTTATGATTTGAATAATATTGAAATAAAATACTACATTGGAGATAATTATATATGGATTTCTGGGGATGAGACAGCTGACATTTTGTGGCGTTCTATTGTAAATGTACTTATTGAAGTCTTACATTCAGCCATATTTAATTGAATGGTATATATCTGAAAAAGCTAAGGCTGACATTTTATCCTCATTAAGTGATGACAGTGTTCAAGGTTACATAAATTGAAATTATTGCAGAATGTGAGAATGTGTTAAGATAACTTTCTGTCTGATACAATTTTATTTGAACAGAGAACTGTTCAGAATGTTGGGGTACAGTTGCGAGATCAGAAATCGGGACAGTTAAACTTCATTAGCGTAAAGTAGATTTTTTTTGAAATAAAAGATCTTCGTATCCGAGGTTATCCATTACTAATAAACGTCAAAAAGCAGTGTAAAATTGTGTATTTAAGTACATGTGGGTGTAATTTAATTAATATAAAGGATCGTAGTTAATAACGAATTCTGTAACAATTATATATTTTGTAATACATAAATTATATATGTATATTTTAAAATTTAGTTATCTGACCATTATATGTTAAAACTGCAGCCAGTCGCCTCGGTATTAAATTTATTAAATTTCGTACAAATCCTTCCTCAATGTTGTCTTGAATAAGAGTTACTAATTCGTCTGTCTTTGTTTCTTGGTCTTACATTATCTTTATATATGTCTTTGAGTAATTTACCCCAAACGTTTTCCATTGGATTGAGATCGGGACTTCTTAATGGCCAAGGTAATACGTTAACGTTATTATGATTTAGCCATTCTTGAACAACCCGTGATTTGTGAATAGGGGAATTATAGCATTATATTTTCCAAAGAATTAACATATACTTGGCAATTTAATTTTTCATCAATATTGCAAGAAATACCTGCTTCTCGGTAACTAATCTAACGGTAACTAATTTGAAGAAAAATGTCCATGATTTGTATATTTTGGGCGCATTATTCAACATAGCGACTATTTCTTGATCTGTACACACGTAAACGTCCATTGTTAAAGGTTTGAAACACCTTTTCATCAGAAAATATTATTTGTTGATTATTTTCCTCTGATAAATATAGTTTTCGTTCCAGGAAAATTAACATATTTGCATGCCGTCACTGCAGTTTCAATTGGATTTTCTATAAGAAAATTTAAAACTGCAGCGTCATCATTTGTCTTTGTGCATCTTTTTCGTCCTGTACCCTTTCCGCTTTACAACATGTTCTTCATTCCAACGTTTTTATCCTTCCTATTGTTCTTTTGCAAACACCAAATTTTGTTCCAATCTGACGATATTACTATTATTATTATTTTATAATCCTTCTATTATTCTTGATCGTGTATTTTCATGAATGTTATAAATAACACATGGCTTAACTGCTATTAATTATTTGACAAAGAATTGACATGACAATTAATAACTGGCAATAAGTACGTCCAAAATAACAGAGCATTAGAATATAAGACATGTCCCGCTTTATGATCTCGCGACTGTACAGTCTATTTCAAAAAAATCAAGTACGCCTTCAATATCATGAGCTTAACATTTTCTACTATTTTAAGGGGCTGAATTCCTCTTTTTTGCATTGTCAACGTTTATTTTTTCAATAGGTTGGGTTTAGAGAAAAAGAAATATTACTATGTACATGCCACAAACACGTTTATTTTTATTAGAAATAAAAACAGAAAATATTCTTATAAATACCAAATTTTAATAATTCTGCAACTGCCTAGTATTTAGTTAGAGTCCCCTGAGGTTTCAGCGCTTTATTCAATCTACTAGACATAGACGAAATGAGATTTTGCCAATAATTTTCATTACAAATTAACTCTTCCCAGAAAACTTCAAATGCTGTCCAGAGGTCATTGGCATTTTTAGGCCTGAAATTTCGTTGATAAATTTTCTTAACAAGGAAACCGCAGACATTCTCTATAGGGTTTAAGTCAGGGCTGTATGATGGCCACGGTAACAGTTCTATTTTATTCCCTGCAAACCATTCTATAATAATAGCTGCCGTGTGCAAAAGGCTATTATCTTACTGATAGATAAAATTGTTTGGATGTATATAATTTATAGACGGAAGCATAATATTATCCAAAATATTTAGATATTCGCTACGTTGCGCGACAAAACACCTGAACCGAACACCTGAACCCAAATATTAACAGAAAAGTTTCCAATTCTGTTCCGAGAACTTACATATCTGTGTTAATACCTACATTTTCTAGGCCGACAGACTCGTATGTAGCCAGAATTGGAAGACTATTCCAAAAAATTTGGTGGACGGTGTATATAATTCAAAGAGAAAATAATTCGAGACTGTTTCTGTTCTTCCGCCAATAGCTGCTTTTTAGCATTAGTACAATTTCTTAACTCCATATTTTTATTCTGCAGCAAACTGTTGACGATGACCCAGGGAAGTTATTTAGAAATGCAGCTTGCCTTGCCGTCTGAAATGGATTTTGCCATAAATAATTAACCATAGCTACATCTAGTTCAGCTGTAGAATTTTTTTAGCGCGCCGATCCTGCTTCTCTACTAATATTCGCGTCTTCATCGCACCTTTTTTTAACCCTCTGCAGTGCTTTTGGCAATATTATAATGTTGAGCTACAGCCTTTATTGACCAACCATCTTCCAATTTTTAAAGTAACTTTCTTGTAACTTTGAAATTATATTTGTCACTTACGTTTTGACATTAGATCTGTCACAATATAATCAAAAATTGACAAAAGCGATTTTACACGAAAGTGAATTGGTTGCACTCGATTTTATTGAAATCGACTATACATGTCCATAAAACAATTCAAATCGCAATTTAACTGTGCTCACTTGTTTTTAACGCACCGAATCACCTTTACTATTTTTCCTATATCAATCGACTTACGTCATATAAGAAAAATTGTGACGTAATGTTCAGCCATCGGCATAAGTTTTGTACGTCCACATTATCATCGTAGTATTTAGGGTCTTTTACTATATTAGGTTATACGATATTCCAACGTTGTCGCTTTTATATTAGTTTTATTTGTCATTTCGATATTGACGTTAACTGAAGCGTGCTTTCAGATTTGTATTATTTTCTTTGATACACTTGGTTTGTGTTATCAATCGCGTTTGAAAACTATTCTGTTCAGAAGAAACATTAATTAGTGGTGTTTATTTGTTTACGGAAAGGGACATGCCAAAACTGCTTTATCGACAAACGAAAAAATATTTTTCACTTTCAGCTTGTTACTGCTATGTTGCTGCTATAATATTAGCATTGCAACTATTACCTCTATATGGAAGTCTCTAAAAAATAACGAAGAACTACATTCTCCTACGAGAAAACATCTCCAAAAAAACCCGTAACTGTTATTGATGATGTGATAGGTTGCAATCAAAAATACTATTTACCAGATGTATGAACATAGTAAATAAAACTATATAATATAATTTTATATATTCTCCAAATCAAGATCAATAATTTTTTAGATGAACATATTACACTAGAAACCGTACGTGGAAAATTAACTGAGCAAGTTATATTTTCACAAAAATTATTGCACAAGGTTTTAAAAAACTTGGGTTGTATGTAAATGGAAAAAAGATGGTACACGTCGTAGCTTAATGTAACTTCCACCTGTAGTTTTTCCAAGGCTAACATTTTTTAGAAAGTATCTTAAATATAAGCGAAAAATATTTATACTTTTGTATTTTTGTATAAAACGTGTATATTTCAAAATAGGACTGTTGTGAGATCATAGCAAGATAATGATCTACGTTCGGTAAAGAGTGCTAAAGTAGATGGCAAAAGGTTAGTACTTACATTGCTTTTGCTTTTACATGTAGAAGTAAACCTTCTTGTTTTTAGCTATATAATAGTATTTGCTGAAAATCAAAATGGATTTATTCCTGGGGCCAAATTAATATTTTTCTCCAAATCACCATTGATAAATAATTAGTGTGAACCAAGATTCAGATTCTTAAGACTACCATGACTAGCATGATTAATATAATAATGAAAATAAACTATATATATCGTTGAACTTCTGTATAATTATATTAATTGTACACATCGCTGCAAATATGATTAATTATATGTCAACTGAAAATGTTACATTATTTGTAAATTATCTATAGTTGTTCTCAGTATTATAAATATTCTTACATTCACATTATTTTAAAATTATCTATAGTTATTGTTACTATATCTACAGCTGGAAATAAATACTCCAATAAACACCAAACAGAGTTATTATTATATTTGATGAATAATATTCCTTAGGTAAATACAGTTAAATCGGCTTCTAAAGTGTTCGCTGTTTGTTTTGTACTATGTGAGCCAAAAAGACTGAAATAGTTGGCATCATTGATTCTAGCGTTAAAGTTGGTGGTGTTCTGACAACTACTTCACTGTGACATTTGTAACATTTATAAATAATGCGCATTAAATACAAATTAATGAATCTGAATTAAATCTTAAAATGAAAAAGTGATACCAACTATTTCAGCCTTTTAGGCTCACATAGAATGTGTCTATCCATAACAACTTAAAGATAGATATTTAATTATGAAAACTAAAAAAGAGACATTTAAAGCAAAATGTTTAAATAATTTTAGGACTGTACGCTGTAAAAATGCTCTTCATGAAGACTTTCACTATTTACTTTTTTTAACTATGGTATCATTTTAAAAGGTCGTACATGTATATTACTGGAAATTGATGTCTTAATGGCATCAAACACAGCGTCGTTTAAATTATAAAACCCAAACTCTGTCCCTCAACTGAAATAAACATAACCTATCTATCAAAATATAGGCATTATATTATTTACATGGAAATATTTGGCAACAGCACTAGGTATAATGTCATACATTGTTTATGACGGAAGTCGATTGCTACAGGAAAAATAGTTGTAACAAGTGTTCATTTGAAAAGTCAATCCAGTAGCATGTGATTTACTGAGAACATTTTGAAGTATGTCGTAAATTAAAATTTACTTCTTAACCTACGAAGTCGTATATTTTGACAGTTTCATACATACAAATAAATAACAAATAATAGGTATTTATTGAAAACTATAACAAATGTTGAAAATGTTGTCCTTCAAGATCAATGCACTTTAAAATCCTCCGTTCAAAGCAATTTATTTAAACCAGAATCGACGCACGATTATTTTATGCACTAACTGATATTTGTGATTGACATTATCAAATGTCATTTGGATTTACGTTTACGGAACAACAAACATACTAATATATATGCGTCTTATTCTATCAACATTTCAAAGTAACCTAGATTGACTTTTCAAATGAACACACGTTATGTACCCCAATAGTGTACAAATATTGGCAACTGCCAATTGTGCGCATATTGGGGAAGCGCTATGCTACCGCCCGGCAACAACTGTGACAGTATTCGCGGCCATGAAAACCGATCTCAGTCTCCTGAAATACAAAATGTATTCGATGACAAAAATTATTGCCAGCCAGTAAGTCTGTGTTAATTTATGTAATACATATATATATATATATATATATATATATATATATATATATATATATATGTATATATGAATTTTAGGGTATATTATTTAATGTTAAATGGAAAGAAATAAATACAACTATAACAAAATCACAAGAATATAATACATAAACTACACCTAATGTCTTTATTAGAGTTTTAACAGAGTGATTATATAAATATTCTTTGATTCTGCAATTAAGTGATTTATTTCTATGATATCCAGAAGTCTGTTCAAAATAACTTTTAAATATTTTAATTATAATATACGTACTAAAAATCACACAATTGTGTTTCGTATTTAATTTTACAATGCATTTTCATCAAGTAATAGTATATACAATAGTATATAGTGTATATACAAGTGGTTGAAATAAAATTTCAACGTTGAGAGTGGTTTTTTTCAACGAAAAAAGTAAAAACGTAACTCGAGACGTTGAAATTTTACCAGCCACAAGTTGCATATACTATTTTCTACGAATTTTTAAACTAAACGTTAATAAACCATTTTTTACTATTTTTGATGTTCATTAACTATAATAGAATGCCAACTGTATTTTCATATACATTTATTGAAGTATTTGTATTCATTTAACAGAACCCATCAGGAATAACTGAACTTGTGCTTTAGTTTCTTGATTGTTTACCTGTAAGTAACTTCTACGCTATATCGTTTCTTGCATATGTTTATCGATGTCTATAAACTTTCTATAAGTGAACTCGTAAATGTGTTTCGACTTGGCAGGAATTAGAAAATGCATTATTAGCCGATTTTACTATTTATTCTGGCTCTACATCAATATCATAACACATTTTAACAAATTAATGAACTTCAGAAAAAATTATACATGAAGTGACATTTCTCTTGTCAGAAATTGAATGTCAAACAATTCGAAATGCGAAATCCCGGTAGTCCGATAATTTCAAACTCTAGTGGTTGAAATTCGATTTCAACCATCGTAATCGATTTCAAAATGACTGATTTCAATGTCATGAATAGAAAATTAGTATCTTATGGGACAAGTGGTTGAAATAAAATTCCAACGTTGAAAGTGTTTTTTTTCAACGAGCGATAGCGAGTTGAAGAAAGTAACTCGAAACGTTGAAATTTTATCAGCCAAGAGTTGCATTACTATTTTTTCTACGAATTTTTAAAATAAACGTAAATACACCATTTTTTATTATTTTTGGTGTACTATCGCGGCATTTAAAAATCAGATACTTAATTTGTTTGGTTTGAATATGGCTTTATAAGAGTAGATAGGTATCTATTTGCTTTGGTTTACAGATAATATTCATATTCAGGTTTGTGAAAATATAAGGTTAATATGCCACATTTGAATATTCAAACTAATACTCAAATAATTACGTTACTAGAAGAAGGATTGTCAGTTAGAAGATTAGCGAATAGATTTTGCGTAAGGAAGATTTCAAAATGACTGATTTCAATGTCATGAGTAGAAAAACTATTTTTTCTATTTTGCGTTCGAAATGAACTCATTATGAAACCCAAAACAGTATAGAAATGAGCTTCATTTCGATACGCTTTTTTTCATTTTTCTATGTTGGCGTTGTTCGAATACAGAAATAAATATCATCGCTGTCATTTGATTTTAAGAATTTATGTACATTTGACAGATATGATATATGTCCGTATTTTACACAAACAACATATGTTGTATACAATTGACAACAACATATATATGTTTCTATGTCACTCATGTTTATATTTTTAAATGAAATATCAAGTAATGTTAACGAAAATTAATAAATAATATGTAATATAATATACTTCGCGAATAGCAATATTTAAATTTAAAAATGTCAAGTATCAATGTGACCAACTGCATGCTTTATATAAAAATTAAACTCTGAATTTTCAAATTAAATAACTCCAATTTAAGCAGTTTATTAATGTAAAAAACGCAAAATAGAAAAAATAGTATAAAAAACTCGTTTCATAAGGCCTTTTGCCGCACTCGCTCTTTAGAAAACTCGCCACTATCGCGGCTCGTTTTCTAAACTGATCTCGTGCGGCAAAATGGTGCCTTATGAAACTTGTTTTTTAATATACTATTTTCTATTTTGCGTTCGAAATGAACTCATTATGAAACCAAGAACAGTATCGAAATGAGCTCTATTTCGATACACTTTTTTTCATTTTTCAATGTTGGCGTTGTTCGAATACAGAAATAAATATCATTGCTGTCATATGATTTTAAGAATTTATGTACATTGTTACGCATACAAATGCACTTTCCTGCATACGACCTATATTAGTGCAAGTTTTCTCTATTACTTCTCATAAAACCCTCGTAGCTATAACTTGTAAATAAATTTCAACATATGTTTTTATTTTTGCTTTAAACTTCATATCTCGAACAGTTTAGACCCTTCAACTACAATTTTGTCGACTCATTACATTCATTCAATTCATCCTGAAAGCCTATGTTTAAGCATGCGGCCATCTTTTATAAACCCTTTACCGGAATGCTCACAAGATTTTCATTGAAAACTCGCTTTAAGTGTCACCGTATGTCAAACTAATTATGTAGGAATTTTTGTTATGAATTTTAGATTTTCTAAACGCATTTTCGTTCGTTAATTTTGCCCTTTTAAATTTAATGCTAATCTAAATATAATTTCACCGCTTTTAGCGCCATCTCCTTTACGATGTTCGCCTTCTGCGACAGGAATCTCACTTGCCGACTCCTAAATGAAATATTCGTTTCTGGACATTAAATTGTTTTACGTTTTAGTTTTAATTCGACACATTATGCGATTTGAAATCATTCTCGGGATTTCGAAAACTAAAATTCCCTATCTACTTGAATTTCCGAATTTACGATGACGTGTATCCGGCATGTTCTTCAATATCGAAACGGCCGCCATTATGGCTTAATCTCCCTTAGCGCTGAGTCGTGTTTGTGGTTTGTGGAACAGAAACTTGTTCTTTGCGGTAAAGGTAAGGAAATCTTCTTAATATTTATTCTATATCCCTTTTGAACTTACAGGATTCTTTTGTACGTTATTATTAACGTGCAAATCTCTGATTTACGGAGATTTTGGTGTTTTCCTTCCGTGAGGCGATAGGCGTCCCTCCGGAAAATTTTATCCTGGTTATTTTGAGGGCGTAATTTGGCCGTTCGAGATATTCCGACGCAGATCTGGAGTTCCTGTAAGCCGTCCACATCCTGAGAAATAGGGGCACAAAATTCTGCGAGACCCTTTTGGTATAGAAGGAAGGACGCGGAACTTCCATATTGTTTTATCCCAAAATGGCGTCGCAGTGAGGACGGCCGGGAAATATTAAAGCATCGTGTTGCATCTGTGTGCGGAAATTAAGTTAGGAGGGGACGTTTACAGTCTGTAAAACCCAATCGAAGTAGGTGTTGTTTTGATTATTTGCTGTACTATTTATACAAGATCAACTTGGTACAAGAACCGATTAGAATTTCCTATATTTTAAATTTAATATCAAGCTTATACCCTCTTAGAGAGACACTCATTAGGAGTGAAAATTTATCTTGTTATACAGATCATTTGGGGGGGGGTTCTTTTCCTTATTTCTTTTTGTTTTATTGAGACTTACGAGTCTGCATATAGTTTAAACCCGTATATGTTCACCAATTTTCCCCGGTTTCTGGAATAGGAACCTATTATTAATACCTGAAGACCGTCAGCTTCACTGCCTGTCTTCTGCATAAAATTAGAGACGAAATCAAGGCCCAAATCCTTCAGAACGGGCCTCTGATTGTTTGTATCGTTATTTTTAATCATAGATTTACCTGTAATCTTACTTTACATGTTTGATATAAAATTACTGTACAGAATTAAAATTGCGTATACGGAATTGGAATTCTAGAATTATATTTTTGATAATTTAATTCTTCAAACATTTAGATATACTGAATTTTGCACACCTGTGATACGGGGGGTACTCCAAAAGTTTCCTACCGGGTGATTTTGTTTTCATGTTCAGTTTTAATTCGAACTTTGATTATTTTTGTATACAGGGCTTAACCTTGGTATAGATTAAAGGTAACCTACCGTTATCTTGGGATTCTGCTTACCCAGAATCTTACGCAATTACGTCATCGAGACTTCCTTTTCTCGATTGATGATTCTTAATTAACATCAACCCGGGGAATAGTTTTGGGCTAACCCCTCTCGTCTCTCGTTAAGCTTATACGGGGGGAAGTAAAATAGTTTTCGGACTCTTACTAATTTATTTCTACTTTCGTTTTGTAATCATACTGTATTTGATCAGGGCTTCACCATTAGTGATACAAAAGTATTGAGTCAAGGATAAATGACCGTGTCTGGCTTCTAGTTTGTAAGCGTTGGCATCGCCGTTTTGTTAGATAATTTGTTTACTACCGTATAGTGTACTTAATAAATGTTGTTGTATTGATGAATGTGTTTCGTTCTTATCCCTTCCCATTGGTTTTGAGTTTCGCAAAGTTTCTTACATTTCATCGAGTGATAGGGAGCTGACCCTCTGGTGTAAGTTGGAGCTACCAGGTCCCGCCTGCTCCCGTTATAGCGTTATCTCTGCAGGTGGATAATAACGGTGGCATCCATATTCCATCTCGCGGCCTTGAATCCGCGACGCTCTCCGAAACAAGAGAGAGTTAGCCGGCAGAGACCTTCCTGGGGACATAACATCATCAGGTAGGTTCAGACCAGAGAGGTTCAACGTACGATCTCTCCTTAACACTCGCCACTCTATTAATTTTACGCCGCGTTGGTGGCAACATTTGACAGATATGATATATGTTCGTATTTTACACAAACAACGTATGTTGTATACAATTGACTACAACATATATATGTTTCTATGTCACTCATGTTTATATTTTTAAATGAAATATCAAGTAATGTTAACGAAAATTAATAAATAATATGTAATATAATATACTTCGCGGATAGCAAGATTTAAATTTGAAAATGTCAAGTATCAATGTGACCAACTGCATGCTTTATATAAAAATTAAACTCTGAACTTTCAAATTAAATAATTCCAATTTAAGCAATTTATTAATGTAAAAAAACGCAAAATAGAAAAAATAGTATAAAAAACTCGTTTCATAAGGCCTTTTGCCGCACTCGCTCTTTAGAAAACTCGCCGCAAGCGGCTCGTTTTCTAAACTGATCTCGTACGGCAAAATGGTGCATTATGAAACTCGTTTTTTAATATACTATTTTCTAAGATTTTTCAACGTACACGTTAATAATAGTATATTAAAAAACAAGTTTCATAAGGCACCATTTTGCCGCACGAGATCAGTTTAGAAGACGAGCCGCTTGCGGCGAGTTTTCTAAAGAGCGAGTGCGGCAAAAGGCCTTATGAAACGAGTTTTTTATACTATTTTTTCTATTTTACGTTTTTTACATGAATAAATTGCTTAAATTGGAATTATTTAATTCTAAAGAGCGAGTACGGCAAAAGGCCTTATGAAACGAGTTTTTTATATTTTTTACTACATACTATTTTTTCTATTTTGCATTTTTTACATTAATAAATTGGAATTATTTAATTTGGAAGTTCAGAGTTTAATTTTTATATAAAGCATGCAGTTGGTCACATTGATACTTGACATTGTCAAATTTAAATCTTGCTATCCGCGAAGTATATTATATTACATATTATTTATTAATTTTCGTTAACATTACTTGATATTTTATTTAAAAATATAAACATGAGTGACATAGAAACTAATATATTTTGTTGTCAATTGTATACAATATACGTTGTTTGTGTAGAGTACGAACATTATCATATCTGTCAAATGTACTTAAATTCTTAAAATCAAATGACAGCAATGATATTTATTTCTGTGTTCGAACAACGCCAACATTGAAAACTGAAAAAAAGCGTGTCGAAATGGAGCTTATTTCGATACTGTTTTGGGTTTCATAATGAGTTCATTTCGAACGCAACATAGAAAAACCATTTTTTATTATTTTTGATATACATTAGCTATAATAGAACAATTTGTGCAATTAGCGCCAATTGAATTTATACATTTATCGGAAGTATTCGTATTCATTTGACAGGACCCATCAGGAATAACTGATCCTGACCTTGAGCTTGTTGATTGTTTAATCTGTAAATAACTTGGTCGCTATATCTTTTCTTGCATATGAAGATTGGAAATTATACATAAAGTGACAATTCTCTCGCCAGCAATTGAATGTCAAACAAATTTGAAAACCGAAATCCCAGAAGTCCGATAATTTCAAACTGTAGTAGTTGAAATTCTATTTCGACCATCGTAATCAATTTCGAAATGAGTAATTTCAATGTCATGAGTAGAAAAAAAGCTTTTATCCATGGAATTAATATTGGTGTTTTAACCTAATTATGACAATTTAATGACTAGTTGAAATATTATCTAGTCCTACTACCTACCAATACATTGTTAATTAAAATAATTATATTAAATAATTCAGTAGGAGATGTACCGTTGGCGAAACCCAAATGTGAACGCCAAAATTTAATGGTGTAATTTACATTTTGTATTATAATCGTTTGTCGCATTTAAATTTGACAGATGGTAATAATTATTGTCAAATAAATTTTTTAAATGCCTCAGCATTTAACTGAGACTCAAAAGTCGAGGGCTATAGTAAAATCTTTATGAATAGATTTGTATCTGTATATACATTTTATTGAAATCGCTAAAAGATAAAGCAAATTTCATCCTATAAGGTGGCACTTATATCATAAGTGACATCTTACGGACGAAAGAGATTTGCCGAAAAAGACGACCTTTCGCTTGAATAGCTAAGCTATTACATAAGCGAAACAATACGTATAGGTGTAGTCCATTAACACGTGCCAGATGGCGGTAAATATACAAAAAGGTTGTGTTTATGTATAACAATACGTTATGCACGTATATTTTTTACATGTCTGTTTCATATTGTAACAAATGCTTTATACGTGCATAACGTATTGTTATACATAAACACAACCTTTTTGTAAACAACATAAATGTTTTGCCATGGCCATCTAGAAGTCCTGACTTGAACCCAATTGAAAATGTATGGGGCTCTTAGTCAAAGACATATATCAAACAGACTTTAAGCCGGCAAACCGCGGTCAACTGAATTTACTGACAATGATTAGGAAGAGCTCGTAAATTCCTATGACATGCGACATTTAATTTTGTCCAGGCTAAGAAGATTCCATTTCAATTTTGCTATGCCCATTTTTTGTAGTTTTATATGTTTAGATGTTAATTTAATTTTGTAAAAAATAAACTGTTACTGTAATTTTATATTCTTTTAATTAGTTTATTGCACATTTAATGTAGATAATACCGATTTGACAAAAAGGTACTAATAAAATTAATATTTTTATGCTCTCAATATTATCCCCTCTCTTTGTAATACCACTGGCCAAAGCCAGAATTACAGTAATAAATTTCAGTAAAAAATCCCATGACAAACAAATAGCTTTCATATTTAGGTTGCGTCGACTGTACAAAATAAATCCATTGATTTGATATTCTAACTACAATATCTGCAAGTATCTGCAACTTTTACTTAATATTTCTACCATGGACGATAATAAATTTAAAAATTCATCTACGTTATTCTTTAGATAAAATCGGTATTTTAACTAAATTTTATCTTAACTTTCATCAATTTACTTAGAACTAGATAAATGTAATATTGTCTGTGAGTTTAATTTAAGATCTGCTCTGAACATCTGAAGAAGGAACACGACTTGAAGGAATAAGATTGGACGATTCATGGGGAAAAGTAAATTACGTTGAAGGGTTCCGGTCAAATATATTAGACATCAGGGATGGACGCACAAGGAATTACCTCCCAGTCGTCCTATCCATAAATCATTTGCAAAGCGAGGCATCCTTTCCTCTTTTCCTCTATCCACGCGAATCTACCTCCCGCAATGGAAGTGTCATTACCGTTCTAGGCAGAGACAACGATTATTATTCTCGGTCACGGATCTAGTACGTGAAGGGGCATATTTTGATCCCATTCAGGGATCACCTCGTCCGTCACGCAAAAATCTTTATTAATTTCGACAGCATTCAGGGTATCAGGCACAACATCATTTTCGCTTGACTTGCAAACAGAAAAATCTCGCTTAGAATTAATTTTATAAAACAAAGTTATGGCTATAATAAAATAAATAACCCTGAGTTTATGCAGTTCTTTCAATTTTTAGCGGAATAAAGTACATAATATATGTTGAGAAACATTTTAAAATGTACAACATAACTGTTTTTCTATTTATATAATGATTTATAAGTTATTGAAAATAATATAAATGTAAATTAAGACGAATTTATGTAAAACCTTAATATTAGAGCATGCAGAAATACATACACTTCGTAAAGTATATCTTTCAGTTCGTACTGCCCAAGTGTGAACCGCAAATTGTACTTTATCTCTTTCTAACACACATGAATACGCGCTCTAATACTAGACACATTCGTCATTTTAAGTTAAGACGTACGTCTTTGAAATATTATATTAAATAAAAAGGATAAGTTGTCCAGGAGATAGTCTTATGATATTCGGCTTGCTGTCAAATTATTTGAATACCGTTGTTTTTGACTTTGTTTCTGATATTCTGACTTCTAAGTTAAGAATTTTTCTAATTTGAATATTTGGTTCGTCATCAAAAATTACAAAATCTGATCTTTTGAGAACAATGCTGATAATAAATAGTAATATCAATTAGTGGCAATAAGTACGAAATTGTTTGATTATTACTTTGACATTTCTAACCTATTTATTTAACATATATTGACAACTCTTTAACGTTTAAATTCTTTTTCAAAGAGTTACAAACATAACTTTTCTTTTCCAATACATTCAAACTTATTTAAAATATAAGTAATATATAAATTAAGTAGAAATCTAAATTATACATCGAATTCATACATTGCCAATATTCTTAGCCCAGATATAGTGCAAGAAAATTATTTCGTTCTTAATAAAGCAAACACTTTTTAACATTAAAGATCCTTTTCATATCTATGCATCTAATTGTCGATATCGAACTTACATACATCTTTTTAAATAAATTTTTGATCGAATATTCTCGTGAGTTTATAATTATAAATAACATTTAAAATAATTTGTTCGAATATGTTCCTACTTTACTCATTATTATTACTTTGACAGGTAGGTTTTGTATATGCTTTCTTTGGTTATATTGCAATTACATACTAAAATTTTGACAATATTGCAAAATTGACAAACGGTTATTTCCGCGATTGAATATTGACTTCATTTGACTTTGCAGTACTGATTTGAATCACATGCTTTGAATTTGGCCTTGAACTGAAAACTTATACTTTACGAACTATAACTAACTTTTGTATGCTATATTTTATTATTCATATTTATACAACGTGTTTCAAAAAGAATTACATCCAGTTGTCCATGAATTTCTCCTATAAATTATGATGTTCTGCATTCTTGAAATGCGGGTATAGATTAAATGATATGAAGGTTATCTGCCTGTCACAGTCAAAATTTATCATTATCATCGAGAGGGATGGTGATGAAATTAACAAGTACAACTAGTTTATTAATTTATTTAATAAGAAAACTTTAAGGATGAAATTTTAACTATTATAATTTATAACAAGTGTTCAAAATAATCAGTATTCTGTTGAATACATAATGCAATACGACGTTTCCTGCTGCCAAAAATATTCTGCAATACATTTGGTATTATCTCATTACATTTAATTGGCCTTGCAATTGCATTCATCAAGTCATTTAAGTTATTCATTCTTGTCTTACATACTTCATTTTTTAGAAATCTGAAAATAGAAAAATCTAACGGAGTAAGATCTGGTGACCTTGCTGAACAAACACCTCTGCTTCTAACGCGACGAGGGAATAATAATCTGAAAGCGCTAAATTTTCATGAGTGTTATGTGCAGTAGCCCCATCTTACTGGAAGTAACTCCCATTAAATTCGTCTCGTTGCACTTGAGTTAAAAGTTGTTAATAACTGTTCTCGGTATCCTTGGCTGTTAATATTATTGTGAAAAAATATTGGTCCTATTTTTCTACGACGAGATACAGCTAACCATATTACAACTTTAACAGGATGTAAAGAAACTTAGATGTGATTGTTTGGATTGTTTATAGACCATATTCCGTAATTTTGTTTATCTACAAACTCGCTTAAATGAAACCATGCTTCTTCAGTAAAACAAAATTAGATCAAGAATTTCGCCATCATTTAAATTTTCTCGAAAGAAGTTGCAATAATTAAGCCTATTAGCTTGATCTCTAGGTAAGATCTGTTGAACAATCGATATTTTCTGTGGATACATATTGCCATGGACTTTTCCCCGCAAATATTTTGAAAAGTTTTATTATTTCTGAGTGATTTATTATCTTGAAATTATGTATTTTTGACTTGCACAGTTGGTGCAAGCCGATTGCTTTGCTGTGTACGTTGATTTTGACTGTATTTTTTTTATACGGAGCCGGCGGCTTCGTTGTATCCCCGGACACTATTGTACGCTGAGTTTAGAAGGTCGTGTGTTAAGAAGATAAATCTTTATCTTTGTTTTAAGTTAACTTCGTGATTTGATTTAATTAGTGGATGTGTTTGACTTCATTACCGATTTATTTATGAGTGTGTAGAACTCGTAATTGTTTAATTAGTGGCTTTCTAACTCAGGTGTCTCGAAAAAAAAAAATATTTTTTTATTATACGTAAGTAAATTATTTTATAAGATATTATTCTTATTATCTTTATTATTAGTATTTTGAATGAATTGAATTGTGTATTTTCCATTGTGTTAATTTTGATATATATTTTAAAATTAGGTATTTGAATTAAATGACAAAGATTGTTTTTTAAAGTTTCTACTAAAAAAATTCTGTAACTTTAAAATTTTATACGTTGATATATCAAGAGCAATTTTTCATGTGGTTTGCACATGCGTTTAGAGTTTGTTTCTGGCTGTCATTATCAGTTTGTTTACTTTGTTTATTGAGGGAGAAATTAAAAAGCCCCTTTGTAATTTATTAGTTTTAATTTTGATCGGATGTCACTAAGGATTTTTTTAGTGCACGTTGCGGTCATTTCCGTGCGATATTTTTGCCTTAATAATATTGTTTAATGACGCAATATTAATCTTTATACTTCATAAAGATATTTTTTATTTTTTTAAATTTTTGTATTAAAGTTTCATTTTAAGTTAGCTGTGTGTATTTTTGAATTTTACCTTCCTTCATTTTTGCTCAGAAGTAACTCTAAGACATTATAATTATAACATTTGTCTATACTCTTTTACTGGCGCTATATAAATTTGTAGTAGAGAAAAACCACGTTTTCCAATTGGAACGCTGAGGGAAAAGCAGTCTCATCTGGAGAATAAACCGACTGAATATCTAAGCTGGACAGATTGGTTGGGAATAGTGGCATTATCAAATTCTAAACCACAATTCATAGCACATATGTAAGCGATGCTTCAAAATTCTACGAACGGTACTAGAAGACATATTCATTTGAACTGATAAACATCGTACTGAAGTACGTGGCTTTTCTCCTACATGGTTTTCTACGTTTTCAACAATATTTTGCTGTGTAGGTGGTCTACCAGAACGTTTGCCTTTTAATACAGATCCTGTAGCCCGAAACTTCTCCACAACTATACGAATATGATTATGTAAAGCGGTATTATCCACAACTCTATTAGGAAACTGCAAGTGAAACTGTCGCTTACATTCCGCGTAGGAATATTGCCATTCCCCGTTAAGAAATTGTGCATAAAAATATTTTTTTGCTATGTGTATATTATTTAGTAGTATTGTTTATTAAGTAAAAGGTAAAAATATTTGTAAGAAAAATTATATTAGTCATAAAATCGCAAATGTCAAAATGACATTAGATAAATAGTTAATTATAAATAATAGTCAAGTGGCTTATAAGCATTTGCAAGTACTAGTTACTCAGTGCTTACTGAGATGAAGTTCTTTTTGAAACACGTATTATAATGAGACTTAATAACAGCAATCTTATATGCAACATTAATTAATTAAATTCAGGAATCTATTGTAGTCAAATAAACATTTCTAACTCGCTAAAATATGGAAATTTCAAACAACTCGAAATTTCTTAAATAGTAGCCCAAAATTTATGGTATAAAGTGTTCTAAGATGGGTTATTTGTTGTATCTGCTAGTTTCCATTTGTACAACATTGAGTTGGACCTTCTGTGGCCTGTACGGAATCTATTTAATTGAGACCATTGCTTACGTGAAAGGATTACGCCCGGCGAAGATTCTTAAGGATTAGAAATTAAATCTGTGTTCCTCAATTCAGGATGTTGTTCGAGGAGAGCAACACAATCATTCACATTAATGGGATGCTGAACTTCCGTACCCAGCCAAATCGGCTTCCTAGATTTCAGTCGAGTCCTGGGAACGCTCCCCACATCATCGTGTATGAGAAGATCAATGTTGTTGATAATCTTAGCCAATTCATTCTGTTCTGCAACGAGACGTCTGATATCCGGCAGGGCAATGTTAGAAATAATTGGTAACCAGAGACTAGGAATAGATCTTACAAGACCAGTGGCGATCCTCACTGCATTGTTAATCTGAATATCTATTAGTTTGGTCTGAGAACTTAGATACCAGACAACAGCACATTATTCATCAGGACAGTAAGCCAGTGTAATGGACGCCGCTCACAAGGTCATTCGCTCCTTATGAATAGACGTAATATATTATTGCGGGTCTTCGCCTTTTGACCAGTTTTATAGAGGAATATTGCAAAAAGCTTTAAGATTTTTTTAGCGCGAAATAATCTCTTGATAAATTAATACGTTATAATGGAAATATATAAAATTCTATTATGACATAAAACGCAAATCATTTTGTCCATATTAACCAATAATCTGGTAAGAGTCTCTACGCGTATATAGAATTGAAAAGATTGCACCTCGTAAAGTAATTCAGCTAAAGTGGCGGCACTAAGAGTTACATTAATATCGTCGGCATACATAGTAACATTTGCAGAATTTAAATACTGATGCAAGTTATTTATGTAAATTAAGAAAAGCCTTGAACCTGAATGCGATCTCTGAGATACCCCAATAGTGATGAGATTGGCAATAATTACATTGGACTCTTTGATGACGATGAGTTCAATAATATCAACTTTCGACTATATATATATATATATATATATATATATATATATATATATATAATTTATGTATTAATATATCGAAACTTACGCAAAAGAATGCTTTAAATATCTCTGTTGAAAAGCCACACATGGAATTTTAGTATGAAAAAATGAGTGAATATTCTTAATTATCCTAAGTAGGTATCGGTACCTTTAGCACATAAAAACCATTCTGATATTCAAAAGACAATAGAGAATTAGGCTCGATATTAAAAGGCCAATTAGAGATAAACAGCTTCCCTCCAATTAATTTATCGCTATAACTGGTAAACCTCTCCCTTCACTCTATATCGACTATATAATTTAGGTGCAATCTGTAATATATATTTGTCAACCACCTGATGAGGGCAACGTTTGGTAAAACAATTGTAGTACATTAAAAATTGTTTTAAACTTTAAAACTAGTTTCAAAATTTATTCTCTTCATAATCGACTATTTTGTTTGTCGACCTACCCAGCCCTATTTTCTGCGTCACTTTAGTTGATACCCAAAATAAATATAAATATAACCTAGACGAAATTTCAAACCCCTTTATTTATTAATAAATAACGCAGTTTGGTGAAAGAAAGCTAATTATTCGAATTTTTTAATGAAAAAAATTCGTCCTTATGCAGGATTCGAACCTACGTCCATCGGTTTGCTGAACCATGCTTTTACTATTAAGCAATTAAGGGACTGAATTTCGGGAAGCCTTAAATTGCATTAAGAAACAGATGTTAATATTGTGCCCGTAGTTGTAAAATTTGTAGAAAATCAATTGTATTTGAGCAAAGTAATGTGAATGAAATAAATGTAGGAACCATGCAACTGATTGGAAAACTTTCGGGTTTTCCAACAAAAGTAAGAAAAATCTTAGTTATGTTAATCTTCCCTTTGCTACTCGTTCATTACCTCATTTGCAAACCTTGGCAGTACTAAGACCCATAGGTGTTTCAAGTAAAGAATATGATGTTACAGAAGAAGCAAGTGTCAAGTTATCGACCAGCGATGATGAATATTTGCCATCTGCCACACCTAATAAATCAGTTAGAAAAACTAAGCAAAATCTAGATTCCATGAATGGAAACTGCGAGCTACAGGCACACATATTTCTGTGTATCGTATTCATCAGAAAAAACTACCACAGTATTTTTCACCGACGAGGGTCTATTATGCTGCAATAATGTCGATGATTTGAGGTTAACATTAAGTCACCAAGACCATCACGAAGAATGACGTCTTTTTATCGATGCTTCGAAATTGGGTTTGAAAACTGTCCTTCTTCACAAAGGAAACGTATGAAAAATGACTTTTCTTCTAAACAGAATTAATTACAAAATTTACAAATGGTATATCAGCGCAGATCTCAAAGTTGTAACAATTCTACTCGATTTACAACTAGGGTATACAAAGAATTGCTGTTTTATTTATAAGTGGGACAGTCAGAAATTCCCACAAGATTGTTAAGCACTGGCCAGTTAGAGCTCAGTATATTCCTGCACAAAAGAATAGACTTCATAAGTCACTAGTTGAATCTGATAATATACTTTTTAATACTAATTTTATGTGTAATGGCAGGAAACATTACACATAAAATTAGGTTTGATAAAAAATTTTGTGAAAGCAATAGAAAAGATGGCCGTGGATTCTAATACCTTAAACCAAAATTTCCCAAAATCTCAAATGCAAAACTTAAAGCGGGAATTTTTTAGGAGCCCAAATTAAACTTCTTCAAGAAGTGACTAGGAGCGTGTTGCCTGAAATGCTTTTAAAAATGCGACCCACAATTTTCTAGAAAACAGAAAAGCTGACAATTATATAGCACTTGTTAATGAACTTCTTAGAAGTTACCATAAATTGGGCTGTAACATGAGCCTTAAAATTTTTTGCAATCACATCTGGATTTCTTTTCACCGAACCTCGGCGACGTGAATGATAAACACGGCGAAAAGTTTCATCAAGACATTTCTGTTATTGAAAAACGTTATCAGTGGAACAGCGAAATGCTTGTTGATTATTGTTGGATATTGATATCAGAAAGTGCTGAAGAACAGTACTAAAGAAATGTAAAAAGAACAACATTTTAAACAGGGCTATACAATACAGCTCCATATAATGTGCATACCTAATTGTAATGTTATTTCGTTTATTTTTCAATATATTTTTTTTTGAAAATCTGACGTGGCAGAATAAATTTCTTGTTATTACTATTGTTAGAACTATAGAAGAAACGAAAATTGTACATAGTTCCTAAAGAAAAATTTAAAAAATTGAAATTTGTTGACCAGTGTAATTAAAGCTTCTTTTTAAATCCAAGACCAAACGAATGTAATACAGTTCAAGTTTATCCCCTAACAAAACATCGAATCTTACGCTTTCTGTTCAGGGAAAACAAATTAAAACAGCAATTCACATTACATTACACGACCGAGTTTCCCATCCTATCTTTGTACTTTCTTAGATGACAAGGACGTTTTAATTCGGTATTTCATTTACAAGTGGATAACGTTGTATATTTACTTATACACTGAGGAGGCAGCATTGCGAAGAAATTAACTCTACACTAGTGCGGTTTTGAATATTCCAACAACTTGTAAGAAATTGTTTCAACAAAGCTAAGTTAAACATCATGTTTAAACTTTCGAAAATTCTTTCCAAGCTAATTTTACTATACGCGTTAATTATCTACAAGATGTTTAACTTATTTAATGTTGGGCTTAATTACCATAACATTAAAAGTAATTGATTATACTGCCAAGTGCTATTTCTATTCATTTCGATATGAATATATATTGTAATATTTAATAATACATATATTGTACTAATAAAGGTGTTATTATGTATTATCAAGTGTTTTAAAATGTCGTAAGGAAATGCGATAATAATCAAAATGTACATACTTTTATTTGTTTTCAAAAATATTTTTTATCTAAGTGTTTTTTATTTTCGATAAGTCTTTTGGGAAAAAGTATTAAGGCAGCTAATTATTGCCTTTAAATAAAAGAAAAGCAAATTTTTAATAATTAAAAAACAAATTATATGATGTTAAAATTATATCAATATAATTATATACGAGGGATGTCTTTTATGTTTTGCATACTGGAACATAGAGGGCGTCACTAATAAAATGTCGTTACTAAAAATTAACCTTCATCTTTAGTTAGCCTACATCCAAAGTTTCTCTGTGCGATAGGTGTAGTGTTGTAGTTACAACGAACTGTCAAAGTTGACAAGTTAGTCGAAAAATGGAATTAAACCGTGAAACTTTTCGCGAAATATTTTTTTTACAATTTTTGAAGACAATTATCTCAACAAGAACGTCTCGCCGAGTTAGTTTCTGTTTTCAGACATCGGTCAACAATTTCTCGTTGGTATGGAGAATTCAAACGTGGACGAATTCGCGTGTTAGCTACTATCCAAGAGCAGGTGCACTAAATACGGCAGTAACTCAGGAAAACGTCGATGCTGTGCGCAAGGTTATGAACGAAGATCGACATGTGCCATTTCTCAAGGCTTTGCCATTACTGGTTCGATCGTTTAACCAGGCTGCAATTCGGCGATTGCTCAGCATTTTCTGGATAACTTGACTTAATTTAGCACATGGGATGATTTTTTGGAATTTAAAAGTCATTCCCTTCTTACAGGCTGTCATAGGCACTAAAGAAATCGACAAAAGCAACGGAAGTTTTCAGGCGCTCATAAAAACCTGCTTCAATGTGCGTTGTTAACGCCAAGACTTGGTCACAGCAGCTCCTTGCTGTTCTGAAATCGACTTGCTACTTGTTAATAATCACTATACTCTAGAGACAAAAACAAAAAACGAAGCAATGGATTTCTTCTGATGAACGTACTTCGAAGAAAGCAAACAATTCTTTGGCTAATCTTTATTGGCTATTTACAGAAAAGAAGTTCAGTAACTCTGGTATGCTGATGTACTGACAAGTTTCGGTATCGTACTGAAGAAAAACGACCGCACTTATACAGAAAAAAGTTTCGCTTCATTAGAATGACGCGCTATGCCTCATTTACAATATTCACCAGATCAGAGTGATTTTTTCTTGTACCCAAGTTTGGAAAAATGACTTGGTGGAGAGACGTGAGCTAAGAGGAAAAATATGTAAAGTGATAAACGAATGGCTATTTTGACGAGCTTTTGAAAAATTACTTTTCAAATGGGTTAAAAAATTGGAAAGTCGCTGGGCTAAATATATTTAGTTCAAAAATTATTTGAAAAATAAAATATTTTTTACCCAAAAATAAGTATACATGTTATTGAAAAGTCCGTCAAATCAGTATTAAAGACATTTTAATGTCGTTGATAAACGAAGTACCTATAGAGCGAAATATAACATAAATTTAATACTTGTTATATTCAAAGCAATAGACATGATATGTACGTGCTTCCTTCCATCCAATTTGCTTCAAGCTATAAACTTTATCGCAGATATAAAAGACGCATGCATGTAAGTATGTATATACGAGTATGTTCCTATATGCAAGTACGATATAATATTTTATAAACATACAAGCAGAAGCAGTTTTGAGTATTTTATATAATATCTTTGTTGATTTAATATATAAGGAGAAATTTCATATTCACGCGGTTACCCATGATATCCATTTTCAGCACGCAAATATCCAAAATGTATATAAATAATTTCCAGATGCATAAACATTATTTCTTGCACATTTTACAGTATTTCAGATATTGTAATTATACTGCGGCATTGGTTTTGTATTCCATTATTTGTCATGTTGTACACGGTATATTGTATATTTATCAATATTGGTATATATACAAAAGCCAACGGTACTTCACGACCAATTTCATAAATGATTTCTTCTTTCTTCTTCTTTATCCTACTTCTTATGCCTTTTCAGGCGTCGGATTGGGAGCCCCAGTCCTCCTCTACACATTTCTTCCATTCCTTTATAACTCTTGCCATCATTCTCATTTCTTCCATCATCTTTCCTTTCTTTCTTCTTATTTCCTCTATTTGGTTTATCCATTTTATTCTTGGCCTCCTTCGTTGCCCTTTCCTTATTTTTGCCACCTCAGTTATTCTTTTTGTAATTCTTTCTTGGTTAATTCTTACTATATGTTCATACCAATTCAGCTGTTTCCTTCTTATTCTTCCCAATATTATGTTTGTTTTGTTATTACTATATGTTCATACCAATTCAGCTGTTTCCTTCTTATTCTTCCCAATATTATGTTTGTTTTGTTATTTCTCTTCTCTTCGTTTTTACACTTGTCCCATATCGTGCTACCTGATATTTTTCTTAAGTATTTCATCTCTATTGCCTCTATTTTCGACTCGTATTTTCTTTGTATTAAATAAATTATATTAATAAATAAATTATTATTGGTACTGTTATTATATTTTGTACTATTCTTTTAACTTAAACAGATCTATATTTTTATGACCCAATATTGTTTTGTTTATTGAGTAATACAGTCTTGTTGCTTTATTACCTCTATTTGTGATTTCTGGGTCTATTTTCCCGTCACCTGATATCATTGTGCCTAGTATATGCCTAGTATATGCCTAGTATATGCTTAGTATATGCCTAGTATATGCCTAGCATATGTGCCTGTATATGTTGATACCCTTTCTAATATTTCTTCCTCACATTTAATTTCCTTGTTGTTTTGATCATTTTTATTTTCGGTAATTATCATTACTTTCGTATTACTCACGTTAATCTCCATTCTGCTTCTTCCAATTTCGCTCGTCCATGTATTTACCAATTTCTGCATTTTATTTTTGAAGTTTGCCATCAACACTAGGTCATCTACATACAACAGGCTACTCATTTTGACCGGTTGCAAATTCCTACTCGCTATTGTTTTTTTCTAATTGCTTTCCTTTTTCCTTTATTCTTTTAATTATTTTAATGAATAGCAATGGACTTAGATTATCCCCTTGTTTTATTCTCTTACTCATTATAAATTCTTCGGATCTTTTTCCTCCAGTCTGTATCTTTTACATTTTACTGTTTCATATGTGTTTTTTATTATTTTTATCAATTCTGTGGGTACTTCCCTTTCCTTCAGGCATTTCCATATTTCGTCTCTATCTGCCGTATCGAATGCCATCTATGAAAGTCAAATATAATTCTTCTCCTTCCTCTATCTTCCTTTCCATTCGCCTTCTCAGTATATATATGTTATTGCTCGTTTGTCTACCTGACATAAAAGCTGCTTGTTCTTCTTCCAATAATGGTTCGGCATACATTCTTAATCTCTTTTCTGTTATGCTAGTATATACCTTAAAGGATGTTTGAGCTAAACATATTGGTCTATAGGTTTCACATTCCATCTGCTCTCTTTTTTTGTATATAGGCTGTTTATATAGGTTGTTTTCCCACTCCCTAGGAATGCGTTATTTTTCCCATGCCTCCTTACATATTTCCCACAGCCATTCCTTTCCATTTGATCATTTTCGGAGTTATGTCATCTTCTCCGCATGCTTTTCCCTTTCTTATTTTGTTTATTGCTTTCTCAATCTCCTCTCTTGTTATTTCTTACATTTTTTCTTCTTTGTCCTACCTTTCTGTGTTTTATTGGCTTATTACTCGTATACTTGTACGTATAGTATTGATTCCGCACCTCCAATATATATTCTATTTCTGTTTTCAGATTATTTTGGTTGTCTTTTATCGTTTTTATTTGCTTTATTTTCGTTTCTTTTAATTTTTGTCCAAAATTTTCTGTGGTCTATTCTTTGTTTTGTATTTATTTCTTCCAACTTTCTGCTTTTGCATTTTTTACTGCCTTTTTTGCTCTATTTTTTTTCTGTAATATTCCTCCTTATCCTTTTGTGTTTTGGATTGTGTCTTTTCCATGCTAACTTATTTTCTTTTATCTGGATTTTCACCTCATCGTTTCATCAATTTGTTCGTTCTTGTTGCTTATCATATATATTTCTTCCGTCTTTATACTTCTCACTTTTTTAATGTATTCCATTTCTTCTTCTAGTGTCCTTTCCTCTTTCTCTTCGTGAATGAAGTAATAATTTCCATATGAATTTTTTTTAAAAACATTGTATTTTTCCACGCCACATAACCCAAAGTAAATGTTAACATTGACGTGAGTGCTTGTGGTGTCTCAATAAATCAAAGTTCATATTTGGTGTTCAGTTAGATGAATTGTTAAATTAGCAAGATAATTGCGAAAAGTTAATCAGTTATTAGCGTCTCTTGCTACCAAATAAGAACTTTAAGTAACTCGCTGAGCATCAAGTATTGGATAGCATTTTATTACAGATAGGTACATTTAAAGATGCCGTACGGCATCATTTCCTGGGGACCTTCTCGAAATATCAATAATGCGTTTCTTAATAATACATTCCATCATATCTTGTAGGAAGTACTTTACAGAATATAAAATTTTGCCTCTGTCTAGTGTGTATATTTTAGAATTTATCCTTTATTTTTTGTAAATAAAAAAAATTCTCAAAAACTCAAATACGTACTGCCACAATGTTGCCATGTATATAGCAACGATTTTCGACTACCATAAAATAAATCAAAAATTGCAAAATGGTCTCCGATTGAAGGATGTGAGGAGATTTAATAGATTTAGGCGCAATTGCAACAAATTTTACAGGACGACTGTGTTTATTCTGTTGAGGAATTTCTGTCTGCTCTTGCAGTGACATATATTTCCGTGGTATTTAAGTTTGTGTATTTATATTTTGCGTTTATACAGGTGTCCTTGAAAGAAAAAGACAAAGTATGAAAAATGGAAAGATGTAAATATATAGAGTATAAATTCAAAATATTTTCCCAAAATTCCCTCTCACAAGCGAGAAAAATATGACAAAGATATTTAAAAGTGATCGACCATAATAAAAGTGTAGTTTTGGTATAGTCGGTCAGTTTTAAGTATCGTCTCCAATTCAGTCAGTTGTCGATCGTTACATGTGTACGTTCGATATGATTTACATGTACGTCTTCAATTAAAGGTAGATTGTTAGCGAAATGCTCTATTTTACATCTTCTTCTAATACACCTACTTTTAAAAATTTACATGCAAGTATAAAGTTTCAGCAGCCGGCTTTTCGTATCGGATTATCGAACTCTCAATATACAAAGCTGCCTAAACAATGTTATCTTCTAGAGCTTTTATAAAAACATCGAAGCGTGTATTTACATGTAAATTAAACAGCGATATTTTTATATATTTTTTTTGTTACTGCTCGTAACAAGAAAAAAGTTCACGTAATACAGTTTTTACATTTAAACATAAAAAAGAGTTTATAAATGATTTACAGCTAATATATTCGTACAAATAGTATTGAGGTGACTAAACCCTAAGTAAACAATGCTGCTCCCTTGTAGAGTTTTTATATCATCGACAGCCATATAAACAATGTTATCTTTTAGAGCGTTTATAAACATAAACATGGCAGCGTATGTTTGCATATAAATTCAATTAAGATAGTTTTAATAAACAGTCTGACCCATAGCCAACACATAATACTATTCGCATGGAGTTTTTAATTTTGAGGTTCGCGTCGTAATTGACTCAAAATATTTTGGATTTATATTCTATATAATTACATCGTTCATTTTTTCATACGTTGTATCTTTATTCCAAGGACAGCCTGTATATTATTGGGTTTTGTATGGACGAGTCCTTTACATAAATTATTTATTTGACAATAATGTTATCTATATATGTGTGCGAAAATTAGTGAAATGGTGCTATTTTGTCGAAATTTGTGACACGACCTGTTAATGGAAGATTGAAATGTCAACCTTTCTAAATACTCAAAAAATTCATGACGCTTCGTTCACTAGAAGCTACGATACAATATAAATAAATGACAAAACTATTTTCATTTACTATGTAATATATATATATATATATCCTATATTTATATTATATTATATTTATATATATATATATTATATATATATATATATATATATATATATATATATATATATAATATGTTCGTGACCTTGGTATGATATGGTAAATTCAGTCAGTTGGCGATTAAAGGTCTGGCTTTACTTCAAAGTATATATATTTAAAACAACCCTACATGTTTCGGCAATGATGCCTTTATCAGGGATATAAAATGTAAAATTTTATATTTTATATCCTTGATAAAGGCATCATTGCCGAAACATGTAGGGTTATTTTAAATATATATACTTTGAAGTAAAGCCAGACCTTTAATCGCCAACTGATTGAATTTACTATATATATATATATATTTAGTGTTTAAAGAATTTTGTTTTTCTTTTTTATTTTATTGGCCGTGTTTTAATATTAAAAATAATAGATTTTTATTGGTTTTAGCGACCTTTTATTGAATTTAGATGTTTGTTTGCGACGTTTCGACTTTTATCAATTCAGTCTTTTTCAAGCATCTGGAAACAAGAATCATTACAATGAACATGAGAAATGTGTTTGTTTTGTGTGATATAACAATTGAATTAACCATTTTAAATTTAACATTATATTAAGAAATGAATTACGGATTAGGTTAGTGTTTTACGTTGAAAATTAAATAACATTAAATTAAAATAGCTTAGAATGGTAGGGGGACATTTATGTGATTAATATCTGTATGAATTAATTGGAGACTTAACAAATATTAACAAATTTTAAGTTTAAAATTAGATTAAAGATGATTACAAATTGAGTTAACATTTAACGTTGAAACTTACATAAAATAAAAATAAGAATGGCTAAAATGAACAGGAAAGTTGAATTACAATACAATACGTAAAGGGAACAAAGAAAGTCAAATCAAACTCACATTGTTGTTTTTTCTACACGGCTTCATGCGCCACATGTGCTTGGACACCCAGGACCAATTTTCTTAAAAACGAACATGCTTGTGCGGATTTTGTTAGTGAACTAATGCTTAGTTCACTAACTAAGGTTGGTCAACTTTCATATTTATCCTGCCGGTCCGGTAAACCATGGTTGCACCGGTATACCATGGACCATGGCAGGATAAATATGAAAGTTGACCAACCTATTGCTGGTGAAAGTAGGTCAGGCGCAGTCGTCGATATATAAATAAAATAATAAGATCGTCGCATATCGTTGTTGACGCAGGACTTTTTCTTTGAGTGGGTATATATAAGCTCGAATTTCTATAGGGAAATCAGTATAGTTAATATTGTTTAGTGTGTAGGTAAGTGATCATGGATACAGAATTAATTATAAGTAAAGAAGCACAAGTTCAACAAAATTTAGCCGTTCAAACTTACAACGATTTAGAAGAAGTACTTCACATTAAAAGATTAGAGGATGACATTTTGACGGAATTTTGCTACTTAACACATAACAACATTATAGGATATAGTTGTAATCCCGATATATGGAACATAGATACGAAATTTTTTAAATACGCTCATACGAAATGTATAAAACAAATACCTTTTAAATTAGAATTTGAGGGAAAAGAATATAAATTACAGGCTTTAAATTTCAATAACTGTCCAGACGAAACACATATGTGGAATAAAACTAAACCACCAGAAACATTGGAATGTTTGTGTTTCAAGTAGTTAGTGAACTAATGCTTAGTTCACTAACAAAATCCGCACAAGCATGTTCGTTTTTAAGAAAATTGGTCCTGGGTGTCCAAGCACATGTGGCGCATGAAGCCGTGTAGAAAAAACAACAATGTGAGTTTGATTTGACTTTCTTTGTTCCCTTTACGTATTGTATTGTAATTCAACTTTCCTGTTCATTTTAGCCATTCTTATTTTTATTTTATGTAAGTTTCAACGTTAAATGTTAACTCAATTTGTAATCATCTTTAATCTAATTTTAAACTTAAAATTTGTTAATATTTGTTAAGTCTCCAATTAATTCATACAGATATTAATCACATAAATGTCCCCCTGCCATTCTAAGCTATTTTAATTTAATGTTATTTAATTTTCAACGTAAAACACTAACCTAATCCGTAATTCATTTCTTAATATAATGTTAAATTTAAAATGGTTAATTCAATTGTTATATCACACAAAACAAACACATTTCTCATGTTCATTGTAATGATTCTTGTTTCCGATGCTTGAAAAAGACTGAATTGATAAAAGTCGAAACGTCGCAAACAAACATCTAAATTCAATAAAAGGTCGCTAAAACCAATAAAAATCTATTATTTTTAATATATATATATATATATATATATATATATATATATATATATATATATATATCTAAACTTCTAAACTAATATTATAAAGGGGACATATTTGTGTTTTTGTATGTATATTTGTAATGTTTTCAAACAAAAACTACTGGACCGATTTCAAAATTCAAAAATTCTTTCACCATTAGAAAGCTGCATTTTCACTGAGTGACATAGGCTATATTACATTTTCAAAAAAAAAGGGATCCCAATAAAAATGCATTAATGTAACCCAAGGTGTGAAAAAATTAGTCACAAAAAATCTGTCATCGCGTACGCTGCGGAAACTATTGTTGATAGAACAAAAAAATGTTCTACAGTATTATAGAACGTATTAATATCTATAAAAAAGTCCGCGATATCATATGTCCAACTACTGTAGTTATGCCACTATAACTACTTTTTTACATTTTAAAAGTTAATAAAAGTGCCGACAATAATCAAACCATATTATCCAAACCTCTGTATTATTCCTTATCCTATTAAATGATATTTTATTAAAGACCTTTTCAATACCAGTAAAATACTTTTTAAATTATTAAAATCGGACATTCCATTCAATAGATATAACGAATTTAAAAATGTCAATCTAAAGAAAATAATGTTATAATATAATGTAGTAGTATAGCGATGGCCATATTCATTTTGTTTGCAGTGTACCATTTTATTCACATGTCATCATACAAACATAACCTATTCCATTACTTATTATTTTCTGTGACTATAAATCTATAGTCCGACTTAGTAGACTTTCCACTGCCACGAGATCGGTATCTACGTCGGTGAAACCGCGGGGCATTGCTAGTATATATATATAATTGTGGTATACAAACGTATACCTCGGTCAAAAAATCAACCAAGCACAAACAACTGATATTCCGTTCAGTGACAAAAACGATAAGAGTGCTAAGTAAAGGCTTCTAATGCTTAAAATCGCGGAAAAAATTTGTGATAAATAATTATTTATCACAAACACAAGTTTTTAAGTGGCATTGACGATTCAGAGAGGCAAAGAAAATGCTAGTCAGAAATTTGAATAGATCTTGGGTGAGATATATGTAAATTGAATTTGAAATACCCAAGATAATAATTCATGGCATTTTAGTCTAATATCTTGGTTTCGGACACAAAATTCAAGGTCTATTATATATCTATAACCAAAAATTGTATAAAAGAAAATTGTAATGCTAGAGAACCTTCGAGGGGCAAAAACTACGTCAAAATGATTCTAACTGGAAATGACAAGTAGTGCTTTCAATACAAATCCGAAGCCTGTCGTAAAATTGCTCAATAGCGGTCACCAAATGAGACAAATCCAAAAAATATTTAGGGAAGTCAAAAATAAAAACAATGCTCAATGTTCCCTTATCATTCCAAAGAGATTATCTACAAAAAGATCGTTCTAAGTGATATAATGGTTAATGCTAGTGTGTTTGATAGGCAGCATTCGTCGTGTTCACCTTAAGCGTCGAGGACCAGCTGGTGATTATTGCACAATAAAGCATCGTGCGTCAATCGTTACTTATTATTGACCAACTTTTCCTTCTTTCCACATCCACCCGGCTCAGTTCGTTTATTTGACGAAGCCTTTAAACAGCCAACAACAATAAATGAAAAGTAATTTGACGCATTCTTGTTTTGTACAAGTTGTATTTGTACTGAAGAAGAATAGTTCGCATAAATAAAATGATTTCAGTCGAGATTTCTTTTTTCTTCCTAATATATTTTTCTTTTATGTCCTACTTCAGGAACACTTTCTGTCTGTGTTTTTATGTGGCCGGCACATGTTTGTAAACAAAGTAAAATACATATATATATAGAGTAATATTGATTTTGATCCAAAAATATCTTGTAAGGGTCTCGACATTTTAAATCATAAATAATACTTAAAGCTCTTTTCTCTAATATATTAACTCCTACGTAACAGAAAGTTAGCATAATAAAATGTTCAATCAGAGCATGTCTTAGCGAAGTTAACACATAAGAAATCGATGTGAGATGACAATTTCAATGATAAGTCCCAATACTAGTGCAGAGAAACAAGTTTTTTCATTCACTTTTATATTGAAATCTGCTTAATTTTATTGTGAAAATATAGGATCTTGACTCAATCTGTACTTATTAGTTATTACTAAATGATTTCTATAATATTTCAGTTATTTTTATTATAGCTAAGCGAACTCCATAGAACAAAACTAGGGTAAATTGAAAACAACACGCTTTTAAAGAAATCTGGCTACACTAGTAAGTCTTTTCAATAATATAAAATATTATTAAAAATCTGGTGTGAAGAACACAAATACAGGTTCACTATTAATATTTTTGTGAACGTGTCCGAACATATCCCTCCCCAGAGACGAAGATACGTATTTCGCCTTTCTACAGGCTCATCGGTACGCCCCTGCTAGAGAAAGGATATCTTCAGACACATTCACAAAAAAGAACCACATCGCCATATCACAGAAACTATCCAGATCGAGCGTAGAAGTAAATTCAGCGCTGCCTTTAATAATATTTTATATTATTAAAAATACATTTGTCTTATACAAAACTGGTGGGGTTTACCTACTCATGTATGTTTCAATTATTCTGATACACTAGTAAGTTGGTAAGCAAAAATTGGCTGTGGAAAATGTCAATAAATTGTAATTATCTGTTAAAATAAACGCGTTGACAAAACAAAAACAAGGAAAGGTTGGATTGATTTGACTTTTACTTGATGAAGATCAATGATTTGAAATAAAAATAAAACTAATACTTAAAATCTTCACTTTATCACTTTACGATCACATATTAATAAAGTGAAGATTTTAAGTATTAGTTTTATTTCTATTATTTTTTTTTTTCATTTTAGTACTGCAGCTATAATGAATATTAACAAATTTTCAAACAGCGTTTAACTCTAGTTCGATTACTTAGCATTCATTTTCCTTCGTCAGTCATAAGTATATTTTCTTGACCATAATTATTAGACTGATAAATATAGATTATCTATATCGTCCCACTACGAAAATTAACATGATTTTCCATCAAAATAGCTGCGAGTATAAAAATTTAAAAGAACAATTATCATTGCAACGAACCCCGCTTCAAAATTTATGGCTTAAGGGTTTTACCAATCCCGCGAACAAACTGTTCTCAATGTAAGACTTTTTTCGTATTCAACGTACATGTCATTCCATTCTCCAGAATCTTTTTCGTACTCGCTGGCCAGTATAGTATAAATACAGCCCCGGTTTTCCGTTCAAATTAGAACGTCTGTTCTCGTTAATGGCTGACGTTTCACCTACACCAAGAATTTGGCCCGGGGTTCTTCCACGTGGGCGCGATCACTTTGTTAAACTCATGGTGGAGCGTTGCGACGCCTTAAGGACAGCATCCAAAGACTGACTGCGTTTTCCCCCGCCCCCCATACATGCACCCGAGACTTTGTCCTGAGGTCTTATCGTGTAGGGGCGGTTTTGTTGAGCCCACGGTGGAACATCGCAACGCCTCGCGGTTGGGAAAAATTGGGATCTTACTCTAAAGATGGCTTTGTGGCTATACTTAAGGGTAATTAGACCCATGAAAACCTATGGAGCTTTCATATGGTGACAAAAAACTATGCAAAACGGAGCTAGAGATAGCCATGGAAACACCTATCGCTACGCCTGAGGTGATACTAAATTTACCACCTGTAGATAACCATATACAAGGCGAAGCAAGGTCAGTAACCTAGAGACTAATGGCAATTCCAAACACTTATTAGCCAAATCTACGGACTGGCTGTCTTAAATTAATAAAATAACTCAAGCCGTTCACTATAGAAAAACCAAGCAATGCCATGGTTCGGAAATTACTTTTTAGTAAGAAATGTAAAATAGTCATATCAGAGAGAGAGAGAGAAGTGGAAGAAAGGTCTACCCGTCCAGGACCAATCTACTTACACTGACGGCTCTACGCCAGAAAAACGTGTTGGAAGCAGAATATATGGGGCTCAAAGAAAGGACAATGATCCAAGTGAGCCTTAGTAGAAATATTACGGTACTACAAGTGGAACTGTCCGTTTTGTATCACTGCGTTGAAGAAATTAATAAAAAGAGTGGAATGTTTTGCACAGTGGCCATTTTTTACGACAGCCAAGCAATGCTAAAAACAATGAATTTAGTGTGGGTTAAATCTAGCCTTGCATTGGATTGTGTGCGTGCCCTGAACGAGGTTAGTGATCACGAGAAAATGACATCAGCATGGTTCCTAAAGCACCAAGGTTAACGTCTAATGAAAAGGTAGACAAGTTGGCTGGACAGGTCTCGTCTACAAAACAATTATTGAAACATCTCTGAAAAAGTGGCCTGAAAGTAGATCTACGAAAAGGTGAAAGAACCTTCAGGTCACAGACAGACAAAACAGTTCCTTAAGGAACATTAGTCTAAGTTTACAGCGGACCTACTGAATAGAGACAGAAAGTTTGTTAAGATGATAGTAGTCCTATTAACAGGACATTGCAAGCTCTACAAACATATAAATAATATGGGCTTAACGGAAGGAACAGTATGTAGATTCGGCCAAGAAAACCGCGAATCATGTGCTATGCGAAGGTTTGAAAAGAACGCGATTTCTACTAATGGGAAATCAATATCCCCAAACGGAACTAAATTTAAACGAACCGCTCTCGAAGCTGCTAAGCTTAATTAAAAGAGCAGGGTTGGGGCAATAGATCTAGAGAGGTCGTAGTAGAATAGTATTTGCCCTAAAATAATTTAATCGAATAGCATATTACCGAATTTTTAGTTTAAGAATAATTGTTTTAAGAAGAACAAACAAAAACAAGTCATCTACTCCTTATATAACGTGGCTTCAAAAACTGTCCTCATTATAGACGGCCATGCTTTTTTTTAATAGTTGGTGACGTATTCTGTCACAAACGTATAATTTTGATACTTTGGTTATGTCATGTAAATGCGTGTAATCATTAGTAATTTAGTAGTTGAAAAATTTTTTCTTACATTAGTCAAAATTAAAAGAAAATAATACTCAATAATACTAAAGCAGATGTTGGACCATTATTTTGAAGACAAAGTTGAACTCTACGCTTCATTATTTCAAAGCCAATTATTAGGATTTCATGGGCTATGTCAGCACAAGAATTCACAGTAGCATTACGAAGCTCTTCGATTGTGTGATGTCTGGTCTTGAAAATGGTACCTATTCTTTAAATATGGAAAAATAAAATAGTCTAAAATTGTCAAAGCTGAAGGTCTTGGAGGAAAATTAATCATTCTTGTATTGAAAAATTCTAGTAAAAAAGCTATTGTTTCTCGAGATTTGTGCTCTGGTGCATTATCTTGCTGGACATATCTTTCCGTAAGTGCATCATCATGAAGTTCATTACTAAACGGCTCTAATAACTCATTTCGATATCTTTCAGCAGTTATGGTTTGATTAAAAAATATTGATCCAATAATTCGTCTTCTTGAAACTGGTAGCCAGACGGCTATTTTTTGTGGATGTAGCGTAGTTTCCACATATTCATTAGAGTTTTCTGCAGACCAAATTCTCATATTTTGCTTGTTTAAATGTCCTGAAAGATGGAACACGCCTCATCCGACAATATGCATTTGTCGAGAATGTCATTATTATTTATGTTATTCAAAAACCATAGAGAATACTGTGTTCTCGTAACAACATCTACCTGTTTGAGCTCCTAAACTGCTTGAATTTTATGTAGAAACAACTTTAAGTCCTTTTTTTAAGTAGTATGAAATGTTCCCACTGACAAATGAACTTGTTATGATAGTTTTGCGATTGATTATGTGGGTTGTTCATTCGACGTCGAATATCCTCTACGCAATTTCCTGTTCCTTTTCTAGGGGCTGCACCGCCAGGTTTACGAGTTATTGCCCCTGTTTAACCAAATTTAATAACACAAGCTTGAATATATTTTTGCAGTTGTGCGTAAGTAACTGGCAGATCAGGATAGTGTTGCCGGAAATTCTGTAAGCACTGATTAGTGGAATAAACCTAATCTCCATTATCTTTTTTGCCCAGGTCTATAGTAACTTTGAATAATAAATATTTTATGTTGTAACTGTAACATTATAATAAAGTAATTTAAAGAATATAAGCGCTTATAATTTGAATTTATGTATGTCAGAATTGATAGTTTTCTAATGCTTCACATGTGCACCAATCTTTGATTACTTAATTACTTAAAAACAGCCTAGTATAATGAGGAAAGTTCTTTAAGGCACGTTACATTAGACACCACAATAGATATTAACTTATATATTCCAGATTTCTTATTAATATGTGGATGCGGTAAGATATATGTTGGTCAAATAGGAAGATCGTTTGAAAAATGTGTTGCTGAACATGGTTCTTCGTTTAGAAATAAAAAACAAAATTCCATATTTGCTTATCATCTATTAGAAGAAAACCACACTGTCAATAAGGATTTTCAAATTGTACATTTAGAAAATAAAGGCAATCAATTAAATTTATTGAAAAGTTTAGAAATCAAAAAATTAAATCAATTAAAAATTTTATACGTAAACATGTTTAGCACCCTATAGTACGAGGGATAAGCTACAATTATGGAGAATAGAAAAATCTAGTTACCTACGAAAAACAAATTGTTGTTTATTAAATAGTGCACTATTTTATCTGTCGAATGTAGTTTAGTTTGTGCAAATCAGTTGAATAGTGTCTGAGAAATAACCTAGAATAGAATATGCTTCTGTTATCGAAAACATGGAATTAGACAAATTTCGGATAATGATTTACTATGATTTCAAGAAAGGCTTGAGCACGTATGAGTGTGAGGAAAGTTTAAAATCGGCATTTGCCATCATTGGCTACTGTTTATAGATAGTATATGGAATTTGAACAAGGTTGTAACTCAGTTGTACACAGAAATGGAGCTGACCCTCCTTCAACTGTTGTTAATCCCAAAAATATTGCTGCAGTGAAGAAGATGGTGGAAGAGGACAACCGCATTACCTATGCAATTATAGAGTCCAAACTGAAGATTGGATATTTGCAAGTAAAATCATTTACATTTGAAAAAGATTGTAGCTCTGTTTGTACTCCAGCATCTGACAGATTTACAAAAAGCAGAACGTGTTAGAATTTGTCAACAAACTTTAGACATGTTGAATGCTGAAGGCCATCAAATTATTTCTAAAATTGTAACTGGCGATGAAACGTACATACTGTTTTTTTATGTTCCCACTCGCCAAAAAAGCCGAATATGGATACACAAAGATGAGAAAACCAATACGATGGTGAAAAAACAGCGAGCAACGAAAAAAGTAACGCGTCGTCTCATACAGCAGGTATAATTGTTCAGTATTTAGCTGAAAACAAAATCAAAGTCACAGAACATCCTCCTTACTCACAGGATTTGGTGATGTGTGACTTCTGGCTATTTCTTGACCTCAAAAAACATTTGAGAGGGAAAAAGTTCCAGTCAGAAGAGATTGATATCGCCGTTAAATGTTTTTTTTTTTTTTATAGTACCCCTAAAGACAGGCTGAACGCTTTTGAACTATGAAAGGAAAGAATGGTTAAGTGTATTATTGTTGATGGCAATTACTTTGAACATATTTAAAAAAAAATTCTGAAAACTTATATCAATCTTTCTATTCTCAATAATTGTTGCTTGCTCCTCGTATAACAGTCAGGGCCGACCAGATGCGCTACATTTTCTCACTATCTACAATATTTGTGTAAATTCTTAGATTTTTTTAAAAAACGTTCTAAAATAATACTAGCCTTGTTGATTTTATATTTTTATTTAATTTGTAACATGCTCTTTAGCTGTAAATACCTGATGAAACCACTGTGCTGGCAAAACAATTGTCGTTTGACGATTACATACCTATTAAAAAAGTGAAGATTTTAATCATTAGTTTTATTTCTATTTTAAATTATGGATCTTCATCAAATAAAAACCGAATCAATTCAATTACCCTATTTAATATCATTTTTCTTTTTATTTTATCATTCTATATTGTTTTGTCCAACATAATAATGAATTATATTTAGGTTTAAAAATATTTATTATTTATTTTGTTTTGAGAAATATTACATGTGCTGATATTATAATTACATTCAAAAATATATTTTTAAAATAGATTATTTAGTTTGAACTTTTATTAAATTAAACACAGTTACAGGTAGCTCTAAGTCGAATCAAATTAAGACACAAGTGATTTTATTCATGGCATACTCTGAAAAACCTTTTTTTTTAACTCACACATTAATATATAATTAGATCATTAATATTTATTATATCGTTATGTATTCCTAAAACTGACGTGTTGGAAAAAATTTATGTTCATTATAATAATATCTATAAAACAAAATAAAATTCTACATTATTCAAACAAAAAAGAAAAAAATGAAAATTGGTTGTCATAATTTATCTTACACAAATATGTCGAAACGAATAAAAAAATTGACAAACATTCCATTAAAGCTTTAGAGGTAATGAAATATTGATTTTGTAAATATACTAGTCTAGTTTCAACACCAATAAAATGATGGAATTAAAGATTATGACCATAGCTATTTTTACCAAAACATACAATAAGGCAGTAAATATAACCTCGTAGTTAAATAACTTTATACTGTTAGTTAAATTATTACTCTACATTTAGAAACGTATTTCTCCAAATTCGTTACTAATTGCGCATTAATTTTAATTTACGTTACGAGGGTAAACTTAATGTAAATTACTTATATGACAGCTAGGTTCTATTAAGGTACTAAAAAAACACATAATTTATTGTAACAACAAAGTATGTGCAAAACGCTTCGGGGATGTTCATCCGTTTATGGAGCACATATTTTATGGATTTATATATATGTAGGGGCGTCCGTCTCTTCTAAAAGTTTATTGTAGGGACGCGATGGGTACATTCCCGAACGCCCCCTACTAGTTCCCACAGCAACGATCTCTCGTTTATTTTCGTAAAACGGGCGTTATTTAGGGAGAGCCCTCTGCGTTCGCCTCGCGAAACTCGTAACTTCGGATGATAATAACGCGTGCCAGCAACGACCTGAACCTAATGGATATCATTTTCTTATTGCCTCTTTGTGTTCTGTTGCCCCGGTCGCGTTACCCGTATTAAAGGATATTAATGCGTCGAAAAATAAATAAATATAAATTTTCAACGGAACAATAACATTCTCTCTTGAGAATGCTGTTTTATGTTTGCAAATACGAAATAGCAGCGATAAATTACGTCAATGATACATACAAAGAACACTACAACTTTCTAACATAACTTAAATGAATCCTAAGCAAATTATAAGCATTATTATTTTAACTACTAAAGTCGTTGCGTTTCTTAATTAAATATCAAAATAAAATATTTATATGAGAATATTCCTTTTGGAATAAAGTTTAGTATCATAAATTTTACCAATTCTTTACTTTTATGTGTCTCTAATGGTTTTGGCAAACTCCCAAACTTGGGATAATAGAAACATTGCAGAAACAGTAAGGAATATCGAAATAATACATTTTATTTTAAAAGAATTAAGACCGTTTACGACAAAAAGCATTTTCGTCTTAAATACGATTCAAAATTAATTTTTTTTCCGAAATGTATATACAATAGCGTTCGTAAGCAATATTGGAAACATTTAACAAAAAATTTCTATATATTTTTATTATCCCTTCTATTATACTTTTAATCCGTTACCACTGACGTGGAAATAACGTGACACCGGCACAGACGTGCCCCTCTTTAAATAAAATAACGTAAATAAAAAATCAAAATATTTGCAACTATGACAATATAATAATATTGTTTGATCTCTAATTGTTTAGTGTATATATGTTTTAACCTATTTATACTAAAATAGAATGTATTTGCAAGAAAATTTATTTGGAATGAATTTCTTACATAATTTTTGACGTAGTATCATCTTATGGAATACACACAGAAAAATTATGAAAAGTATCCTAAGGTTTAAACATAATAGGTAAATAAGCAGAAAAAGCTAGTAATCCTATAAAAATGACTTACAATGTAAAAACCGCAACCGGTTTCATTGACATGTTTCTCAAACAGAACAGTCTATATATACTCTCTTTGTGCGTTCCATACAAATTGGAATTTTACATATAACGCAAAAATTAGACGTCTTTCTTCATTTACTCGTAGATTATCTTCTACCCTTTCCTGACTTCAAATTTTTCTTCTTCACCAACATTATTGTCCTCTTTTATTTGCAGCACTCTTCTAATATAAGTCCTGACTTCACGTTTAATGCGAAGATTCTGTAATCTACGCTCCATGCTGTGTTAAATTATAAGCTCATAAGCCACAAGTAAAAAATGAATTAAAAATTAAAACAAATATCAATGACCAACTAGCTCAAAGAATACAAATTTTATATACATAAGTTTAAATTAATATATAATGTGATACTAAGTTAGTGACTCACGCAGTATAGTAATGTGATATAATCGACAAAACAAACGATGCACATATAATATGCATTGCAAAGCAATAAAATACTGAAATTAAATTGAATTAAAAATATACTGGCGAAATGAGACAAAGTTTTGCAACAAAAGCAATACGATCTTAGTATATACCGCCTAATTCTGAGCAAACGCAATGATGCGAATGTATGAATATTTCTCCCGCTTCGAATACAAATCCCCTGAACGCGTTTAGCCAATCACAAACCAGTCTGTCGCGCAACGATTTGACAATTAATGTCACAAATTAGTGTCACCACTGTCACCCTATATGGAGTCTCTTAAGCGTTTGAATAGTGATAATGCCGCGCTATACACTAGAAGAGAAAGCCGAAATGATGAAATGGTACCACGCTGATAATTCTTATCAAAGAATATGTGACTTATTTGCCGGAGTTCCTAATGATATGTTCATTTTAGTGTGCGCTGCAATAGAACTAAATTCAAATTTGACACATAGCGATATTTCCAACGATTTAGGCATATGCTGCTCTTCCGTTAACCGCATACTAAAATTAAATAGTTTTCGTAATTATAAATATTCCAAACATCATCAATTATTTTACGGTGATGAGTTTAAACGGATGAATTTCCGTTATTATATAATTAATTTCTCATTATGAACAATTTATTTTATTATCTGTAAGAGTAAATTTTTCTTTACATTACTAGAATTTAATTTAGTTTTTATTTATTTCTGAAGTTTATTTAGTTTACTATGAATAGTTTTTGTTACCTTTATTATTAAAATTTAATTTATTAAATCTCTTGATGCCTTATTTGCAATTTTCTTAACCGCTTATTAATAATTTTATTACGCTTTGTGTGACCATCGTCAGTATAACGTATTGCAATTTATTTATTATAAAATCATTACAATAACACAGGACTAAACAATTTATAGTCCTTTAATAGTAATTTGGTAATCAGATAATTTTTCTTACGCGGCTCCATAATATGTAAGTATGTATGACATATGACATCGATGTTGACGCGCCTACAGCATTCAGGGGAATTCTATTTGGAGCGGGAGAAATATTCATACATTCGCATCGTTGCGTTTGCTCAGAATTAGGCGGTATACCATTAACACATAATTAAGTAAATGGTATGCTTAATGCAGACAATAAATTGGCTAGTAATTTGTCCAAAGATCTTTTGATACATCACACATCGAGATTCTTATACATTCAGTATACTAATTGTTAAGGAAATATCAGAAAAAAGAAACAAATCAATTTACAGTTTAAGAATTAGAAGAAAAAACAAATGAGACAAACCAATTATAATAGAAAAATTGACACTAGTCAAACATTTACAAGTTATAATTAACTGCTAAACTTTAAAAAGTTTCTGTAAAATTACGAATAATTCCTAAATCAAAATCTGGCATGACCTTAGCATGACACATTAAATTTCGAGTAACTTGTATTCGCAAAATTAAGGGAATCGATTACAAATGAAATATATAAAAAATTAATGGAAAATGAATGACTCTAAATTTACATTATGGTTACACAATAGACACTAGCAAATTCTGTAGTAGAAAGTTAACTTTTGGACTGTCACAGTTCATACCTGATAAGTTGTAGAACGATCGATACCTCAATGATTTTCATTGAACAACGTCTTGGAAATAACGATGCTGGTTGTAAAATTAGCCTCGCCTTGTAAAAGTATAACGTATTGAAATGACTAAGTACTAGAAACTACCACGTACTGGAAACTACCACGTACTGGAAAATGATTTCGGACTAGAACTCTGTTAAATTTCAGAAAGAAAGAAAAACTAATGCAACTAAATAAAATTATAATGAAAGAAACAATGCTTTTACACAAGGACATCGTGTAAAAAACCTCACCCAAGTAATATGAGGCTAACCACGTGTTTCATCAACACCAATCTTGTTCAAAAACATATCAAAAACGGTCTTTCCGTATCCCAAATGACTGTCAGACGTATAATAATATCTCAAAAGCCGCATAGCGAGTAATAAAATTACTTAAAAAAAGTCATTACCAATCACACAATACGTCGACAGTACAACGGGTTTTCGATGAAATTCAACAGCAAAGAGAGAGTCAGAATTTTCGTTCCTTATATACGAAAAGTTAAGTAGGTCTTAAAGAATTAACTGATAGAGAAAGATACTGTATAAAAGAAATTAATGATGAAATATACAATTAGTAAATTATTTCGCTACATCAAAATTAAGATAGAAAATCGGAATATAACTAATGAAAAATACTAATTAATTACGCACTTAATTAAAGAATTATTAATTGAAAACTTAGAGAAAGATAATGGTGCGAAATAGTACAAGATAATAATATTATAAGAAATAATTAAAGAAGGGGAGAAATTAGGTCTGAAAATCAATGAAACAACACGAAGTTAATGAGAGTTGGAAAAAAGAACAAAGAAAACAAAAGCTTTAAAATAAAAACTTTAGATTTTAAAATATCGAAAAATTAAAATATCTGGGTATTCATATCAAACGATTGAAATAGAGATTCTAAGTAAAAGAAAAATAATGGCAAATAGAGCCTTTTATGGCAATAAGAAACTGTTAAAGAACATAAATCTTTCTAAAACGAATAAATTAAAAATATATAACACGATAATAAGACCAGTACTAATATATCCAGCAGAGACGATGACAATGACTAAGAAAGACGAAGAAAATCTAAAAATACTCGAACGGAAAATATTAAGAAACACAATGGGACCAATGTAGGTGTAGGTTTCCGCGGTCGTTCTCTAGATGTAGATCTCGGTTTCCGGGTTGGAACCGCGTCGAGTTAGGCGTAATTGCAAACGTTTCGTCCACTGTTTCAAGGGACCTTTTCAGGGCTGTACGTTGTAGATGTTCATCGTTTCGCAGTAGCTTGAAAAATGCTATGACAGAGACCGGTACAACTTATATAGGGGGGACCGGGTCAGATGGTGGCCTGCTATTGCCTGGGGACAATGAGCCAATGGCATGCGTCGTATGGGCGTGGTGATTCTTAGTTGAGTTCAGTAGAGTTTGCCACGTCGGATGTAACGTATAGCCATCGTCTCTATTGAGATTGCGGGGATGTTTGTAAATTTCAATAGATTCACGGATTTTCCTAGGGAAATAATGCGATTCACGGGACAGAAGCTTGACATCTTTGAATAGAATTTGATAACCGGAGTTTAGTTTGTGTTCTGCCAGCGCTGAACCGGCTATATGTAACAGTCTAGTACAACGTTCATATTCGGACACACGCACGCTGACTGGCCGCTTAGTTTCGCCAATGTACATACTGCCACACGAACACGGAATGCGATACACTCCTTGTGCTTGGAGTGGAGATATTTTGTCTTTGACCGAGGGTAAGAGGTCCGAAACTTTAGAATGGGGTCTGAAGACAGTTTTGATTTTATTTCTATGTAGAACCTTTCCTATATGATCGGTGATACCTTGAATATACGGTAAGAAGGCGGTGCTGATGTTAGGATCGGGTTCACTTCGAGGTTTGGGGTTACGATGTCTCACTATAGTACAGTGTATGTCGTGGGCGTTATAATTATTCTGGAGTAGGGTATTAGAAACATGCTTAAGTTCGGAGGGTAGTGCCCTAGGTTCTGAGATAGAAAACGCGCGATGTACAAGAGTATTAATGGCCGCTTGTTTGTGTGCCGGGTGATGATGGAAAACCCGTTCAGATATCGGTCCGTATGAATCGGTTTCCTGTAAACCGTGCGGCCCAGTTTTCCATTGATATTGCGGGTCACTAAGATGTCTAAAAACGGGAGACTTCCGTCTGATTCCACCTCCATGGTAAAGCGAATGTAACGGTGCTGGGAGTTTAGAAAAAGTAAGAATTCATCTAAAGACTGTCGCCCATGCGGCCAGATGACGAACGTATCGTCTACATATCTAAACCAACATTTAGGTTTTAAATGAAAGGAGCTTAAGACCTGTTGTTCGAACGCTTCCAAAAAAATGTTAGCGGCAACCGGGGATAAGGGGGAACCCATAGCAGCTCCCGACACTTGTTCATAGAACTTGTTTCGAAATTGGAAGTACGTGGAAGTGAGGCACACATTTACGAGTTCGGATATATCATTCGGTTTGCCGTGGGCGGCTATAATGTCGGACATGATAGACACTGTGTCCGGGATCGGGACCTTCGTGAAAGAGATTCAACGTCAAAACTAACTAGTATGTAGTGAACTTCATGTGTATGAGAATTAATAATTATTAAATCTCATTTTACATGCGATTGTCGCTATAATTTGTTGCAACAAATTAGTAAATCACTAGTGTCTAAGGAAAAATCCTGTAAACGAGTTACAAAATGTTGAGAATTTTTAATCGCAGAGTTACTGTCACATCTACGTACAACCCTGAAGATGTCCCTTGAAACAGTGAACGAAACGTTGGCAATTACGCCTAACTCGACGCGGTTCCAACCCGGAAACCGAGATCTACAACAATGGGACAAATTAAGCTAACGGACAAGAAGTTTAGAAGAACAAATGATGAACTGCAATAAGAAATCAAAGGAGAAGATATTGTAAAAAAAAATAAAACAGCAAAGAATAAAATGGCATGCATGGAGAGCGGAAGAAGGATCAACAACCAAGCTGCTATTGAACTGGAAGCTGGAAGGAAAACAGAGAAGAAGTAGACCGAGATCCAAATGGCTAGAAGAGGTAGTAGAAGATTTAGGAGGAACAGACATTAACAACTGGCAAGAAAAGACAAATAATAGGAAACTCTGGAAGGAAATAAGCCAGAAATTATGAAGAGCTAGGATGAGGACTGATCCACCCCGAAAATGAGGATTGAGAAAGCTTCCCGAAGCTGCTAAGCCCCGCTATGGGGTGCTTTGGCCATTATATATATATATATATATATATATATATATATATATATATTGATATAGTCTAAACGGGCTTTAATGAATACATAATTTATTAATTAAACTAAATTATAAAATATAGTGAAGCTGGTATATTAAACAGCCCTTAATTGGTTTGACAAATTGTTATAAAGACAGTGAGGAACAGGTCCTAAGCTGGGCTGACAAATTATAAATAACAAACCTATAAGGCCTTACAGTTGTGCATATAATTAAAATTATAATAATAATTAAATTTGCCCAAAAATAAAATATGTATGAATATTCACGTACGGAGTTATAGAAGGGTTATATAGATGGCGTCAAAGTTATATTTTTACAGTTGTCCTATAAGTAACTTATATGAACTTGAATACAATAATAAACAATGTATACTTAACTTCTTTTCAGCCTCCTTTACGTGCTAAAGTAATTACTGAGTATTTTATGGGTATCTTAATCACAATATGGCTAGCTCAGATTATCGTGAACAAGATTAACGTTGAACTCGGTTCGGTGTATTGATAGAAAACAGTTATTTGTTTAAACTAAGATATGCTTAGTGAATTATTTTCCAAAGTTGTTAAAAGAGTAAAACAAAAGGATAAATGGTAAATATCACTAGTTTAATTAGATTCTCAAAGCATAACAGGTAAGTTAAAATACCATTTAGTATTACATTTGCATTAAAAGTCACGTGATTCGAAATAATAGAAAAGTAAGGTTAAATGTTGTTATGAAATTTTTATAACTCAAACATTTAAATTATGTAACACAAATTCAAAGTAAAAGGAACTGTATTTTTCTGTATTAACTGTATAGTGATCAAAATGCTAATATTTAAAGAATTTAAATGAAATATAAACGATCTTTTTCGCAATGTAACTAATAAAATTTTATATTTTTGGAGATTATTAAATAAATACTCAATTTTGATGCTGGTGGTTTATCTGTATGGCTGTTGGATGTTCGAGTCTTGGTACACAGGAAAAACGGGTTCAGGTGCAGGAAAGAACTGGTTTTGGTTCTAAATTCGGGTTGGCGTCCTTTGGAAATTGGAGTTTTGGTTATCGGTGCTCAGCGGGTTCAGGTGCAGGTAACCTTCCGTAAAAACGATGCTAGTGAATCGGGAACTTATAAGATATCTTTTTGGTAAGGTTTCTTTAATTTATTTTAGGTTTTATATCACTTTATTCCTTTATACACTTTTTAAAACTTTGGACGCGTTGTACCAATTTTAATTACCCCAGCGGACTCTCTATTGTTTTTGTTAATTCTCCCAGGCATCTTATTCTCAATGTTGTTTATACTTATTTAATCTCGACAATAAATTACTCAAAATAAAATATATTACTAGAATCAATCGTTTTGACATTTCATTAAAATTATTGTATTAATTTTACAATGGATAAAAGTTTATTTTAGATGTTCAATTTCCGCTAATTACCTATTTTCATTTTGGGATAATTCCCACCTTATTTGAATTTAAAATTGGTACAGTTATGATCATAATCTGTGACATATAATTCCAATCAATTAAGTTAAATATCTTCGGAAAAATTAAAATGTAAATGAAAATAACTAACTTGAATGGTTACAAGAAATACAATAATTATGTGATACAAAATTGATAAATTAAAAACGCGGTATTAACTTTATTGATATGGCATGTGAAAAATGCAGTTCTAACAAACAAAACTTATACTAAATTAACAATTTTAAATATTTATGCTGTATTTTTGCTCTAGGCCCCTCATATACATGGTTAGCTTCATCACAATATATATATATATGTGTGTGTATGGTGGAATTCAACGTGTATGTTGATGGTTAATAGCACTATGTATTAATAATTTACTACACTTGTGTAGAATTAGGGTGTCGTTTTGAAGAAAAACACTGTTTTGGTTGTGTGACGTTTCGGTCTTGGATTTAGACCTTCCTCAGGCCTGTTTTTATTAAGAAGCAAACAAAAAAGGAATGTAAACAACTTGCCAATATGTTGTCATTGTACAACATAAAATATATTACAAATACTTACATATCCTAAACTATATGGGCTATTTTTTGTAATACTACACACACGAGCCTGTTATAGTGGCCTCTACATGTTAAAATAATCTCTATGTCAATGATGATAAAACAAAAAAAAACACTAAACCGTTAATACACTAGTACATATACTGCAACTAAAATCAGTCAGACAGGCTTGAAATCTCTCTATATTGTGTGCCGTGTGAATAACTTTTATGGCTAAAACATATTTCTCAGTGCACGTATATCAGTAAAATGTGTGTCTTGAAAACTTCAAATACGTTTTACTTGTGTTTTATGTGTCGCGCCTTTTTTTTTCATTTGTAAACATGTTCTACTAGAAATCGGAACAAAATAAAAAATATAAAAATATATATATAAAACACAAAAAAAACACCACGTGCATAAAAGGCTAAAAAACCCCAAACGCATAAACATGAAAAAATACTCGCCCTCACATTATATAATCTTATTAAGTGAACTTATTCTGTATACCCGTATATAGATATTGCTGAAACTGAGGGAGTCGGCTTTAGTATTTAGATTATGTTGTACGCTCTTTATTGTTAGAGTTTCCAGGAAAAGTCGTCTTGTGTAGTTTGGTTCTTTGAAAATGATTCTGACATCTTTGTATTTCGGTTGGTGGTGTGTCGACGCTATGTGGCTTGCCAATGCGCATGCCTGTGGTTTGACTCTACTGTCGCTGTCGTGCTTTGTCAATCTATTTTTCAATCTTTGCTTCGTTTGCCCTATATATATATATATATATATATATATATATATATATATATATATATATATATAAACTTATAGTTTAGAAGAATGACCACGGGATGTTCTGCCATTTCAAAACCCAAGAAGATCTTAAATGACAATACTAATGACAATTCTAACTGAATTTGCTACAGACAAGCCGTAAAATATTCTCATAAATTTTAAGATAAAGATCCGCATTAAAACTGGTACAAATTAACCCAAGTAACAACTAATTGCTAAACATTAACCAACTCGATCATTTCATTAAAAACTTCAACTACGCGAGTAAAATATAAACCAAACCATGCTGAAGCCAAAGTTACCTACATCAACGTACAAATATATCGTAAATTTTAATCAAACTAGAAAATTACTATAATGAAATTTCCAATGTTAACTAACCCTAGGATAATTGTTCACACAAGAAAATCTCATTAAAAATTTTTAAATATCGAAATTTACAAAATATCGAAAATCGATGATATACAGGTTTCTTCAAAAATATCGAAAAAATTACTAAAAATAAACGGGAGGCGATTTCAACACGTTACTATATATATATATATATATATATATATATATATATATATATATAATATGTGCATATATATTATAGTAGGATATTATATGCACAAAAGAATAAACAATATGAATAAGTAAACACAAATTCATACATAAAAACAAACAATGTCATGTCGATCATCAAATTCAATATAATATTTACAAAAAGACAAACAAACGCTACAAAAGTTGGAATTTATATTTTTTTCATTAAATAATATTTATTAGAAAAAACAAACAAAAGATATGTGGACAAGAACGCATATGTATATTTGGATATTAAGATATAATTTTAAAACATACTTTGTTAAAATGAAAAATTAATTTTGAAAATGTAAACAACCAATGTAAAAACGCATCCACGCAAAAATTATTTAAAAACAAGTTATTTATATTAATAATAATTAATCAAAAAAGATCAGTACACATTCAATGTGAAGTTGTTCGTAAATTTCAAAGAAATTTACGAACAACTTCAGACATAATTAAAGATTCTAACGTCAAGTGCAAGAGATTCGCGCGATAAGTGTCAACGGGGGAAGACGTATCTCCTCCGTAGCAAATAAAAATTGTGGAAGATAGCGTTAAAAACTAAAGCGATTAACTTCGAAATATAGTAAAATTAAAGCAAAGTAAAAACACGAATCTTAAAGCAAATTTTATTCAAATATTAGCGTGAAAGTGACTTATATACAAAGTGATGGAACGAAAACGATAAAACGCCAAAAACAAGTACGGAATACTGATTAAAGAATCATATAAAATTATCCGAAAAGATCACCCACGACGCACGGGAGAAGATTAATACGTATCCAGGCAAGTTAACAAGAAATTTGGTTCCGAACGGCTATTAGAGCGTCAAAGATCCTAGATGAAAAAGCCCGCGAAAAAGAACCGCAAAGTGAAGAGGCAATTGTTTTCCAAACGGCGTCCCGGCATGAAATTGCCCAACCACGGACAGGGAAGCAGCAGCCAATTAACGGACAACAAATTCGCGCGGGAACGGATCCGTTAATCAAATACATGTCAGGTACACAAAAACATCTGAGTTACGTCGATTTGGCAAAGCATTCATAGATATTATTATTATTATTATTATTATTATTACTAGTACTGAAAAAATATATGTGAAGCACTGACCTTTTATTAAGCTTTTTTTATACAGTCAAGAGTAATATTAGTTCGCGATTGAATCAATTGTACAAAACATAAATACCATTTTGCAATAATAGCGTTGTTGCGTTTGTCATAAAAAGTAGAGAAAGACATTTATTTGTAAATATATGAGTTTTATGTTATATTCATTTTGAAAAAAAGATGAACGTTATAACATTATATTTTAAATAATCACGTGTGCATTAATTGTACACCAAATTCTCACCATTGTCACATTGTTTTCCTTATGTTTTACGTTAAATAAAGAATCAATTAATATCATACTCACCTGTTTTCCTTGCACAACACACCTAAGACTGCACTAAAGAATATCAAAATTAAGGGCAATAACTGTTACTTTAAATAACTTGAAATTTTTAAGCGGTTATAAATATAACAAAGCAATTTACAAGGCTTATATACACCTCCCCCCTCCTCCCCCTTGATAAGAACAAGAACTCTCAGCGACCCGACTAGCTAAGCAACAACCGAAGCAACAAAAATTACAAAGAAATTGCAGATATAAGATCTCTAATTTGGGCAGGTAAGACTGATTCCGTTTATAAATATATATTATATTTAAATATATAAATAGTACATTACATTTAAATTACAAAAATGATTATAGCATCCATCCCTTCATACATTGCAATAATATATATATATATATATATATATATATATATATATATATATATATTATATATATATATAAAGATAATTATTTAGTGACCTTTGTATGTTATGGTAGCTTTAATTAGTTGGCGATTTAAGGTCTGGTTTTACTCAAAAATGTATATATTTAAAACAATCTTACATGTTTCGGCAAGTGATGCCATTCTCAAAGAATATAAAATATATGTGACAGTATATTAATGTCATACTTATAAAATTGTAGTTGTCATGGATAAAAAGATTTTTTTAAATGGAACTTAGATGAGCACGCCATAGGAAGTAGATAAATATTTTGCATCGTATAGGTATAGGTTTCTCAATGTCTATCTCTCATCATTTTAGAGTTATTATTATTATATATATTGTATTAATTATTATTTTCTAAATTGAGCATTATCAAAAAAAAATTGTTAAAGTAAGCCTTGAAAAGTAAATCTGATGTGTCAAAATTGTCAAAAAGTTTATTTCGTGTCTAACTGGTTTTATGTTGTTCACAAATATGCAAGACTAATTAAATATTTATTCTAATAGAGATATTTTTAGTTTATTCTACATTAACGGTGAATCTCTTCAAATTATTGAAAGAACATTTTTTAATGAAAGATATCCACATTTATTTACCAGCAGATTTACCAGCAATGAATAAAACTAAATTCAAGTAAATAGAGTCAAATTCCATTCGTTTTAGTTTTCATGTCAAGAAGGCAGTTCCAAAACTGTTTACGGGCGACGAAGGTAATTTGGGATATTTTTATACGCATTCAACCAGTTCTATACCGGCGGCGTCTGCAGATGTAGAAATTTCATGTACATCAAAGGATTTTAAAGAAAAATAAAATGTAACTTTAAAACTATAAGAGATAGGCATAGGGAAACCTATACCTGTACGATGCAAAATGTTTATCTACTTACGATTGCGTGCTCATCTACAGGGTGTTCCATTTAAAAAAATCGATCTTTTTTTAATTAAAGATTGCTTAAACAATCAATAAATTTTGAACACCCTCTAAGAGATTTCTTAAATGTTTCGACATTACTCGGAATCTTTTACCTTCCGCTGTCTCCAGTAGAAATATGACTTATCATCATTGATCAAATATGCCTGAGATATATAGTTTTAAAAAGTACATTGAAGAAACAAAAAATTTCACAAAAATCAAAATAAGCAAGAAAAAAGGAGAAAATATGGGAAAATGTTTTTGAGACGCTCTGTGTTCATAGTGTATGTGTGGGTGTATGCCATCTATGTAAGTTTTATATCATCGACTGTTATTGTAAGCAAAAATGCTGACCTGTGAGCAATAGACCAACTCGTCGAAATCCAGGCGCTATTGTGCTTCCGGTGTAATATTTAGATATTTGCCGATGAAATTTTAAAGTTCGTATTTGTACCGGCGCGAGTGCAGTTTTGTGAGTGGTTACAGCAGCAACATTCAAAAAATGCACAATTTCTTGGTAATATATTATTTTCTGATGAAGCGAGTTTCACAAGAAATGGTGTATTTAATTTGCACAATGCTCGTGAGAGAAAAATGCAAAACCCCGAGCGATTAAATCAGCTCACCATTAACATCTACTTTCTTAAAATGTATGGATCGGTATAATAAATAATTACATTGTTGGGCCATTTTTCCTACCGCCACGTTTGCACAGATAAGTTTATTTGTATTTATTCGTGTGTCGATATGGTATCAGTATGGAAGGTCACCCGTACATATTGTCCACGCAGTGCGAACTAGAAAACGTTAGGGCGTATTGTGTTATAGTCGGATATCTTAAAAAGTAGTTGATTTGTTTTTTTTTCGTAGACGAATGTGCTTACATAAAGCGAATATACATCGACCTTTAAACCAAATAACTTTATGAGTGTGCTACGACCTGCACGTCGAGCTTGAAAGTAGAAAAAAGAAAGAGAAAAGGGAAGAAAAAAAAGGAGTAAACCCTGGAGCCGACCCGGTCTCGGCGATGCAACCGCCCAACTTCCCGTTCTTGCCAACGTCCAACGGCCCACCCGGCTTCTGAGGCTGCCTCAGATCAGGGATGGGGAGACCCAGAGGTACCTGCACGAAAAAGAGACCTAAAGTGGTGGTTAAGGGCGCCACCGAATTTATGCCGCTGGACGTCGCAAACTCGGAAATATGGCAATCAAACAAAAACAGGCAAGTCGCGCGGGGTAGTGAGCCAGTTCCCCGGCCGAAACCCGCTCCACTCCAGAGGAACGAGAGTAGAGACAAAAAAAACTACGTAGCTACCAGGAGATATGTACAATAAGGAAGTAACGCAAAGGCATAAAAATTTTAATGTTACAATTTGCCGGAACAATGGTGTATAATTTTTCAAAATATTTAAAAAAAAAAGGAATAAAGAAGTGGCCAATTGCCTTGTTAGTGATAAAACAAAAACTCTGAGTCTGTGAGCTTAAAATAATTATGTTACAATTTATCTGAACAATTGTGTATAATTTCAAATATTTTGAATTTAATGAAGTGGCAAAAGGCCTTATTTCGCCATAAAAAAAACAAATACGTATTCATTCCTTTTTGTCGGTTCACATGGTATACGGATTTCAAAATTCCGTCGTACTAAACCTACCTTAATTTACAAAATTAGGTTTAATGAGTAATAATAAATATATACGTGTAAAATTAGTAATAAAGTTTGAAATATATGCTTACAAAATTAGGTTTAATGAGTAATAATAAATATATATGTGTAAAATTAATAATAAAGTTTGAAATATATACGACGTTTAAAACTAAATACACAAAATAAAAGTATGTTGACATTAAAATTTTACCTTGGTTCGTGAAGCGCTTAGAAAAAGAAACATTGAGAAAATCTGAAGAAATAAAAAGACCAATTAAAAACTGGCCACGCGACACAGGATATTTCGTAGGGAAACACCTGGGTGTTTGTTTAAACTAATTAAAAGTTAATTTAAATTTAAAAAAAGATAAAGGCAATGAAACAGATCATTAATTGAAAGAAATGTTGACGATTAGATAAGTAAAAGATATAGTAGCTTATCTGCGGAGTTCGAAGACGGCGGCTCCGTTTTCCTGGATAAAGCGTCTCTAACGGTGCAGAATAAGAGGGGTGTTTATTCGCCTGACGATGGGACCATCGAATAAAACGTTCGATGGCTTTGCAAATTATTACGAGGCAATGATTAACGTTTATTTTTCCCTCAGTCAATCACTCAATTCCTCCAAGGGAGATATCGCATTGGCGATCAATCTCGGTATCGTTATCAATTAAAATCCCGCAAGGGGCCGTAATTCTCATAAATTACACTAAGGCTGCATTGATACGATACTCGTGATAGAGGAAAAACGTGACCTCGCTCAAGATTGGCTAACTTACGTCTCGTGCAAAGTGAGAGTTTCGTACGTTTTGAAAAAGCAGGTACTGAGGTACGAGAAAAAAAGAAAAAAACTTAAAAGAAATCAAATATATTAATAAATAAACGACTATCGATACCTATACAGATAGGTTCGTTGGAAATAGAACAAAATACATATATTAAAGAGAACATTAATTTATTACAAAAATAATCGTTACGAGGCGTGGAGCGTTACGGACACGTAACAAGTGACCAGTCTGATATTAAAAGCAAACGAAGGGATATTTATTTATTACGATTTATTTTTTGTAAAGGTCACTGGACTGCTTGTTTAAAATAAATAAACAGCGACTTTATCACTAACCCACCTCAACACAATGTGTACTGTCTAACATAAAACCGTTGACTTTTTCTCAAAAATCAAGACAATTAATTTTTTTTGCGTATAATGAAATGATTGACGTACATATGCATACTGTTTATATTATGTCAACGAATGAACAAACACCCTGTATATACATATATACATACATGTTTGAGCCGACGAAAATCCCCATGCTGTAAGGAATCTGGACATCAGATACGCTTTTCATTAAACATTTGAATGTGTATTGTAGGCGTCATGTTTCTAGGCTGCTTACCTAACTTTCTGCAGAACGCAATCTTTTGCACGATATTCATTCGGACCAAAGGCATCAAATATGGTTCCAGCATGATGGTGCTCCAGGTCATTTTTCGATTGCCGTTAGAGAGCATTTACATCAAACTTTTCCACGTAGATGGGTAGGAAGGGGCGGACCTGCTTTATGGCCTGCAAGATGGCCTAATTGAAACCCTCTAATTTTCTTTTCTTTGGGGATATTTGAAAACTTAATCTATGGTACTCCTGTAAATATCATCGAGGAGCTGCAACTACGAATTAATAAAAAATGCCAACAAATCCGAATCAATGAGGGGCTTTTAGAACGAATTCGAACACCCTTCAGACTAAGATGTCGTACCTGCTTGGAAAAGGAAGGAGGGCACTTCGAACATCTTATGTAACTTTGTATTTGAAGTTTCCTTTGTTTGTTTTGAGGGCACTTCGAACAACTTATGTAACTTTGTATTTGAAGTTTTCTTTATTTGTTTGTACATAATAAATATTAAATGTTTCAAAAAAGAATAAACTTCCTTATCTCCGAAACCGTTACTTTGTGGACTCATGTTCACTAGAACTTTTTTTGTTTATTTTGGTTCATACTACTGCACCCTATAATATTTTACACTCTTTTCTTAGTGATAGTGACAGTGATAGCGATTTATTTACTGTAATCACAATTACAACAAAAGTCATTAACAAATAAAAAACAATATTAAAATATTCAAAATACGTACATACATAAATATTTCTAAAATATAATATATTACAATCTGAAGTAGAAACACGCGTCCTGCCTCTGTTGACATGCCCCAAAACTGAATGTCATATGTAGCTACACTGTGGAAATTTGCAAAGTACGTCATACGTGCAGCATGGTAATACACTAGGGTCCTAATTCTCTTAATTGTGTACAGCGTTAGGAAGCGCTGTAGTCAATTTTCCGTCAAGTTCATTTATGTGTATGTACCATCCCAACCTGTTGCTTAAGTGTAATCCTAGGAATTTTATAAACTCTGTACCTTCACTTGCTTTAGTAGTAAATGCGAGCTTTTGTGTTTTTGTGGAATTTACAGTGAGATTATTTGCTTGGAACCATTCAGTTGCCTGTTGTTCGATTACATTAGATTCGCGGTCTCTTCATTCTTTCGTACGGTCCATTACTAAAATTGATGTGTCATCAGCTAACAGACACACTTGCCCCGATGATATATTAATTGGAAGGTCATTAATATATATGATAAATAAGAGGGGGCCGAGAACGGATCCCTGTGGCCTACCCTGCCGCACATCCACCACGTCTAACCTCTCAACCGCATATTCAACATACTGCTTTCGGACACTCAGATAGGAAGGCATCAGATCATAAGCAACCCCACGGATTCCATAATAGTATAATTTCTCCAATAAAATGGAATGATCGACTGTGTCGAAAGCTCGTGTCAAGTCAAAGCATGTGATCTCCCCATACTGGTGGTTATCTATAGCTTCTAACAGACACTTCAAAATCTCTGCGATTCCTATATTCGTACTTCTATTTTTTCTGAAGCTGATGCCTGAAGTCGTGTTGGGCTTCGCATAAAAGATTGTTTTTTCAAAATATTCTAAAAGTCTTGCAGCTATCACATGTTCAAATATTTTTGATATCGCAGGCAGAATGGATATGTTTTGTCTATAGTTTTGTGGACAATTTACGTCACCCTTTCTATGAATTGAAATTACCCTAGAAATTTTTAACTCCGCAGTAAATTCACCTTCCAACAAACATTTGTTAAACAGCATTAGTGGCAGCATTATGCTGCAGATATTCTTTAGTAATTTAGTTGTTACTTCGTAGTGATCTTGTGTCGGTTTTGCTTTAGTTTTACAGACAATATTATAGAGATGACGTTCATTCACCGGTGTCAGGTAGCACGATCTGTCACTCTGTATATTAATTTTTGTTAGATAGTTTTTAAATATTTTACCATTATTCCTGCTCATATTATGCATTCCGTGCGCTACAAATACATTGTTCAGGTCGGCGGCATTTAATTGAGAAGAAGGTTTACTTCTCTTATTTATATTGGAGTGTTAATTAATTAACACCTGGTATATATGTATATGTACATGTATATGTATATGTATATGTATATGTATATGTATATGTATATGTATATGTATATGTATATGTATATGTATATGTATATGTATATGTATATGTATATGTATATGTATATGTATATATATTGTTTCTTGCAGATTGATTACAACAAGACGTCACTTTAACATTTCTTTTCTTATAAAAGTATAGTATCGTTGATATTCCTTTTGAATAGACGACGTTAAAAAATGCGCACAAATTAAATTTTAAAATTCCTGTGTATTGGGTCTCTTTCGCCCTTTGCAACGTAATCTACCTTGAAGTTCACGAGAAGGAATCTGGGACGAGTCTGGGTCGACTTTGATTGATTGATCACGAAGGGAAACAAGATTAAGGAGTAAGCAAATGGTTAATCCTTTCCGTCAGGGATTGTTCGATACTCTTCCACTTCTCTGAACCTTTATAAACTATAATGAAATGAAATTAATGATCAGTAAAGAATCGTTTCTTTTTCAGTATACATGTATACATAATGTCTATCCCTTATTTCAATAAGTAATTTTTCACCCGAAAACTGCATTAGATTATTTTGTAACTTCCGAAAAAAACATAGTAATAGGACCCCATCCATTACTATTGCTTTTTTTTTTGTAAAATTCTATACGTCGTGCCCCGTGGTTAGAATTTTTAATTGAAATTTAACCGAAAAATGTAAAAATATATGGAAAATGACGATTTATGTAAAATATAAAATATCAACTCTGACCATCGTTTTGTATTCTACATTTCTAGTTCTTAAATATTATTTTTAATTTATGATTTCATTTTTTCTCTCAATTATTTATCCTCACGCTTTGGGGAGCATGGATAGATGTAACGATGTTTTATATGGTCTATACAATCGATGAAAAGGTTCAGATTGTGAAATGGTATCTATTATAGCTCTCTTTCGAGATACTTTTGAATCCGGCCTATTCCATATTCGGTTGCGTTTCTCCGTCGCCTCATAAGAAACCTCAAAATAACGATAACCAGGACCGCAATGTAATGATATGTGTTAACGTGGAAAACAATTGTACTCGGACAACATCTCAAATAGGACAAGCATTTGATGTATCACGTGAAACTGTGAGAAGAGTCTTACATTCTAGATACAACTCAGTATATAGAGATCCTTCGAACTCTAACGTTTCCATTTGCTGAAGAGTATTTCCCTGTCATATCTCAATATGTTTCAAAATGATAACGATTCCAAGGATTCTGCAAAACTTGTAAAAGAATGGCTTTTGCAAAATGCTGATATGCTGTTGTGATAACGTAATGCAGTTGTGTGTATGCAATCAATCTCAACCAGGTCACAGCCTCGTTCCCGTAACGCAAGTGTAACGTGTGTTACAAATACGTCCTCGCTGACGCGAGTTGTTTGCAAACACAGCTACATGTCAGGGTCTGTATTACATTCCCTAAGTAGTCCGAGGACCTTCTCTTATGTATATATACTGTAGTGTAAGTAAGAAGCATCATTCAGATTCAGAGTCACAGAGTCAGAGATTCACATTCACATTCACACATTCAGTCTACATACTAGTTAGTAAGAATGTATATAATTATTATGCAGTTTTAAGTGTTGTTATGTATTAAATATATGTTACCCGAACTACGTGTATCATTTAACGGGACAACGATACCTGCGTGAAGGCTCAACGATGTAGCCCTCAGGACCAGGCTAACATCACGTGGCGTCCTGCCACGAACGTGCACAAACGGCACTAATATCACATGCCGATCCTCCAGGCACATAGGGCCCTATCACGTAAGGCCCTAATATCACATGGCGATCCTGCCTGTCCACACCACTAGATGGCTCTGCCAGCCGTCTAAGGCCGAAAAAGACCAAGTGGAAATTCGGAACGGACCAGAAAAAAAAAAAAACCTACAGTTTAGCAGGTCAAAACCAAGAGGATGGCAACAAGGAACGGAGGAAATCATCTCCAAGAGCAAACAGAAGCTCCACACGAAAGAAGAAACGCAGGTATTCTTTTAGAATAAATTTAAACAAAGACAAATATTACGGTGTATAAAAATAAAGTGCAAAACGTTCATATCTATTAATTACGTACATTTCGCGAGTGAAAATGTTTATTTGTATTATAAGAGACAATAATATTGATTTAATGCATGCATACCATGTTATTTATGTCTACTTACGCAAGAATGCAAAAGTTGCAAAGCGCGTACCATACGTTTCTTTATGTAAAGGTCAAGTTTATTTAAAAATTAATATGTACTACGTAACTTAAGATGTTACATTTCGGCCGTACACTTCGCAATTTTGTTAATAAACGCAAAAGTTTAAATATATTTTTTGTTTAGAAGGCGCACATATATATATATACACATACATCGCAAAATTATGTTATATTTTTTCATAAGTTTAATTACGTGCATAAAAAATGCATGCGTTGTACTTTTTAATAAGCGCCATATATTACATATATTACAAACAAAATTATAAACAATAACTTGTATATTTAAACTAATCGCGAGTAAATAAACATCGAATTCAAAATAGAATATGTATAGTTTAATAATACTCGAGTCAAGTTCGCTTATAAGAATGCAAACACATCATTTATTTGTAAACGATCGGATAAGTGACATTGAAGGAAATATTGCTGATATATTCAAAAAAAAAGTTTCTCGCTAACAAAAGAAAATAATATCGAATTAATAAAAGAAACCAATATACGAGGAGTAGTATATTAATTTTATTGATAAAGATTCCGAAATTTTTGTAACAAATGCCTTAGAAGTTGATTCCAATGCCATAATGGTTAGTAACGGCACGATTCGATAGCATCCTAATCACGTCTGGAGCCCTATAAGACAACAGAGACCTATCGATTGTACCTTTACGACACCAACAACAGTGCAACCTACAGGACAGATCATCCTAGAGTTGTGGACTTGGCGAAAACGTTAACCAACCGAATCAGACGAACTTCAAAGTAGGAGAAAGGCAAAAAAGACTCCAATTCGCCCCTAGGTCGTGACGAAGCAAGCATGCGCTTCAAGGAAGTGATCCTACACGACAAAAAACGCTCTCAGAATTTTTTTTTAGAGATTGCAGTTATAACAAAAGTGTGTTTTGTTAACTGGTCTCCAGATTTTCTGTATTGAAGAAAAGGCTTACAGTATAAGGGATCAGCAGCACGTGCCACCTTACTGTAGCCAGAATAAGCTTCAAAAGATAGTTCTGCGCAGGAACATGACATACACAAAATATGTGGTGTCAAGGGAAATACACAAATGAGTGATTTCCAAAAAAAAAATATTAATTTTGCCATAGAGCAAGAGTGAGAGTTGTATTATATTTAAATGGATATGAAGAAAGGGAGCGCACAAAATTGAAGACAAACAATCAAGTATACGGAATCGAAAACGAACAATCAAAGCAAAGAGTTAAGACAAACAAGCGAACATGAAGAATTCAAGACAGAGAATCGAATGCGAAAATTAGAAATTAGAAGCAAGAATTGCAAATACGAAGTAAGTCAACTATTAGATATATACGAACACATGATATAGAAATAAAATACTAAAAAGCGAACAGACTAACAAAATTGAGACAGTGTACAAAGGCCCGATTATTGATTATTAATAATTATTATTTTGCAACAATGTAAAAACGTACTATGAAAATTTATTTAAAGTTTTACAATCTATGTTATATATTTATCATTACAGTTTATTCGTTTATATATTTATCCGTTAAATATCTATTATTGTATTGTATTGTATTATTGTATTGTACTGTATTATTGTATTGTATTGAATTTTTGTATTGTATTATAATATTGTAGAATAGGAATAAGGAAGGTAACCGGAGAGAAAGGTCTAACGTAAGAAAAACAAACACCTCAGCGTTATTTTTCTTAACCCCCAGGAAGGGTGGTGTGATAACGTAATGCAGTTGTGTGTATGCAATCAATCTCAACCAGGTCACAGCCTCGTTCCCGTAACGCAAGTGTAACGTGTGTTACAAATACGTCCTCGCTGACGCGAGTTGTTTGCAAACACAGCTACATGTCAGGGTCTGTATTACATTCCCTAAGTAGTCCGAGGACCTTCTCTTATGTATATATACTGTAGTGTAAGTAAGAAGCATCATTCAGATTCAGAGTCACAGAGTCAGAGATTCACATTCACATTCACACATTCAGTCTACATACTAGTTAGTAAGAATGTATATAATTATTATGCAGTTTTGAGTGTTGTTATGTATTAAATATATGTTACCCGAACTACGTGTATCATTTAACGGGACAACGATACCTGCGTGAAGGCTCAACGATGTAGCCCTCAGGACCAGGCTAACATCACGTGGCGTCCTGCCACGAACGTGCACAAACGGCACTAATATCACATGCCGATCCTCCAGGCACATAGGGCCCTATCACGTAAGGCCCTAATATCACACTGTGATTATTTTGAAGGAAAAGGGTATGTCATTGAATATTAATATGCATTATGTATAAATTATTAATAACTCCTAGCAAATAATTATTACTTTAAAAGTTGGGTTAATCCCTACTTTCTTTTAATTAAATCTATTTTAGTTAACTAAAAATCTAATAGCCAAAATCCAAACTTTTTAGCATTCATATTTGTGATGTATAAGATCTAACCCGTACTGTGAAATTTTTAGCGGTAAATAAAATCAAGATTATCAATTTTTTATATATATATATGGGGGTGAGTTATTGTGTACCATTTATAAATTGCAACAACTCTTTGAGTGTGATGTTCCCCTCAAGTTTTTTAGGGTAGCTGGATGGTTACTACAATACACTTCTACACGTAGAAAATGCAGCAATATTTGAAAACAGGAATTAGTCACTTTCTAAACCTAAGTGAAGAGAATATGACGGATGAGAACCCAATTCATAGCCCAACTCCATGGCGACCACCCATGTGTGCACCAATGCATTATCTTGATGGAAAAACACCTTCTTCTTGGCCAAACATGGTCGGTCTTTCTCAAAACCGCCATTGTCCCGGTCCAATAACTTACCATAATATTCGCTTTTTATTGTTTTTCAGTTTTAAATGTAATCGATGTGGATTATGTCGTGTACACCCAAAAAGCTATGCCCATGAACTTGTTGACCGACAGACCAACCTTGGTCATCTTCGTGGCTGATTCACCCGGAAAAGCCCACTGTTTCGACTGCTGCTTAATATCTGGTGTGTTGCTTCTGGCTTCATGTTTCGTCGATGGTTATCAAACGGTGCAAAAACTCCGGATTGCGATTGAGTAACTTCAAGCACTCATTCGAAATTGTCGCACGATCGCGTTTGTGATCAATTGTCGGCAAACTCGGCACCCATCTTGTGAATAGATTTCTCATACAGAAATTATCATTCAACATCGTAACCACTAAACCATATAATATGCCTATGGCTTCTATAATCTCGCGGACTTTGAATCGGAAATCGGCTAACGCCATATCGTAGATTTTTTTCCATTTTTACTCAATTGAGAGTCCAGAGCGTTCGATTGTGATGCTCCTGTCAAGTTTTTGAAGATTACTGGATGTTTACTACAATACACTTCTACACGTAGAAAATGTATCGACATAAAATTTTAAACAAAATTCGGTCATGCTGCTCCTATAAAAATTCTTGAGCTAAATATTCCTAGCAAATTATAAAAATAAATTATACAGTGCTCCAATATATTTTTGAGTAATTAGAGGAACACAGAATAATAGTTATAATGCGTTGCATAGTTTTATGAAACCAACGAAATCTCGTAAGCTGGTCATATTATCGTTTATTTATCATAAAATGAGTCCAATTTGAATATTTCAAATCAATAAACAATCAAAACAAAAGAATAAACTAGAAAAATTCTTAATGAACTAACAAATTAGACTTAAGTAACTAAATAAAATTAAGCTTTAAAGGGAATTTAATAACGGGCATGTCCTCCACGAGATCGAATGACTGCTGGACACTTTCGTGGCATACTATCAATCAACCTCTGGATGTTCTCTTGGGATATGGCAATCCATTCATCATGAAGTGCCATCAGAAACTGTTTAAGAGTTTCGGGAGCCACATGTCGTCTCCTGAGCTTCCGATTCAGCTCATCCCACAAATGCTCGATCGGATTTATAACTTGAATTTGATGTTCTTCCAGGAATTGTCTTGTCTGACCTGCTAAATGTGGTCTTGAATTATCATGCTGGAACAGAAATCTAGGGTCTATAAATGCTCTAGCAGGTATCACATAATTCGTAATTGTGTCTTCAATATATCGCCCAGGTATATGAATAAGATCTGTATGAGTATGAAATGAGATTCCAGCCCACACCATGTCAGATCCTCTTCCAAACCTGTCCACTTCCTGAACCAGTCCTTTACGATGGCCTGTACGCGCCCAAATTCGAAGACGTCCATCATAACGTGTCAACCGAAATCTTGACTCATCGCTGAAAAGCACTGAAGACCACCGCTACATCTTCCAATCTACATGATGTTGAGTAAACGCCAATCGGTTTCTTTTATGAGCCGAAGTCAGTCGTGGTTTTCGGACTGGTCTCCTCGATCTAAGAAGATGTTCTCGCAACCGTTTTCGTACGGTTTCCGTACAAACTTGATTTTCCGTTGCTCTTCTAAGGTCACTCTGCAAGTCTTTAGCAGTAGATGTGTGCCGTCTAAGTGCGCAGTTGCGCAAGTATCTTGTCTTGCTCAGTGGTTGTCGCACGTTTACGACCTTGACCAGCTCATCCAACATATCTTCCTGTCTCCAAGTACCGATTACAAATTCTGCACATCATAGAAGGACTTACATTAAATTGTCTTGGAACATGACGTAAGCTGTATCCGTCTTCGATTAATGTTATAGCTCTTACAACTTCAACTTCATTTAGGTGTCTCATGATACGCTTTTAGTATCTAAAGACATATAATTGACAAACGCACACTAGATTTTTTTGGGAATTTGTAGTTATTTTATTAATTATTTTATTGACAAAACGGATTTTTCTCTAGCTGTTTCACATGCATGATCTCTTATTTTAGGATAATCGGAATGATAGGGTTGAAATGTTTAAATTAAATTCATTTGATGATAAATAAACGATAATATTAGCTTGTAAGAATTCGGGGCTCCCATAAAACTATATAGGGCATTACAACTATTATTCTTAGTCTTCCTCTAATTTATTGGCGCAGTTTATAATGCAAAAGTTGCATGCTGAGAATTATAGTTTTTTATACATAAACATGTTTTGTAAATAATGGGAGAATCGTAAACGATATTTACCATGCATAAACAATTATTTCTTGATTTCATCTAGTAGATTCTTTATCGGATCTTTCGATTATATTTAGGTTAACGTGATATAAGGGAAACTCAATTTAATCGATAAATTTCTCATGCTCACATGTTCTAAAACAGTGGCATTCATGTTCATATACAAACACTGAAAGCGATATATTTTCCGTGATACTTAGTAATCGTACAAGTTGTTGAAATTGGATATTATATACGGCATATTAACACGCATTTTCATTCTGAAAAATCGTTCGAAAACTATTCTCGAGAATAGTGAAATGACAGCGTGAAAAATTTGTCAGCGTCAATACGCTAATGGACTATAATTCAATATCATCACCTTTCAAATTCTAAATGCAAACGTCTCGTCTATTTAGTTTCCATTATTTCAAAGCTAACTATTTTTACCCATTAATCAATCGAACGTTCACTTCAAAAATTGCAATGTTCGCAAAATTTTCTTTTTGTCGTCTATTGGAGACGGGCGTCTTTAGAAAGAATCTAAAGCGATTCGAAGTCGAGTTTGAATGATTGATCTCCAACTAGATCGAGCAATCTTAAGAAGCACTACGCTGTTAAACCGTTTAGACGTCGAATATAGAAAGTACACTTTTGTAATTAGCAGAGTAATAGACGTGTCCGTACTTTATTCACCTCAGTCTTATACCTCCAAGTGGGCAATAAATTCCATGATAGTAGCGCGTGCCGTATTGTAATCCAGACGTCTTTTATAAATTTTATACCTTTCGGATGAAAGTGATGTATCGGATTATTAAGGAAGACATAATGCAGATGTGTCTAAGGACCTTTTTTACTACTGCTAATGCTCATAAGGCCCTCCTGCTGCTACAACGGATAAGAAAAAAAAGGAAAGATAAATGAGGGTCTGAATGAAGTTATCATCGATTTGAACTTCTTTGCATTATTCTTCGTAATGCTTGGTTGGTTTTTTCGTTATTTGCCCTTTTCACTGCTAATTTTTGTAACTGCAAAGCCAGTGAAAATACGATCAAATAGATTATACAACAGAACGTTATTTTTTATAATAAGATTAAGTACAAAGGGAGGGCATAGCATAAAAGAAATTTTAAATTTAGATTTTATCGATTAAGGATTTCTAAAAAAAGACAAGCCTGTGAAGCTTTTTTTAGTAAATTTAACCCAATATGATGTCGGCACGCATAATAAAGTTATAGGTCATATAGATTGTTAATCCTTAGCTTATTTTCATCTATTTGTAAAATTAAAGATAGTGATATTCAACCTAATTAGATGCAATTTAGACAATTATTAAAATTATATGTAATAACTATTTACTACTACTACCATTTATACTATTTATAAATATATATATATATATATGGTAAATTCAATGAGTTGGCGATTAAAGTTCTGGCTTTACTTCAAAGTATATATATATATATATAAATTAATAATAATAATTATAATTTATAATTAATAATTTATATTTTATGTCCTTGATAAAGGCATCATTGCCGATACATGTAGGGTTGTTTTAAATATATATACTTTGAAGTAAAGCCAGACCTTTAATCGCCAACTGATTGAATTTACCATATCATACCAAGGTCACGAAAATATTATATATATATATATATATATATATATATATATATATATATATATATATGTTTAGATAATTTCTTAGCCGTTCATTAAATATAACATTTGATAAATTATTGGAGTTTTTCGGCTTTTTATATGAAATATTTACAAATATCAAATTAGAATGTATGTAATTGTAGAGTAAGTGGGGATGTAAACATTGCTGTCTACAAATTACAATGCAAATCATACGAAATTTTTTAATTGAAAAATATGGTCTACGTTGGGACTCGAACCCAAGTCTACAGCTGTCCGGGCTGTCGCCTTTACTGCTTTCAATAACTCACATCTACTTTCAAAATAGGCATCTGCTTTCTAATCTGACGTTTGCTTTCATAACTGACACCTGCTTTCAAAACAGACATCTGCTTTCAATAACTGACATTTGCTTTCGCTAACTGACATCTGCTATCAAAACTGACATGAGCTTTCAAAACTGACTTCTGCTTTCAACTTGACATCTACATTCAATAATTGACATCTGATTCATTAACATTGTTACTTTATAATGCATTTCTAAATAGCTTGAACCTGGGTCTATTGTGGCCTAGTAGTAAAGGCGACAGCCCGGACAGCTGTAGACTTGGGTTCGAGTCCCAACGTAGACCATATTGTTCAATTAAAAAATTTCGTATGATTTGCTTTGTAATTTGTAGACAGCAATGTTTACATCCCCACTTACTCTGCAATTACATACATTCTAATTTGATATTTGTAAATATTTCATATAAAAAGCCGAAAAACACCAATAATTTATCAAATGTTTTATATATATAAAGATAATTATTTCGTGACCTTTGTATGTTATGATAGATTCAATTAGTTGGCGATTTAAGGTCTGGTTATACTTAAAAATCTATATACTTAGAACAATCTTACATGTTTCGGCATATGATGCCTTTCTGAAAGAATTTAAAATATAAATAACAGTATATTAATACACTGTCATTTATATTTTAAATTCTTTGAGAAAGGCATCATATTAATTTCTTCCATAGTCGAATACTGTTATTCTTGTTTCATGCTGAACACTGTTCCAGTGATACACGATTGCAGTATTTCAACTATTTGTTTCGGAAACGTTTATAATAGTATAAATACTAAGCCTTCATGCCAAGCTTTGTCAAATGCTTGAACTTCATCCAAAAATATTATTGAATATATTTTTCTTCTTCGTACGCTTTCTCGATACAGTTGGTAATTCTGTCTATTTGATCAATATTTGAATGTCCCTTGACATTATTGATAGAACTGATATTGGTCTATACGATGTTAGCACATATTCTGATTTACTAGACTTACGAATGCTAGTCATTTCAGCCATTTTGCATACATCTAGGATAAATTTAAACGAAAATGATGCTTCTGTAATAGGTTGATTTCATTCGCTTTTCTTAGATTTGATAATGTGCAAACAATTAATGACACGTTGTGAAAAATTAAATCTAATTAATCATAAATGCATAATTTTGTTTGAAATATATCCCAGATATATGAAAAATAGCCAAAGAAATTACTATTCCTAAGCCAGGTAAACCAGAATATAAGCTAACATCGTATAGACCAATATCACTTCTATCCATAATCTCAAAATTGTTGAAGAACTTCTATTAAACAGAATAAAATCAATTATGAAAAGACAAAAATTAATCCAGAACACCAGTTCAGATTTAGGGATTGACATTCAACTATTGACCAAATATGCAAAATTACTCAACAAATATACTCAACAATATTTTGGGATGAAGCTGAAGCGTTTGACAAAGTTTAGCATGAAGCCTTAGTATTTAAACTACAAGAAACATTTTCGAAACAAATAGTTGAAATACTACAATCATGCATCTCTGGAAGACTGTTCAGAGAGAAACGAGAACAATAGTATTCGGCGGAAGTACCTCAGGGCAGCATCTCGAGCCCAATACTCTACTTAATGTAAACTTCCAATACACCAAAGACTGAGGATACTAAAATAGCGACATTTGCAGAGGACACTGTACTATTAATGGCAGATAATGTCATTCAAGAAACTAATAAAACACTAATAGAAGAAATTTTTAAAAAATCGGAAAACATGAAGATTTCACATAAACATCGAAGAAATATAATCTCCTGGACAACACTGAGGCCACAAGATGACTGAACTGACTTAGTGTAAAGTGAAATGGTATGGTGAGTGAAAAGCAGAGTTAAGTGTTATATTAAGCAAATAAGTTATAGCAAAAGTAAATGGTCCGTAGGGGCTTTTTTGTATTTAACAAGAACAGAATCAAACTAAATAGCGGGTTTCTTAGTAATTAACAAAAAATAGGTTAGCAAAATTGCGAGTAATTTTAGTGAATCCTTAATTAAAGAAATTCTGTAAATTTAAATGTATGTATATGTTGTATTATCCAATTCGTTGCAATAGAATTTTCTTAATCTTAATTTGGATACCTTGCTTAAGTCATAGATTTTTCACATAATTTTCAGATAATTTAATTACTCAAAAACATAAATTAGAAACGTATAGCACTTGAAAATGTTGAAAGCCGAGCTACGTAATTTCCCAGAAATTTTAAAAAATTTAAAGGGGTAGCTGAAACCACTAAAAATCGACAAAAAAGGATAATTATTTTAAACCTTAAAAATTAAAAAGAGAATTAAGGAAACATTTGATTTAAATAATAACTTAAAATTAAATATCTTCAAATTTACTTTTTTAGGATGAAATAGGAAACAAAAACATTTTTAATAATATCAAATTATTATTAAAAATCGGGTGTGAAGAACACAATACAAATTCATATTTGGAGTTAGTGGTATTGACATAAGTCAACGAGCTCCGCTAAGTTTTCTTCCATGCTATATTTTATGAGTTGACTGCATGCAGCAAAGGAGATATGGTAAATTTTATCATCCCGGCATAATTCCTTGGCAATTCCATAGCAAGACGGAACACATGTCTGCATAGAAATTTTCATACAAATATGAACTTGTACTGTTCTCCACATCCAATTTCTAATTACTTTTTGATATTATTAAAAATGTTTTTGTTTTATACAAATGGTGAGATTTTACGCACTCAAGTGTGTTTCAAATAGTTTATGTTATGAAAGAGAAACGAAGTTATTAGGAAAATAATTTTTCATACACCGGAAGCCAAATAAACATTAAATTTTCGTCAGCGTTATAAATAACATTTACATTTATTACATACTCGAAAACTAATTTCTGTTAAATAAATTGTTGTGTATATGAACGATAATTTAAAACATTTTTAACTGTTTACACCGCAAATAGATTTCAATTACAAACTAAATTAAAACGCCAATAATATAACTTAATCTATTTATTTACCAATGTTCACAACCTGTAGTTTAAAATTAAATTTAAGCCGATGTTGACATTGGCGACATAAATTCCCTCATATTTAAATAGAGCTAATTCAATTCCATTTTTAACCTTCCTTTAATACAAATTAAAAAAATTATAGCTAAATACTTACAAATATAACGATCATTCTTGATATTACTTATACCCAAAATATAAATTTTACGTTTTACTATGAATTTTACTTGGTATAGTTGAAGTATATGATTGTCGTATGGGCTGTCACCCATGCATATTTCTTCTTAGATTCTTAAATGTTTTATGTGTACCTCAAGGTTATTATTGGGTTCTAAGAAACTAGGCTTAGCGTCTAATGTAAATTTAAAGAAATGATACAACGAGGTGTTATCTGTTAAAATGCTTTTATTTAAGTATTTATAAATCATGTATTCTAAGTCTTAATGTATATTTTACCTAAACCTAATTATCATTATAAAATAAACATAGGAATCATATAGAACACATATAGGTTCAAAGTCTCTCTTAAATTCATATCAAATCTTAAAGTACATTTGACTGTCACCTAGCTCGCCTAGGTGATCTTGGCTCTCCAAATCATGTTTGGTTTTGATCGTTGTATGTACAAGTTAAAATATTCATATTTTTGATTCTACTGATATGTATATTATAAACAAAGTGTGTCGTTGAACGTTTGTTTTGCAGAAAACTTAGTCCGTACGCCACATAACGTTTATCTCCACACTATATATAGTTTATTTCATCCCTATTCTTTAAATATTTTATCGTTAAATTCAATTATGTAAATTGACTGAGGTCCTTTGTGGAAAACGAGTCCCTATGCAGTTATTCAAATATCTTACTTAAATTTTTTGTTTCAATGTTGAATTTGCTGTTAATTAATTCAAACTAATTATCCATATATGCATAAAAAATGTTTGATTTGAATTTAATATATTTCAAAGTATTGTGCACTATCTATTCAAGCAAACATTTTTGTTCCTCGTATATATTTTCAAATTCGTTCTGATAAGTACATATTATTCCGGATTTAATAATTGAAATTTGATTCAAAACAAAAGAAAATCAAAATAAATATAATGCGATCCTTTATTAATCAAAATTAAAAATATTCTAACATTGTAATAGCACATAAAATAAATGCTTAAATTTTAAATTATTTATTTCGAGTGTGCTCACTTTCGAATGCTCTTTTTTGGTTGATTTCATGCCTTATATCTGGACCCTGTACATTTTTTTAGGACGTTAAATTTTCACGTTCTGAGTCTGTCTCAAAACATGTTTTTCTTAAATTCTCGTAACCCTTTTACGATTCAAACCTCCGATAGTATTATTCCACTATACAAAAATGCATTTTTGCTTAATCTTTTCAACTGTTTTTCTCTATATTCCCTCTCTTTTTAGTCGTACTTAATTATTTTGCAATTAAATTCATAAGGTTACAATTTCTTTTGCGTAAAAACGTTCAAACACTCCTCTTTATAAAAGCATGGTACGGTAGCATGCGTTTTTCCTTAATTACATCAAAAATATTAAATCGTAACCCAAGATATATTGACTTATGCATCGAATTTGATATTGCATCACGTATTATACAGATGCACCCGAAGCACAACCCATTTGGACTACGTTTCACTCTCATTTATTCTCTATTTAATTAATTTAATTTCTATCATAGTGAAATATCACAGCTGTATGTATTTTTATTTATGATGTGGAAATTAAATACCTAGCTTGCTAAGAATGCCAACTCGAGAAAGACTATTTTAAGATAAAACACCGACACTCAAACGAAATAGGTTAATAATGAAGGATAGCTTAGATTATTAAAAAACGATCTACCAAAATTAATCTCGACGTTTCAACGGAATCTCATTCATCTTCATCTGGAGCAAGAGCGCTCTATATATATATATATATATATATATATATATATATATATATATATATATATATATTACCGATTGAATTTTTTTTTTATTTATTTAATTTTTTAAATTTTAATTAGATCAACAGAACAAAACATCAAAAATAGGTCAAACAAATATCAGCTACTAATACAATCAAATAAATATATGTGGAATCGCTAAAGATTCCGCTAAAATGGAGATCTGGTTATGGCTAGGAAAAGAACATAAAAATAAATGGAGGTTAACGGAAGGTCAACTCCATACCAAAACACTACTAAGGGAGCTGGACGGAAAGTTTTCAGCCAACCTAATTCGTAGTAACAAAAAAGAAATTAAAATAACTTCCGGGTTAATAACCGGACATTGTCCTTTAAGGAAGCATCTGTACAGCACGGGCTTGGTTAGCGAGCCCTGGTGTAGGGGATGTGGAAAACAGGAGGAAACTAATCTTCATGTAATATGCACGTGTGAGGAACTGAAGGAACTCATACAGAAATATTTCGGGAGAGATCTATTGGATCCTTCGAGTGTACTCAAATTTCCCCTGAGGAGGATAGTGGCTTTTATCGGGGCCACCAGACTAGCAGACTGGAACTGCGAGATCTATTGGGGATAGTACAAAGAGCAGTGTGCTCAAGTCCCTGGACGTTCTGGCGTCCAACTCAAAATAAAAGAAGAAGAAGAAGATAATCAAATAAAATCTATAAACTAAACTAAACTAGTATACAAATCCAAGGTAACTGCAACTAATGAAAACAAAACAATAATATTTGAATTAGTTCCCTCGACAGCCGACTAATAGGAGTATTGAAGCCATAAACCGTACGGTGAAGCAGTAATGCGAATAACTTCATCTCATGATCCCAGCCTTGGTACACGAATCCAAAACAAAAAAAAAATAGAGCAACCAAATTATTCGAATACTTAAAGCCTATCTTGAGATAATTTATATTAAGACGTGAAAATAATTATAATAAATTTTCCAAATTTAGACGCTCTAAGTAAATGTAGTAAGAACTACCAATATTTGATTTGAATAAAATGTGACTGACAAATCTCTGAATTGTCTCCACACGGTCCAAATGAAGTTTGGTATATGGATTTCAGATCGTATTCGAGTCTCGATCATACCAAACTGTTCTATAATTGAATAATAGCTAAAATATTCGAAAAATCTCGAGTTTGGCGCCAAATAAAACCACATAAGTTATTGACCTTGCAAATCGATTATTAAGAAATAGGACGTGAAAAACAAAATGCATACAAATTTGTATGAAAATTGCTATCCAAACATGCAGACACGTGTTTCAGCCATAGTAGGATGAAACACATGTCCGTATGTCTGGTTAGCAATTTTCACACAAATATGTACTCGTATTGTGTTCTTCACACCCAATTTTTTAATATTTTTGATGTTATTAAAAAAGATTCTCGTTTATTTCCATATACCGGATGTCCTTGAAATAAAAAGACAACATATGAAAAATGAAAAGATGTAGCTATTTAGAATATAAGTCCAAAATATTGACCAAAAATTTCCTCTCATAAGCGACGAAAAAGATATTTACCTACAATATTTTTGTCGCGTCACTGTGCAATCGGCTACATTATAATAGACGATATCTTATTATTGACAAACAATAACAAAAGGAATAGTTTTATTATTGTCCATCCCGGTCAGCTGTTACGTATATAAACATACGCTGTAACGTAGCGTATGTGTGTTCGAGGTATTTATTATTTATATACGTTCTGAATATTTTGAATTCATAGGTGTTACGTAATTCAATTTTCAGGGTGTTTTTAATTTCGGCATTTGCGTTGTAATTGATATTTTAGATTTATATTCTATATACTCGTAATTACATCTTTTGATTTATCATACGTTGTCTCTTCAATTCAAGGACAACCTGTATAATTGTCGCAAATGTTTGATTTTATTTTATTTTATTCGAGTAGCATTTAGGTAAATGATAATTACGTAATGTTAATTCGTCCTAAATATTGATGATTAGGGAAGAGTTACCTGAGATGGGACGGTTTTTTATTTCGATATATATTTTGAAAAGTAATAATAATAAAAAAAAATTGTTATAAGGCATTTAAACTTTATTAATGGTAACAACAAATTTAAGTTACTGGATCATAAATTTAGCTATAGATATTTACTCGCTTATTTGAAAGAAAATTGTTAAATGCCTTATATACATTATACATATTAAATAGCTAATCGATTGAGAAGATACGCGTTGATACTGCACTAAAATAATTAATAACACAACGTTTTAAGTAACAAAAAGATATAGTGCAGACATAGATACATATGTTTAGCCACACTGTAGCTTCATCAAGTGATGATAAATACTAGTATCATAAAATTTACAATCACCTGAGGAAGCCACAGTGTAACGAAACATATGTAGTGTCTACATTATATCTTCTTGAAACTTAAAATGTAATATTAATTATTATACAGGGTTAAGCGAATGTATGGATCAATTCGAATATCTTCGCTACAGCTATCTAGATTTTAATGAGACTTTCCGCAATTAATTAAATACAAATCTGGGATTCGATGAGTATATATAGATCCGAATCAGACTTCCGGTTTAGCGGGAAATGGTGTTAACTTTTTATTTTAAATGAAATAGCCTATATATTTTCGCAAATCTCAATAGAGCGCTGCTCTAGGAGTTCAGCAATAATAAGGTTTGGCACCTTTTTGTACAACAACGACAAAGATATTTAATTAAAATTGATATTTATGTTTATAAATCATGTTTATGTTTAGCACTGTCAGAATTAACTTTGTAGACTCCAAATATTAATAATGATTCAATTAACTGAAAAAGAACATAATGAAATTCTGATGGTGATTGGATTTGGTGACCGCGTCAGAACTCATGAAGATATATGCGATTTGTTTAACAATTTGCATCCAATATCACGAACTGTCGTTGGTAAAACTTTGAGAAGGTATAACTACCGGAAATATTAGAAATACTCAAGATATAGCTATAACGTTAGAAGAATTACCACAAACTTTTACTATGTCCCTCGCACTAAACTATTATAGAACTTGCCGAACAGTAGTCAGAATATTGAAGCACGAAAAATATCATCCGTATAAACCACATTTAGTGCAAGAATTATTGGAAGGGGATTATGATCATAGAATTGAATTTTACGAAAGAGTGATGAAGATTTGCAAAAATAACCAATATTTTACATACAATTTGCTGTTTTCCGACGAGGCTACGTTTTGTTTGAATGGTATCATTAATCGCCATAATTATCCACATTGGTTAATAGATAACCCTCATTGGATCTAGAAGCGCATACACAATATCCGCAGAAATTAAGCGTTTGGATTGGTATTTTCAGGAACCGTATTATTGGTCCTTTTTTCATTCATGGTAAACTAACTGGACAGAAGAGATTTAGATCTTTTATGTGATGAGGTTGTTCCTAATATTAAGGAAGATAATGTAAGTATTTAATTCCAACAATATGGAGCACCCCCTAATGTTAGAAGTTTTTTAAACGAAATACTCGTAGTCCCAAATCGGTGGATTAGTCGTAAAGGATTCATTGATTGGCCCCCGCATGGTCTCCAGATTTAAATCCCTTAATTTTTTTCCTTTGGGGTCATTTAAAATCTGTGGTTTATACTAGAAAACAGCATAATCTGGACGAGTTACGGCAGAAAATAATTAAGAAAGTGTAATTAATTCGTGAGGAGGTTTTGGCAAATGTCATTCAAGAATTTGTTCACAGATTTGCATATTGTCAAGAAATGAACGGTCATCATTTCGAAAACTTTCTTAAGTGATATTGATTTTGTTTATATTTTTTGTATTCATTTTTTTTTGTTTTCAATCAAATTTGGATTCTTAGATTTAAATAAATATCGTCGTTGTTGAACAAAAGGGTGCCAAACCTTATTGTTGCTGAACTTCCAGAGCAAACCTCTATATATACAGGTGGCCCATTAGTGCGAGGAAGTCCAATATTTCGTTTATTACAACACATATCAAAAAAATGTTTCAAATAGAAGTTGTGGCAAATGCAACACTGCATATTTGTAAAATAATTGGAACTATTCAGGGTGCTCAGATTAGTCGAGGCATTTAACCGAAATATTTTTTTAAATGGCATGGTAGCTATATTTTTACATTATCGCAATCAGTATAACGGTGTACATTAGTAACCAGATTTCTTCGAAAAAATTTAACCGCGTTGCCAAATTATTGCGAAAAGTATGAAATTTTAGAGAAAATTGCATGATCATAAATGTATCTCATAAAAGTTTACTAATAACATGTAAAGCGAAATTCTTCTTAATTACAAAGAGAAAAAATTTATTAAACATATGGCACAAAAATATTTTTTTTTCATACACAGGGTGTTTAATATGAAGGCACAAAATCATCACATTTTAATAGGTCAAAACTTGTTTTTTCAAACGAAACACCCTGTATATTATTGCACAATTTTGTAAAGCTACTAAATCCCTTCAATTTATTTATATACCATATAGCCTCTTAAACCAATAGTTTCAGAGAAATTACCGTTTTATGAAATTCTTATTCTACATAAATTAATTTCGAAATGCGACATAATTTATAAAATTTATTAACCCTAAGTAAAATATAAAAACATAAATTTCTTTTCTTCTAGATATCTACAAAACAGTTACTTTATTAAATGCTCAAAATGGCCACCATTTACTTCTAAACAATAATACATGCGGTCATTGAAAGCTCTGCTAACATTTCTTAGCATAGTCTCATCAATAGTTCGGAAAGTGTCTCTTATCCTTTGTTTCATATCTTCCTTTGTTGTTGCGAATGTTTTGTAAACTTGACTTTTAACATAACCCCACATGAAAAAATCCACTTTGTTTAATTCCGGGGAACGGGGTGGCCACTTAACTGGCCCTCCTCTGCCTATCCATCTTTCAGGTAGCCAGTTATTTAAAAACGTATTGACTACACCGGCATAATGAACTGGCGCTCCGTCATGTAAATACCACATCCTTTGCTTGACTTGATTGGGCAAATGTCGTATTAAATGGGGTAAATGGATCTGTAAAAAATCCAAATAAATTTGAGCAGTTACCTTCCCATCAAAAAAATGCGGCCCAATCACATAATTTCCTATTATTCCACCCCAAACATTCAAGGACCATCTTGTCTGACTAGTAGTCTTTACATAATGTGGTTGTTCGGTGGAATAATAGTGAAAGTTATGTCATGTCTATTGACAAATCCATTTTTGTGAAAAGTCGCTTCGTCAGAAAATAAAACATGATTGAAAAATTGTCTGTCCTGTTCAATTCTTCCTGAAGCCCATTCACAAAACGTTATTCTCTTTTCAAAATCATCGGGTAATAGCTCTTGCATCATTTGTATGTGGTATGGATGCATCTTGTTTTTGCTCAGAATTCGATGGACAACAGTGCGACTTATATTAGTCTGATGCGAAATTTCTCTACTAGATGTGTGAGGATTTTCTATAACCTTTAACATAACCGTCATCTCATCATCTGCTGTTATTGCAGTCTTTGTTCTTTCACCTTTTGGATATGCAACATTTCCAGTTTGTGTAAATCTCAACAATAAACTTTCAAATGCTTCTTTTCTAGGCTGCCTTCTAAGTGGATATTTTTCATGATATAATCTTGAGGCAAATAAGCAATTTTTTAAACTTTCACCCAGAACAAAAATCATATCTATCAGTTCTTGATTGTCGAAGTTCATTTTTGCAACACGAAATGTAGAGTAGGTATAGTAAACTACTTATTCTTGACAGTAGTATAATAATAAATTAGAAAATGTCACCCCCACCCCTACTTCTGCCATTGGCCAGTCCGAAATCACCCAGATCCCTACTTCTACTATTAATACCGTCGATCTCCAAGTCCCGATATCATTCGACGACGAGAAACCAAGGAGAATACTTCGACCTCGCCGCTGAAGATGTTGTTGTGGACCGCATGTATTATTGTTTAGAAGTAAATGGTGGCCATTTTGAGCATTTAATAAAGTAACTGTTTTGTAGACTAGATATCTAGAAGAAAAGAAATTTATGTTTTTATATTTTACTTAGGGTTAATAAATTTTATAAATTATGTCGCATTTCGAAATTAATTTATGTAGAATAAGAATTTCATAAAACGGTAATTTCTCTGAAACTATTGGTTTTAGAGGCAATATGGTATATACATAAATTGAAGGGATTTAGTAGCTTTAGCTTTACAAAATTGTGCAATAATATATAGGGTGTTTCATAAGAAAAAAAAAAGTTTTGACCTATTAAAATGTGATGATTTTGTGCCTTCATATTAAACACCTGTGTATGAAAAAAAAAATATTCTTGTGCCATATGTTTAATAAACTTTTCTCTTTGTAATTAAGAAGAATTTCGCTTTACATGTTATTAGTAAACTTTTATGAGATACATTTATGATCATGCAATTTTCTCTAAAATTTCATACTTTTCGCAATAATTTGGCAACGCGGTTAAATTTTTTCGAAAAAATCTAGTGACTAATGTACACCGTTATACTGATTGCGATAATGTAAAAATATAGCTACCATGCCATTTAAAAAAATATTTCGGTTAAATACCTCGACTAGTCTGAGCACCCTGTATAGTTCCAATTATTTTACAAATATGCAGTGTTGCATTTGCTACAACTTCTATTTGAAACATTTTTTGATATGTGTTGTAATAAACGAAATATTGGACTTCTTCGCACTAATGAGCCAGCCTGTATATTGCATTTATATACAGACTAATTTAAAATATCTTGAAAAAAAGTCGGAAATACATTCAAACAGCTGTATGATAATGTAAAAAATATAAATCGTAAAGATAACCTTGTAAATAAACCACGCCCCACTCGCTACAACCTCTCTTATATGCTTGAGGCATCCTTATAAGGATGTCGTTTATTTTCCTGCACCCTAGATGTGCGCGTATGCATTTAAGATATTTAATATGATTTTATATATTTAGCTACATCGGTAAATTAACACTTAATATTAAAACGTTAATATTTGGCAGATGCTTACAAAAATAATTACAAAATACAAAATATCACTAACCACAGTTTATAAGTGTTTGAGCGAGTTACCGCCAATTGCCTCTGACGTAATTAACTTTAAACTTTACAAACTCCAGCGCAAGAATGAATATAATCAAACAAAGCTATTAGTAGCTACCTCGGTAATGTATTTGAATTAGCAAGAACGATTTATTTAATATATTTTTAACTTGACCTCATATTAATATGAAACTTCATCAATAAAAGAATTTCGTTTAACCAACTTTATATCATTAAAGTATGAGTATTGATTTGCTATAATAGAATACTTAATGAAATTCATAAATTTTAAACTGATAATATACTACAAAGATCCGATCACAAAATACGTATTATAAGATCGATAACTTACACTACATTGTGAATTATGCAAAAAAATATAAAAATATTTCGAATGTCAGGACACATCTGTATCAGCTGTATGTAGGTAAACGGGAACGTAGATTAATATAGATTGTATTGCGGTTGCTAAAAGCAGAGAAAAATTTAGTTTGTCGCACGTGCTTTGTGAATGATGGAGTCAATTCTTTCACATAGTGTTGTATATGTAGACTAGGTCACCAGAACAAATCGCATGTAGAATATTTCGACTAACATTGATTTTGCTCAGTACAAATAATAAATGCACATATTCGTTCCAACCGTACAATTATAGAGGCTGGGATAATCAGGAATTTGCTCAGATAAAGTCAGCAATATACACGTTCATACGTATATTTCTACGTAATTATTTAAAAAAAAATATTTTTACATAATTTCTGTCAATACCTATTTATAATATAATAAATTAATAATGTAAAACTATATAATAGTATATTACATTACTAGGAGTAGAAAGCTGTCATTTTTGTGTCGAGCCCAGAAGTTTGCTGTCGAGGCGATAGCCGAGACAGTGCAAACTGGGCGAGACACAAAAAGCTTTCTACTCCGTGTGATGTATACTATTTTTTCTTCAAATAATTTTTACCGTTCTTGTGAGCTACACATTTAAATATATCATGCATTATAGTCGCTTAAATATAGGTTTTATATATCTGTCAAACAACTGTCAAAGTGTTTTGTGTAAACTTTTATTTATTTAAGTAATATTAAAAGTACAATTATGAACAGAATAATTTTGTATATTTAAATCACTATTGCCTATTTCGATGTCGGTGTTGATAGAAGTAGTTGACATTCTGACATTTCCCATTTTGATATTTAATAAAAAATCTGGTCAAGTTTGTGGACTTTAGACGAAGAGCAGCATACTCTCTGTACATATTCATGTAAAAGTTTCCGATTATAGTAAAAGAACGTTATATTGCGCACTGACACTTATACGTACCTCAGCAACTAAATATTCTCTGTTCGGTGCATTAACTAAGAAATTGTCAATTTCACCTTTACACAATACCTTAGATTTTTTTGGTGTATAACCTTCGCCTTGATGCTTTAAAAATGCTGTCAATTTGTTATATTTTCCAATATTTACATTATGTGTTAAGTTTAGTTGAGCTTTAATGATTGAATATTGTGCCCATAATATGGAGCTTTTCAAATTTTTCGATAAACTTGCAAAATATGCCAACAAAATGTTTTCGGTGAAGTTGTTGACATTTTGTTCTCTAGTCCACTTCAGAAATTTTGCATACGCATTTTCATACACTTTACGAGATTTGGTCGGGATTAAAGTTGCAGCAGCTTGATTGGCAATTTTTGTTAATTCTGGTGGCGTACATCGAAATTCTTCTTCCCTCATTTTATAAATATTTGACTTATCAAATAATCGTTCAGTCACATTAAGGAGTTATGATTGGTCGGTTACATTTTCTTACTAGTAAAGAAATGAGCCCATTTTTTTACTAGTAAAAAAATTATTTCTAAGGTTTGTATTCAGTAACAAAATGATCATATTTTAGTACGTTTGAAGAAAAATAATTTTTTATTTAAGTAATTCATTAATAGGCAACCTATTTACCATAGTAACGGTATATTGACATCAAACGATTATACGATGGTGATTGACTAATAGTAATGTGCAGCTACCTAGATGAACCTCGAAGAGAAGAAAACCACAACATGGCAATGGATTTAAGACATCCATATGATGTTTCAAATAGTTGGATCCACTATCTCACTGCAAAGAGTGCCAAGCAACCTAGAAAATCTTGATCGCATAGGGGTCAAGATAAACAGGAATCCTTCCTAATCGCAAACTATGTCTTGTCCAACTGCCTCGATCCGAACCAGCAGACGAATTAGCTTCTTTCGAATGGCAAATTCTCTGTAAATCTCCTGATCCCTTCTCGATACCGGAACAAGACGACCAAGAATGTGAATACATGTAGAATAATGTCGTGATGGTCGTAGAAAGCGAGTGAGACCTCCCCAACTACAACGTCTGTTCGGTAACAGTCGATGTTACGATATGCGAGCAGACGAAGGAGCTGAAGACGCACCTACTCGTATTCTCAATTCATGTGGTACCCACAGATCACGCCACACACTGGATAAATGTCGGTAATACACCTTCCATCGTCAGCTCTCCGCAAAATATGATCCCAATCGAAGCTATAATAACTCAAATACAAGTTGTCATCTGCTGGAAGTCCTCATTGTGGTAGAATTCAGAGCGCGTAATCGGTCCCAGTTAAAGACGTATAACTCTGCAGAGAATAGACGACTTAATCCTACAACAGATTAAGTCGTACCGCAACAATGACCAAGTGGTCAAGTGACTAGAACTTTTGGCACATCCTCCTTTACACTAAGTAAGTCTAACATTAATTTTATTCATTGGGAGTTATGGACCGCGCTTGACCATCGCCTTTTAACGTGGCGATGCTAAATTATTGTACGTCCTTTTAAAATATTAAAAATATTTTTCTAAGGCATTCGACCGTGTACAACCCAATTTGTTACTCCACGAACTTGTGCTTTATGGAAATGGTTGTAACTTAATTTTGTATCCCTCCCTTAGAACCAAAATTGTTAATGTATCATCACTAACTTCCAGACCTATAGCAGTTATTTCTAGTGCGCCTCGAGGCAACCATTTACTTGCCCAAACATTTTATCTCTTCTAAATTTCTGAGATTGACAGGTATCTTAAAAAGATTTGTATGTGTGGATGCTCATCTTCTGAAGGATATTAATTTGTTTTCGAAATTAAGTACAAGCAACAGTAAGTTATAGCAAACGCCAATTAAGTTGGCGCGAGGAGAGGTAAGTTCGCGCAGGATTAAAAGTAGTGGGGAGACTTGTATTTGGTTTTACATCAAATGTCAGATAATTCTAACCTCTGAGAGGGTATCACTTTATGATCGGTAGAAAAGACATTATGTTCCGTCAAACTTCAATGACAAATGTATTCTGACAATTACTTGAGTAGTGGGGGTGGACGTTTTTAAAAACGACTTCTGCGCACCCCCTCCTCGCGCCAACTTAATTGGCGATTGCTATACTTGCCTTTAATAAATGCTATACTAACACTTTTGCAAGAAGAAATAGCACTCTTTCCATAGTTATAAACACAAAATACTGTATTGGAAAGAGTTGACCATATTACCAACTGAAGCGTGGTATTTGATTTTAGTATATTGTCTAACTTACATATTGGGCATGTCATAAATAAATTCCTTTAGTAATGAGGTTTCATCAAACTTGTATGCAGAGACACGACGAACATTATTTTCATTTTACTAATTTATAAAGCCATAGTCATATGTATACTTGAATATGGTTGTTTGGTTTTATCCCCTTATTATGTAATTTATTAAACTGGGTAAAGCAAATTCAATGCAAAATTATTAATTTCTTTCTTTTTAAGCTAAATATTGTTAATCTGTTAACTTCGATTGTTGTGACTTTCTGGAATCAAATACATAAACTCTAAGTAAAGAGAATATTTAATACCGCAAATTTGAAAATTTATTTTGTAAAACTAAGGTATTAATAAACACTATTAACATAAACATTATCCTTCCTCAAAAATATTTTAAAAAGAAATCATTTATTGTTGATTAATACAATCGTTATATTAGAATTCACAACAAATAAGTAATCTATTTTAATTGTACACTTTATGGTGTATCCAAGAAATTTAACGGAATGCTTATAATAAATGTCTAGTCGCGAGACAATAGAATATAGATTGTTCGCCCAAACAAACAAACTTCTATTGGTCAAAGAACTTTTCCTTTGATGTTCCGAAGACCATCGATTTTATGCTTTGCGCTCAGTTTATTCAGGCCTGTTGAAATACACACTGGACAAAGTAAATCGCATGTAAAATATAACATGATCATAATATATCAACTTAGCTGTAATATAGTAGTAGTTGTAGTTTATATCGGGTCAACAAGAAAATAAGTTTTTCGGCTCTAGTGATAAAATTTCAGTATCCGAAAGCAAACATTTTTTGTTTCGTTATTTAAATTGCTTTACATCAAGCTGTGTACTTAATATTCGGTATAATTTTTAATATAATAGGCTTTCGTTCTTTGTCCTTTGCTAGATTAATATATATAGTTCATAAAGTATTTCCTTGCAGTCCAAGACCAAACTTTAGGCATAAGAATACCTTAAAATGACTAACGTCTGTGATAAAGCGTCATTCACAAAGCACGCCGGTTTTGATTTATCGAATTATGAACTGTATTTTTGCAAAACACATTAACAAAATACATTAACATCACATCACACCTTCCTATTTCAAGTATGGAAAATTATGAATATATGAATACCTCTACTGCGCTGGAATACAAGAGCTCTAACGGTGAAATTTTCTGACAAGTTTTCACTTGGATCTCGCCAACAATCCGCCGAATTTCCTTCGAGTCAGAGATGTTTCGGAGTTTATCGACATACACCAATGATTTAAGAGCACCCCAAAGAAAAAAATCACAGGGAGTTTAGTCGCATGACCTTGCTGGCCATTGATGGTCAACATTACGCGAATTGTTTCGCGAGAAACGTGACAAGTAGCACCACAACTCTTAAATGTCTATTCCATCCAAACGAGGCCACAAAAAATCTCTTATCATCGCACGGTATCGGTTGCCATTAACTGTCGCAGCTTGCCCTGCCTCATATTAAAAAAAATAAGACCCGATGATGCCGCCCGCCCAAAATCCGCACCAAACTGTCACTCGTTGTGGATGCATTTCCCTTTCTTGAATAATTTCAGGATTTTCTGACCACCAGATGCAGCAGTTCTGCTTATTCATAAATCCGTTTAAGTGAAAGTGCGCTTTGCCACTGAAGATAATTTTGCTCGAAAAGCCGTCGTCCGCCTGTCGTCTTTCAAAAACCAATCAATAAACTGTTGCCTTTTCTCGTGATCGTCCACTTTCAACTGCTGCGTTAACTAAATTTTGTATGGGTGGTAATGAAGATTATACTGGAGAATTCTCCGTACTGAAGAACATCCTATGCCCAACTCTTGGGAACGGCGAAGAACCGATTTCATTGGAGTAGCAGCTACACTGTCACGAACCACCGCAATATTTGGCTCAGATCGGCCAGAACGATGACGTCCAGGACTTTTAACGTTCACTGTAGAACCCGTTTCATTGAACTTTTTCATAAGTCTACGAACTGTTGATTCATCGGTGCTTCATCATGTCCTAGAATAGCGCGAAGTCGCCTGACAGTTACTGCATAACTTTCTCCGTTCTGATAAAACGTTTTACAATTAGCACACGTTGCGCAGTAGTAAACTAGCCCATGGCTAGACACAGGCTGAGACAACAATTGGAGTGTTTATGGTCTATGGATGTCAAAACAATACAAAACAATGTCGCCAACCGACAAACAAAAATTTACCGAAGGATTTAAAACCGAATGACTCTATATCACAGCGCGTATTTATGTGTATTAGGAATATATAAAGTACAATTTGCAGTTAGCACTTTGAGCGATACAAACTGCAAAGGAATAAATTGCCTTTAAAAACTTCTATCATTATAGTAGGATGTTTTTTAAGTAATTAAGTTATCAAAGATTGATGCACACGCGAAGCTTTAAGAAACTTCAAATTATGGCTGTTTTCATACATAAATTCAAATTATAAACGTTTATATTTTTTGAATTATTTTATTATAACGTTACACACACAACTGCTATAACATATTTAAGATAGTGTTATTAAATTTGGTGTAGCAAGGGCTCTAACTTGTAAATCTGGCGGTGCAGCACCTAGAACACAAACAGGGAATTGCACAGAGAACATACAACGTCGAATGGACAACTCACCCAAAAAATATATCGCAAAACTATAACAACAAGTTCATTTGTCAGTAGAAACATGTCATACTGTTTTAAACAAGGACTTAAAGTTGTTTCCATATAAAATTCAAGCAGTTTCGGAACTCAAACAGGTAGATTTTGTAACACAGTATTTTCTATGGTTTTTGTATAACATAAATAATAATGTTATTCTCGAAAAATGCTTCTTTTCGAATGAGACTTGCTTCCATCTTTTATCTTTTATCTTTTTCCATGAATTTGTGGAAACTACGCTAAATCCACAAAAATAGGCTTCTGGCTAGCAGTTTCAAGAAGACGGATTATTGGACCCATATTTTTTAATCAAACCATAACTGCTGCAAGAAACCCAAGAAATCCTAATAAATGCCTTTAAAATCATGTAGCGTAGAGATCAACTTTGTCTTCAAAATAATGATCAACATTTCCAACATTTGCTTTAGTATTATTTTCTTTTGATTTTGATATTGTAATAAATATTTTTTTCTACGACCCTTTATAAATAGACATTTTTCGTCACCGAATACTGCAGCGAAAATTTGATTTCGATCACTAGTGAGAGAAAATCCCATAACGTTAACTTTCGTCCCCAGTGAGGAAAATGACCTACTAATTGTCACCTGCGTCTAATTGCCTCCTGTTGCTATATCGCGTCATTTTTAAATCACGTCAGTTTGTGCTGTTTGTAGCATTATCATGATTTCTGATTCAGAAAGTGATTTAGATATTCCCAATACACCACCAGAAACAGTAAATCAAGCTGAGAAAACCTATGCAGACTTATTATGAGAAAAATCTAGAAAGAGGTATGAAGAAGTCTACGTAAAATTAATTAAATAGAGGGCTGATAATAGTGTAAATTCATATTCGGGAATTCAGCAGCTTGCATATTTTGCAAAATTGTTGGAGAATTAGAAGCCATCGACCTTATGGTCTACATATTTTATGTATCAATGTTTATTTAAATCATAAGTAATTTAAATATGATCTATAGTTTTGTAATTTTTAATTGAAAATAAAGGATTCGTTTACATAATTTTTAATGCCATAGGCGAGGTCGTAGAAAAAGTATAGTATTTAACTCGTCGAAATCATTCTTTTAAGCTCGCGAACATTACCAAACCCGGCTTTGCCTCGTTTGGTAAACTGTTCTCTCGCTTAAAGAAATGTTACTTTCATCACTCGTTACACAATATACTATTTCAAAAACTAAATTACTAATTATTACTCACATTTACATGACATAATCACATTATCAGATTTATACGTTTGTGACAAAATACTGTCACCAACCATTAAAAAAAACATGGCCGTCTCTAATGAGGAAAGTTTTTGAAGGCACGTTTCTTTATCAACCGTACTTGCCTAGACTCTTTTTAAAATTAGCATTTACAAATTTTGTTCGTTTATTAAGACTAACATCCCAGCTATAAATACTTCAAGATAAATAATACAACAAGTAATTATAAATTATTAAAATTTACTTAACTATTGAATTTGTACCCTATTAATGATACACACACAAATTTGAAAATCTAACTAATAAACTATGTCTTTATTTAACTTTATATACGGTCTTCTCTGGTAAATTATTTTGATTAAACTTATAATCATGAGGTCGCTATATAATTCCTTAAATGTATAATTTCAAGCTAACATCTAGAGATTTTAATGACCCTCCGGGTTTAAGTAATCATTTATAGGGTTTGTATTGGCTCTCATAATCAAATATTTTGTATATAGACTTAATCTTGCGTTTAAATATAATTATTCATAAAATTAAAAGAAAAATCAAAAATGTATTATTGAATTTCTTATGGATATAGGCCCTACGCAACATACCAGATATCTCCACACAATATATATATTTTGTTATGAAATCTTAATGTTAAAAGAAAACTAACTGTGTTAGACATAAATTTAAGTAATGCATATACATATGTCCAATGTAAATATCAGAAAGGTGTAAAAAAATTTAACATGAGACTGTCAATCTTGAAAGATAGAATTATTATGAGATTTATATTAAAAAAATTATAAACAAGTAGCTGGGTATTTTAAAGAAAAAAGGACGGAGGATATTATTATTGACTCTGGATAGCAACGTAAAAAATTTTGGGAGAACAAAGATAAAATTCACTTAAAAGATTACTATTAATTCATTACTCTATTGAGTTAAAATAAGGACAAAAATCTCAATATAAATATTACTTTGTATGGATGTAATTATATTTTGTTATGAAAAGAAAATAATTGATTGGTAATATAAAAAAAAGCTTGGTTAAGGAATATAAGTCAAAGTGCATATGTAAATGTAGCATATTGGTTTCAAGAAGGAAAGATTGCAGAGATACAAGTATTGTTTAGTGTTTGGTGTGGATTAAATTTGGGAAAATCTTCAATTAAATTTAGTAGAACAATTCGCTACTGCGCGTGAAAAAGGTGATAAGTGAAAATTTCAAGGTCAGGTAAGTAGGGAGAGTGAACTATAATTTTCACCTCCAATTCTTTAAGTGTTCGTTGACAAATAACTGATCTATGGTCCGCAGTATTGTCGTGATGCAGAATTCTGCCGATATCTTGATAAAGCGCCCGTTTTTTCTTTAATTTTGCCTTTAGGGTCCCTCAAAGTAGATTAAAATAGTATTTTCCAGTTACTGTTTGTTCTCTAGGTACAGTGTGATCATAAATAACGGCACATATATAAAAAAATACTTTACCGGCGCTTTTCGCCTTCTGCAGTCTTGGACTACCTTTGGGTTTCCATTGCATACTTGAGACATTAATTCAAGGTCATAATGATAAAACCAACTCTCGCCACATGTAACCACATTGTTTAAAAACTGTGGATTATCTTCAGTTGCCTTTTCCACTGGCGACAAATTGTCACTCGATTGGCCTTTCGTTCATCGGTCATCACGTTTGAAATTCATTTTGCCGCGACCTCTCGGTACACTAAATCTTCATAAATAATTTTTTAAGTGGAACCATAAGACAAATTAACAATTCTGCAATTTTTTAGTCAATCTGTGCAGTTGGTGCTCGCCCGAGTCGAGGTTTATTTTCCACTGATTTACAAACGTCTTTGAATTTCTTGTGCCACTCAAACACTCTAAATCGTGATAAAATATTATCCGGATATGCAGTTTTAATCATTTCAAAAGTATCAGTTGGAGTTTTACCTAACCGAACACAAAATTTGATCGCATATCTTTACTCTACTCTCATTTTTTCGATGGATACGTCAAACACTGACAATTCAGTAATTTATTTGTAATAAACGCCGAAAGTTAAATCAAGGCCTACTTGAGAATTAAATGTTATAAAATTCTAGTTGTGAAAGAAGTTGTAGCACCAGTCTCATTATATCTTGATATACACACAATAATAAAATAAGGCAAGCAGTATACATGGGTGATAGCATACATAAATGTAACAAGTGTTCATTTGTAAAGTCAATCTAGTAGCATGTGATTTACTGAGAACATTTTGAAGTATGCCGTAAATTAAAATTTACTACTTAACCTACGAAGTCGCATATTTTGACAGTTTCGTACATACAAATAAATAACACATAAATAGGTACTTATTGAAAACTATAACAAATGTTGAAAATGTTGTTCTTCAAGATCAATGCACTTTAAAATCCTCGGTTCAAAATTTCTGATGATATTCTGCAACATTACTGGATCGTTATTAATTTCCATGCATTTCTGTTCGATTCTCTGTAGCATATCATTCAAATTCAATATAGGTGTTCGAAATATGTTATTTTTTAGATAAGATCACAAAAAGAAGTCGCAAGGTGTTAAATCGCATGAACGTGTAGGCCAGGAAATTTCAGTATTTCGACTAATTATACGCTCATCAAAAAATTCTCTTAAATAATCCAAAGATTCTGCAGTACAGTGACAAGGTGCTCCGTCTTGTTGGAAATATGCATTTTGTAGTTCATCATCATGCAACTGATTGACAAATGGTTGTAAAATTTCCGTACGGTACATTTGAGCAGTTAACGTTCCCTGAAAAAATATTGGTCCAATGATTCACCTTTGTCTTATCGCTGCCCAAACACCAATTTTCTCTGGATGTAGCGATTCTTCATTAATTACATGTGGATTTTCACTATTCCAAATTCTTGTATTTTGTGAATTTAGGTATCCCGTTTTATAAAACCATACTTCATCAGTAAAGATGACTCTTTGCCAAAGTTTTCCATTATTGTTCATATTTACAAACCAATTACAAAACTGTAGTCTACGTGGGTAATCAATTTCTAACAATTCTTTTACTGCTGTGACACGGTATGGATAAAGTTGCATATCTTTTTTTAATAACTTGTCCAACAGAAAGGTTTATTTGTTGACTCAAATGTCGAACAGATGTTTGTGGTTCATTTTCCATTATTTCTTCAACACGATTGACAACTTGAGGTGTACGTTTCTTAACTGCTCCGCTGCCTGATTTTCTTAAGAGACTATCAGTTTCAGAAAAAAGTTTTAAAGTTCTATCCAAAGTATTCTTAAATTGTATATAATCTATTACAAAATGTGGAAACTCAACTTCAAAATTCTACCATGCAATCTTGAACTGAATAAACCCATAAACCATCAATTTTATTACCACTTCGAAAATAAGCCTGGACTAAAAAAATTTTATGTTCTAAAGTGAAAGCCATTTTAAAACTGAGAAGCAATTTATTTAAACCAGAATCGACGCACGATTATTTTATGGACTAACTAATATTTGTGATTGACATTATCAAATGTCATTTGGATTTACGTTTACGGAACAACAACACATACTAATATATTCGTGTCTTATTCTATCAAAATTCCAAAGTAACCTAGATTGACTTTTCAAATGAACACTTGTTATATATATTATTAGAAAAGTTACTTTTGACTGACTTATAACCTTTTCAACTAAAAGATTGTGACTTATTTTATTTTACTTGTGAAAAACAAATATACCTTATTTCAATTAATCTAATTTATGAAAAATGTTATACAGATACATACGTGTTAAAGCTAAATGACATAAAATAAAACTAGTTTGAGTTTTAATCAGATGTATCTGATGGATAGGTATTTCTCTAATCATCTACAGTTTTTAGAAATTCTTATATAAATCCCACAACCCTTTTGTGATATAGGAAAAAAGATGAAGCAAATATTATTTTTTTCTACGTTTTCTTTTCTCTATTAAGCTATGATCCGTATCACACTCCATGTGTGTGTGTGTCCCGATAAAAGGAATTTTTGATCAATGGTTGTTAAATTTACAGAATTTTGTAATGCTACTAGGCATGCAGCAGGGATAAGATTATTTTTGTTCTGTCCGCTAGATGAGCCTGAATACATTATAAGGTGATTTACACCTTAGTTCAAATCTTTTGTAGTATATGAATCGATCCTACCGAGAGATTCATACCAAATATAATAATACGCTTACGAATCGGCGCAATCGTGTACTGTAAAATTGTACATACATAGACGTTTATAGAAAGAAGATCCACTACATAAGGCTGGCAACCATTGCTAAAAATTAAAACATATAGTTTTTGCCTGAGGATTTGATTGGATTAGCTCTTTATCTGTACATTTGGCAGTGTAGCCTTCATCTGCTATCTTGTCACAAATAGCACAGTATCATCTTTGTGTTGTTTTATTTAGATATTAAATCCACGGAATATGCTCTCATATAGTTTCATCTTTATAAAATTTTTGGAATATTTTTCTTTATAAGGCTCATATAAAGCAACTGTAGTGTAATACACTGGTAGATATAGTTTTAAAGAGCTTTTCATTGTGTAATGGCGCTCGTATCGTTTTCTTCCTACAAGTGTAAGAGCCTCTTCCATCAAGCTTATATGTCAAAAGTTCTAAGTGTAAAAGGAAATATGTTGACTTAATCCCTTATTCATAACAGAAAGGAGTTACAAATAAGTGAGTAATGGTATAAGTTGACTATTTCATTTTATATAGGTTACTCTGTAACTATTGGTGACATAACCCCATAGTACATTCATAAAAGTATTTAAAACGGCCTTAACTCCTTTTACACACAGAGAAATACAGACACGGGGGTTCTATGTTCGACTTAATCCCATTTTGACAAAATTAGACTTAACTCCTTTTTCATGCTCAGTAACGAATTGTTGTATGATCAATGGATGAGAAAATAAGCAGAGAAGGAGCATGTGCTGAATTCAAAGTGAGTGATGTATAGGATTATAACCGGAAAGTGACAGGAACTCAGAAGTTTGAAGACAGGAACTTGATTAGAAATGAATAGGTTTATTTAGTTTTAAGAAGTTATGTTTAATATAATCTATGAATTAATATAACGCAGTTCATTTGTTCATTTTAAAAATAATAAATTTAATATGTATTTAAACGAAGTTTAGATATCTTTATTGAATTGGTTAAGAAATTCAGTATCTGAAAATAGAACAAAAGGCCCTGATACATTTAAACTTTTAGATCAAATTATTCATCCATCATCAAATCGTAATATTTTGGCGCCATCAACGCGTGGTTTGTAATATTCTTGGCGCACCCAACGTGGTTCACATAACTCTATACTTCATGGTTTGTTTCTTTCGTAAATATATATACCGGGTGCGGCAATAGTGTGTCGGCGGAGCTTAGCATGAAAACTAATAAAGTTGTAACAATTAAATTTTACGTACACATGTAGAATGCTACAGTGCATTTTCTAATTTTATTTATATATTTACAGGGTGTTCCAAATTTCCGCAACCACTTTCAATTTTTTTTTTTAAATAGATTGCTATACTTTCTTGTTATTATGATGATAGCCACCCAAATTATCTTTGCAATGATATATGACAATGTGCACTTACAACTGTTAGTTTTGGTTTTATTGCAAATTTTGTTAAAATCTTGACAGTTGCAGCGTCTAACATTTTAAGTCTTAGCCTGAAAATGGGTGCAGTGCCTCACGTAACTTTTTTGTTACCAATTTATGGACTAACACGTTATATATTTTGAGGGTGAACAACGTGACAACATATACAGAGTGTTAAATACGTCGTGCCAAAGTTATCGAAGTTTAAAGGCTATTTTCTCTTTTTTTTTAAATTGAACCTATAATTTTTTTATTAGTCAGCAAATTCCTTGTAAAATTGCCGTTAAAATGGTACCAATAACATAGTACTTATTTGTAGTATTTTCGATGTTATAACCCTTTAATGGGATATACCTATGTTCATAATATTTAATATGCGGTGCATCTAATAGTTGGTTGGCCATGAAATGATATCAAACAAAGTAACTTTTACAAACACCTGTTTCCTAATTCTTTATTATTAGTTTTAGAATTACATTTTGTAATTTTTCAATAATAAAACAAAATTAATTTGAAATGTGTTCAAATATATTTCTATTCTGCTCTACACATGCTCTTAATCGCCTCTGCATCGACAGACTTACATTTTGAGCCATGTTGTTTTCACTTACTTGAAGAAAAGTGTTTCTGATTCGTTGCTGCATGTTCTCTGCCGTTGTAGGAGGTGTTTCGTAAACTATATTTTTTACAGTAGGCCACAGAAAAAAATCACAAGGGGTTAGATCTGGTGACCGCGGTGGCCAGCTTATAAAGCTTCCTCTCCCAATCCACCTATTGGTGAATACCCTATCTAAATGTGTTCTTGCAGCAGCACCGTAATGTGCAGGTGCACCATCATGTTGGTACCACAATCTCCTTATGACGTTATCTGCTAGGTCTTCTAACAGCAATGGTAAATTATTTTGTAGGAAATTTGTGTAGATTTCACAATTTAAAGTATTATTAAAAAAGAATGGACCTACAATAGTGTTTCCTATGATGCCTCCCCAGGTGTTAACACTCCATTTTTGTTGGTATAAAATGGGTTGCACAAAATGAGGGTTTCTAGTGTCATAATAATGAGAATTTTTTCTGTTTGTTATTCCACAATTAGCAAATGTTGCTTCATCTGTGAAAAGCACATGATCTAGAAAAGTTAGATCTTGTCGTAATTGGAAAAGTAGCTATTCACAGTAAACAAGTCTCCTTTCAAAATCCGTTTGTAATAAGCCTTGATGATTTTGAATTTTGTAAGGGTGAAATTTATGTTTTTTTAAAATCCTTCTTACAGCAGTGACTTCTATCCCGTGTTCTTTCGAAATTATCCTTGTAGATACGCGCGGATTTTCCACAACGGACTGGACGACTGTCACTTCATTATCTTCTGTAACCATAGACTTAGTTCTTTCATGTTTGACATAATTCACTGAACCCGTCCGAAGAAACCTTGTCAACAAATTTTCAAACGTCTTAATATCTGGTGCTCTTCGGCGAGGATACTCCATAGCATATGTTCTTGATGCTAAAAGTGGATTTCTATTGCTAGCGCCAAGAACAAATACCATGTCTATGTCTATTAGCTCCTCCTTCGAAAAATCCATTCTAAAGAAACACAACTATAAACTATTACGGCATGGAAATAAAAAATAATGACAACAAAACGATATAACTGACAACAAGATAACAACTAATAACGAACAAACGGAAATTGATAATTAACTAGCCGAACTTAAATTATAACAATTAAACGCGATTACAGTAAAGAGAAACTATTGAAAAACACTTTATATGGAAATTTTAAGTAGATATTTGACGTTTGGTTACACAGCAATTTTTGCTTAATATCATTTCATGGCCAACCACCCAACTATTAGATGCAGCACCACATATTGAATATTATAAACATAGGTATATCCCATTAAAGGGCTATAACTTCGAAAATACTAGAAATAAGTACTGTGTTATTGGTACCATTTTAACGGCAATTTTACAAGGAATTTGCTGACTAATAAAAAAATTATAGGTTCAATTTAAAAAAAAAGAGAAAATAGCCTTTAAACTTCGATAACTTTGGCACGACATATTTAGCACTCTGTATATGTTGTCACGTTGTTCACCCTCAAAACATATAACGTGTTAGTCCATAAATTGGTAACAAAAAAGTTACGTGAGGCACTGCACCCATTTTCAGGCTAAGACTTAAAATGTTAGACGCTGCAACTGTCAAGATTTTAACAAAATTTGCAATAAAACCAAAACTAACAGTTGTAAGTGCACATTGTCATATATCATTGCAAAGATAATTTGGGTGGCTATCATCATAATAACAAGAAAGTATAGCGATCTATTTAAAAAAAAAAAATTGAAAGCGGTTGCGGAAATTTGGAACAGCCTGTAAATATATAAATAAAATTAGAAAATGCACTGTAGCATACTACATGTGTACGTAAAATTTAATTGTTACAACTTTATTAGTTTTCATGCTAAGCTCCGCCGACACACTATTGCCGCACCCGGTATATATATATATATATATATATATATATATACAAGGTGTCCCGTATCTTTATGTTCAAATTTTAGGAGTGTAAAGTAGACTTCATTTCAAGTAACATAAACGCAAAACTTGTATATCCATTTTTATTTGTTTCAAAGTTACAGATCTAGAATGTGATTGTCAGATCATGAACCAAAATGTAATCCTAAAGTCAATAAAAACTGATTTTATTTAAAAAAGTTCAATTAATAATATTTTTGAAATGCGCACCTCCTTGTTGAATGCAGGCTTGTGCCCGTAAGCCAACAGAAGAAGTACTTATCCGAATTTCATACTTGTTTTGTGGTATTTGCTCGGCAGCCAGGTGAATACGATCCAACAACTCTTCTCTTGTGTTCGAAACTTGCGCGTTGACTAAATTTTTCATGTACCCCATAAATAAAAGTCAAGGGGACTAAGATCGGGTGCTCTGGGTGGCCACGCAACAGGACCACCTCGACCAATCCATTATACATAATTGACGTTAACCCAATTTCGGACAGCAATTCCGAAATGTGGTGGTGCCCCATCCATGTGAAACCAAATGTCTCGTCGAACATTCAGTGGGACATCCTCTAAAAGACCTGGCAGTTGGTCAATAAGAAATTAAAGGTAATTGTCCGCATTTAACCTCCCAGGAAGAACGACAGGACCAATCAACAAGTCATCGATTAGGGTCGCCCAAATGTTAATAGAAAATTCATGTTGAAATTTAGATGGGCTTGTAGCTTTGGGATTTTCTGATGACCACCTGTGCAGGTTTCTCGGATTTGTAAGACCACTTCTCGTGAACGTAGATTCATCTGTCCAGAGGACTGTTCTACAGAAATTAAAATGAAGCCGTGACTGTATTGATATCCAGGTAGAATAAACTAAACGGGCATAGTGGTCTGCCTCAAGCAAACCGTGTCCTCTGCTATAATGATATGAATATAAGCCGTCACGTTTTAAAATTCGCAAAACTGTCATTCGTGGCACTCCTAGTTGTCTAGCGATTCGACATACACAGAGAGTTGGATCCCTTGTAACAATAGCTACTGCTTCTTCCTCTAAGTCTGCTGATAAATTTACTCCTTGGTCGAAAAGATAATCACGCAGTTCGCATTCCCGAAATTGTCTGTATACTTCCAGAAACGTTCTGTAATGAGGAATGCGCCTATCTGGAAACCGATGTCGGTATTCAATAACTGCTTGACGTGCACTGCCGTTACAGTAGCCATACACAAAATGCATGTCCGCGTACTCTTGAGAAGAAAATCGGTAAGGCATTTTGAATAAAGAAAACGTGAAAACTCACTAATAAACTGTTGTATGAACTGAAACGTAATGTAATCCTTTATTAAAAAATGCAACGTTAGCAGTCATCTGAACATTTGTTTATTGTATGATATTCATGGTTCAGCACTTACGAAATAAGTAAGAACGTTCTTTATCATGAATTAATTTCCAGTACTCTTTTTTGTAGATCTCCAAGAAATTACTGTATGCACTACGACACGTGTTTATTTATTTTAGGATAATATAATTTTATTATGCGACGTTAACAATCAGGGGCCTGTTATTGAATCGTATAACTTTTTTTAAATTTAAATCAGTTTGTATTGACTTTAGGATTACATTTATTTTCATAATCTGACAATCACATTCATAGATGTGTAACTTTGAAACAAATAAAAGTGGATGTACAAGTTTTGCGTTTTTGTTACTTGAAATTAAGTCTACTGTACACTCCTAAAATTTTAACATAACGATACGGGACGCTTGTATATATATATATATATATATTGAAGCACTACAAGAAAGGCTCCTCATCTGAAAGAGATACAAAAACAAGCTATTTAAATATAATGTCCATATTTACTATATGTTTTCATGCCAATGAGGGGAAGAATTAATTCCAAAATATAAATACTTTATTATGACGACAAATTTGCTTTAAAATAATTAACTTATTTTTTCTATCTTTTTTATTTCTGATGTTTATACTCATTTTCTAATTCAAATTAATATTTAACGCGATTTATAAGAACATATTTAACGTATTTATATTCAAATGTATTTGAAATAATTAAGCTCCGCCTCCAAATTATAACGGCAGAATAACCTGTCTAGGTACATATGTTGACAGAGTTATTGTAAACAAAACAACATATGTTCCATAACCAAACTTATTCAATAATTCTTAAAATAATTTTATAAACACATTTGCATTGAAATATTACCTAAATTATAACTAGAGCTGAGGATGTTTGCGGTATAACCATGGTTATATCATGTAACCATAGTAATTTACTATGGTTACATGATATAACCATGGTTATACCGCAAACATCCTCAGCTCTAATTATAACTGTATAACAACATAATTATGAGTACTAACAAGGCGACAAACGACCAGTAATTTTACTTGAAACAATTGAATAGAACGGCGTCTTTACCACCATTGTCGTAACGAGAGGTCACGAAAATTTCGCTCCGATAAAAAAGTAATTTTTTCTAAGAAAATAATTAGTGTTCAAGTGCTTAATATATCTAAAACGCTTACAATACATGTCGTCAACACGCTGAAGAAGTTACGAAAGACTAGACCATCACATTCCGGAGATAGCGATTTTTGAAATTTTGGAACATATAAAACAACGAATCTACTGGAAAAGTTCACCGAGGATCCCGCCATTCAACAGAGCCTGCGGCCACCGTCAAACAATCAGCTGTCGTCGGACTTGGAAAATATCCCGAACCAGCCATCAAAAGGGAACTGATCGTGTTAGTATCCGGTTTCCTGAATCAAGAACCATCACCGAACCTATCGACAGAGAGCACCGAAATTAATTCCCGAGAATACAGGTTTTTTATACTAATTTTTACACGCCATCTTAAACAGTCATATTCACATTAAAAGAACTTGTTGTGTTTAACTTATTCGTACTCACAGTTAACGAGTTGTTCCTCAAACACTGTAAACTGTATTAAATATATTGAAGTTCAATTTGTACTTGTCAAAACTTTTAAACGTAATTTATTATTTCAAATATTCCCAATTTATTAGACTGATATTTTTAACCACATGTTTAAGCATAATAGAAAAGAAGATTTGTACTAGTACCTATTTGTATCGCTTGTATCGTATGTGTGCCACGAAATACCTGTTTACTTTTAAATTTTTTTTAGAATTTTGTTATTTGTGCAATAAAGTTAATGTTTTTTTATCATTTTATTTATTTGGTTTTATTTGAATTGCTTGAAGGGTTGTTCGAATTGACTTACTACAATAAATAAGCTAAGAGGGAGTAGAAATACCTGAACCGACTTTGAACCCTGGAGATATTGAGCTAGCCATCTACAATAATAAAAAATAATAAGCACATTTTTTATACCGATAAGTATTTACATTTACTTTTTATTAGATAATAACATTTTAACTTTTATTATCAACCATATCACTCAACGAATTTTCAAATATACTAAAAATAGTCGAATATATAATATTACAGGACTTTTAGAAACGTAACATTTAGGCACCAACAACGAGAGGCCTATTTAAATATATAACCTGCATCGCTAGTAACGTAACAATATATTCAATTTTAACGTCTGTGTACGTCACTATTATGTTTTGAACTCTACATTCTTATCTCCCGAATCAGCAACAAACTCGTTGCGAAATATTGAGATAATTAATAAATGAGTTTTAATTGATAGACCGCTTGCCCGTATTTAATGTATTTTAGCCTATATGTATATATGTGTGTATATATATATATATATATATATATGGTAAATTCAATTTGTTGGCTACTTAAGGTCTGGTTTTACTTTAAAATGTATATATTTAAAACAATCCTACATGTTTCGGCAAATTATGCCTTTTTCAAGGGATATGAAATATAAATGACAGTATATTAATGTCATACGTATACATTTCTAGTTGCTATGGATAAAATAATTCAAAGATACATTCCAATATAATAATAATAATAAATCATGCCTTAGTATTCTAAAATAGATAGACAACAGAAACAGGGAAACGCAGACATGAGTTATTATTATGTATGCGCCCGTGGAGCGACTTAAGATGTTAAGCTGTCGGCATTCGCCACGGGCGCATACGTAATAATAACTCGTGTCTTGTGTTTCCCTGTTTTTGTTCTCTATATATTGACGTAATGATAATAATTTAAGACAGACTAGTGACACCAACACAGACCGAATACAAACCGATCGACCTGTTACACTGGGAGTCAGGGAAAGGAGAGAAATTAACTTAGCGGAGGGCCTGCCCAGGCTTAGCTCAGCCGTTCTCCCGGTGACAGTGGTGTTTGGGTAGAGGTGGGTTGATTTGAACCCACAGTTCGACTTGGTAGTGATACCATTTTTGTTAAAATGATGGCTCTTTCTTTCTTTGTTTAAATAAAACACACAGTTCGACTTGGTAGTGATATCCTTTTTGTTTAAATCTTGGCTCTTTCTTTCTTTGTTTAAATAAAACACACACTTCGGTCTTAGTACATAAATCGTCAAATGTTTTATTCTTACACAAGAAATAAACAAAGTCACACAAAGTTAAAACACATTAATATCTATATCTACATGCAGATGTTTAAAGTTACTTACTATGTTCTAGCGCGAGGCTGCGCACTCCACTACCGCGCACTTTCACAACACAATTCGCTGATGTCGCTCTTCCAACTGGTCGGCTGACTCCCCGACTGGCTGACTGACTTCTCCAGGGATTCGATTGGCCCACGTCGTAGGTAGGTGGGGCCTAGCAGTGGCATCGTGAATGCATAAATATGGGTAGAGCGATTGTTTGTTGGCATTCACGATGCACCTGTGGTGAGAGGATGGCTGTTGCTGCGGAGTTGCGTCTGCATATACATGAACCAGTATACGCTCAAACACGTCGTGACTTCAAACCGGAGGTCACCGGTGGTAACAGACTAATAGCCGCAGGCGACAAAACAATCGACGGACCAATCACAAGGAGCCAGACACGCGTCCCCACTACTATGGAACCATATAATACGAGCGGCACAGAAAATCGACGCACTCTTGAAATTACAACTAGAAGATCTTCAAGAAAAAGGTGAAAGTGATGTCATCGAAACATCAGGAACTTCTCAGGACGAAATCATCCAAACGCGGCGAAATATTCCGTAGAACACCGCTTCAACCAAGGACCGCGAAAACATTCGAGGAAATATATATATGAGCTTAAATGTAAGAATTTAAATAATAAGTGGAATGATTTATAAATATTTTAATATTATGAATTAGAAGAAAATTCAGGATTAGTGAATAAAAGGATTTTAACATTTGAACGAAGAAAGTTCCTTTGAAAATAGAATACATAATGTTACGCTCCGCATATAAAAACATTTTAATTTATTTTTAAATAATATATTTCTTCTTTAAATATCTCGATTTAAAATATTTAACTTAAGACATTTTTCTGTACATATTCGTTTGCAAAGAGTAAGCATTTCTTTTGTTATATCCTTAACCGAGACCCTTGGTTTTCTACCTGAACCGTCAACAACCCTACTGTGGAATTTCTAGATACATTTCATTATATTGTTTTAATTTAATTATATACATCTTCTTTTATATGTTGTGTTTCATATCATTATCATATCATTAGAAAGCTTATTTCATAAGGGCTATTTTAATAATATTTATGCCATCGATAGAACACCTCTTCAGGTCGCGCTTCTTATTAATTATTATTCAAGATATCGACCTTTTTTTCTAGACCTATGTTCTATCGACACAAACTATCAGTCCATCTTTTGATGATACTTCACCAGCACCCGTAATTATTTTATTATAGAATAATTTCATTATTATTAGCGCACTTCAGCCACAACCAATATCCCGCGAAGCTGCCGTTTGTAATAATAACAGCAAGGTATGAAGACTAAGTTGTTTGAAATAATATTAGATATTCTTTCGCTTTACATTTACCTTATATTAAAAAGTTTAAGTTAACATTTTGTTTAATCGGATGACACAAAGAGTGTATTTATATGAATAAAAAATACTCCTTTAGTAAAATACAGCTTGGGACATAAAATATTTAGCCTTTCTATAAATCGTGTGCAATATTTAATTAATATTTTATAATACTATTTTTTTTTATGCAAAAACATAAAAAATTCTGGGTTATAATTAACCTGAAATCACAACAATGCTCCCATGACTTTATATACTTAATTAAGAAAATATTAGAAATAATAGGCACAATTGTTCTTTATATCCGTAGCTATTATAATAATAATTACTGCTGTTCACAAGTGTCCAATTACGAGCCTATCAAGACTTAAGGGTTATTATAATATTCTCTAATGATTACGTTTGAAATGGCGTCAACGACATCGCTAACAATCTGCTTATGTTTGCCGCTTTGTTATTTCACTGCTGCAACGACCATATTATTATTATAATTGCTGAAACGCTGGTGCAACGTAAAAACATATGAACAAATGTAACATATTTAATAAATCTTGTAACAATCCTTAATTAAATTGAAATGATAAAACAAAGGGAAATATCGTCTGCTAAATCTGTTAGAAATTGTATATTTTAAGTTACCATTTTAGGCATTTTTAGTAAGTATTATGAAATAAGGTCTTGTATATTCTAATATGTTTATTAAAAAACGTAAAACATGGCAAATTCTAAGTATAATAATAATAATAATAATAATAATAATAATAATAATTTCTTGTCTCAGGATTGATGTTACAACACGTGCGATGGACTAAAAATTTTTGAATTTTCTTTTAAGATTTTGAAATTAAGACCTGCTTGATTTGAAGATAATTTAAAACAATTCGGCCCTGACAGAGATGTAAAAATTATTATTATTTTTACTTATGAGACAGCAAAATATTACTAAGAAAAGTTATTCAAAATGAGAAACTATGGCACCACACAAAATTTTAGGAAGATCTACCTACTTTGATTAAACCGTCATTCTTAAAGATTAAACAAAATAAATTTTATTTATTAAATATTTTCGTTGTAGAAAATTGAAGGATGCAAATAGTATTTACAGAAAATGTATCTTACGAAACGTAATAATAGCAATGATCTACATTAAATTATTTATTCAACGTAACCGCCAGGAGGCCATGATAAAACAATCGTTGATTAATCTTAAGTACTCTCAGATTAATTTGTAGTATCCTTTAATTTAAATTTCAATTATTGCTATAAGAAACTTATTTTTAATGTGTTTACAACTGTCGTTGCACCGCCTGTGGCGATAATTCTCTCATTGTAATTGAATGGATACGGCTCATCTAATATGAATCCATTTTCCGTATTGACTACAAATTAAGGTCCTATATTTAATTACAATAAATAACCTGTAGATCTGACTAAATATTTGAGGTAATTAATGCAAAAGGAACAAATACGATTTTAATTTACAAATATGTACAAATATTTACATATGTATAATATTGTAACACCTTTAATTACAAATCTGCAATATGATTCACATACAGACGCCAATTTGCCAGACGACTGGCAAGCACAGACAATGATTAATGAAAGAAGTACCCAGTAACAATGTTCCTTTGTTAACTTAATGTTACTTTAGGTTTAATATATATATATATATATATATATGGTAAATTTAATTTGTTGGCGATTCCTCAATATTCAAGAAATAAACCTCCCATTCTTAACGTTTAAGATTATATTATAATTATTTAAATATTTAACGTGTGTTAGTAACAACTAAAAATGAACAAAACGTTTTGGCTCTCATTTCATACAGTATTCAATTTTAGCTCTTTAGATACTTCAAATGTTAAGATTAGAGCAAAAATTATAAATGTTTGACACTTGACAACTTCAAGAACTGTTACGTCTTTATGGCGATTTATTTTGGCAACAAATAATAACTAGGGATGAATCATGGATCCTTAACCCGGGCACAAACTAAAAGAAAACCAACAGCTGAAAGTAGGTTTAGTTCCATCTGTTGGTAAGGATAGTTACAGTGTTTGGGGGGGGGGGCGTGCTTATGGTGTAATTTTTATGCAATACCTACCAAAGGTAATCGCAATCAAATCTACTGTCATTGGGTCATTGAGACAAAAACCGACCGGGGAAATTATGTAAGCGATTATTACTGCAAAAGGATAGAACTAAACAACATACTGCTCCTTTATTTATGGAAGTTGTAAACAAATTACGCTAGAAATCGCACCTTCATTGTACCTTATTCGCTTGAACTGGCATCCTTTGTTTTGTTTCGATTGTAAAATATATTTGAATTTAAAAATTTAAAAATTTCGTTAAATTATAAATTACATATTGATAAATATAAATAGAGTGCGGTGACTGACGTAACGATCTATTTATTTTAAATGTTGCAGCTAAAATAAAGTGGTTGAAATAGCACTTGACTTTAATTAAAAGGTACCTAATAAACAGAACGTTACTTATTTTGCAGAGATGTTTCTTGCTTATTATTGAGTAAATAACTCCTCAGGGTAATTCAGATACGAACAAGGTGCAAAAACATCAAAACAACCCTCTTTGATAAGATAATAATAATAAAAGTAAATGATCGCTTTCGAATAGAATATGAAACGCACCGTTTAATAATGTATGATGGTATATGCGATAAACCCAAGAAAATGGTAAATAATTAACAAATTAATAATTTAATATAACAAACGACGAAATAAAGTTCACAAATTATGCCATAGGAGGATTTCTTCTTCTTCTTCAAAGTCGTTGTCGGCACACTATACACTGATATATATTTTATATTCTTGAGAATTGTAAATGCAAGTTCTTATTTTTTAAAAACCTTAAACACTTTTATTTGCACAGTGGCTTATTTCACACAGAGGCCAACGTATTTAATTCTTTAACTCTCAGACAAGCTTAGCCAAATTTTATTATGGTCCATGCACATTTTTTGCGCCGCTTTTGAGCTGACACACCATTTTATTTAGAACCACTTTTGGACTGGTTCGCCCCATTATTTAGGTCACTCTTTGGACTAGTCCGCTGCTATGTTAAAGACCTACTACTGAGCTGTTCCAAGGCCCCCCCCCCGTGTTTCAGACCGCTCACTAGGCTGGCCCGACACTCAATAATAATCTATTATTCCACTAATTACGGTATTGCCTCTGTGGAAAATACCATAAGCCGATTCAGAACTATTATGTATAACTCATTCAAAGCATGTTCCCACAGATAATGTTCAAAGACTGCGCTATTGAGCATATGGAGAACATATTAAAAAAGTCATAGGTATTAAAATAAACAATACATATATAAGTGAATACATATATAATAAATAATGCAATAATTAGCATTCCATTATCCATAATCAAATTAAATTACTGGGTTCCAAAATAGATGTTTCTTTACATTGTATATTTCCTTGAAAAACCCTTTATCTGGTATGGGATTTCAAGACTTAAATGACGTAAAAAGAACTGTAAGCAAGTGGATAAAGGCATGCCCAAAAATAGTTTCGCGCTGAAACAATTGCATATAATGGAAGTTTGATTGAAAAATTCCTATTTAATATATATGAAAATTAATAAAATAAAAAAATATTACACAATTGCCAAAACTTTGGAAGCATACCACGTAAATGTTCCTACACGATAGAGTTTTATATATTTTATTCTCTTCATTTTCTTTACAAAATTAAGTGGAAGTGGGTGAACTAAACCTCTTGAGATTTTTAATCTAAATTACATTCAATTAATAAATTAATACAATTTAGACACACGTTGTTTAAAATCTAATAGTTTAACAACTTTATTATGGGTTACACATAAATTTTACCTTCAATTCAAATAATAGCTTTTACACTTGATGTAGAAAAGATATTTCCACGGTTACAAGTTACTGACGTCCGAAAACGATCTAAACTTGAAGATGAACTGGTTGCTTTTAAAGGAACGTTAATTTTTTATTAAACTCCGAAAGTACCTCACCAACTTTCTGTTTGTTTGCTAAGGGTATGTTCTTTAAAATTTAATAGCAAACGTACTGTTTAAACGTTTGAAAACACCCTTAAATACCTTCTGGTAGACATATAGAACATTTGTTAAATTAGATTATTTATAATATGCTAAAATGTTTCATTCGGGTTGGAATCAAAATAAAACGATAATCAAAATGTGCTTTAGTATCGTTTGTAAAATAATATTTTTTTGGGGAAAATCAAATCGAATTTGTGACAGAAAGTAACAAAAAAAAAACGCTAGTATAAAATATCTACTGAATGTAGTATATAGAGACCATGACATTTTTAATGTAGTAAAGACTTACACACCCGTACGAGGGCACGGTGAATTCGATAGAAGGCGCTAGAATCACATTATTTACAATCGATAATAATAATTAAATGTAAAATTTCAATTAGATACATCAAAATCATTAAAAAGACTAAAGAAAATGTAAAAAAGTATTACTAGACTTCTGTTACTTCGCATGGAAGGGTGTAAAAGTGATACGCTGCATTTAGTTGTGGTCATATGAGCACAATCGATTTAACTCTGATATGATATGCAGCCCTACACTGTACATTTCGGACTTATAAACATTAGCCCATACCACTAGTTAAAGGATGCCTATATCTGAGATCTCATGCACTCTAAGGGTGGAGGGACGATACCTCGAAACCAACAGCCCCAGCACTGGTAAGCTGATAAACTACCCTCCATAGCCGCTATACTAGAACAGATTACTGCGTTAATTTCGGATGGGCCACCATCGTGCTCAGTCCCTTGAAACACTACTCCATTCTTTCGATAACCCAGATTATTAGAAAAATTATGGCTGTAGTATTTTTGAACAATCACATGACCGTGTTATGCTAATTTATTGAACCATATTATTGAATTAAAGAAAAAATTATCATATTTGGCGATGTTTCACCATGATAATGAACTTACTCATTCGGCAGCAATTATAACCACTAAATTGATGATTCATAATTGTTTTATCGCTTGATTTGGCACCCCATCTTTTTTTAATTTTTGTATCTGCAGAAATGGTTCAACGGGTGGAGATTTGCGTCGAACGAGGAAATCATCGTTGAGACGGGGGCCTTATTTGCAAAATTATACAGATCCTTCTTCTTCTTCTGTTTTGTGTTGGACGTCAGCACGTCCAGGCACTTGAACACACTGCTCTTTGTACTATCCCCAATAGATCTCTCAATTGCACTGTGTTAGTCTCGTGTCCTCGATAAAAGCCACTATCCGCCTCAGGGGAAGTTTAACTACACTCGTAGGATCCAATAGAACTCTGCCGAAATATCCTACTTAAATCTACTTACAGATCTTACTTATTGGAAGTAAAATAGTTAGAATATCGCCGGTTTAAGTGTACAGAATTGTAAATACGAGGGCGATTCCTAACATAAGTTCCGTTTCCACCAAATCAGTAGAGGAGTAGGGATATCAGTGCGATCGCAGAACTGGGGTGTAGTCTGGTTCAGTGTGAGTCTAACAATGCCAGTGAGAAAATCGGTCGGACATTGTTTCGTGCTATTTTAGTCGTTTAAAATGACTGCTGCATTTTAAAATCCCGCCGACTATGAATTGCGTGTTATCCGATTTCTCTATGCAAAGAACATGGAGGCTGCTGAGATTCAACATGGATTTTGTTCTGTTTATGGTGAAAATGGCAAAGAAGAAACGAAGTTGTTACTGAATATTTAGGTTACTTCAAATTTTGTTCACGATGGGTGTCAAAACTTCTTACCGAAGACCATAAAACAAAGAATCAGATCGGCACTAACTCTTCTGACACGTTACTATGTTGAAGGTGAAGATTTCCTCGGCCATATCGTAATAGGTGATGAGACTTGGGTCGCCTATGTCAAGGTTGAGACTAAGAGATAGTCAATGAAGTGTGGTCGCTCTAACTCGCCTACGAGGAAACCTTTTAAAGTGCCGCCAAACTTTTTATGCGAGAAAAGTTATGGTCGCTGTCTTTTGGAACAAAAAAGGTATCCTTCTTGTAGACTTTGTGGAACGAGGGACGACTTTACAGCACGGCTTAAGTCACTAGCGGTAGAGTTCTATGAAGAAGGCATTAAAAAGCTGGTTCATCGCTATGACAAATGTCTCAATCTTAATGGCAACTACGTAGAAAAATAACTGAAAGTAACAGCTTTAAGTTGTATATAATAGAAACCTGTTCATGTAATGTATTGGGTTTTTTTAATAACCAAACGGAACTTACTTTAAGAATCGCCCTCGCATGTTGCGTAAGTAAAAAATTAAAACTTCTTTTGTCTGAGTTTTTCAGTAAAGTCACGCTTTGGTCAAACATCCCTCGTACATAAAAATGTAAAAATGCAAAAATTCAACTATTTCGTAAGCTCAAAAAAGTAATAACTCCTAAATGATTCATTTCGTAATGCGCGAATTTCGTCTTGCAAGGTTTAATGAAAATGCTTTTTTAATTCGCATATCAAATTTTTCACGATGTATACCATATTTTACTTAGTTTGGCAACCAAAAACTTGATCATTTTATTCAGAAAATAGCTACAAGCCCCAAAGTATGCAAAGTAGAATGTAAAAAATTACTTTTTCTCTTTAAATTTAAATTAACAGTTTATTCAAATTAAACTCTAATATGAAAAACATTTTGAACGTGTTTCAAACGAGTTTTTCTTATACTTTAAAATATGTATAGAACCAAACTTTTCTTCATCGAGCCATTAATTATTTTCTTCCACATTGCAATTAATTTCAAAACATCTACAAAATTTTAGCTGTAAATAGACCTGCCTTCAAATTGTAACTTTTTGCTATTATATCATTAGAATTCTTTTTTCCAAAGAGAAAGTAATTTCTTCCATTTCTTTTCCCAAATGCCGCATTTTTTTCTTTAGATAAAAAAATGTTAATGGTGAGTAGGGTACATACAACGCATTAGATAAAACACGGACACTAGATATCGTTGCAATTTTCCCCAAACGAACAAATAAAAAACTTGCAATTAAAAGTCAATTAGATTGAGAATCTCGCTCGCACAACAGTGGTCCTGTCCCAAATCTAATTCAGTGCGAACCCAACCAACAAGGACTAATTACATTGCCGATCGATCATTTGACAGGATGCTAGATAGGAATTATTTACGACTCTTTGTAGAATTAAACTCTTCTTCATTATCTAAATTAGCTTAGCAAATACTTTTGAAAATACATAAATATAATTCATTCAAAAATTATAGAAACGTATTTATTAACTTTTTAAAGTGTTTTATATTACATTTGATATGATTTATCAGAATAATTGAAACATACATGAGTAGGTAAACCCCACCAGTTTTGTATAATACAAAGGTATTTTTATTAATATAAAATATTATGGTGTTCTTCACACCAGATTTTTAATAATATTTTATATTATTCAAAATACCTTTGTATTTTATATGATTATTTACGCAGTGTCATGATTTAAAAGAACCAATAATTTGTCATTTTATACAACATGTTATACTAAACGATTATGTCTCTATATATAAAAGTTCAGCCAGCGTATGTTTGCGTTCGCAAAACTCGAAAAGTAGTCTGTCGATTGACTTGAAATTTTGTTCGCGAGTGTTTTTATAGTAAAATGATTTTTTTTTTAACACGGCGCGTCAATAGTCTTTCGGCACCGATGAAATAATTCGATATAAGTAGCCCAAAAATAAATCTCAAATACTTGGCTTGTTAGTACTTTTTTTATTATGTTGTTATTTGAGTTGACGTTTCCTAATCATATACTCTATTTACGCTAATATATTGTTATGAAATCTTAATTATAAAAAGAAAAATAGTTGATTTAATCTTGAATGTATTGTCTTATATAAAAACTTAAAATAATATGTATAGGTTAGATGTAAATGTCAAGAAGGGTATTACTTTTAAAAAAATTATAGCAAACAAATGTCAAATTTGAAAGGCGAAAATAGTAATGATGTTGACGTTTGAAAAGAAATTATTATTGATTTTATAGAGACATCTAGCCCAAATTCTGACACAGGCCGCTGTTGTCGACACGCAATCACAAAACATCAAAGGAGATCAAACTGCAATGATCGAAACGTTTAGATGAAAATAAAAGTGTTAAGAGTCAGAACTTCTCAAAGGCAAGCAGAAGAATCGACAGATCAATGTGAAGAAAAACTTGAAGTCTTACGAGTTGAATCAAGAAGAAGAAGAGCTGCACAATCGTCTCAACAACGCCAGGAGCAATTATATCAACAGCGAAGACGTATGCAGTTGCAATATCCGAATAATCGAGCTTCATATCGTCGAATTGCTTTTTCATATAAACCGGATATTCAATACACTACCTCATGTAATTTCGTTCAAATCGGAAAAATGGTCAAAGTACAAAGCACATGATTAATAGTTAAAAATTTGAATAACAATCTAATTGAGGCAACAAAATGATTGGACCATAAAGGTCAAGGCGTAAGTACTCCTTCCACGAATACCACTCATTCCAGCCGACACGACGTTCCATTTCAAACGACTTCAATTTCCAATAGGCCTTGCGTTCGATATCACTATCAATAAATTGCAAGGGCAATCTTTGCAAGTTTGCAGTTTGAATTTAGAAAACTATCGCTTGTCTCATGGGCAATTATACGTCGCAGGCTCCAGAGTAGCTCCAAGAGGCCATCGTGGGTCTCCCTCCGCTGGAATTATTTGTAAAAGCGGAGAAAATGGCTACGATCCTGAGGCTGAAGGCCAATGACGTATGGTGTCCTAATAAGGTTGTACAGGGCCATACAGATATCGCAGGAACTATACTGGAGGAGCCGATATTTCAAATGCCGGCGGACAGTATGGCACCTGAGATTATGTTTACATGTAATCTGAACATATTTATACGGACCAGGGAACAGGCGAAAAGTCTCTCGAGCGATTGTGGTGCCGGCACCTGGTGCAGTGATGGTTCATAATCTAGTCAGAGGGCAGGTGCAGGCATATGCGGAATGTGCCCTAGAAGGAAGATATCGATATGTCTGGGGAAACATACCACGGTTTTCCAGGCCGAACTGTTTGCAGTCCTCAATAAACTGATACAAGACAATACTATGTCACTAATATGAGTGCCAGGATATGAGAGAATTAAAGGCAATAAGGCCGACGAACTGACCAAAGAAGGTACTAATAGGAACTTCATAGGACCAGAACCTGTATGTGGAATCGCTAAGGATTCCGCTAAAAAGGAGATCTGGTTATGTCTAGAAAGAGGACATAAAAGGAAATGGAGGTTAACGGAAGGTCAACACCATACCAAAACACTACTAAGGGAGCTTGACGGAAAGTTTTCAGCCCACCTAATTCGTAGTAATAAAAAAGAAATTAAAATAATTACCGGGTCCTTTAAGGAAGCATCTGTACAGCATGGGCTTGGTTAGCGAGCCCTGGTGTAGGAGATGTCAAAAACAGGAGGAAACTAGCCTTCATGTAATATGCACGTGTGAGGAACTGAAGAAACTCAGACCGAAATATTTCGAGAGAGATCTATTGGATCCTTCGAGTATACTCAAACTTCCCCTGAGGAGGATAGTGGCTTTTATCGAGGACACAAAACTAACAGAGTGGATCTGAGAGATCTATTGTGGATAGTACAAAGAGCAGTGTGCTCAATTACCTGGACGTTCTGGCGTCCAACCCAAAAAAACAGCAGAAGAAGAAGAAGGCTCCAGAGTAGATAAACCATCTGATCTTTATGTTTTTTCAGAAAACGGACAAACAAAAATGTGGTCAATCCGCTAGCTTTACAATAAAAAACATTTTTTTGTGAAAAACATATTTTTTTCTTCTTTTCCTTTCATTCCACATAGACACAGCAACGTAAGGCAGGGTATTGAATTAAATGATGTTTTATTTACATTACTAACATTCCCATTCATTTCATATCAGACTGAGCCACAGCGAAGCGTGGCTTGGTTTAGCAAGTTTTATAAAAATAATAACTTTCCATCACAAAATTTGGAATTTTTATTAAGAAATATTAGCTCGCATGACCCTCAGTTATTATTATCAATATTAGTAAATATTAAACTATACACACATTATGGCTCCAAGACACTAAAGCATGAAACAACAAAAAAAAAGAAAAAATAGTAAGTACAGCACAAAAAGAAGTGCACGCTTTCAATCTCCGAATTTCGGAGGTGGTACTGTTTGAATTATGCACACGTGAGATAACATATTTTCAATTCTCTAACACAAAAAAGTTAGTATTTTTCATTCATTACTCATATTTCATAAGCATAAATAACGGTAGATCATCAAATTGTTTGCTTCAGTCAGATTTTCGAAGTGCTAGATATATTTTTTGTCCTTACAATTTGTCACACAGAAAAAAAATTATATAAAATTAATATACTTGTAATTAATTTTAGATAAAGAAAAACTATTTCAACATTTACATAGTTTAACAGTAGCTAACCAAGAAGATATTTAATGTTATGTAAAACTAGAGCATGAACTTAAGTGAAAGGCATCCAAGGCAAGTATATGAGAACTATTAAAAAGGATGATAAAAATAATAATAATAATCGGTTTTCTAACAGAAACACAATAAACACTATAAGTAATTCAGCAATGTTACATAACTAGAAAGGTCAATAGCATTTAAAAAAGTACTCTTCAAAAACAGTAAATTTGCTAATGCAAGTCTAGAAAAATAGTCAAAAACAAAATAGAACAAGAAAGTGCTGGGAAAAAATTGTGACAACTCAAAATGCAACAAAAAACCAATAGTTTTGATGTAAAAATAATAAATAATTAGTACATAAGCACATAAATTAGTAAATAATTTAAATAGAGAGGTAGTGTTGTGTCGCGATTATTTACAATTTATTGTAATTAAGCTTTAATCGTCTTATATTAATACATTTTATAGCGTAGGGTTTTCAAGTATGATCTCACCAAGTTATGTTCAGCATTTTCTGGGATGCAAATAGAGTCATTCATACCGAATATCTGCCGAAGGGACCAACCATTAATTCAATTAAACAATAGGATACTGCAAAACTTTATGATGACTAAATAATCGTATCCGTAGAGTAAAGCCGAAAAGAACGAATTCATTCTTCCAACGCGACAATGCCAGATCACACTACAACAGCAAAGTGATGAAAACAGGGACGAGCCTGATATTCACGGTCGTTTCGCACCCCACCTGATTTGGCACCTTCCGATTTCTGATTGTTCCCAAAGCTGTTCGAATTGAATCAACAGTAAACAAGGAAGTTCTTCATGAACGGAATGAAGAAATGGATTCGGCGTTTGGAGAAATGTATTGAACTAACTGGCCATTACAAGGAAAAATAATTACATGCAATAAATTTTCTTCATTTTGAAGGTGGTTTCGTTATTTTGGCTTTTCTTATGTTCGGGAAAAAGAGATTTAATTTTGTATTTTTAGTTTCATTTAGATATAAGCAAACAGATGTAGGTATATTTATGTTAATGTATTCAATCCTAGTTTTAAATTGTAAATATTGTAAAGTGTATATAAAAAAGGTTCTTGGAGTTCGGATATATTTAATGTTGTCAATTACCTAAGGCCTGGTCAGGTATTACATTTCTTTATTTATTATCTTGTTTTCTACGGTCATAAAAACTACTTATTTTATTACAGGCACAACCGTCTTGTTAACTCATCCATTTAGTAGTCGTAAATGTAATGTATAATAGAATAAGTTTTATTAACATATCTCCTGTTATAGATAAAGTGTTATACTATTATAATAGGTTAAATAGTTTTGGTTCGATACGATTCTGCGAAATATTATGTTATGTCTAATGCACTTCCTGTGTATTGTATATTTATTATTTTAAGAGTTATTTTATTTTTCTATAATTATAATTAAGGGTTTCCGGCGTATATTGTTTATTTTAATACATTGATGACGTTGGAAACTACAGCATATCCTTTTCTTAGAAGAAAGGTAAAAATAGTTGTATAGAAATTTCTGTATAATCAATTTCGTTGTTTTCTCCCTCTGTTGTAACTGACGATGACAAAATTTTCTTGCCGAAAAATAAGTAAATGAAAAAAACAGTTCCAAACAAGATCTCTTAGAGCTCACTACAGTTCTACAATACGATCTCTTCGAGTTAACTACAGTTCTAGCTTAGGTCTCAGTGATCTAACTAACAGTTCCTAAGATCTCAGTGATCTAAATAGGAGCAAATATCATTTATTAGCCAGTTTTCTCGGTCTTTAGTAGTAAGACCATATACTGCATTTGTATTAAGTTAACGGAACTCCAAGACTAAATATGTAAATATATTAGTGTTATTCAAAAACTATTGCATTATTTCAACCCATACTTCACTCGATACATACCGAACTTCCTTCAAACCCGGAAGAAAAAAACATCTTATATGTATTGTTGTTTTCAAACGAAAAACAATTGAACAGTTATTTTTAAAAATGTATATTTTTCTAATGGAACATCCAGTATAATATTATACCAATCGTTGCAAAATCAATTGTTCAACAGAAGTGTCTCTCATTTAATAGAGGTACGGAGCTAAATATCTAAGAAGCCATGGAGATTAACAAAATAAAATGCTTAAGTACCGTATTAATGCCAGTTTTTCTTTACAAGTGACAGTGTGATAGAGTTTCTCAAAATACTTCCGATTGTGTGTGAGAAAATGAACTGTGCGTTTAATAGAATTAGAATTAGAATTAGGACTAGAAAATAATGCATATAGAAAATAAATAACTAAAATTAAACTTATTAGAAAACTTAAAAATAAATAGATTTAAAGAATTAAACAGTTTAATTAATGATGGAACGAAGATAAAGAATTCACGTTACTGAATCTGTTTGTGTAATATAAATATAAAAAACAATTAACAGCCCCAATGAACGTCTTTTCTAACATTTTGAATATTGCAGAAGCACTATCTGTTTAAAAGTTTGCTATATAAGTTAGTTTTAATTAAGGCAAACATCTGAAGAAACTACAGTGTAGTGAACCAATTATTATGTAATATAGTATAATAATTGAAAATAAGAAATTAGTGATAATTTCTAACAATTTGTTCATTCCTGATAAATATAAACATGAATTTTTGTCAAGTAACGGCATAGTCAATTCAATAGATAATTCGATACAATCGATATATTCGAACGATTTCTCATTTTATCAACGTTCATACATGTTTACTTTTATTTCATAATTAGGGACATAATTTATATTTTTGTTAACATTGTTTAAAAGTTTTTGCCCGTTAATTACAATTTAGCCAATATTTTAAGCACAGGCTTCCGAACTGTTTAACAGTATGCTGATCGACCCGCTTCTTAATTACCAATTATTGCCCGGCGCCTTCGCCAACGCCGTCTTCCCCGATCTGGTCCCAATCGACTTAATTACTACAAGAATAAACATTGTCTGTTTGCGACGCTATAGAAAATTCGGTCGCCTCGATGTCATAAAACGCTCCATTAATGCGATCTTTCATTACTTTATCTACGGTAGAACTTTATCCCTTAAGAGATAAACAAAAGATTTTTGTCACATAAAAGTATCGTAATTATCTTAAGCCGTTATACTTAATTGCTATATCAATAGATGTTTTCCCCAAATAGTCAATGGCGAAGATAACATGACTTTTAGTATACTTCTGGATACTCATAAAATTTTGTAGGCCAATGACAGCCTCGAAAAAGCTGATCTGCATTTACTTATATTGACAATAGTAATATGTTCTGAATTAAAACCAAAATAAACATAAATATTACAAGTTACTTTTTAAATTTTCCATGGCTGGCTCCGCCCTTACATAGAGATCGCCCCAAAAGCTTCCGCAAGATGGTATTTGACGTCAAGGCATGTAATAACAACTGTAAAGTGGTGTCGACATTTCGAACGTACTTTCTTTAGTTATGAAACGTGTTTAAAACCACAACAAATGTGTGAAGACTTGAATTTGACACGAAAACATTTTCTAAGTGTATCGTAAACATATGTCTCTTATACCAATATTATTAACCTGCAAGAAAAAATCATGCGAAGAATTTTGTGTGGATTGAGCTATTTTTGAAATAATAAATTGGGAATTTGTTACCTTTCGTTAAAATGTCCCATCAGTAGAAAGATCATTGCGATTTTTTTTACTATGTGTGTGAAAATCTCACACCAACTCTCAACAAAGGACAATTACAAGGAAACCTAAGAATATTTACCATATATACTTCCAGTAGCACAATAGTATAAAGTTTAAGTACCACATACTATATGTAATTTGTTTTCCTGCAGACTTCGAGATTGGTTGAACCAACCAAAAATGTGAATGCCATTTATAAAAACTACTATATGCAGAAAATCTAAGATCATTTTAAAAATTGTTATTTTTGTAAAGTAGTTGTTGCGGGCTGTCGTGTAAAAAAAAAAGGGAAAACAGTTTGTCAAACTGTAGAGTCTGCAAGTTGGCCAATCCCTCGTAGTAACACTACGACATTTCCCATAGAACGAACTCGTGAAAGTGTTTGCAATACATTAGATTCAGGATACATTCCTGCCAATTTCTCAGAGATGTGTAAAAATTTCAGTAAAACGAAATTAAATAAATAAAGTGTTCAAAACAGAAATTTTAATTTACTATTGATTCTGTTAGCTTAAATTTATATTGATAAATTAAAATTCACCATTCCTTGCCAAAAACCAAGTACCAATTGAAAATGTGAGCATAATTACATTAAGAAACCAGCATTTATTTGCAGATAGTGCTCAAAACAAGTACGTTTCGAACGATCTCGTACCCACACCTTCCTTCTTCAAGACTTAAAATTATAGGCCGGGTCGAAATTTTAAAAATATAATATCTCCATGAACATGCAATATTTTCCGTTTCCTTCAAATACCGTACGTACAGGTTGTTGAATACCATTACTGCCAGCTCTTGGATGAATTCAATACATGTTCTATTCGTTTCCCAAGTTATTATATTTATAATATTTATTTTTTTTGTGATTAAAGTTAAAGTGTTATTTCTGGATCGGTTTATAGTAGAAGACAATCCTTTATATTGGTGATTCCAGGGAAGAACTTTAAGTCATCAGCAAATAAAAAATTATTAGACTCAATCCGATCGAAAAGATCATTAATTGAGATACTAATTCTAAGTTCTAACCGTGAACTCCAGAAATAGGAATGTTAGGTATTCCGTTACAGAACACACATTGGGTTCTATGTAGATATGATGTTAAAATATCAAATATTCGATTCAATAATTCCAAAACTCATAAATTTAGCTGGCAAGTGATCCACTTGGTCTTAGCAAAGATATATGACATCAGCGCGTGTTCAGCGCGTCAACAACCTATTAAGAAAATATCCCAAGGTTATCCCAGTAGATTCTATGAAGTCATTGTAATAACTAAAGTTCTCACGTCCTCATTAATTACTGCATCTTCGCATTCTAGTGCAATTATAAAACTAGGTTAGCATAACATTAAGTAAGTATGTAGGTTATTAAGTAAGTAAGTAGGTTAGTAAGTAAGTAGACTTGATATATATATATATATATATATATATATATATATATACATATATATTTATATATATATATATACTGTAATAATACTGAATGGCTATGAAGAGAAAAGCCACCACGTTCGGGCGAGTTAAAAAACTACGTTCTTTATTTATTTTATTTATTGTTAAATTACACCTCTTTCCACTCTATTACCTTTATATACTTAATTGCAGGTGCCCTCTCTCCTCTTGGACCAATGTCTATGCTGTACCTAACATAAAAAAGACACAAGACACAAAACAAGTCCTCCAGATAGTAATATCCTCCAAACAATAGCGTTTTTGTATTTATTTAAATGTTCTACTATTTTATTTTATGTATCCTGTATTCACTGTCTGTGTATCTATTATTTTGCCTCACGTTGCTGGCGCCAATATGTTATGATACCGAATGGCTATTAAGAGAAAAGCCACCACGTTCGGGCGACAATATGATATGATGAGTGACTTTGAAGAATTATGTATAAAAAATTTAATAAAATATCTTTATTACTAGCTCCAATTCGTAAATGTTTAATAGACAATACTTAACAAAAGCACTTCTTAATATCAGGTCTTAAGGTAGGTTCTAGATCCTCAGACAGTACACATATACACATAAAATAAAAAAAACGATTTTATAGAGTAAAATAAATATATAATTAGAATGATTATTAATTGTTTTCTTTACAAGATACAAACAACTGGATATAGAAATACACTTAATATGCTAGATCATACATTAATCAAAGTTGGGTTGCTTGTATACCCCTTCTTACAAATTATTTTAGGTTGCCTACACAGAATACGTATGGTTCATAAAGTAAACACAACAAATTCAGGTTATCTAAGAGATTATTATTAAAAAAATAATCGTAGTTTGAAAATGGTGATTCGCCCCTCAAGATAACGTGAGTTTAAAACTTTCTAATATGAATCAACAAATGAGTTTATATCTTTTAATAAAATAAGAATATCTATTTCCACTTGTGTACCTGTTGTATACGAAGAGTATGGAGTTTTCAGGCCTTGTATATGTAAAAGATGATGAAAGTTCTGGAAATATCCAACGGGATCTGAAAGGTAGGGAGTTATGGTGCACTTCTCGTACGGCTGGAAAATATCCTCTTCGTATAACTGCTTACGTGCCAAGTTCTTGAGGTTATCCACTCAGTTATGTTAATTTAATCCTTTTATATGGTTCTTGGTATTCCGAAAAGGATCCAAGTTCTTCTTATAAGCCAATGCTTTAATAATTAACTGGCTTAGACACAGTGATATTCTTGAAAATGATTGTTATATTGTAAAATAGAACTTTTTCTGTCGAAGTCAGTCTTCCAATAAGGTATCTAGATTTTCTATTATCATTAACACGACATTTATAAAACAATTAGGTATATATAATTAACTTTAATTAATTTTTTAAAAGATGCGTTGAAAAATCGTCGTTTCTATATCACCTCATGCAAAAATCTCCTCGTTAACAACTTTTGTTTTGTTGTCCTGACTACCACAGGAAGTTATTGAAAATTAATTATATTTTCCTAAAATTCTGCAATAACTCTAAATTATTTAGATAAGATAATTTTGTCAATTTTGATAAAATAATTTTCTGAATATTTCTAAATGTTTCTTTTTAGTATGCCAACCTTAGATTTTTCTCTTTCAGCCTATTTTCATTCTTTATAACACTCTCACGTGATCTCAGTTGCCTATTTTTAACAGGGTTCAGCCAATAGTCAAATTTACAATAATGTTTACAATTATTTGTACAAAAATATTTTAATCATAATTAGTTTTAAAATTCTTGATTTCTGGCGATATTAAGTTATGATAAATTAATAAATGACCGAATAAAATAAATAAACAAATAAAAATATTCAAATTAGTTCGGCATCGTGATTTAAAAAACTAATTTTGATCTTACATTGTTTTTACATATTATTTATTTAACTATAACGTTTTTTGTACCATTATTTTTAAGATATTACGATCTTGGGACATATAATTTATTAAGTTATGTATATACTGAGGGTATAAGCTGTACTATATCAATATATATATAATATATACAATATATATATATATATATATATATATATATATACAATATATATATATATATATACTGAAGACAGAGGAGAACGGGTCAGTCTTGTAAATCTGATCTTATCGATTTTATAGATGTGAACATCATAACATGTAATGTTATTGTCATATATTTATTAAACATTATTTTACAATGTTCCCGAATGTATTATTTAATTTACCAATAAAATCGGCCTCTAATGACCGCCTCGGAAACGAAACTATAACAAGGACCGGCGACATCAAATGGCGATCCTACCAGCCACTTCTGACACCACACCATGCTGGTCCAGAGATATCACAGCTTTAATATAAGGATATAATTTTCAGTACAATGCAGTTTCGATTTTTGCGAAGTCCGATAAAATAGCAATAGTACGATAGTTAGTTATGTTCGAAGTATCACCAGTCTTTAAAACGGGAGCAATTTTAAAATACTCTTGCAGACAACGGCAAAAATAAATGTAGAGACAGTCAAATTAAATATCATAGATTAAATACAGTTCCACAGTCGCTTCCAACAAATGCAGGAATTTGATCATCTCCTGAAATAAATTTATTCTTGAGTATCTTAGTGCTGAGCAGTAATCATCATTCGAGAAGTAATGCAAATGGAGAATTAGTTCAAGAAAATTTATATTATTAGACAGAGAGGATGAATTATAAACATTCCTAAAATGATCAGCAAACCTTTTAACTATAAATTGAGGATCCCCAGTATTATCTCCCAAAAATTATATTCTATTATTGATTTATACAACAATTTAATATAATAAAATTAGGTATCATCTAGTAACCAATTTTCGTGTCCAAAGTGTGTTAATTTGGTACTCGTGAGGGGCTGAAAGGAGTCTGGCATCAGAAGCACTTCAACAAGGATCAATTGGAGTCTTCAAAAGTACACAAACTTTGTGGAGTTGCCAGAATTGATCGAATGGAGTTAACAACTATATAGAGGCGATACAAAAGGTATAATACTCAAATATCTCAACTTTTTGAAGCTCAACCCTAAACATAAACGAATTAATGCTCACATATATTTGTGTATTAACTTTATAATAGGCACAGCGAGAACCCAAAAAATAAAAACAAGTATATTCTTTATGCTGCCTATAAAATGAGAAAGAAATATACCAATCGAAACCAAATACATTAATATTTAATTTTATATCGGTGAACTTATAGGGCAAAATGCATAACCTCTAAAATTATATTTTCTACACATCAATTAGAGACCTTTTTTGTTTCTCTACCAAACCCAAATAAAGGTGAGAAGTACTTGTAAAGGAATTAAATATAAACCACGAAAATGCGAAAATTACTGTCGCGGGCTTGATGATTCTTGTAGGACCAAATGTTGTTGCTGCTCGAAGACCAAAATGATGCGGCCCGAAAACCAAAATTTATGTGCGGGATGTAGGCTCTTGAAACCAAATTATTATATAACTCCGGTCTGTGAAGGACCAATGTTATGTTAGTTTTCGGTTCTTAGAATAACGATCCCGATGTTGCTTCACCGTGCACAGATTGTAGAGCTGTATACACTTCAGTATTTAAATCTTCGATCACTATTTGTTAAATGAATAAATGTACCGACTTCACCGACTTCTACTAACATAAAACTGCTGTTGAGACTTGTGTCTGTTGTTAAAATATAATTGTTATGTTGATGTTTAAAGTAAGACTGGCGTCTTGTTGTTGATGTTAAATGCGAGACTCTTGTGTTAAGACTGTGTGTTTTGTACTGTTGTTGAGTTCGTACTAATCTATTCTATACTGATTGTCTTATTCTTCTTTGTCCTACTCCTTATGCCTTTTCAAGCGTCGGATTGGAAGCCCCAGTCCTCCTCTACCCATTTCTTCCATCCCTTTCTATCTCTTGCCATGATTCTCATTTCTTCCATCATCTTCCCTTTCTTTCTTCCTATTCACTCTATTTGGTTTATCCACTTTAATCTTGTTGTTTTGATCATTCTTATTTTCGCTATTTATCATTACTTTCGTCTTACTCACGTTAATCTCCATTCTGCTATACCGTTTGTCAAGTAGGTAAAAATATAAAACTACCCCTAACTATTAAATATTACACGCTTATTGTTGTACATTGTATTATTTAACGCCAAAACGAGGTACTCTTGTGTTATTTGTGCCTAAATTGTGCCTACGGACAACAATACACAAGTGTCTTAAAATTCTAATCTTAACTAATAAATAAGAAAATATCATACAGCGGTATGATGTATAAAGCAATAAATAAATTTGGAAAAAATGCCGATTATTAATAACCGCAGGTAATAAAACCAGTGGTCTAAATTATAAAGTAGGTAATAGATTTGCAGATGTAAAGCATTCTTAGAATTTAAAGAAAGTTTTACAATTTGAAGTGATAATTAAAGTATTTTATATAGTGGTTTAAACTTGAAAATGCACGTTAAATATTTACAAAATTGGAAATATTTATGTTTGAATTCTATATACTAGATTTACTTATATTTAACAAGAAAAAATGTTTGAAATTAAAATATTACAAATATATCCTCAACTACTACAAACCTATCAAATTTTATTTAGATATTCCCTTATTAGTTAAAACGTTTAAATTTATAAGAAAATATTACTGGTCGAACATAAAGGCTGATTTAAGTAATTCCATCCTTTCTAAACATTTAAATAACTTCTAAATGAGAACAATTGTACTGTAACTCAAACAGTTTATGAAAAATATATTCTGCAGTTTAAAAATTTACAATTTTATTAAGTCATATTTTTTATTAAAAGTATTAAATTTTTCTCCAAACACATATCCTTATATGAAAACCAGTTCGAAATGAGTTTTGTTAAATAAACAACGGACTTCATAAAGAGAAGCAATAAAGACCTGTTCATACAAAAGTTGGACGATGGTATGAGTGAGTTTGGAAATTAGAAAGTGGCGATTTGTTCTTCGACCCAGATTGAATATCCTGCAATTCGTTGATGCGGGCCAAACGGAAAGTTGTAATTTCCGTGCGATCAAGTGGCAGAAAATGCCTCAGGGTCAAAGACAAATAAAGAATCAGAATGATACCGGATATATATATATATATATATGTTAGTGTGTGTGCATACATGTTTAAATTGATGAAAGTAAGTAGTGCCTTATTATTTTAACCTTGCTTAACAAGCAAATTACTCTATTTTGTAAGCAAAATATGGTGTATAGAGAATACCGCAAATTATTCAAGAACCTACAGAAGGAGTTATTTTATAACAGATTGAAGTATTTGTAGTTTTCGCTGGATTTTATATCGAGTTAAAGTGCCTCATAGAGCATTATTATAAATTTAATTATTTTATCTTGTGTCGAATGAAATATTCCAATTTTATTTTAATATGTTCCGATAATCGCCGAATATCTCAAATTTGGTATTTTTATTTTAAGCATAATTTATGGAAATCGTTAAGGTGGAATTATTATTGAATAAACAATAACTCTTAATACACAAAGTTATTGTAACCGTGTACGTTCCACTACACAGTGATTTGCCTGATGCCGGCCTATCGAGACTGAAGTCTAGATCTCCTCAACTACTGCTAGCAGAACAACTTATAGCAGAAGATCTCAACACAAATGATAGATGGAGAAAGTATTGGGAAGCCTTGAAACCCGCTCAAGCGGCTCATATCATTGACCTGCCTCGCCATGAGTGGAACACACGCAATAGAATAAGAACGTCCCATGGAATTTGTCGTTACTCATTCTATAAATGAGAACTGACTGATACACCAACTTGCGAATGCGGAGAACCTCGCCAGACTATTCACCATATTACAGCTGAGTACCCCCTTACAGTATATGGAGGTGAGATGAGTGACTTCTTTGAAGCAATTGACTCCGCGTTACTAGATCAATGGCTTCGATTTTAAAATTTAATATTTAGATGCATAATCCATGTTAGCTATACGCTAAATAAACAAATCTATTTGTACTTAAATATGAACTGAATAAAAGTACGTTTGTATTAGAAAATATTTATTACAGAAGTTCAACTAAATGAAAACCTTTTCGGAACAGAACACTTATGAAATGTTTTTAGCATTCTAAAATGCAGAAAAATATATTATATTTTGCACAAAAATGTTTTAAAATGAATACCATATACAAAAATAACAAAAGCTAAATACTGAAACATTCTAACATCAAATTATAGCGGAAGTTTTTATAAACAGTTATTATATACGTTCTACTAAACTGTAAACGAATTGGCTTCTTGCACCGTACACAATGTGGTTTTGTTTTTCTATCCTTAAAATATGGACAAATGTAGCATGGTTGCCTTTTTAAAGTACCAACTTCAATTTGCGGATTCGGTATAGCATCAGTAGTGCCCAATATAATTCCCGTGATTATACTTAACCCTGTTTGTATAGATAGATCGTTATACCTTGTTTGTATAACGAGTTTCACAAGAGCATCTGCTAAGCTTATAAACTCAAACCGCTCTAACTTTTCACAATCTCGGTAGGATGGAAAAATAAAAGCGTTACCTGAAGCAATATTCACAATTGTAAAAAAATTGCTACAATCCACCGTCTAGTGCGGAGCGAGGATAATAAACGCTACTCTTTTGATCAAGTGAATCGACCCCGCCTTTGATACTGTTATAAAAACAAATTATTTCCGATTTTCCAATGGATTCATCTAAACTAGCACTGTGGTACTTAGTACAAATAACAACTGCTTTATTCTTTTTAGGAACAAATGATACCAAAGACATATCTTTGGTGTAACCATACATTGTAGACAAAACTAACCGCTCCTTTGATGCTAAGAACTGTAGAGGTATTTTGTTGTTTACTCTTTTGCGCTTTTGTTCTTCTTTATTATACCCACGTAAGTTAGTCCACGTCCGAGTAGCTCCTGGACCAATTCAGCGGAGGTAAACCAGTTATCACCAGTGATGTAACGATTCGTTTTTTCGATTGATTTGACTAATCTAATTACAGGAATTGCGCAGGAATACTCAAATTTCTTTCCTCTTCAGACAAAGTAGCTCCATCACTTCCCTTTCCACATTACAAATATGCGTTATAAAAATAATTATTTCGTGCGTCGGTAAGAGACATGATCTTTAGCCCGTACTTATTTGGTTTATTAGACATGTACATCTTGAATCTGCAACAACCTCTGAAGCCTACCAACATATCATCTACAGTAACCGAATTACCTACTGTACGAATGTTCTAAATATAAAAGGTATCACAGTGCTAGGTTCTTAAGGTAAACATTCATGTCTGGGCCGGAAATGATCAAACCTAAGACAAACTACTATAATATAAAAACGCTTACAAGACATAGCTTAACGAAATACATCCCTTCCTGTACCATCTGCATAAAAAAAAAATTGAAGTCTCTCATGACCTGACTTGAAAATTTGAGTATAGTATATAAAAGTAAACCGAGAAAGCACAGAATTCCTCTCGAACAACACATTCCCGATCAGGTTTATTAGGTTCTTTGAATTTTAGACGGTACTTGTCAACCTTTCTCATTTGTCCATGTGAGTATATCATCGAGAATGCCGGTGAACAGTAAGTTCCAGACATTATTGGGTCAGCCTTATTACCCAAATTTCCAGCAGCATCTTTTAGCACAGGCAAATGAGTTACAATATTGGATTTGGAATATCCTTTGACCATTCGTACCTATTCTTGCCATAATAATATTTTTTGGTGGTAGACTGACATTGTTCCTGTACATTATTATAATAATAAAGTACAAGATAATTCCTCTTCTGAACGAGCTGCGTCCTCTGATAATGATGACTCCTCAGAGCCTTTTTGATGATCACCTTCAATAACAAAATCATCATCTATCTCGCCACTTTCATTACTTTCTGAGCCAATTTCATTATACCACCTTAATACAGTGTCTTAGAAATTGAAATCTTGTTGAAAGTTTATACTAATACATCAAAATATGTAATTGTTTTTTATAACAAGCTTTTTAAATTAGTTAATTAGAAAAGATGTAAAGCTTAAAGTTACTCAAATAAGTATCTGTATTGTCTAGGTTACCTATTTAAAATTACCAATTGCCCTAAAATATTCTAGAGAGGAAATTTAATTTCACTGAACATATATTTCCCGATATTTTTAAATTTAACATAACACATTTTCATAATTAATTAATGTTATCTAAAACAGCATATTTGTATTGATATATTTCAACTCATTCTATTTATAATTAACATACAATATTTTTCAAAGTTTCGTCGTGTGGTGCCTGCAATAATGCTTCGTTATACATCAAGCCCGTTTCTTTGGTGATCTACTATCAAACTAAGTCTTCAATAAATAACAATAATAATAATAATAACACACTAGGCGCCACAACAACGTTACGAAAGTTATCCACCAAGCAATATACAAGCTATATGATGGAACCACTGGAACAACACCATACTACAAATACCAGCCAAAAAATGTAGCAACTGCCTGCGACCATGATATACTGGAACCGGACAGACTGACAGGACTGTCCATCATAACAGACCAGACATTACGTTAAAAGACCATGACAGAAGAATTACATATCTCATAGACATCTCTGTACCAGCGTTAGCGAATATCCAGGCGAAACACAGAGACAAGACGTCAAAGAAATGTGGAACCAAGACAAAGTAATTTTAGTACCAATCATCATCGGTGCGACAGGAGAAATACCTGTGAAACTACACAAGGCTCTAAAGGCTCTCAACATACACCCAATGACATACAAACAACTACAAAAGATAGTCATACTAGAGTCAACTAGCATTGTGCGGCAGATACTGAACCAGAACACATAATAAAAACCAGGAGCACCACATCACACACCGAAACCATATCTCCATACGAAAACACGAACTAAATGCCTCCTAAGGTCTTCGTAGATCAATGAGAAAAGGAAAGACAAAATAGCAACGTTATCGTAGATCCAAGAGATTTATATGTACGATCCTTATAAAAAAATATAAATATGTATATATATATATATATATATATATATATATATATATAATGAATTATTAATTAATCGAGTAAGCGGTATGTCAACTAAAAAACTAATTTATTTTAACCTCTATATTTCGCAGCCATTTGCTACTTCCACAAGAGACTCTACAAGATTAGCAAAAACTTGTAATACATTAATGAATATGCTAATACTAACATACACTCCTCAAAATCGTACAGGGATATTTTTAAAAATAAGATGTAAAACAGAATATCGTATTCTATATAAATATTTAGAGCAAAAATATCATATTATCTTGCTATTGTGTTTTCTTTGCAACATTTATTTATTAGTTGTCATAATGGCGTTATTTGTCACTTTCCGTTTAACTACATTGTAGCGTCATTTCTTGCTGCAGAGTTTAAAAACATTAAGTTTTGTGTAGTTTGATCAATGGAAAGGTGTCATTTACCGCGCGAAGAAATATTACGTGCTATTGGCATGTTGAAAGTTGGGCGGCGTCAATCTGAAGTTGCAGCTGAATTTCATGTTATACAAAGCGTCATAAGAAGTCGCTTATGGCATCGATATGTGAAGTACGTAATCAACATCGTGGTTATGGTCGGATTGCAACAGTAGCACAAGACTGTTACAGATACAAAATCAATTTAACCAAACATATGGCGTACTAATTAGCGACCAAACTATTCGTAATAGGTTACATGAGGTACATTTAAGATCTAGACGACCCTTAAGAGTTCCGCCTCTAACAAGAGGTAATCGCGGAGAACGTCTTTTATGGGTACAGGATCACCAAAATTGGACAAGCAAATAATATCATATGTAATGTTCTCTGATGAGTCTAGATTTGGGATCTGCAATGATTCAAGAAGAATTCGGATCTGGAGACAACTAGGACGCGTAAATCGTTTGAGTACAGCCCAATAAGTCCATTTTTTCAGAGGTGGTACAATCATCGTATGGGCTAGCATAAGTATTGGTGGAAGAACATTTCTCGTTTTGATTGAACATAATATGACAGGTCAAGTTTATGTGAAACAGATAATTTTACCTGTCGTTGTACCATATGCAGGAGCATAGGAGAAAATTTTCAATTTCATGGAAGATAATGCGCGTCCACATATGGCTCGAATTGTAATGAATATGCTAGAACAGCAACACATTTCGCTGTTAGAGTGTTCAGCTCAGTCTCCGGATCTGAATCCGTTAGAGCATCTGTAGGATAAGTTACAAAGGAGGGTTACAAATGCAAATGATCACATTAATTGTACCCGAGACCATTTTAGAGTTCTTCAAAGAGAATGGAGAGTAAAACCACAGGAAGAGACTGATAATTTAATTTTAACAATACGTAATCGTATTAGGGCAGTAATAAACAACCGTGGAGGTCATACTGATTACTAAAAGTTGCCCTTGATGATATGTTTAGGATTGTTTACCAAATTTAAACACCTTTATGATTTAATATTATATCGTTGTTAACAAAATTCGTATTTACAAACTTAAGTTTATTAGAACTTTTCAAATTTACTTTTAATTTTGTACTTTTTTAGTTGAATTACGGTGTGAATATACAAATCTGGTCAATAAAGTTGCTTAACAATATATAATAATCTTTTTTTAATTTAATTATGAAAATATCCTTGTACGCTTTTGAGCAGTGTACTTACAAAAACAGAGTTAAAAATTAGCAGTGGACGTCACTAAACATGTTAAAATAGATTTACATTAAATTGAATACCTATCTTGGTTTCACGTTAACCTTTTAAAAAACATATATACACATACGTTAAAATATAAAAATAAAAATAAAGAACATATAGCAAAAAACTCTGTTGTCATAAAAATATCGAAATAAAAAAATATAAACTATACATTTAACAATACGAGGACTAGTTAACAAAACTTGGCAGGTCAACTAACCGCCAACGCCGAGTGTATTACAATATATTATACTTAGTCCATTCGTATCCGACTTAAAATTTACGTTATTTGTGTCTCTGTTGATATGAACCATTTCTAAAAAACATCTTTTTCTGTGGTTATTTTCAGTGTACCACATCTCCAAAATTAAATGTATGGCCCAGATCAAGTGCATGATCTACCAGTGCACAAGATCTCTTACCAATACGGACATTACTTTTATGTTGTGTGATACGCTGTTTCAGCCATTGTGATGTTTGGCCTAAGTATAATAGTGTAAATTATAAATCGGATACGAGTGGACTAAGTAAAATATATTGTAATATACTCGGTGTTGGCGGTTAGTTGACCTGCCAAGTTTTTTTAACTAGTCCTCGTATTGCTTAATGTATAGTTTATATTTTTTGGTTTCGATATTTTTATGACAACAGTCATTTGCAATGCGTTTTATATTTTTATTTTTATATTTTAACGTATGTGTTTATATGTTTTTAAAAGGTTAACGTGAAACCAAGGTATTCAATTTACTCTAAATCTATTTTAACATGTTTAGTGATGTCCACTGCTAATTTTTAACTCTGTTCTTGTAAGTATGTTAGTATTAGCATATTCATTAATATATTGTGAGTTTTTGTTAATCTTGTAGAATCTCCGGAGGAAGTAGCAAACGGCTGTGAAATATAGAGGTTAAAAGAAATGAGTCTTTTAATTGACAGACCGCTTACCCGATTAATTAATTATTCATTATTATAGTACGGTCGATAATACTTACAAGTCATATATATATATATATATATATATATATATATATATATAAAAACATGAAAATAGCCAAAACAACGTTATCGTAGATCCAAGGGATATATATACGAAAAAAAAGTAGCCAAAATAACAACGTTCTTATTTGTAACAATGTTTCCTTCCATATCAATCAGGATAGATGAAATGCTTGCCTCGCGGCCGTATATACAACTTTTTCTCCCTTTTTCCTTTAATAATAATAATAATAAGCTTGGAAATAATAAAAACATACATCATAGAATTTGTAGTAAATACCATTCTATGATGTATACCAACACCGCAACATCAGCCGCGTATTACCGAGCTCATACCCACATGTGGGTTGATTGAAATGTTTTCCAACTATCAGCTGAGTAAGTGCGAGATAACTACACAATAATAATAATATTACATGCTTGAGGCATCTCCCAATAGCTTAATATCAATTACATTGGGCGTTGGCAGGCCATGAGTTATTATTAAGTACTCTCACGCCCATGGAACGACAAGATATTTGGCTGACGGTATTCACCTTAAAGAAGAAACGAAACCACGAAAACCATCCCGAACAGCGACACGGGATTCAAGCACGAGACCCTGCATCATGAGCCAGTGAGCTCCCGCTAAAGTATCAACCAAAATTCTGAATTAGACCGTTGCAAACATTGTTCTTTGGGCAAGCCAACTTTAAAATTATTAAAGATCATAATTCCATAGTACATGCGCTTCAATATTAAAATACGACTGGCGATATGCAAATATTGCTCATGTGTTTACGATGTGCGTTAGCCCTTCTTAAAAATGAATACAACAGGTAACGAAACAGTAGATATAAAACTTCACACAAAAATAGATTATGTATAATATCATCAAAGTACCAGTACCAGATAACTTTTAAATTAATACTAAGGTTACAAATGCCTACATATTATTATCATTATTAGAGTTAGTATCTCTACTTTCTCTGTATATGCTTTTTAAATTTATACCTATGTATTAATGCATTAATATTCACATTTTTTAAAATATATGCATATCATATGCATTTTTTATTAATCTCTGTCAAAACAAAAGCTTCATTCATTGTATAAATTATCTTCAAAATTGGTAGCAGCAAATTATATTCAACCGAAATTATACGCTACCCGCATCGAGTCGGTAGTTTGATATGACATAATACAATTATCCAGATGCACGCATTTCCATATTGCAATAGGCTTGCATATAAAATAAATTGAATTGGTCTATAATTATAAATTTATTAAAATAGCACCACATTTTTTTATGAAACAAAATATACCCAAATATGAATGAACATATTGTCGATATTATACTCTAATTTTCTATACACATTAAATACTTAATTAGAAAGGTTTAATGGCATTATAAAAACATATATATAAATAACCTGCCTTCAAAAACTTTCTTCATTATAGTAGGGTGGTTTTTAAGTAGTTAAGTAATCAGAGATTGGTGCACATGCAAAGTTTAGAAAACTTCAAATTCTAATAGTTGGTGTACATAAATTCCAAATATAAAGGCTTATATTTTTAAATTATTCTATTGTAATGTTATAGTTACAACATAAAATATTTATTATTCGAAGTTACTATAGAACTGGCCAAAAATAAGAAAACGGAGATTGAGTTTATGCCACTAATCAGTGCTTACAGGATTTCCGGCAACAGTATCCTAATATGCCGGTTACTTACGCACAACTGCAAAAACATATTCAAGTTTATATTATTAAATTTTGTGAAACAGGGGCAATAACTCGTAAACCTGGTGGTGGAGCACCTAGAAAACGAACAGCAAATTGCATAGAGGATATTCTACGGCGAACGGGCAACTCACCCAAAAATTCAATCGTAAAACTATCACTAGTTCATTTCTCAGTGGGAACATGTCACATGTCATACTATTTTTAAAAAAGGACCTAAAGTTGTTTCCATATAAAATTCAAGCAGTTTCGGAACTCAAATAGGTAGATTTTGTAATGAGAACACGGTACTGTCTATGGTTTTTGAATAACAAATAATAATGACATTCTCGACAAATGCTTCTTTTCGGATGAGGCTTGGTTCCATCTTTCAGGATATTTAAACAAGTAAAATACGAGAATTTGGCTGCAGAAAACTCACATGAATTTGTGGAAACTACGCTACATCCACAAAAAGTAGATGTCTGACTAGCAGTTTTATGAAGACGAATTAATGGGCACCTATTTTTTAATCAAACCATAATTGTTGATATTGAAATGAGTTACTGGAGCCGTTTATTAATGAACTTCATAATGATGAACTTACGGAAGGATATTTCCAGCAAGATAATGCACCAGCACACAAATCTCGAGAAATAATAGTTTTTTGCAAAAATTTTTCGAAACGAGAATTATTAATTTTCCTCCAAGATTTCGAGATTTGACAATTTTAGATTATTTTATTTTTCCATATTTAAAAAATGCCATTTTCAAAACCAGACATTACACAACCAAAGAGCTTTGTAATGCTATTGTGAATTCTTGTGCTGACGTAACCCAAGAAATCCTAATAAATGGCTTTGAAAGCATGAAGCGTAGAGTACAACTTTGTCGTCAAAATAATGGTCAACATTTCCAACATCTGCTTAAGTATTATTTTCTTTTAATTTTGACTATTGTAATAAATATTTTTTGTAAAACTGAATTAATAATTATTACACACATTTACATGACATGACCAACCTATCAAAGCTATACGTTTCTGACATAATACGTGAACTATCACCAACCATCTAAAAAAAGCACGACCGTCTCTAATGAGGAAAGTTTTTTAAGACCCGTTATATATATATATATATATATATATATATATATATATATATATATTATATATTATATATTATATATTATATATTATATATTATATATATATATAATTATTTTTTTGACCTTATTTATAATTTCTGCGGAGTCTTTTTTACGTTTTGTAGGTCAAGCCTAAACCAATTGGTCATTTAAAGATTTTTTTATTTTTCATACATATTTCGGAGAACTTGCTCCTTTATCAATGAACTGTGTTCTTTAAGTTGTGTTGTATATTGAGATTCCGTTTGTGGAAATCCCTTGCGTGTATGAAGTTATGTATTAGCATTGTCAAATTATAAAATTGTTGTTTACAAACATATAAATAAATAAAATGCTGTACAATCAATGTGGACGAGACAACATATTTAAAATAATTATCGTGAAGTCAATGTTGTGCAAATGTGTACAATACACACAAACATATATATATATATATATATATATATATATATATATATATATTAATGCAACATATTATAGCGGCAATTGCATGTAATGTGGGAATTTAATAGTTATTAATTCTCATTTACATATTTACATTGCGTTTTTCGTATATACAAGGTGTGTATAAATTGGCGGACCCACTACACGCGGCGATGTTCTTCGTTAAATTCGGAGTCCAAAATCCTAATACGAAAATGTTGTACCATGCTCCATATCTTTGCACGAGGTTCCTAAAGTTCGGACTTTCAGTCTTGAAATAAGCATTATTACTCGATATTTGTTGACAGAAAGAGTTACAATTGAGAAGAAAGAAGAATTGTTGTTATTATCCTTTCGTTAAAGTTTTCTTTTTGATTTTAAAGTTTGTTTTTAGTATTTGTTTATTAACTTATTTTGACGAAAAACACATCTGACAACGTTGTAAAACAATAAGCAGGCAGCCTAATGTTGTTCTAGTCAAATACATTACTACTGTCAAACTCATTCTGAAGACAAAGGAAGCCTGATACATCGTTTTAATATTAGGACTCTTAACTCAAAATTTGACCAAGAATGTCGCCACGTGTAGTGGGTCCGCCAATTTATACACACCTTGTATATATATATATATATATATATATATATATATATATATATATATATATATATATATATATATATATTGTAATAATACTACGTCCCACGTTGGTTCGTCAAAAATGTAATAATACTCTTCGCGGAGAATGTAAAATTAATTACTAATACCACCACGAAAATTAATTATAAATTAAGAATGATAATTGAAATAGATATTGAATAAAATTTACAATTTCAAATCTCGCCCTTAAATAAAGAATTTAAGTAAGAAACAATTCCCCTAACTTGATATATGATAATGATTGATATATAATCAATAATAAAGATTTAGATTGCCTCCGGTTATTACTCAATCAATATTGCAAGGATCTTTTACTCTATCTCAGGGCAGGTACAAATAATAACGATTTTAAAACCCAATCAAAAAGATATCCTTTCTTTAACATAAATATTTTATTAATGTATAACTTTAAATAAAAATTGATTGTTATGTTTATACATTTATATTTTCCAAAACGTGTTTTATATTACAGTATAATTGTTTGTGTTTTAATTTTATTTTAGTTACAAAGAATTAATAGAAAATTATGCCAAGCTTTTAGAATATTGTAACTCTAAACAAGTTTCCCATAAACAAACAGAAGCCAAGAAATTTTACAGGTATGTTGAGTAATGAAGATATTTGTGTAACTTTTAAATTGTCTGAGTATTCAGATTTTCGTATATTACAATGAGAGGTGAATATTTAACTAAGCTTCAAAAACCCAAAGTAAATCTGATTAAACAATTTGTTTACTGTAACGAAGAAATTTCTAACATAAATAAATAATATACCAAATTTACGTTTACAATATATCTCCTTTTTATGTATTTAAGGTTCTTGCTTGATGAGTTGACAGGAAAATATCTCCGTAGGTAAACAAAATGGCTCTCGATGAACTCAAACTCCCCTTATACAATGTCCTCCTGGATATCCTAGGTGAAGAATGTCCTTTTATATTTATTGATCTTGATTATGGCTTATATGGCATATTAAATTTTGAACGGCTAAATGGTATCCCGCGACAGAAAATAATATAATATATTATTATAGCTTACAAAGTATGTAAACACATATAATTTGCTGCCAAAGGAGTATAGCAACCTTTTAGAAGATGTCCTCTGTAGGTCCTTCCATGTAGTAGAACATATATTCTTCAAAACTAATATTATCAATGGAATATAATTTTGGAACAATTTTATAAATTTTTGGACAACAGTAAGTAGATTTTGATTATAATATCTTGCATATTTCTTGATTTATTTGCTTTTTAAATCTCAAAATGAACAATTCGATCTGTTTTTTTACAGAGAACACAAATAATCTATTTATCAACAAGCAAAACCATAGCGACTCTAGTATAAATTTCTAAATACAAAAATATAAGTAAGCCTTTTTAAATACAGAATTTAACTTTTAACTTTTTGTTTTATCCTAATGAGATATATTTAATTTCAAAATAAATGTCTAAATAGTTACTTCAGCATAATTTTCTTTACAGTGATAACTAAAGACGGCAGACTATGTGCCCCAGCAGTGGCGTTGCGTGGAGAGTTTAGCAGAATAACAGTGCGCTTACTTAAAAATAAATATATCGAATCCCTATACAAAACGTTAAGAAAAAACATAAATAACTTACCCAACATGTTTACATTGTTGCAAAAAAATGCGGATGTGCGCGATGAAAAAACTGCACCATAATATATGTTTCTGTATTAGTCTCGGAAAGGTTCGTACGTAGAGACGTATATATATGTTTATATACAGAGAAGGATTGTTCGACGTTGAGAGATGTTATATTTGCATAGTTAAAGCGCTCTTTGTATCTGTACAACGGATCTTCAGTATTGGTAAAAAGTTGCCCTAATTTTGTAAAATCTACATTTTTATCTAATACACTGTTAAATTTTTCACGGACACAATCACTTTTTTCATCTTCAAGGATATGCAGCACTAGTTTTACGTGGTCAATAATTGCTAATGAGTCCGATAAGGACAGCGCAGTGTTCTGTAAATTTTTTATTGCGCCCAGTATTGGAACGTAACTGTGGTAAATAATTTTTAAATTTGCTAACATTCTTTAATAATTTTATTCAATGTATAAAATATATAAATCAATATCTTATAACTTATTATTTATTGTTTGAATGTGTTACATCTACTATTAGTTAGTGCGTAAATACAGTGACAATGTAGAGAATGTGTTAAAATTACCTAAGGAGAAATATTTACATCTTACTTTTATTTTACTAGCGCACAAAACTATTGTGTAGATGTAAAACTACTAAATTTAAAGGATTAATAGTAGCAGTGATATGTATTATAATTATCATGATATTTGTGTATCGTTTAACATTAGTGCTTACTTAACAAATATAGCAGTTTACAAAACACAGCTATTTTCATAGTACCTATAAGAGAGTTATTTTTTAATGCATCAGCATCAACCATATCTAATCCTTCTAGCAATATTTTTTTTACTTCGTCCATTTTGATCGATTTATTATTGGCAGCAACACGATGCTTAACTTGACCCCATACAAGTTCGATGGGGTTCAGATTACAATGATATGGAGATAAAACTGTACGACCACTTTCTCTAACTATTTCATCAACCACGTATAAAACTGGATGATAGGATGCGTAGTTCTTTACAAGCTCAAGCAATTCAACCTTTCGTTAATACTTTTTTAATAGGAATCTGGTGGTGTATTTAGATTTTTGAAAAAAGCCATTCAAGAAGTGTCTCCTTTTTCCATGATGAATTAAGTGACTTTTCTATTTTGGTAGAATGATAGGGCGCATTATCCATTACTATAACACAATTGGCCTCAAGAAAAGGCAATCTATTTTGTATCCATACAATGAACACATCACTATTCATATCTTCATGATAATTTCCAGTTTTCTTAGATTCCAATAATAACAAACCACTATTCTCGAAACCAGTTTTGCTACCAATGTGAAGTACAGTTATTCGCTTTCCTTTGTAAGGTGGATCTTTTAAACCAGTAGAAAGACCTTTAACAATTGCTTGTTTTTCATTAGGTACCGTTGTATCTTTCCATATTTTTGGTTTGTTGTGACCTGCATTCACCCATGTTTCATCTAAATAATAAATTTTTCTGTCTTCTGCACAAGACTTTCTTAATTAAATTTGCCAAATAACGATGTCTCCATAAGATAATATCATTTCGTTCAATTAATATGTTGTTTTATGTGCGTTTTTCGTACTTGAATCCAAGTTTCCTTAAGATTCTTCAAAGAGATGTTGGTTTTATAGGAGGTAAACTGATATCCCCTCTGAAAACCTCACATATATTTGTGCAAGTTGGTAACTCATTTTTTAAGAAAAATGAATAAACGTGCTTTCTAATCGTACTTTTTGATGTTTTGTTCAATTTATTGTAAGCATGGTGGCAACTTCGTTTTCTTAAAGGAAACTGTGAAACTTCAGGCATTTCAATTTCTTTGATGATAATAATAATAATAATAATAATAATAATAATAATAATAATAATATTTATTTAATTGCAATCAACAGTAAAAACCAAAACGGATTAGAACAATATAACTCTAAATGTGTATAATAAATTTTAAAATGAAGATTACATATTGACTGCATGTCAGTTCAAAAACTAGCAAGAAAGAAGAGAAAAAAAACTGACAAAACAAAAAACATCACTAAAGTCACTAACTCTTAGTCCCTATAAAAATGTCTTCATAGTAAGTATTGTCAAACTTGCACATTTGAAATATGGGGCTCCTCAGCATAATTTCCGTACGATAACGAACCGTGTGAAATGTATCAACATGTCTCGCGGCCATCCTTGCAGCACAGAAGCCAATATTTGACAAAAGTTGCATACCGTCTACCTGGTTGTGAAGAAGTTTGCATGAAAATATTTCGAAAGTTGTCCCTCTATCTGTTAGTAGAGAACTTGCGCTCATGTAGTAGATTTGTTCCTCTCTGGTACGAACCGTCTCTTCTGTAGGAGAGGTACTTTGAAAGTGGCATCTGAACTCTTTCTAATTTAATTTGGTGAGAGATAATGTCATACACAGCAGCTATTTTGGACATATTAGCATTGTTCTTAAAATACACATTATAGGCAATCTGCTTCTGTCCACTTTTTTATAAATTTCCTTTTAGGATTTTTTAATGGACCTAGTAAAGCTGCGTCATCCATGCTCTAAAACGTTTGCGATTATGTAAATAAAAAATTAACAAAAGTGATAAAATATCTTCAGAAAATAAGTATTTCACTTTATGATCTCCATAAAGAACTATTTTTAATGAATATTAATAATAAATACCACTATAAACAGCTAAACATGCAAGTCGATAGTACGAAACAGTACCGACAGTGATTGACACTGTCAGCACGAAAATTTGACAGAACAAAATAAAAATGTTGATTTTGCCTGCGTAAATTTGCCGTGTATTTTACAAGCTTTCATTCTAAGCCGTATCTTCCCCAACGCTCGTTTCTTATTTGGAATCGCGTATAAAAGAAAAAAACGTAAATTAAATAGTACCTAATTCTCTACAAAATGAAAAGTACAGATTTTAGTAGAACTAATTTTTAACAAATTTACGAATTTAAATAATCGCTCAGTCGTTGTATAAAGTTTATATAAATTACTAATCCAATAATGTACAACATAGAAATACTAAATATTTATGTTTTAAGCGACCCTCTCTCTAAATCGCCAATTTCGAACAAACGAAGAGAGAAAGGAACTGTAATTATACTGCACCCTGAGTAATTTTCAACTAATTACCTTCTGCGGAATCCTTAGATGTAAATTCCAAGTTTAGTACCACAAACTTTACAATGAAACAATGTCAAAAGTTTAAGTAAGCAGAAGTCTATTAAATTAAATTTGCTTATTTATAATTTCGTTAATATTCAATTGCGTAGATATTATGTTACTGAAATTTAAATATTTTTAAAAAATAATCAACATCAAGTTAATTTCTATTTTTATAACGTTAATTGAATCTGCCGATACTTTCTCGAAAACCATAATAGATGAGATTGAAGTAAAACACATTTTTTACTAATTTCCAGTATAAAGTACAATATATTATATATACTATATATTCACAATGACGTATTTCGCTACGATGTAGCTTCTTCAGATATTACCTTACTACTAACTTACATTCTATAAAAATTTCCCGCCAACCTTTTCCTTGGGCTTTTCCTATCTTAATTAGTAAAAAATTTATTTTACTTTGATCCCTTCTATTTTTATCTTAACATAATGGCAGAATTTTTTCTTCAAGATCCCTGGAATAAATTGCATACATACAGTCTGTATAAAAATTTAAAGAACCTCAATATTACAAAAAATGAATTGATAAAACTTACTCAAATATTCATGAAACACTAATACACTGAATAACTAACGAATTATCCATTCTGCATTGATGTTAACTATTTCTTCACACACTTATAACTGCACCTTTCGGTATTGACAGCACAAACGGTAAATGTTTCTTTCACATACTCTTAGGCCGACTGCATGCCAGTACAATAAGATATTAGCGACACACGATAATTATCTTAAGACACTTCACCTACCCACTATTGAGATACAGTAAGAGACATTCTTCGGTTCAATCGATATTATGAGCTCTTCAAGTGAGTGCAACGTTGTCATGGCATTTTGGTTTTTACGAAACAGACGAAGGAAAAAAGAAAATATAAGGTGCATCCATACGACTTAATCAATGTGCAACACAGTTCCGCAGTTGTTTCGAGAGAACTGTCTCAGTACAAAAAAAAATTTAAGGAATATTACAGGATGAGCCCAGACAGCTTCCAATTCTTGTTACAACTTGTGTCACCTTACCTTGAAAATCGTGATACCCACTACAGGTTAGCTGTCCCTCCAAGCGAAAAACTTCTTATTACTTTGAGGCAAGTGACTTGAAATACATTCAGAAACAATAATTTTTATTAAAAGAAAATTTTTCACAACTGTGTATACATGCTTCTACTATCTGTATTATTCTTTTGGTGTGTGATGACTAAAATAACGTCGAAAGAAGCGCTTGCAATGGTTGGTGTGGAATACGGAATAGAAGATATTGTGGTCTGCAGTTTATCATTCTCATCCTACGCACAATTTAAAAAAACATGAATTTTAGTTTTACATCTCTTTTTCGCCTGACATTTAGTTTCTTTAAATCTAGTAATAGCGATCGAATAAACAGGAGATTCGAGTCGTCTACTTTAGTTTGTCTTTCTTTTCTTAGAATTTACCTACTGAATAAAAGCAGTATTATTTTTCTTAGGCTCTATCCTGTTTCTTTTTTTTTTGAGGCGGCGCTTTTTCAATAATATTTGATGACGCATCATTTAAAGTATGATAATCCGCAGTACGTGATTTAATCACTCTATCTTTTGCCGAATAAAATTCAACAACTTCATCAGTAGTATGTATGTCACTCTTTTCGAGATCATCGAACTTGCTAGCAGATTGTCCTGTTGATGGTTCAGTCAAATTGCTGTATGTGTTGTTTCCTTTCAGATAGGGAACGAGAAAAGATAAAGAATTGGCCAAGTAATATTCTTTTTTTGATTAACTGCCTGATCCTGATTTAAATGGTCTGAAGAACCTAACAAAAGCGCAACGTATATTTTTCCATCGTTCTCGACAATTTTGTCCTAAAATTAAAAAAAAATATTAGCTACCCTTCTTCTTCTTTAGGTGCCGTCTCCGCTTCGAAGGTTGGCAATTATCATAGCAATTCTTACTTTTGAAACCGCAGCTCTAAACAGTTCATTATTATTGCATCCAAACCAGTTCCTAAGGTTCTTCAGCCATGAATTCCGTCTTCTTCCTATAGATCTCTTGCCCGGGATTTTTCCCTGCATATTAGCTACCCATCTAGATGCAATTTAAATTTATGTTCCAGGTATTTAGCCACCGGAAGTAGTTTTCAAGGCTTAGGCCTTCAATTCTACAGAGGATTATCTACTGTTGGGATATTATTCACACTACGTGTAAAGTTATATGACACAATTGCAGCCTGTTTATGGCCGAGCCGACAGAATATAATTGGAAATATGTAGCAAAACGTTATTGAGAATCGTGGAATTTACCAAACTCCATAGATTCCATCAATGGCAAACATATTCGAGTAAGATGTTTCAAAAATACGAGCTCAAGTTATTTTAATTATGAGGGCATTTTTTCAATTGTACTCCTAGCTATAGTAGGTGCAGATGGTCTTTTTATTATTATTGACGTTGGCGACTTCCACAGAAATAGCGATGGTGCCGTATTTCCACATCCTACTTCCTTGTTGGGAGATGAACAATTTCCTAACTATTTTGTCGGCGATTAGGCTTTTTCTTTATTACCGTACTTAATGCGACCTTATCCAAAAAGAGTATTAACTGATACTAAAAGAATTTTCAATTTTCGACTTTCTCGGGGTAGAAAAAGTGTAGAATGCACGTTTGGAATGTTAACATCAAAATTTCGAGTATTTTAACAACCAATATCTTGTAACGATACATGTGCAATAGATATTGTAAAATCGGCAGTTGTTTTACATCATTTTATTCCTTTACGTAAAGGAAAACTTTATGATGTAACTGATTTATGATGTAACTGCATTATTAGTGCAGGAGTAACATCAGTTGTCTTGAAATCAGTTACATCATAAAGTTTTCAATAATAACGGGCTGGATAATAACATAACCTCACCAGCCGCACGCTTTAGAAATAAATTACTGAAATATTTCTTGCAGCCAGCAGGAGAAATTCCTATTCAATGGAAATATACTGGTGTACAGTGAATATATTATTAATTTACAATTAAAAAATAAATCATAATTTCTTACCTGTGTCTTTTATTTCACTTGCAATCTTGTTCCAGGCTAAAGCTGTAAGATCAGATTTGCTATATTCTTTTAATTTATAATTCCATAAACATGGATGCTTTTCTACGATTTCAATAAATGATACTAAAAAGCTTAGATCTTCCTTACCGCCTGACATGTTGCCTCGCCCCGTTGTACGATATCTAGAGATGAGCACAACATATCGTATAATACACAAGTCTTCCGGTAAATGTCTTTATTGCATTGGTGTGCATCTGTTTAATAACTACAATGGAATGGAACCTACAAAAGCGATGTTTATCTTGTAAGATAAATATCGCGCAATTCAACTGTTTCTGATATACAGTCGATTTTTGGTTTTTAAATAAATATTTGATTATACAAAGGTATTTTTAATAATATAAAATATTATTAAAAATCTGGTGTGAAGAACACAAATACAGGTTTACTATTAATATTTTTTGTGAACGTGTCCGAACACATCCCTCCTCAGAGACGCAGATACGTATTTCGCCTTTCTACAGGCTCATCGGTGCCCCTGCTGGAGAAAGGATATATTCAGACACATTCACAAAAAAGAACCACATCGCGTCGTTGGTTCGCATTGGTTATGTGGAAAGGGCGAGGTACTTCGGCTGTCTGACAACAGGCAGCGCTAAATTTACTTCTACGCTCGGTCTGGATAATTTCTGAGATATGGCGATGTGGTTCTTTTTTGTAAATGTGTCTGAAGATATCCTTTCTCCAGCAAGGGCGTACCGATGAGCCAGTAGAAAGGCGAAATACGTATCTGCGTCTCTGGGGAGGGATATGTTCGGACACGTTCACAAAAAATATTAATAGTGAACCTGTATTTGTGTTCTTCACACCAGATTTTTAATAATATTTTATATTATTAAAAATCACTATTAATATTTTTTGTGAACGTGTCCGAACATATCCCTCCCTAGAGACGCAGATACGTATTTCGCCTTTCTACTGGCTCATCGGTACGCCCCTGCTGGAGAAAGGATATCTTCAGACACATTCACAAAAAAGAACCACATCGCCATATCTCAGAAATTATCCAGACCGAGTGTAGAAGTAAATTCAGCGCTGCCTGTTGTCAGACAGCCGAAGTACCTCGCCCTGTCCACATAACCAATGCGAACCAACGACGCGATGTGGTTCTTTTTTGTGGATGTGTCTGAATATATCCTTTCTCCAGCAGGGGCGTACCGATGAGCCTGTAATTGGAAATGGAGGGCAGATTTAAATTTGGCAAAGTTGCTAAATTTTGTGTTTATTATGAATCTGAAGAGAAAATGGACCTGTATCAAATGACGTTCGAGATTTTTTTTAAAAACGAACGAAGCTCATTTTCTTCTTTTACCTCTAGCACGTTTATTTGCAGACGAACGCTAAAAACACATTCTCGTTTCGGTTCTAACTACCTATCATCAACTTTCTTTTTTCTATGAACACTATGTCTGATTTTGACACCGCTAGAAAAAGTTTTTTTTTTCTAATTTAAACAATGTATGATATGTTGACACAACTTTTTGATATTATGCTTTAATTCACAAAGAATACATTTTAAGATTAATTAAGGTAGCCATGAAATTTCAAACTGTCAAATATTTAAATTATCGTTCATTACTAATGGAAAAATGTCGTGCACCAACGAAGAGAAACGAGATATGTTTCGATTCGATGAATAAAAAATACTTTCATCGAATCGAAATACAACAATAGCGAGTACAAGATATTTACAATTATACCCAGAACGACAACAGCCACATCGTACCATTTTTCTGTATCTTTATAGAAACTCGGTCTAGATTGGATGGTTTACCAAACCGTGTGATGTTTATGTTAACGGGAATTTGAATGAAAATCAGAGGGTTATTTTACAAATCGTAAATTAAAGGTGCGTTTTTTTAGAAAGTCTATGTAAATCTTGCACCTTTTTTGTAACAATAAATGAAAATATCAGTACCTGTAATAAAAATAAAGAACTAAACAATAAACCAACAGTAAATTTCAAATAACTGGTCACTTTCATTAATATACAATCGCGAACGCTTTCTGGTATTTTGAACTACCCTTTGTATTTTTCTTCTAGGAATTACATCATTTCGGAGACAATGGCGAAGTTCTTCAATATTTTGTGGAACATCATCTTTATGAATACTATTTTTAACAGCTCCTCATAAAAAATAATCCAGAGGATTTAAGTCAGGTGATCTCGCCGGCCATTCAAGAACTCCATTATTTCCAATCCAACGGTTTCGAAACTCTTGACTGAAGTAATTCCTCACTATTGCCGCATTGTGAGCCAGTGCGCCGTTCTGTTGCCACCATAAATGCCTTAGTTGATTTAATGGAATATTGTTATCCAGGAGGATAGATACGTATGTGCGAAGAAGGTTTGAGTATCTTTCCAAATTTAATATTTCTTCATGCATAACAGGTCTTATGAGACGATTTCCCAAAATGCCCATCCAAACGTTTAATCCAAAATGATATTGTGATCTTCTTGCCCTGTTTGCCATGTCTTGCCTCCATACTTCTGTTAAACATCCCAGAATTGGTAAATTTTGATTAATCTGACCAGGATATCTTTTGCTTCAACCACCAGACGCATGCGTTTCTGTCTCACGACTTTGTCAATGATGGGTTTGCGAAGGGTATCTTGTTTAAAAAATCTTCTTCGTCTTTCAACCTTCTCACTAACCAGTTACAGTACTCCAGTCGTCTTAAATTATCACCATGTGTTAAACTGTGACTAACATGAATCTCGTATGGTTTAAACTTATTTCGATGTAAAGTTCTCCATACTAGAATTTGGGGCAAATTTAATTGTGACGCCACTTCGCGTGTAGATATTGATGGATTATTATTTGTCTAGAAAATACAAGATTTACATAGACTTTGCAAAAACACACCTTTAATTTGCCATTTGTAAAATATCCCGTTGAATCCCTGTTAACGTAAACATCACGCAGTTTGGTAAACGATCCAATCCCGACCAAGTTTCTATCAAGATCCAGAAAAATGATACCATGTGACTGATATTGTCATTCTAGATACAATTGTAAATATCTTGTACTCGCTATTGTTGTATTTTATACATATCTCTTTTCGCTTCGTTGGTGTAAGACATTTTTCTTTTAGTAATGTGCGATAATTGAAATATTTAACAGGTTGAAATTTCATGGCTACCTTACTTAATCTGAAAATGTATTCTTCGTGAACTAAAGCACAATATCAAAAACTTGTGTCAACATGACATACATGGTTGAAATTAGAACAAAAAACTCTTTCTAGCAGTGTCAAAATCCAACATAATTCCTATAAGAAATAAGAAAGTTGATGGTGGCCAGATAGAAACGAAACGCAATATAGAAATTTTGAGTTTACCATTGCACTGCAGATCAAAAGTGGACTCGAGAATGTGTTTTTAGCTTTCCTCTGCAACTCCAAATAAACGTGCTAGAGGTAAAAGAAGAAAAAGAGCTTCTTTCGTTTTTTTAAAAAAATCTCGAACGGCATTTGACACAGGTCCATTTTCTTTTCGGGTTCAATAACAAACACAAAATTTAGCAACTTTACCAGATTTAAACATACGCTCTATCTCCAATAATAAGCGAAATTCCCATGGTGAGGATCGAAAATGAATCAGCCTGTATAATTCAATAATAGGCCAGCATTTATAAAATGTAAAATAGCATAAAGAGTTTCAGATCCCAAAGGCCGTCTACAAGAAAGTACGCTGTCTATACAGAAAACTGTTGTAGAAGACAAGACTGTGGTTCAAATTGAGAAAGATTATTGGAAATACAAGTAAGTATTTGAGAAATCAAAAGCATTGAACATGAACATTGTAATTATCAAATTAAAAATTACAGTGTAATGCAGCACAATCTCTCGCCCAAAAAAAAACAATACTTCATTATATCCCAAAGTGAAACTTGCTTTAAAATTTTAACGTTATATATATATATATATATATATATATATATATATATATATATGTATAAATATAGTATTTTCGTGACCTTGGTATGATAAGGTAAACTTAATTAGTCGGCGATTAAAGGTCTGGTTATTACTTCAAAGTGTATATATTTATATTTTTTATATCCTTGACAAAGGCATCATTGCCGAAACATGTAGGATTATTTTAAATATATACACTTTGAAGTAATAACCAGACCTTTAATCGCCGACTAATTAAGTTTACCCTATATATGTATATATATATATATATATATATATATATATATATATATATATAATATCTTCGTGACCTTGGTATGATAAGGTAAACTAAATAAGTCGGCGATTAAAGGTCATTTATATTTTGTATTCTCTTGACAAAGGCATCATTGCCGAAAAATGTAGAGTTATTTTAAATATATATACTTTGAAGTATTGAACCAGACCTTTAATCGCCGACTTATTTAGTTTACCTTATATATATATATATATATATATATATATATATGTATATATAATCAGTAATTCCTTCCACCATTATATGGTGTAGGAAAGTTTCCCTTATGCTTCAACTGCGAACAAGCTTCTTCCATTCCTTTCTGTTTTGTGTTAGTTGTTTCGCCTCTGCCCATCCCTTGTCCTTTCTTTGTAATATTCTTGCCACTGCATTGTCCCACGTTTGTCTTGGTCTTCCCCGTTGTCTACTTCGTTGTATTTTTGCTTCCCATATCCTTCTTACTGGTTTCGATTCTTCCATCCTCATGAAATGCCCTCCATTCCAATTGTTTTTGTTCAATAAATTCAAGAACCGATTGAATTCCTAGATCTTTCCTTATGTCCTTATGTCCTTATTTCTCATTTTTTCTCTTTTGGTCACGCCTCGTACTCTTCTCAAATACTTCATCTCGACACCCAGTATCTTATTTTTTTGTCTGTCGTTCAAAATCCATGACTCACATGCGAATGTCAACACAGGCCTGTATACCGATTTAAACACTTTCAGTTTTGTTTTCCGAGTTATTTCATTTTTGCTAATGAATTTGTTATTCATTGCATAATAAAGTTTCATTGTTTTGTCAACTCTTTTACTTATTTCAGCTTCTTGAGTACCTTCCTCATCTAGTAATACTCCTAGGTACTGAAATGTTTTCACCTGCTCTATGTTTACTCCTTCTATATCTATTTTTATTTCGGTGTGCTCCTTTCCTGTTACCATAACTTTTGTTTTGTTTTTGTTTATTTCCATACCGTGTTCTTCTAACTCTTTATGCCATATGCTAACATTGCGTTGTAAATCCCTCTCGCTTTTGGCAACAATCACAATATCATCTGCGAAAGCTCCCTCCGATATTTCTACTCTTTGTAGGTTGTGGTAACCTACACTGAATTTCTTACTTTGTCTAGTGCATTTTTTTATAATTTCGTCCATAAATGTTATAAACAATAGTGGGCTCAAGCTTAGTCCTTGTTTCAGGCCGGATTGGGAAGTAAATGGGTCTGACATCGTGTTATTAGTTATTACAGCATTAATATTATTTTCGTATATTTGTTTAATTACCCTAATAAACTTGTCGTTTATATTTCTTTCTTTTAGTGAATTCCACACTTTTTCTCTTAGTACCTTATCAAATGCTTTTTCAAGATCCACAAATACCATATAAACCTTTCTCTGTTCTCGTCGTGCCTTTTCTGTTATTTGTCTAATGGAGAATATATGATCATGTATACTACTTCCGCGTCTGAACCCGCTTTGTGATTCTTCTAGTGTCTCCTCGATTTTTTCTTTCAATTTATTTCCCAATTTTTGTTCATAAATTTTCATGGCTGTCCTTCTTATCTCCTTTTTTATATATTGGAACTATCAATGTCATCCTCCAGTCATTCGGTAATTGTTCTTGGTCCCATATTTTATTATACATATCTAGCATCATTTCTTTTCCCTTTTGTCCAATATGTTTTATCATTTCTGAGCTTATTTGATCGTATCCTGGTGCTTTACCATTCTTCAACTTTTTAATTGCTTCTTCCAACTCCTTCATATCTACTTTTCCCTCGGTTTCTTTTGTTATCATTTGTTGCTTAATTGTAGTATCTCTCTCTAATTCTTTTCCTTCCAGCAGTTTTTGAAAATATTCTTTCCATCTTTTCGTTATTTATTCCTGTTCCATTATTAAATTTCCCATATGATCTTTAATGTGGATAATTTCATGCGTTCTTTCCTTTCTAAACGTCTTTAATATACGATAGAACAGCTTTTGATTCTCGCTGCTGTTTATTTACATCCTCTCTCCAGATTCTTTCCAGCTGTTTTTCTTTGACTCTATTACAAGTTCCTTTGCTTTCTTCCTTTCGTTTTTGTAAAGCTCATAACAATGTATTGTCTTTGCTGATAGATACTTCTTCCATGTCTCTTTCTTTTTGTTTATTTGTTCCTTAATTTCATTTGTCCACCACACCGTCTGCTTTTTATCTTTTCTTTTCTTACTCACTCCACATATTTCTGTACTTATTTCTATCACAGTTTCTTTAAAGTAGTTCCATAGTTGGTCTGCATTTTTATCCACACTACTTCCCTCCATCTTTTCTATCTTATCCGTTATCGCTTTTGTATATTTTCTTGCTGTCTGGATTTCTTAATTTATACGACTTTATTGTCTCAGCCTGGTGTTTCTTTTGTCCGTTTATATTCTTCTTCTTTGTGATATATTTTTTTTCTTCCCTGATCTTTGATACCACTAAGAAGTGGTCACTGCCTATCTCTGGACCCCTTTTAACTTTAGTGTCCATTACTACTGTTCTATTGTTATTTTCCACCAATATATAATCTATTATAGACCTTTCATTTCTACTTTGAACTTCTCTAGTGTATTTGTGTATTTCCTTGTGTTGGAAGTAAGTGTTCGTAATAACCAAGTCGTGCATTAGACAGAATTCCAACATTCTTTTACCATTATTATTTCTCTTGTTTTCTCCATGTATTCCTATGGACCTGTTATATACTTCGCCCTTCTTACCAACTCTACTGTTAAAATCGCCGATTATAAATATCATTCCTTTTGCTTCTTCCGTCGCTCTCGTCAGATCCTCCCAAAACCTGTCCTTGGTTTCTGCTTTCTCATCTTCGTTGGGGCCATACACCACTATTACTGTTTTAATAAAAATATTCGCTTCCCTCATTTCTATTGCCAATATTCTTTCTGTCCAGGCTTTCCAATTGTACAGTTGTTTCTCTATTCTTCTATGTATTATACATCCAACACCGGCTGCAGCTCTGCATTCCTCTGGAACTCCACTGTATATCATAGTGTTTTGTTCAGCGGTTTTAACTATTCCCTTCCCTTTTTTTTTACTTCAGTTATACCCAGTATATCCAAACTCATTTCTTCGAATTCTTTTTCCAATTCTTTTTCTTTCCCTGTTATACTTTTAATGTTCCATGTACCTATTTTCCATTTCGTAAAGTCAAGTTCGTTCCTTTTCATTTTTTTTTGTGATTTTATTTTCTCGTTACCTTTTCCATATCTGTGTCCGTCATCCTTATCATCCTCCTCCACTCCGTTACTTACTAGTTTTTTTTCTCTTTATCTCCTTTATATTTCACTGGTTTGCCTTGTTCATTATTCCATACCCATTTTTGTCCATTAATAATTAATTTCCGAAAGCCGATTTGAACCCTATTACCTTCCTTTTCCTCTTCTCTCGCTTGTGTTCTGATTTTTGTCTGTATTTCTCTTTGTTCCTTGGTCATATCATCATTTATGTAAATTCTATGCTCCTCTATTTTCCTTAGTTTACTTTTATTTCTCATAATGTCGTATTTATCTTTTGTGTTCTGTAGCTCTATTAACCAGATTCTGTCTCCCAGTTTTTTTTACAGTTCGTATGTCGATATCTACTTCCAAGTTCTTTTTTAGGAAGGTGTACATTTGCTCAGAGACTGTTGTGTCTTCCTTTGTGTTTAATGGAAGGCCATGGACCACTACATTATTTCTTCTTCTCTCCGATTCTATTCTATCGAGTTTATTTTTTACTTCTTGTAGTCCTACATTTAGTATTTTATTCTCTTTTGTAAGCTCCATATTTTCTTCTCTGATTTTTTTAATTTCTTCTTTACTTTGTCTCTGTTGATTTTTTATTTCCTGTAATTCTTCTTTTAAATTTTTATTCATTTGTAGGATTATTTCCATCAAATCTTCCTATTTATCATCTTGTTCCCGCTTATCTCTTCTGTTTGGACCTTCCTCTTGCTTTTGTTTACTTTTGTCATCTGGGGTTCTTTGCATTTTGGCACTTTTGTTAAATATAGTGTCTAATTTGCTCCTACCTTTCCTTCGTTTTCCCTCATCCGTCGTATATTCTTCGTCACTACTCATCTCTTCAGAATATTTATTCAGACCGGCCCCGTACACACAGCTCGTCGTATCGCTCGTACGTTCTACTGCTAGGATGACCTTTGCCCGGCTTTTTGTCTCTGTCTCTCGTACGCACTGATTCCCGCTTCAACTGCTTGGAGGTCACAGCACGGTATCGGCACTAATATTGACTTTATTTAATACTGAATTAATTGTTTATATGCCTCTGTACTACTATAACAGTTATAATCTGTGTTTAATTATTCGATCTGTAATCACTACACCACTTCACTATATTGTTTGCTCGATATTGCTCGTTATTTTCGAGTTAAAATATCGGAGCTGCATTAAACACGTCGCACCTCGGCCGCGACAACAACTTCTTAACGTTTTAAAGAATTGGAAAATATTGCATACATGTTTTTGGTGTTCGTACTTTCCAATATAACAACAATCCCTATATCAATTACTGTTACTAGACGGAAAGTATTATATTGTTGGCAACGATAATTTTTTTTTCTGTTGTGTATGTATAGCGGCCCAATGTCTTAACTAGAGCTTGTCTAAAAAACACTAGGACCCGTACAGTGTACATAGTGTGCGTTACTACACCTACTCGCCGGAAGCGGACAGAAATGTTGATTCGATTTTCACTCTTCATCATTTAAGGGTAAGTGAAGAGAATACTGGTCCCTAAACCACCAACCTCTCAATAGCAATTATAACAATAGGAAGAAAAAATGGAGAAAAAATTTATTTTTTATACAGAATATCAAAATACAAAAAAGACAACTTTCAAAATTAAATCTATATCGTGCAGTAAAACAAACGCAGAAAAGGATGCTTATTGACACATACTATCTTTATGTTTCAAAATTTATATTTTGTAAAATAAGTTCTCGCTGATTTGATTCAAACTTTTAAATTATTATAATAATAACTTATGGGGCAAAATTAATGCCATAATGTGAACGTGCCATAATTTCTGCAAATGACGTCAAATGGCATTATGCTTTGACGTTTATGTTGTAGACAGATAGAGAATTAGTTGACAACAAGCAATGGAGTGATACGCACCTGAAGAATACGGAATTATTGTTACTGCTTATTTGACCAATTTCCGGTCTGTTGTTTTAACGCAGCGTGAATTTCGTCATGGTTTTCCTCGTCGTCCTGCACCATGTGCGCGAACAATTAAGCATTTGGCTGAGCGTCTCGTGCAAACTGGGTGGCCTCGTATTGCTCGTTCGACCGAGAAAATCGGTGCTGTGGCCGAGGACGTCCGAGAGAATCCAAAAACGTCGACGAGACAACGATTCACACAATTTGACATCAGCAGACGTTCGTTGCGTCAAATTTTGGTGAAAGACCTGAAGATTTTCTCTTACAAAGTACAAACTGTTTACCAATTGCTACCAGCTGATAGTCAAGTGAGATTAACTTACTACCATGCTCTGTTAAACCTGGTACAAGAAGAGAATGATTTCGTATTCAAAATCATAATGAACCATGAAGTCCATTTCCACTTAAACGGTTATGTGAATGAACAAAATTTGCATTTCTGGGATACGGAGAATCCACATGAAAGGCACCAAGACGCATTGCATATCCTCAAAGTGACGTTTGGTGCGGCATTTGCAGTGAAAAAGTGATTGACTCTTATTTTTTGAGGTAACTGGTGAGCGCTACAGACAGATGTTAAGCCTTTTTTTGCCGCAAGTTGTTGAACTGAGTCTCGAGCATTGTTGGTTCCAAGAGGATGGAGCAACCACTCACACAGCTCACGCAACGCTGGAGATTTTGAAACACCAATTTCCAGGCCGTGTGATCTCTCGCTTTGGCGATTTGAACTGGCCTGCCAGATCGCCAGATCTGACTGCGTCAGACTGCTTCCTTTGGAGCATTTTGAAATCTCACGTTTACCACAATAAACCACAAATCTTGCAAGTCTTGAAAGTCAACATCGAAGAAGAAATCACTAATTTGGAGCCAGATGCTTTGCGAGCAACAATTCAAAATGCCGTAAAATGAGCTTAAATTTGCATAAACTCAGGGGGTGGTCATTTGACAGATATAATTTTTTAAACTTAATGTCATCAATTTTACACCTTCAAATTAACTTTTCATGAGAACAGAGCCCCATTTCTAACCAAATGGTAGCCAATTCACATTATGACATTACTTATGTCCCACCTTCTACATCAGTATTAAAAGTTTAATCAATACCTCAGTAAAATCATCAGTTAATATTTAAATGTTGTACTAGCCTGTATCAAAAAAGGTAAATATAAAAACTATTAAGAAAATTAAGACAATGGCCAATGGCTCATGTACCACAAAATGTAGTCACGAAGAGCAAAGAGCCACTACATGAAAAAACGATATATTACTTGCAGTATAGATAAAATATGCACGCAGATATATAAAATGTATAGTACACGTATGTATATTCGGAGGACGATGGAAATAACGTTTGATAAAATATTTCCATCGTTCCTTAAAATTATACACTGTATTCTACGTACTCGTAAAGCTTCCACGAATTTATATGGAAACTTAAACACACGTGCACCTGCATAAAATATAGAGGATTATCTCCAGCTCGACCAAGCCAATGTGATGGAAAGTGTATTACAGTTAATGCCTTTGATTTTACTACAGTATGTTTGGGTATATACCTATTCAAAACTTTCTGCATCAATTAATTATATTAAATCGAAAAAATATTTATTAACTTAACTAATTCAATGCTAATTATTACCGTTTACTAATTCCGCTCTGCAGCGCTCACAATTTATTTCCGTGTATATACAGTAGATTAAATTAGTCAGCGATTTAAGGTTTGTTTTACTTTGATATGTATGTATTTTAAATTTCTTTGAAAATGGCACTATGCGCCGAAATATGTGAGATTGTTTAAAATATATAAATATCAAAGTAAAAAAACAGACATTAAATCGCCCGCTAGTTTAATCTACTATAACATACAAAGGTCAAGAAATAATTATCTATATATATATATATATATATATATATATATATATAATATCTTCGTGACCTTGGTATGATAACGTAAACTTAATAAGTCGGCGATTAAAGGTCTGGTTTATTACTTCAAAGTATATATATTTAAAATAACTCTACATGTTTCGGCAATGATGCCTTTGTCAAGAGAATACAAAATATAAATTTATATTTTGTATTCTCTTGACAAAGGCATCATTGCCGAAACATGTAGAGTTATTTTAAATATATATACTTTGAAGTAATAAACCAGACCTTTAATCGCCGACTTATTAAGTTTACGTTATATATATATATATATATATATATATATATATATATATATATATATATATATAGTAAACCTAATCAGTAGGCGATTAAAGGTCTGTATATTACTTCAAAATATATGTATTTAAAAAACTCTACATGTTTCGGCTGTATACGCCTTTTTCAAGAGAATACAAAATATGAATGACAGGATATAAATGTCAAGTAATTAAGTTGCTATGGTTTAAATTATTCTAAGATACATTCTAGTAATAATAATAAATCATGCCTTAGTATTCCAAAAAATAGATAACAAGGTGTGAAAATATGTGTTGTTCGCTGCTAGCAATTTGTGTCTCCTTCTGGGTATGAACTTGTGTGTTGGTTGCTGCTGGCAGCTTGCGTCTCTCTATGGGTGTGTGGTTTTGTGTGAGAGCGTAAGTGTAGGGTTTTGTATGTCGGTGCGTTCGTGCGTGTGTTTAGTGATCGGTCGCATGAATTTAGAGAGGTCGGATAACCAGCCGTTGCGTAGGGCCGCCAACCCTTTCCCGACAACTTCTTTACAATTCCGTGCAGTACTTCGACGGTCTGACCCCCGCCCCAACGAGGCAAGGCGCAGACAGGCGAAGCGCACCCTGTACGGGGTTGCTCATCGCAACTAAGGGAACACTCTTAGTGGCTACCTCGGTCGACGATGGTCACACTTATGCCATCTTAACGTTTTCCGCCGAAGCGGGGGCATAGCACACACGTCGAACGTGTGTGTGCTGTTAACGGCAGCCTAGCCAGGTTGTCGCCCAGGACCGGTCCTAGTGGTGTGTGCATTGCGCGGCGACGAGATAGCGCCGCGTAGCATGGTTCCTCACTCTTGCTGGAAAGGCGGAATGGCACCTGACTGCCCAACGGGCAGACCCCCCTAGAGTTTTGTAGCGCATATGCTAGGCTGCAACCCAGTAGAGGACCACATCAGCAAAAAACAGAAAACAGGGATAGGCAGGGAAAAGCAAGACATGAGTTATTATTACATATGCGCCCGTGGAGCGACTTAAGATACAAAGTTGTCGGCATTCGCTCAAAACGAGAAGGAAAACCACGAAAACCTGCTCGGACAACTAGACAGGAATCAAAACACGGAACAGTCATCATGATAAGCAAAAGTATATGATATTTAAATGATATTTAAATAACATAAGGTATATAACAAAAAAAAAAAATATATAATATGATGGTAAATTGTAGATCGTTACAAAATTAAATTATAGTATATACTGCTTAGATTTTTTATATCATTTCTGTTGTTAATTGAATTTTTTTCCTGTTTAATACTGATCATTTCTTTAATTTGTCTTTTCACTGTGTGTTGTTCTTTATCAATTATCTGTGTGTTTTCAAAATCGAAATGGTGATCGCGTTGTAGTTTGTGTGTAGACAATGCAGTTTTGTCTGTTCTAGAGTATTTGTGGGCTTGTATTCTTTTGTATAAATATTGTTTCGTTTGGCCTATGTAGTAACTATCGCAATCGCGACATGGTATTTTATATACGACATGTGTTTCTAGATTTTTTTCTATTTTAGGTTTAAGTTTTGAAAATAAATGTTTATTAGTATTACTAAGTTTATATGTTGTAGCTATATCATATTTTTTTAAAGTGTGTTTAATTTTTTCCGATAGTTGTGGAACATATGGAATTGTGATATATGTTGTGTCATTGTTCAAATTTTTATTGGTGTCTGCAGTGTTGTATATTTGGTGTACTCTTTTTTTAATAGTTTGGTCTATAAGTTGTGGTGGATAATTATTATCAGTTAGGATTGTTTTAATTTTTTTGATGTTATCTTTTCTGTATTGATTATGTGATAGTTTTACTGCCCTATCAGTCAGATTATTTATAATCATTTTATTGAATACTGTAGGAGCATTTGAGTGGTAATTCATATATCGAAAAGAAGCTGTGGGTTTATTATACCAATTTGTATAAATAGTACCCTGTCTATCATAGCTCAAAGAAATATCAAGAAAATTAATACTGTTATTAAATTCTTCTTCAATAGTGAATTTTAATTTGTTGTGAAAACTGTTGAATTTATTTAAGAGATAGTTTATTTTGTTGGTCGGAATACATGTTATGATATCATCAACGTATCTTTTGAAAAAAATGGGGTGGAAGTCTAATGAATTGATAACGTTTTGTTCTAAATGTTCCATTACTAGATTTGCAATAGGAGCAGCTAAAGGAGAGCCCATGGCAATACCAAATGTTTGACTATAAAAAGAATTTTTGTATTGAAAATATGTGTTATCGAGACAGAAGTGTATACCTCTAATAAACTCGTTTTTATTTAGTGATGTGTGTGGACTAATTTCATCCCATTTGGATTCTAAAAACGAGTTTATTAGAGGTATACACTTCTGTCTCGATAACACATATTTTCAATACAAAAATTCTTTTTATAGTCAAACATTTGGTATTGCCATGGGCTCTCCTTTAGCTGCTCCTATTGCAAATCTAGTAATGGAACATTTAGAACAAAACGTTATCAATTCATTAGACTTCCACCCCATTTTTTTCAAAAGATACGTTGATGATATCATAACATGTATTCCGACCAACAAAATAAACTATCTCTTAAATAAATTCAACAGTTTTCACAACAAATTAAAATTCACTATTGAAGAAGAATTTAATAACAGTATTAATTTTCTTGATATTTCTTTGAGCTATGATAGACAGGGTACTATTTATACAAATTGGTATAATAAACCCACAGCTTCTTTTCGATATATGAATTACCACTCAAATGCTCCTACAGTATTCAATAAAATGATTATAAATAATCTGACTGATAGGGCAGTAAAACTATCACATAATCAATACAGAAAAGATAACATCAAAAAAATTAAAACAATCCTAACTGATAATAATTATCCACCACAACTTATAGACCAAACTATTAAAAAAAGAGTACACCAAATATACAACACTGCAGACACCAATAAAAATTTGAACAATGACACAACATATATCACAATTCCATATGTTCCACAACTATCGGAAAAAATTAAACACACTTTAAAAAAATATGATATAGCTACAACATATAAACTTAGTAATACTAATAAACATTTATTTTCAAAACTTAAACCTAAAATAGAAAAAAATCGAGAAACACATGTCGTATATAAAATACCATGTCGCGATTGCGATAGTTACTACATAGGCCAAACGAAACAATATTTATACAAAAGAATACAAGCCCACAAATACTCTAGAACAGACAAAACTGCATTGTCTACACACAAACTACAACGCGATCACCATTTCGATTTTGAAAACACACAGATAATTGATAAAGAACAACACACAGTGAAAAGACAAATTAAAGAAATGATCAGTATTAAACAGGAAAAAAATTCAATTAACAACAGAAATGATATAAAAAATCTAAGCAGTATATACTATAATTTAATTTTGTAACGATCTACAATTTACCATCACATTATATTTTTTTTTTTTTTGTTATATACCTTATGTTATTTAAATATCATTTAAATATCATATACTTTTGCTTATCATGATGACTGTTCCGTGTTTTGATTCCTGTCTAGTTGTCCGAGCAGGTTTTCGTGGTTTTCCTTCTCGTTTTGAGCGAATGCCGACAACTTTGTATCTTAAGTCGCTCCACGGGCGCATATGTAATAATAACTCATGTCTTGCTTTTCCCTGCCTATCCCTGTTTTCTGTTTTTTGCTGATGTGGTCCTCTACTGGGTTGCAGCCTAGCATATGCGCTACAAAACTCTAGGGGGGTCTGCCCGTTGGGCAGTCAGGTGCCATTCCGCCTTTCCAGCAAGAGTGAGGAACCATGCTACGCGGCGCTATCTCGTCGCCGCGCAATGCACACACCACTAGGACCGGTCCTGGGCGACAACCTGGCTAGGCTGCCGCTAACAGCACACACACGTTCGACGTGTGTGCTATGCCCCCGCTTCGGCGGAAAACGTTAAGATGGCATAAGTGTGACCATCGTCGACCGAGGTAGCCACTAAGAGTGTTCCCTTAGTTGCGATGAGCAACCCCGTACAGGGTGCGCTTCGCCTGTCTGCGCCTTGCCTCGTTGGGGCGGGGGTCAGACCGTCGAAGTACTGCACGGAATTGTAAAGAAGTTGTCGGGAAAGGGTTGGCGGCCCTACGCAACGGCTGGTTATCCGACCTCTCTAAATTCATGCGACCGATCACTAAACACACGCACGAACGCACCGACATACAAAACCCTACACTTACGCTCTCACACAAAACCACACACCCATAGAGAGACGCAAGCTGCCAGCAGCAACCAACACACAAGTTCATACCCAGAAGGAGACACAAATTGCTAGCAGCGAACAACACATATTTTCACACCTTGTTATCTATTTTTTGGAATACTAAGGCATGATTTATTATTATTACTAGAATGTATCTTTGAATAATTTAAACCATAGCAACTTAATTACTTGACATTTATATCCTGTCATTCATATTTTGTATTCTCTTGAAAAAGGCGTATACAGCCGAAACATGTAGAGTTTTTTAAATACATATATTTTGAAGTAATATACAGACCTTTAATCGCCTACTGATTAGGTTTACCATATCATACCAAGGTCACGAAGTTATTATATATATATATATATATATATATATATATATATATATATATATATATATTAAAATAATAGACTTTTTCTTGGTTTAGCGACCTTTAATGAATTCCAATTTTTTAATACGACGTTTCGATTTTTTTAATAAGTCTTTTTCAAGTAATTAGAACTAAAAAATTAATACAAAGAAAGGTAAGAAATATATTTACATTTGTATGAATATATATATATATATATATATATATATATATATATATATAGATATAACTTATCTTGTTGATACATATTTTAAAGATATTTACTCACGTAATTTCAAGGGGCATAATACTATTCTCTAATATCAGTCTTTATAGATTTTTAATATTTATCTCTTGGATAAACTTTACTCTATGTATTTACTTTATGTATTATATGTGTTCTGAATAAGCAACCCAATATAACTTGAAAGAAGGGGTTTACATGTAACCCTATATTGTCTTGTGTATATTTTTGCATATTAGGTGCATGTTGAAATTTCATTATTTGTATCTTGTATATTTAACGACAAATTATCATTCAAAATATATATATTTATTTTTCTATAATATCGTTTTATTTTATGTATGTATGGGTTCTGTCTGAGCATCTAGAACCTACCTTAAGACCTGAGATTAAGAAGTGTTTTTGCTAATTTTAGTTTATCTTTAAATTATCGAATTTGAGCTAGTTATTCAGATATTTCATTTAATTTATTATATATCACACTTCATAGCATTCATATTATATCATATTCTTGCCCGAACGTATTAGCTTTTCTCAGCATAGCTGCACGTTTATCACATTTTGTCGCCCGAACGTGGTGGCTTTTCTCTTTAATTACTCTTAGCCATTCCGCGTTATAACTATATAATATATATATATATAATTTTTTATCGTAATATAAACAACTGTTCAATGTTTTCGACCAGTTTAAAGACAAAAAATGACACAATTAATTGTATTTTTAAAATTAGCACATTGTATTATTAAAAATATAACCTTACATATCCAGCCCTGAAGGAGACAATAAAAAATTGCCGAAAGCTTAATTTAGTAACTTCAGCTATCTCTTTTTGAGCTCACAAAATACATATATATGTGTGCGGTAACAATTAGGCACAATATTTCACGTACAGTACAATCTCGATTATCCAAAATAAAGTGAACAGAATTGATTTCGGATAATCGTAATTTTATTTTGAATTTTTCAAATATAATACGTACATACAACGTTCACAGAAAATAAAATAAATCATTTTCTTACTTATTCCTGATGTCTTAAAACTGAAGCAATTCTTAATTGCCCACTTTTTCCACTATTTCAATTTTTTGCCGCAATGTCTCTCCAAAGTTCGATAAGTAAAACATCAGTAGCGGTTGCACTTTTTTATTATTCCGCATAAATCAAAGCTCTCTCTAATGTCTCTAATCCATCTGTATGTGATTTTTTACTATAATTTTGTACTGTTTTTGTCTTTTCAACAATAGGCATATTTATGTAAGTTCACTCGGCGATAATTCGGTATTGAATGAATCAAATCCCTTTCTCGACGGCTTATATATCGACCGCGGCACTCTCTCGTGTTTTTCTTAGTCTCGGTCTTTCCGTTTCTAGATCTTCCGTGAAGCCGCCAGAGGAATGATACGTGACGTATCGTTGGGTGAGTCATCACAATATTATCAGTGGCTTCTGACTCATTAACATCATCGCTTATTCCATTAGTATCTTTGCAAAAATTCTTAATTAATTCATGGTCAAACATCCACGTCATCCACATCATCATTATTTATCCATTCACAAACATTTGCTTTAGTAATACTTCTAATATTCTTGTGATAATTTGTTGTAACTTTTCATTAATTTCGGTCTCTGCATCTGTGTGGTGTACCTTCTCTTGTTGAATAAATTTTTACCTAGATTTTGTCAAGATACTACTCTTACAGGCTGAAGCTATCCGATATATAACTTTTCTTAAATTATCATTTTTAGACAATCAATAAGACTACCACCGTCATCTACTTTATTTTAAAATATACTCCCATAGTAAGAGTCTATAATTACGTTTATTTTCCCACTTTCGAGCTGCTCTGCATCTATGTGAATACATGTATCATAAAAATACACTTTCCGGGATATCCACGTTCTTTTAAAAATATTTCTACATTGGAAATAAAATCTTCAAAGAAGACATTCTTGAATACAACCACTTACCCCCCACTTACCCACGCACTTCTTTGATTTCAAATGAAACTGGAAAACATTGCAACGAATATTCTTAAAGGCTACACAAATAATATGCAGCATATTAGGATATGTTTCCTCAGAGACACCTTTTCGGAAGTTGATACACTTCTATTCGCTTTTAAAAAAATTTTCAGAAAAGCGCCATTGAGAGTAGCTCTTTACAAGCAAAAACTTCCATCTTTGTCACTGCTTTCCTCTCTATTAATAACTAGATGGGGAACATGGTTGGAAGCTACTAGTTCTTATGCAGAGAATTTCGATAGTTTACAAAATTTCGTTACATATTTAAATGACGATGCTCAAAGTATTTCTGAGTGCATGGAAACAAATTCCAAATTTAAAAAATCAGTTGTACTTTCTTCAAAAACACTTTGGAAATTTGCCAAAACTAATCACTTATTTTGAAAATCAAAATCTCAAATTAAATTATGGATTAACCACATTAGATGTGGCTATTAATAATTTTAAAAATATTCCAAGTGACTTCAGTTTGAGGCAGTTTTTAATAGAAATCTGGATTTAATAACAATGCGGCAATTGTGTATGGGGACAATGCCTCAAAATCTAACTGCTAAATACGCTAAAATAAAAGAATATTATCAGTATGCACCTACAACCAGTGGCGATGGAGAAAGAACATTTTCGTAAATAGACGATCCAATCTGGATCCCAACATATATTATTAAGTTCCATATTGCACCTCCCACCATCCGGAGACAGAAAAGCCCGGTTAGAAAATATAATAATAAACAGTGGCTACGCAATGATGGTCGACATTAAACTCAATGAGACCATGAGAATAATTAGAGGTTGTTTAAAGAGTCCACCTCTACCCTGGCCCCCGTTCTAAACCATATTGCAAATCCTATTGGGTATAAGCGTGGATTACCTTCTCATGCTACACCCTGGGCAACGTTGAGCTAACTCAACGGCAAAAAAAATAATATCGAATTCCCATCTCCCAGTGCCTGGGGCCGACCTGTCGAGATTGAAGTCTATATCCCCTCCACTACTGCTAGTAGAACAACTTATAGCAGAAAATTTCAACACAAATAATAGATGGAAGGAGTATTGGGAAGCCTTTAAACCCGCTCAAGTGGTCCAAATTACCGACCCTACCGTACTCTTACCAGGAATAGATCTACCTCGCCACGAATGGAAGATACTCAATAAAATAAGAACGTCTGACAACATCTCTCGTGACTAGAGATGGCAATTTTGAAACACGTACAATTTTGCATTTAATTTAAATTATAAGGAAAAAATTATAAAATGTACACAAACGCTTACCGCGTTATGCATCATCAGTGAATTCATTATCTGTATAATATTTTTCAAATATTCCATTCATTCGATGTCTCCATAGTTGTTTCACTTAAGTTAGTGCGACGTGCGGAATAAACGTGCTTTAATGCCGAAAACGACCGTTCCGCATCTAATGATGTTATATTTGCATATTCAAAATAATCTTCGAAAAAACTTAATGGTTCTTTAGACGCACCTTCACAAATTAGTTTTAATATGTGAAAATCGAAATTTTGATCTAAAACACTTTCAAATTTTTCTATCACACACTTATGTATATTGCCTTCTACAGCGCATAGCTGTGCGTGAACATCATTCACAATTTGAACAGAAACCACAAACGACATCGAAGCATTTTGTAATTTTTCTCATAATCAGAATACGAAATACTTATCTGTGTCTCTGGGGAGGGATATATTCGGACACGTTCACGAAAAATATTAATAGTGAACCTATATTTGTGTTCTTCACACCAGATTTTTAATAATATTTAAATTATTAAAAATATCTTTGTATTAATTTTTCTATTCCCTCGGCTAGTCCAAAGTAATTGTTGTGTATAGTTGTTTGTAAATCTTCTTTAACCTGAGGATCGTTAAATAATTCCTGGATTTTCTTGATACCTGAAGCTTCTGTCAGATTGAATTTTTAACTTCTTTACATGATCAAAATATTGATGATAGTAAAACGCAGCCTTCAACCATGTTGTCTAACACGTAATTATCAGCTCTGGGGTTTCAGGTATCAGGTTTCAGGACACAGTCTATGAAATAGTCGAGTACGTTTCAGGGACTTTAGAAACACTGCTTTTGTACTAGCTATTAAATCATTTACTCGTGGGTAATATTTACGAATCGAAACATTAATATTTTCTTTGGTGAAATTTCAACTTTGTCCAATGAGTTCAATACAACCTTCAAAATCGCATTGACAGTACACTTTTCAACTCGTCTGGAAGCTAGTAACATAGAAGGTGACAACTGGTGAGGTATTTCTCTTTTGTTATATCCTGACCGACGAGACCAACGTTACTGTGGAATTTATTTCTATTTACATTTCATTAAATTCTTTTATTTAATTGTACATCTTCTTTTATATGTTGTGTTTCATATCATTAGAAAGCTTATGTCGCGAGGGTTATTTTAATAATATTTATGCCATCGATAGATCAACTCTTCAGGTCCCGCTTCGTATTAAATATTATTCAAGATATCGACCCTCTCTTCGACTCATAAAACAGACCGTTTTCAAAACCAGTGTTCTTTTCGATGCAAAAACTATCAGTCCGATCTTCTCGTTAGAACTCTCGTAACACACAGATCTTACTCATCGTACTGTCCAAGTACACGCCACGATGCCACCCGGTGTCTTTCGCTTCTAAGAATCGCTCTACATATACTTGACCAGGTATATCTGCGAAGGCCACGTGACCATCTCCGCCAACCAAAGGTAACTCTGTATTGTTCGATACAGAGGATATTTTATATTAATCGTATTCAATTAACCCTTAATTTACTGCTCAATTAAACGTTCGTTTCAGAGTATTTTGTGTTAATTTTTAATTACTTATTTACCGCTCCTCGTGTATATATTACTTTTATTTAATTACTTTTAAATATAACAATTTCAATTTCTTTCTTATGTAAATATAAATACAAACTTTAAGGACAACGCATATGTGTTTTATTTAGTAAGTAAGTTGTAGATTTATTAAAATTAACCAATACCACGCACGTCCTGGACCTTTGAAGGAACTTCACCAGCACCACTAATTATTTTATTATCAAATAATTTCATTATTATTAGCACGGCAATTACAACCCAGATATCCACCACCAGCCGCCGTTTGTAATAGTATGTGGCATCAATATGCCATCTCTAGTCGTGATTCATTCTATAAATGGGGACTAACTGAGACACCAACTTGCGAATGCGGAGAATCTCGCCAGATTATTCACCATATTACAGCTGAGTGCCCCCTTAGAGGATATGAAGGTGAGATAAGTTATTTCTTTGAAGCCACTGACTCCGTGTTGGACTGGATCAATGGCCTTAATTTTAAAATTTAACTCTGTTCTATGTAGATGTATATGTTACCGTAAAAGACCGAAAGTAGTTGTTGTCGACATATACCGGTTAATGTCGACAGACACCAGATGAATAGCTGAAAGACCGAACAATTATTAGTTATATTATAAATTCGGTCCTTCACCAGTGTATGTCGACAAACACATATAAGCTTCGGTCAATGTCAGAAACGACAGGACATTTATTATAATATAAGTTTATTATTCATATTATTCACGTCACTGCAAACCATTCATTCTGGAATTTCCAGCTATATTTAATTTACCCTTCACAGGTATTTGTAATTTCTTGCATCTATTCAAATTCACAATAGGCTTATTAAGAAACGAATATTTAGTTCTTAGTTTTGTTCCATTTATTACCGTAGTTCATTACAATAGCTCTAGGATTTCCCAAATTCAGAGGGTTGTAAACTGTTTATATATTCTTTTAAATTCAAATTCATAGATCAGTTCCAAATGATCAATTGGTAAAAACAGTTCTCGCAGAGACTTATCTAATAGACAACCCGTGGCAGGTGAAACATCATCAACAGGTATTATAATTTATGCTTGATGGCTACTGCAGTAAATAGTGATCAATTTCTTGAAAAGTTAAATACCCTAATAAGAAATAAACGAGAAGACAATTGTTTTTATTTTTCTCAAGAAAGGTACTCTAAAATCGTTTCTGAAGTAATTTCTGCTAAAAGTAAGTGCAGTAACCCTTTGGACTACAGACGTTTAAAACGTTTTGACATTTTAAAAGTTAGTGACGAACAAAAGTTAATTGTGCCATTGAAACCAGGAGAAACGAATATCCAGTATTATGTTACAAACAAAGAGTTGTTTAATATACTTTCCGAAACTCACATACGAACAGGCCATGGAGGAAGAACACGAATGCTAAAAGAATTGCAAGTTAAATACAAAAATATTACTTATAAAGTCATAATGCTCTATTTAAATTTATGTCAACAATGTCAAATGAAACACAGTGCTCCTAAAAAAAGGTATTGTTGTAAAACCAATGGTGAGTTCCGAATTAAACTCTAGATGCCAAGTCGATTTGATAGACTTGCAATCACACAGCGATGGCGATTACAAATTTATAATGGTTTACCAAGATCACTTAACCAAGTTTGTCCAGTTACGAGCGTTAAAAACCAAGAGAGCAGAAGAAGTAGCATATCACCTTCTTCAAATTTTTTTAATATTTGGTGCTCCCGCTATATTGCATTCGGATAATGGCAGAGAGTTCAGTAACCAAGTCATATCTGAACTATGCGCTATGTGGAAAGATGTTAAAATAGTGCACGGAAAGCCTCGTCACATCCAAACACAAGGCTCAGTCGAAAGAGCCAATCAAGACATACAGAACATGTTAACTGCGTGGATGCATGATAATGATTCAAATAAATGGTCAGAAGGGTTGTCGTTTGTCCAATTCGCAAAAAACACAACTTACCATGAAGGAATACGCCAGAGTCCATATGAAGCTCTGTTTGGCGTTAAACCAAAAAGAGGCATAGCATCGTCATCTCTCCCCAACGAGCAAATTACAAACGTTGAAACCGAGGAACAGCTAGAAGCTTACGTTAATACTTGTGAAGAAAATTTGGTTAGTGACCATATTGATAACCATGTTTTAGATGTAAGTGATATGGATGACCAAAATACCATTGGAGCCAATCCACCTTCATCTGCCACCAACAGGTCTTCATCTGAAGTGCCGACTGATCCACAACCCAGCACGTCTTCAACTCAAACACTGACTGATCTGCAACCGATTACGTCTTCATCTCAAGTGCTGACTAGGCAGCACGAGCTAATCAATTCAAAAAGAGTAGCAGCAAAGGAGAATCTACTACTCCAAGCAACAAAAATGTTGCGAACCTCAAAGAAAAAGTTTCCTGCGGCCCAAATTGGTGATACCGTAAGAATTAAAGTCCCTGACGTCGATCGTGATCGTACAGATCCCCGAAATGTGTTAGCCATTGTTGTTGGGATAGAGAATTCAGACTTTTATAAATTAGCGAACAAAAATGGTACCTTCAAGCAGCTTTTCACTCGTTATCAATTCGCAATTTGCAAAGAAAAGTTAATTTCCATGGATGAGATTTCAGGTCAAGAAATTTCGGTAAGAGAAGCAGCTTCTGCTAATTCAAAAAGTGGAGGGCAAGGCTATACACGCTGTAACTGTAAAAATAAGTGTTCCACGGCTAAACGTAGCTGTAAAAACAATAGGCTTTTGTGTAATTCGAAGTGTGATGGTAGCTTAAGTTGTTGCAATAAATAAGGTTGCCATACATTTACTTTGTTTTTTTTAATTTCATTTCAAGAAATAAAATGCATTTTATTTGTTATATTAATATTATGTTTGTTGTGTTTGTTTTAAGTTCAACAATTTCTTTATGTTCATTTGAAAACTTCTTCCATGTTTTAATCAAAATAAATAATACCCTATAGAGTTTTATTTTGTTTTATTTTTATAAACAAATTCTTTTAAACAAACACCATGAGTCCATGAGTCCATGATGAATGTTGACATTCGCCGGTGTAAGTTAGAAATAATGATATTTGATGAATATATCGGACATACGCCAAGTAACTTGGTGAATGTTGACATTCACCGGTATATCTCGACTATCACCGGTTTTCGGACTTTCACGGTAACATATACATAACCTAAATTTCAATTCATGTAAGTCATACTCTAAATAATAATAATTATCACATTTAACAGCAACGAACATTTACGGACATAATGCAGAACAGCACTCCTTCTATAAAATCAACCAATATAGCATTAAAAATACGAAATAATTAAAAAAAATAATATTGGTTTAGCTGATAAACTTACCCTTTATAAATTAATCATTGCGGTATACCTAAATGAGTAAAAATTCTACGTAAATTCTTAAAATGTAATTTGACATTCCACTAATGGATTAACATAAAAAAACATTTTCTTAAAAGCTTTATTTCAGTTGAATTGTCACGTTTCAGTGGCTAGATCCCAAGAAATTTACCCCCGGCTGACACTTGATCTATGTTTAATTTTGCATTTAGGGGACAGCAAAAGATGTAGCGACAACGTACGACATCATTTGTCAAGGGTCGCTTATTCGTTTATTTAAATGTTACTCCCTGCTGTGGAATACGAGAAAAGGAAGAAATTGCGACAATTTACAGTGGCACTGTTATGAAAACACTGCATTAGAAAAAAGAAAGTAGAAATATTACTGCTTATACCAAAAAAAATGTCAATTTGTTACCATGTATATCTCAATATATTATATCTCTACAAGTCACATATTTATAATCTTTATATGAATGCACACACGTGTATATTTTTGGTCTTTTATAAATTGTTGTAGGTGTCAAAAATTAACTAAATAACAGTAATATTCTCAATATTTAATCTAGATGAAATAAAAGTTAATGTCAATTGGAGATTATCTGTAAAATAATAGTTGTTATTATTGCCCAGTATTGGAAATTATAACTTTTATAAACGTAGGCTCTTGTCAGGTGGTCCGCCAACTGATTTGAAATGTTAATATATCAATACAACATGGTTATAATGTCCAAAAAACATATACGTATTAACAATAATAAACAATAATAAAAATAAAATGTAAAGAAGGAACGCAACAAAATTATAACTTATAACTTCTAACTTCATTCACCTAGTTCAAGTAGGTAGTATATATAAAATATATGCAAAATATGTGCTGCCAGGCTTTGAAAGGCTGTGTGACAAGATTTTAATAAATCGAGATTTCTTTTGTTTTCGTAGCTTTTATTGCATTTGGTTATAAAAATAATATAATAAATAGTAATAAACACAGCTTCTAATCTAGTAATATATTATCAGAATGTGTTTTTCTGGATTTTAGTTAAATTTACACCTTGTTTTAGAATATTGTGAATGAACACTTTACAATTGACTACTTACAACATGGAAATTCAATGAAACTAAAACTTCAACACTAATAAAAGGCCTTTGTTGTTTATAATAATAGTTCTTAACGACAGTAATAAAATTTTCTAAGAATAGGGGCTTTACTTCAGCTCCAAAATGTCCATTTTCGATCAATTATGGAAGTTATTCGTAGAGTTGCACACTTTGTCTCGAATGCATGTATTGTAAGGACGGCTTGTCGTTAAAATATTACGATTCGTTTTAAGTTTAAATTGAATTCACAACCAAATACAAATACATGCGTATTATTATTTATGATCCATAAATACAAATGGCTATTATGATTTTGTATAATAACAATATCCAGTGCATACTAAAATATCACTCTATTAATTTATGAGATCCGGCAAATCATTTCAGAGAATATTTAGATAAATAGTTAAATGTGGGGATGCACTACATACGGTCCTGCCGTACCGCAAACATTCTCAGCTCTAATAATAAGTCAATAACCGCTGTAATACATGACAAATACGGAAAATCCTGCATTTTCATTGGTTCATAATTTTCGAATGATATAGTCGATAGTATTTTCTTGTAAAAATGGTTGATTTATATATTACTTAGGAAATATTATTCTTATATTAATTATATAGAATGCATTTATGGAGATCTCAAGATTATTGATTTATTTTGAGGTAATTCACTCTTTTAAGGATGATAAAGAATATCTACACTCAAAAGTGTGGATTTCTCAGGTTTCGAATACCGAAGAACGAAAATCCACTAATACTATATCTCAGAAATATTAAGGAAGGTTTTCAAGATCTATTTCTGAATTATCACCGCATTGTACACATGTCCATTTGCCTCCGGTCTTGCAGAATAACATCGCACACATTGCCACTATTGCGGCATGTTTTCCGTCGATGGACGACCGGAACGCTCATTTTCATCAATCGACCCACGTCCATTTTTAAAACGGTTGTACCACTCATAAATTTGCGTCTGGCCTAAGGCATCCTCACCAATTGTTTGTTTTAGTATTTTCAAAGCTTCCGCCGCCATTTTACCAAGTTTGAGGCAGAATTTGATGCACGTTCTTTTCTCTTTCGTCTCAAACGTTGTGGTATCGTAGAATAACTCAAACACAACTCAAAAAATATAAACACAAAACTGTTTGCAGCTTAGTAATAGACATAGTTCATTAGCTCGATTTTTTCTATTTTAGGTTTTAGTTTAGAAAATAGATGTTTATTAGTATTACTAAGTTTATATGTTGTAGCCTAAAATAGAAAAAAATCGAGATGTCATCTATAAAATACTAAGTATCGATTGCGATAGTTACTACATAGGCCAAACTAAACAATATTTATATAAAAGAATACAAGCCCACAAATACTCCTAAACAGACAAAACTGTTTTATTTACACACAAACTACAATGCGATGAGTATTTCGATTTTGAAAACACACAGGTAATCGGTAAAGAATAACACACAATGAAAAGGGAAATTAAAGAAATGATTAATATTGAACAAGAAAAAAATTCAATTAACAACAGAAGTGACATAAAAAATCTAAGCAGTATATAGTATATACTATATACTATATACTATAACTTAATAATGTAACCATCTAAAATTTACAATCACGTATATATACAATCGTGTTATAAATATTTATCATATTTTATTTAAATATCTGTACACTGGCGTATCATGCTGGCAGTTCCGTGTTTAGATCCCTGACTGGGCCGAGTAGGTTTTCGGAGTTTTCCTTCTCGTACTGGACGAATGCCGGCAGTTTCTTAAGTCGCTCCACGGGCGCAGACATAATAATGACTCATGGCTTGCCAATCCCCCGTAATTGGCGTCTAGCTGTTGCGGAATGTTAAGGCATGAATTATCATTATTAAACTTGAATGTATCTTTAAATAATTTAATTTTATCTATGACAACTACAGTTATATAAATATAAAATTAATATACTGTCATTTATAATTTAAAATTCTTTGAAAAAGCTTTTAAGTGTCGAAACGTGTAAGATTATTTGAAATATATACATATTAAAGTAAAACAGACCTTAAATCGCCGACTAATTAAAACTACTATAACATACAAAGGTCAAGAAATAATTATATATATATATATATATATATATATATATATATATATATATATAAATATAAAGATAATTATTTCTTGACCTTTATACAATATAGTTGAATTAGATATTCGGCGATTGATGGTCTGTTTTGCATTAATATGTACAGCTCACCAATTTTGATGTGGCCGGTGGTAGAATTGGTACGTGCGTCAAGTAAGGTCAGTGTTAGATAGAGACAGTATTCGGAAAAATTAAATGCAAACTCTTTGTGCGAGTCGTACATTGGGACGTAGGAAGGGATAATAAGGGATGCCAGAGGTTCCCCTACCTATGAATTTCGTGCGCATCTCGAGGGCGGTACTTCTAACCGGCCACATCAAAATCGGTGAGCTGTTTATATTTAAAATAAGCTCTTACATGTTTCGGTAAGTATTCGAAACATGTAAGAGCTTATTTTAAATATATAAATACTAATGTAAAACAGACCTTCAATCGCCAAATATCTAAAACAACTATATATATATATATATATATATATATATATATATATAATAACTTCGTGACCTTGGTATGATATGGTAAACCTAATCAGTAGGCGATTAAAGGTCTGTATATTACTTCAAAATATATGTATTTAAAAAACTCTACATGTTTCGGCTGTATACGCCTTTTTCAAGAGAATACAAAATATGAATGACAGGATATAAATGTCAAGCAATTGGTACGTGCGTCAAGTAAGGTCAGTGTTAGATAGAGACAGTATTCGGAAAAATGAAATGCAAACTCTTTGTGCGAGTCGTACATTGGGACGTAGGAAGGGATAATAAGGGATGCCAGAGGTTCCCCTACCTATGAATTTCGTGCGCATCTCGAGGGCGGTACTTCTAACCGGCCACATCAAAATCGGTGAGCTGTTTATATTTAAAATAAGCTCTTACATGTTTCGGTAAGTATTCGAAACATGTAAGAGCTTGTCAATTGCTTGACATTTATATCCTGTCATTCATATTTTGTATTCTCTTGAAAAAGGCGTATACAGCCGAAACATGTAGAGTTTTTTAAATACATATATTTTGAAGTAATATACAGACCTTTAATCGACTACTGATTAGGTTTACTATATATATATATATATATATACACTTATAGTTCATAAAGTACTTCTTTGCAGTCCAAGGCGAAATTTAAGGCATAAGAATGCCTTAAAATGACTAACGTGTGTAGTATGTGCGTATTTATCTGTGCCAGAAAGGGATAAAGTCGCTAAGCTGTTCGCGCTTTGAGCAGTACGAACAGCAAACAAATACTTTATGTACTATAACGGGTGTTCATTTGAAAAGTCAATCTAGTAGCATGTGATTTACTGAGAACATTTTGAAGTATATCGTAAATTAAAATTTACTACTTAACCTACGAAGTCGTATATTTTGACAGTTTGATACATACAAATAAATAACAAATGTGATTGACATTATCAAATGTCATTTGGATTTACGTTTTCGGAACAACAAACACATACTAATATATATGCGTCTTATTCTATCAAAATTTCAAAGTAACCTAGATTGACTTTTCAAATGAACACACGTTATGTTATTATTAATAACATACGTTAAACCACAAGGAGCATATAAATGATATGCAAAATATTATTGAAAAAAAGGAACTATTCCAATTGAAATGTTTTGCTGGATTTCACCATAGAGCGGCATATACTATACGTCAGATTTTTAGTAGTTCTTAAAATATATAGGACTTTTTGATGAATAAATAAATGTTTTATCCGCTTTCTCTTCCTTTATATAGAATGCGTAAAAATGATAAACCTCTGAAATTGTAAAATAGTTCTCGCTTGTTTTTACATAATTTAAATATAAAGAAACGTCTTGAAGAAATATATAGATGTCGAGGAAAAAGCTACTAACCGCAAAGAACTTACTTGAAGTATAAGTTTGCATTTTCATATTTCATAGATATCTCTTATAAATATGTAAATTCCACAATGCTAAAGTAAATGTGAAAACTTTTTCATATTAAAATATTATTTTGAAATTTCTTTGTTTCAATGAAGAATAACTTACATAATAGAAATGGTAATTGGAATTTTCAATTTGAAATTATTCAATTTGACACTACAATTATAAAAATATGATTTAAACTTTTAATTCATTTTCTCTAATACTCAAACAAGTTATACAGTCTTGACATCTTATGTATCCAGAAACTATCATTTTGCATTTGAAGATTTATATGATATTTTATTAAAATTACGGTTTCATCATTTTAAATACTTCAAATCTGTTCCGTGCATAAACAATTGGATAAGATATATAAAGTTTCAAATGAGTTGTTCACTTTATTGCCATTGTAGCTCCACATATGCCTATGCGTGAATGCGTGAATGCAAAGGTGTGTGGGTGCCTGGGAGTATATAGCGTGCATATGTTGATGCGGATGCATGGATGCGTGAAAGCGTGAATGCGGGAGTAAGCAACATCGTAAATACGTGTGGGTACATAAATACATCTGCGTGCATCTATGTATATACACACGTGTATTTGAATACGAGTGTGTCTGTACATGTGAGCCTGCGTGTGTTAAAATTAATTTGAAATATTATCAAATTAGTTTTAACATATTCGCAGTAACCGTCCTTATTTATTTACTTAACAAAATTTTAATTTTGGTATAGTTTTTTTTTCTTTGGCCTTGTTAGATCGCGTTATTGGCTAGATTGGCCTTGTTGTTGAGATCGATACCCATATGCCTCAGTGACGCACTGCTGTAAACTTATAGTAAATAGAGAGTAGGTTTTGGAGATACAAGTGCATACGTACCACATTGCGAGGCCTATCGAAATGACTAACAATAACACAACAAGAAATCGGTCCTCGGAAGGAAGGAAACCCACACAGGAATAACATTGGAAGGTTCATTCAATTAGTTAACATTATATTATGTGTACATTGGACAAGTAAACGAAGTAATATATCGTAAAGATGTTTATTATTACAACTCAACAGAATGCCGATGCTAGTAGGCAGAGATACATTTTCTTGAATTAAATTATTTATAAATTGCTGTAATTCGTGTTTATACAACTGAAAAGCTAATTAAACATAATTTAAATCGGCATATTTAAATTCATATCCACATTCTGATGACTCTTTAATACCTATGACCGTCGTACAATAAAAGCGAGGAGGACCTATACTATTAGATTATTGTCTATTTGAGGCTTTCGCTTAGTAATTTTTATATTAAGTTACCTTAATGTTTTAAATTTAAATGTAATCAATTTCAAAATATGTATTTATTTACGTCATTGCTATAGTTTAACTTTGGATTTTGCGAGTATTTTGTTATTTCTGTATGCATTAATTTATTGAGCCTCTTGTTTTTATTAATCTTGTAGCATCTCCTGAGGAAGCAACAAATTTGTTGCGAAATATAGAGAGATTAAAAATAAATGAGTATTAATTTACAGACCGCTTGGCTGTTTTGAATTTATTATTCACTAATATAGTACGGTTTATAATTCTTGTATGTTATATACATATATATATATATATATATACAACGTGTCCACTTAAGTGTGAGACAAATGGGAAATATTTTTATTTTTGATTTCACAGAAAACTTTATAGAAAAGAAAAGTTCGTGCATCCTAAGAAACTTGATATTTTGTATTCAGGGTTGCGTTGTAGTACTTGGTTAGAGGAAAAATTAAAAAACATTGAAGTTGCCGTAAGAGTACGCTACACTTATTTTTAAAGATATCAAAAATATTCATTTAAAAATGTTGCTTCAAATTTCAAAATATGCTCAAATACGAATTGTTATTTAAAATTTCGAAAAAATAAAAATTAAATTGTCGAGCAATAATAATAGCAAATACGCAATAGTTTTTAACATCCATCTATGTGACAGTAGTTCTGTGGTTATTGATATCGAATGTAAATGATTTCACGTGCAATTACATAAAATTTATTATTAAAGTAACAATAAAAATGACAACCATAGAACTACTGTCACATAGATGGATGTTAAAAACTATTGCGTATTTGCTATTATTATTGCTCGATAATTTAATTTTTATTTTTTCGAAATTTTGAATAACAATTCGTATTTGAGCATATTTTGAAATTTGAAACAACATTTTTAAATGAATATTTTTGATATCTTTAAAAATAAGTGTAGCGTACTCTTACGGCAACTTCAATGTTTTTTAATTTTTCCTCTAACCAAGTACTACAACGCAACCCTGAATACAAAATATCAAGTTTCTTAGGATGCACGAACTTTTCTTTTCTATAAAGTTTTCTGTGAAATCAAAAATAAAAATATTTCCCATTTGTCTCATACTTAAGTGGACACGTTGTATATATATATATATATATATATATAATAATATAATAATATAATAATATAATTGTTCAATTTACAAAACATATCATTTCAAAATCAATTTTTCTTATAAAAATTTGTTAAAGTAAGTTAACTAAATTAGCCTTCTTTATCCCAAATACAATTTAAAAATTATTCAAACCTCAATAGTGTAATGGTTAACATACTAGTCTAGAAAATAAGGCATAATGGGTTCTAATTTCACTCGGAAAATAGTTTTTATTATAAAAAAATTAAATCCAAATATATAATAAAAACTCTTTAGAAGCAATAAAAATAAATTAAATATTACGTATTACTACAACATTGTATAACAAATGTATTGTCGAACACTATTTAATAAAAGAGAAATTAGGATAATGAAAAATTCGTGAAAAATCACATCTGTCCTGGAATGTGTGGTTGCATTTCGCTGTTATTGTAGTTTGTCAACGCACAGTATCCTGAAGACAGACATGACTTCCACTTCTATACTTCGCATATATATAGTTAATATATTGAACTTACTGCAAATGAGAACTAATGAGTTTTAAATCTCATTTTACATATAAATGCCGCCTAATGTGTTGCGTTAATTTCTACATTTCGACAAACTAAGTTTGTACCAGTATGTAGAATGCTACACGCTGCGACGCCACCTTCTTTGTTGTTAGGATAATGAAAAATTCGTGAAAGTCACATCTGTCCCAGATTGTGTGGATGCATTTCGCTCTTATTGAAGCTTGTCAACACACAGTATCCTGGAGACAGACCTGACTTCCACTTCTACATTTCACATATATATAATTAATATATTGAACTTACTGCAAATGATAACTAATGAGTATTAAATCTTACTTTACATATAAACCTAATCTCAGATTTCACTTTACATGTAAATGTTGCTACATTTATATGCAAAGTGAGATTTAATACTCATTAGTTCTCATTTGCAGTAAGTTCAATATATTAAAAAAGAAGACTATTTGCTTCAAGTCAGACAAAACGAACGAATTTTATATTATTTCATTTTATACAGAAATTTCTAAATAATACAGGTAATAATTAATAATAATAATACAATCACTATTATAAATGATATCCAGAAAAATATATTATTGTTATCCATGGTTAAGAAACTCTTTAAAAAGACGTATAAAACAAAAAATATTGACAGCAATGTGCATATAAAATGAATGAAACTTCACCGCAGACTGAATAAAGTAGTAGATTTTCTTCAATGTAATAGGAAAAAGCATATTTGACAGGATGAATAAAATCGTATGGTTTGGTTTTGATATATTCACCACGAATACATAAATAAGTTTTGGTATCTCGAAATCGATAACTGAAGACGTAACAGATATACGTATAATTTAATGATATTTCGCTGGTGTATATTAACGTCAATTCCAGACAACATATGTTAATCAGTAAAAGTTATGCTAAGTGCTTTTTAAATATGAAACCCATATGTGCGCATATTGAATAGCTGAATATCTTTTTAGAAATTTTAGGTACTTACAGTACCTCCTTGATAATTACTGAGAATTACTGTATTACTTGTATTGGCAACCATGTTCACTATAAGAGTGCAACATGAACATTTTTATGTTAGAAAATTAATATTCGAACTTATCGCAATTAAATTCACTCCCATGATTATAGCATAGACATTAATTGGGTAATTAAATTTTCGAATACTCACAGTGCCACCCCGACGCACGATAAGTATTTTCTATTCGGAAAAATGAGTCAGATAAATAAATGAGACATAGAAAGACGACAGACTTGGAAACCTTAAATAATTCAAGCACTTATACTATATATGATACGTTTCTTCATTTTTACATGTTAAATTATTTAATAGAATTTAAGGAATTATTCAGTCTCTGAGATATGGTTGCCAGAACAAAGTTGAAATCTAACTAAATCAATTAACATCGGAATAGAAATTTAAATCTATAAGACAACAACCCCTAACTTGGATCATATTAATCTGGCTTGGAGAATTCTGTTGTCTATTTTTTCATCTCGGTTCCCGAACTACAACTGCGTTCTTAGCACTGTTTTGCAGCAATAGTAGCCTATTATATAAGAAAAAATACATTGAGATGTCTTCTTATAATATTATTTCTATTTCTCTTATTTAATTTTGCAATATTTACTAATATAAGCATAGTATTTGCAAAATTTTGTAGTTGTTATGTTTTGCGATTCTCGAATTGAATGATCTTTCAACATTTTTCCTTCCTTGACGTATTAAAATACTTTGTAAATGAATTTCTAAATTACACTAACTACTTATTAATTTGAAACGTTTTTTAAACCTTCTAGCCTAGTAATGAAACTACTTTTTGACATTTCCAGGTATCGAATACTGTCCCAACAAAAACAATAATAGAAAGTTTCAGAGAAAGAGCAATAACAAACAAGCCACTGCGAGCATTAAAGAGCATACGTAGAAATCACAGAAATTTAGTTAGAGCGTACAATACTGAATCGGTAGAATTCAGAGCTAATATGAGAGCACAACAAGAAAGAGTACTTAGCTCAACATTATTTAATTTGATAATGAATGTCATAAAAAAATAAACACAAGATCGAAGCCTATATGCTTAAGGTATAGAAATTTAAAAGAAATCTAAATGAATGTTCATTTTCAGATTATTTAGTCGTTTTTTACGTTTGGTCGTTTCCACGAAATACGACTGAATGAATCTAAACATACGGAATGTTGTACTAGCAGCTAAAAACTTAAAAATAAAGATAAATTCAAACAAAACGAAGGTTATGATACCAGAGAAAACAAACATAAACGTAAAGTAAATAAAGAATTTTAGTAAATCGAAATCTTCAGATATTTGGTAGTCTACATAAATAGCAATGGAACACACGGAATAAAAACATCCGCCAGTGTAGAGAAAATATTAAAGCTCTACCACTCGATGAAAAATGCATTCGTATGAAAAAAAGAAATATCGAGAGAAACTAAAGTGAGTGTGTACTGGGCAGCATTTCTGCAAACCTTAACATATGTTTGTGAAAGTTGGGTAAGAACTAAATAAATAAAAAATTGAATACGAAGTATGAAAATTAAGTACCTAGGAGGAGCTTTAGAAATAACTAAGAAAGAGAGAGAGAAAATAATTTAAAAAAATTGTAAACAGAATCAATTGTAAACAGAATTAATAAGAGAATCGGGAAGAGCCAGTTGAGGTGGTATCGACATCTAGTTAGAATAAGCAGTGGCTGATATGTCAAGAGGGCGTGGGAATCAAAGCTATCAACAATAAAAGTGAAACGTAGAGAAGATATTAAAGGAGCGTAAAGTAACACATCCAAGAGCGAGAACATTAGCAAGAGACCAAAAACAAGGATTGCTTCTTGGTCGACGTTTCGTCCACTGTGACAAGGCACATCTTCAGAGCTTCTACTGCTGTTGCTGTAGTGAAATTTAAAGGTTGTTAGTTTGGGATGGGGTTACATAGGATCTGCTCCGGGTCACTGGAACGTCATAGCTTTGTTAAAATTTTGCGATAGAAAAGTTTATCAGGTATTGTGTAGAGAGTATCCGCCATCCTGGCTGATTTATAATTTCTTTGAATTCACGTATTCTACAGTTAAAGTAAGAAGGACTGCAGGATAAAATCTGGGCAGATTCAAATTGAATTTCGTGTCCAATTTCCAAACTATGTTCAACAAGAGCCGCCTCGGTTCAATAACACGACTGCTCACCGAACGCTTTGTCTCGGCGATATATACACTGCCACATAAGGACGCATGCTGTAAACATCAGGAGTTTCTAGATGTTTGCGGTCCTTGATAGAAAAGGGGGCCAATAATGTGTTGGGTTTAAGGGTGGTTTTGTTCTTATGTTTTGTAAGGATTTTACTGATATGGTAAGTGACCCCTTGTATATGTATGTATATATATATATATATATATATATATATATATATATATAAGCTAGATGGCCTTTAGAAATGGTAGAAGTGTGTTGGAAAATGAAAGGCATTGACAACATGTCCGATTTTTTTTGATAAGGAGTTAGTTTCAGATATATATAAGGCTCTTCGGACTTAGGAGTTTATGACACCTCGTTTTTTGTGGATAAAACGTCGGCCAAGAAGGAAACAGCGCGATGGATGCAGTTCCAGTTCGGAATTCCAAAATCAATAATGGTCGACGACCGCGAAAGCCTACAAGCCATGTTATGGGTTGAAAAAGTTTGTAAAAAGATAACGAACCTCAAATACCTTACACCTGAAGATTCAACAAATTCTTTGTCCTAGCCGTTTAAGAATATTAAGCAAAATAAAACATACTTGATATTATTGCACAATTATTATATTTAACTCTAGGAGTTTGAAAATAAATGAATAAAGAGTTATTTTCCTTAATTTTTACAATATTTTACCAATAGATTTCCATCACTTCAATTAATTCGTTCCAGAATATTATTAATAATAAACTATGGCTCCATTTTAAATACTTCTAATTGATTCTAATATTCTAATTGAACTCTCTCATTAAAGTGATGAATATTTAACATTAAATAACAACTCTAAATCGAGATGTGTCAACAAATCTAAAACACCTTACGAGCAATTTAATTATTTGTTGGCCATCAAATTTTTGATGATATTGTGAATAACTTTGCGAACGTCTTCTCGGATGCTTATTTACCTTAGACCTATCTCAGATGGTGACAATACTGTACTGGATGCTGTTACAGATATTTCTTTTCCATATTTTTTATTGGTGAAGTTGATGGCATTATATTAACAAATATGAAACTTAAGTCTAATTTAAATGTTGGCAATAATCGTATTTCATCAGTAATAACTAAGATCTGTCGAATGGTATTTATAACACCTTTAAAAATAATATTTAATCCTCCTCTTCAGAAAAATAGTTTCCCCACACAATTGAAATTATCAGAATTAGTCCCATATATAAAAAAGGCGATAAAGCTTCATTAAACAACTATAGACCCATAGCGATTCTGTGTAATTTTTCAAAAATTTTTAAGCAAATTCTATGTCACTCTGTATATGCATATATAGAATCCTACATCTCACCAATTCAATACAGTCTTGTGACGGAGCGGTCGACGGTTACTAGTTTAGCTTGCTTCGTTCAAGACCATGTGATTTGCAGATTTCACGCGCACCTTTGACGCCATCGATCACAAAATCCTAATTAAAAAACTTCATATATTTGATTTCAGTAATAGTCTTGTTTCATTTTTCTCTTCATATCTAAACATTCTCCTACATTTAATATGCATATAATGGGCATAAATCCACCGAATTTGTGGCGACATTTGTTGTGCCCCAGGGAACAAACTTGGGCTACGTACTGTTCCTTCTACTTATAAATAACCTTTTCGGTGCCCTTACCTGTTGTGGCCTGGCCTATGCCGATGATATAAAGATCTATTCACGCATTAATAATATCAATGATGCATCGACTTTACATCCAAATTTCTATTTCTTCTTCTTCTATTTCATATATATATATATATATATATATGAAAAAAAACCACATCCGTCCAGAAACGTGCAGATATCGATATTTCACTGTCGTTACAGATCATCAGTACACGATATTCGGACATAGACATGATTTTTATTTGTATACTTTCGTGTATATATACGAATTATATTAAATTTAATTGGTGTGAGAGATGACAATTATTCAAATCTCATCTCACATGCAATTGTCGCTTAATTTGTTGCGTTGATTCTACAATCTGACAAGTTTACTCCTGCCGAAGAAGACGAATGTGGTTTTTTTCATACAATTTTCATTATCCGCACAACCCGGATGGCTGACGTCGCGACGTGTTTGCGTCTACATTCTTCGGCAGGAGTAATCTTGTCAGATTGTAGAATCAACGCAACAAATTAAGCGACAATTGCATGTGAGATGAGATTTGAATAATTGTCATCTCTCACACGAATTAAATTCTATATATATATATATATATATATATATATATATATATATATATATATATATGTATATATATATATATATATGTATATATATATATATATATGTATATATATATATATATATAACTAGTCTGGTTGTGGTATCAAAAACAAACTTAATCTCGATATCAACAAGGGCCGTGTTGTACGCTATTCTTGTTGCAAGAACACTTACAATTTCAATTACGATCAGAATGGAGACAACCTACAAAGTTCTGACATTATTAAAGACTTAGGCGTACTGTTTGATAATTGTTTAACCTTTGCAAAATCACATAGACGCTATGACTCACGCTGCAATTAAAAACTCTTGGTTTAATTCTAAGAAACTCTATTTTATGCGCTCTTACATAGTAGATTTGAATACACAGCTATGGCTTAAAATACTATATGTTTAAGCCAGAAATTGCAAATTGAAAGGATTCATAGACGATTTTTGAAACTTTCCAGTTTAAAAAAAATTAATTTTATCCCGCTAGGGGCATTGATTACGATACACTTCTTGTGGAGCATGATGTGGAAACCTTGGCTATTCGGCGTAGTGTAGCGAATGCTAACTTCTTGCAAAACCTAATTAAGAATCAAATTAATTGTCCATTGTTGTTGGGGCAGATTAACATTAATGTTCCAAGGTTTGCTTCGAGAGACGTCGCCAAATTTTCCAAACCAAATTGTAGGACAAATACGATGGTAAGAAGCCCTATACACCAAATGACTAAAATGCTAACATCTGATGGATATATTTTCGTAAATATAAAATTACTTTTATATTACACAAATTTACAAACTCCGGTCATCTTTTGAACCCGAGCATATGAGAACGACTCTTAACGTAATTTCATGCGCCGAATTCAAATCTTCGATTGTTTTGTCAAGATTGGTTCTAGTTTTCGAGTTCTAGCATGTTGGCAATATTGCGCTATCGTAACGACTGTCGAATGTTGGCGTCGCTAGAAAAATCATTTCAATTCTATTCGAAACGGTTTGTTTTTGTTTTAGGCGTGTAAAAATGCAGAGGCAAAATTACAAAGTCGATTCGAAGTGTTTTCGTTACGTTTACATACTCGGAAAAAGTGGCAAAATAATGACAAATGCTCTTGAAGATGCGTATTTGCATTACTTTGGTTTCTCTGTAACAAACATTCACAAGCCGTGGGTGCCGAAATTGTTTTGTAACGCGCACAGAACAAAACTGTACAAGGGGTCATTCGGTCAAAATTTGTACTTTTCATTTTCATTGCCAATGCTATGGAGAGACCCGAAAAATTATGTAAATGATTGTTATTTTTGCTTGATGAATGTCGTCTGTATAAATTCAAAAAAAACTAGCACAGTATATATTTTGACGTATCATCAGTATCCAAGTCAATTCCACGTACAAGCTGTGATTCATTGTGATTCACAGTTTGTCCAGGTATGAGCGCAAATATCATGGAAACTCCGACTTCATCACCGACGAGAAGTGTAAGCGATTTCGTCATGATAGAAAAAAATTTAATTGTGCAAACCGAACTGAATGATATGATTCGTGATTTGAATTTATCGAAACAAAAAGAGTTGCTCGCATCACTGTTGCAGAAGTGGAAATATTAACTCTGTATACAGAAACAGAAATCAGGCGCTTTTACAGTTTCTTTTTAAAAAGAAAAGAACATGTGCTTCTACGATAACATTATCGGTTTATTTGATGTGATGAGTACCCCTTACGATAGAAAGAATGGCATTTGTTCATCGATGGTTCGAAATACACCCTGATGGCTGCTATGCTACACAATGAAAATAAAAAACCATCTATTCCGATTGCTCATGCAGTACAAACAAAGGAATGCTACGATACAATACGTAACATTTTGGCTAAGATCAAATACAATGAGCATTAATGGAAAATTTTTGACGTCCTAAATGTTCAAAAATAAATTTTAATTAAATTTGAAACAATAAATGATTTACATACTATTCCAAGAGATCATTGGTTTCTTGAAGGGAATACAATCTGGTTTCACCAAATTTGGCTGTTTTGCGTGGCTGTGAGAGCCGTAAAACTCACCATCATTATGAGAAGAAAGATTGGCCAAGTCGTATTAATTATGAGCCAGGAAACCAAAACGTCCCCTCTGCACCACTTGTAAATCCACAGGACATCTTCTTGCCACCTCTTCACTTAAAACTTGGCCTTATCAAGAACTTCGTCAAAGCCCTCAAAATATATTTCCTGCTTTCCTATCTCGATTTTTTCCATGAAAACTTGGGCGATACGAACGACAAGCAAGGAGAGCGGCTACACCAACATTTAGCGAAAATCGAAAAACGATATCAAGGATTTTGGGGACAAAGGCATGATGAGCGACTACTGTTGGAGTCTAATGCATGAAATAGATCCTAAACAAGACAAACAACTCAGTTCAACCGCACTTTATTTCTGATTCATCACATTTATTGAATAAAATGACCAGTAATTGTCAAAAATAGTAAAAAATGAATTTATTGAATATCTCGAAAACTACAACCAATTTAAAAAAACGAATAGGAGATTCGAATTCAGCGTCCTAAATTACCTTAGAAACAACTTTTGGTTTTATCAAGTTCTAAACTATGTATACTTGTGTTATCATTTATCATATCATTTATCATATGTACATATTTCTTTATTAGTTATTAGTGTATTATATTACTTTTCTCTCGTTGATCACCTGTTTTAGTATCTACTGTGGGCGTATTAATAAATATTATTATTATTATTACATTTCACCGGCAAAGCTGATTTTGTTAACCTGTACAAACGTTTCAATAGAAAAAGTAAAAAATTTAATAATAAAAAGGAGCTACAACAAATGTTCAAATTGAACTCCTTCATTTTCGATACATAACGCTACTGTTGGCTTCATGTTATTAAAGGCATTCACTAAATTTCGTAGTGTAATCACCTCATAGACATTTAGGATAGACTCCGTAAGTTCTTCTACTGAATGAGGATGATTTGTAAAAATCTAATTCTTTAAGTGTGCATCGATGATCCAAAATTGTCATATCCCGATATCGTTGCAAAAATATGCTATTCGGTTGTCTGATTGCATTCATACAATTGTTTGTTTTATAAACTTTTCCATTATTTTGTTGAAAATATCCCTCGCGGAGTTCATCGTCATGTAATTGATTGCAATATGTAAATGATTGTAATAAATTATTTCAAAAATTTTACCATTTACAATTTTATTAAAGAATTTTAAAAACATTGTACTTTATTGTCAATATTTTTGAACTGTCAATAAAGCAACTAATACACAATATCAGTTGTATTGTATTTGTTATTATCAACATATTTTTGAATAAATAATTGTTTTAATGACTTTCTAGAACATAAAGGATTTCGATCATATGGTATTTTATATATATATATATATATATATATATATATATATATATATGTAAATTAACGAATATTTGGGTTATCGGTCTGTTAACATTAAAACCCAAATGTTCTTTCTCAATCTATCGGCATTTATTCATGACCTCATCGGGAGATGCTACTAAATTGCAATACGCACTTTACTCATATACTAATATATTAGTATAGTATAGTAGAAGTAACAAATTCTGTTGCGAAATATAGGGTTATTTAATAAAGGAGTTTTTTAATTGACAGACCGCTTACCTGAATTTAAATTAATCTTATATATATATATATATATATATATATATATATATATATATATATGTATAAGTAAAAATTAATTAACGGGTGAACGGTCTGTCAAGTAAAAAAAAACTCCTTTATTTCACTCTATATTTCATAACAAATTTGTTACTTCCTCAGGAGTGTCTACATGTTTAATAAAACCACAATATATTAAACAAAACGACAATAACAAAATACTTACAATTGAGAGTTAAAATTTAGCAAACAACGACACTAAACTTGTTAAAATTAATCAAATTTCAAACATTAAATTAATATGATGTTGGTTTATCGTCAACCTTTTAAAAACAAATATACATAAATGTTAAAATATAAAACTAAAGTTATAAAACACACACAAAAAAACTGATGTCATAAAAAATCGAAACCAACAACAACTACAAATCAAATGATACAAGGACTGGTTAATAACCAGTCCTTGTATCATTTGATTTGTAGTTGTTGTTGGTTTCGATTTTTTATGACATCAGTTTTTTCACACGCATCCCCTACACCTTATGCTTACATACGTAACAGCTGGATGAGATGGACAATAACAAAATTATTGTTTTTGTTATTGTAGGTCAACTTTAAAATATCGACTTTTATAAAATAGTCGCACAGTGGCGTGACAAATTTTTTTTTAATATTTTCGTCATTTTCTTTCTCTCTTCTGAGAGGAAATTTTGAGAAAATATTTTCTATTTATTATATCTTTCCATTTTTCATACGTTGTCTACTTATTTCGAGGACACCCGGTATATATATATATAGATATATAGATATGTATATAGATACATATAAATATATATATATATATATATATATATATATATATACTGTTATGAGACAGAGCTTAAGTACATCTTAGGGCCACCTAAGTAAGAAACAAGCAATTAAAATGTATCTAGTTTAAGAAATAGTAACTTAAAAGCCGAATTTTACAGTCATGTAATGCATGTTACGAAATATTTTTGAAATGTTTATTTTGCTTTGATTTTACGTCTAAATTCATTCAATAATTCAATAAAAATTCGTTGTTTACATTTTTGCAATAAAATCAAACTATTACAACTGTCCGATTCGACGCTTAAAGTTACAAAATTATTGAAAATTTACTCATTTATATACGCACACATGTGTACATTTGAAATTGCCACTAGCGAAATTCCTTATTAAGCAACGGTATTGTAAACTATGCCATATTATATAATATCCGAAATGATTATGATAAATCTTAATCCTATTTATGCAAGACATTAAAAGAGAAAAATGATGTAAACTATTAATATTTACCTAAATAATTTACGTTAAAATTTAGCAGTTAAACTAGTCTTTTCCACCGTTTGTTGCAGAAATCATTACCGATTTTTTTGACGCTCTTCAACTAAAATCTAAAAATATCGTATTAAAATATCAAAAATTACTGAAAACCAAAATAAGATTAATCTGTACATGTACAGGCATCCTGTCATTCAAGAGAGGTTAGAGAACCGAATATTCCGATTCGCAAGAATAAGAACCCGTTCTAGTCGCTAATTTGCAGAGAATTCCGTTATCTAAATACATTCACCGAATAACGAATCGATCCTGAGCTGCCACTTTTAGAATAGATACATGTTTATTTTCATTTCCAGGTCAAATCCTTATCTTACAGTAAATTTTCATTATTATTTAATAATCTCAAAATCTTGTATCAAATATAGCTAAACAGCAAATCAAATAAAATAAAATATACTTACTTAAAGCAAACACCTGCATAAATAACAGATTGTTACATTTTCATTTAATAAAAAGACTTTTAAACGAAAACCAAAAAAATTTGTTGTTATATTTGCTTTAAAACACATTGCTGTAATGGAACTTACTGCAAGTGAGAATTAATGAATATTAAATCTCATTCGTACATGTAAATGTCGACTTATGTGATGCGTTCATCATTTTTCAGCAATTCTTAATTAACATTGCTGTAATGTTTAGATGTCAAGTTCGACATATGTTCATATTTCATGCTGTTTATATATCCTATTTGTTATCATTTCGATTTGACTAGACACAATAAAAGAACCTTTATAACTGTAAAATCACTACATTGTTTAATTTGTAACTTTCTTTCTAATTTTAATTGTAATTATACTTTTAAAAAGCACAAGTTAGCTTGCATTCAATTATTTCTTAGATTAAAGTAGAATTACGAGTGTTTTTTTCTGAACTGACCTCTCCATGTGTTATCACTATTATATCAATTTCTTATGTGAATATTAAGATTTAAGATAATAGAGGACCCTGAAAAAGAGATCACATAATTGCGTAAGTATAAATATTACCAATTATAATTTTTATTGTAATTAATTTACATAAATAATCATATTATATATTCTCTTATACTCTCTGTATAATATCAAGTGGCGTCCCAACTGCAGAGCTTCATTTTTTATATGACACTATTATCATTATACCAATAAATATATATATATATATATAAAAATTGAGGCATTGCAAGAAGGGTTTTTTTTCTCTGAAAGAAACAAAGAATACATGTAACCATAATATTTATATCTACTATGTACTTTAATACCAAGAAGGGGAAAGATTGATTCAAAGTATAAATACGTTATTTTGACGACAAATTTGCTTTGAAATAATTAACTTATTTTTCTATTTTTTTTATTATAATGTTTATATTCATTTTTAATTCAAATTAATATTTAACGCGTTTTTATTCAAACAAATGTAACGTATTTATTTTCAAATGCATTTGAACGATTAAGCCCCGCCCACAATTTTAACGGTGCAATAACCCGAAAATAAACCGATATTGACAGAGTGTTTGTAAACACATAAACATATGATGTCCAACTAAAGTTATTTTATAAATCAAATTGTAATTTTTTTAACTGTTTTACTCTGTAAAAATGTCTAAATGAATAATATTCAAAAAGATAATGCAAGTAAAGAATGGAGCGATTTGCGGCAAGTTATGCAATTAAAAACAAGTGAAAAAAGTAGGCGTCGGTAATTAGTCGTTACAGTGAGAGGTCACGTTTTTTTGTGCTCCGAAGTAATTAAAATAAATTGGCGAAATTATTAAGTGCTGGAGATTTTTAAGTCTACAAAACGTTACACATACCTACGATCTACCTGTAGACCAAGTTTAACATCTGCCGACCAAATAGTTCAAGAATTACGAATTTTTGAAGTTTTCAATACGTAAACTACCCGCCATAAATTTCACCGTGCAACGACCAACATCTTTGGACGCTCGAGACCGGTCATCCGATCAAGCCGCCGTCGGACTTGGAGATTTCTAAACAGTTCAAGTCATCCCGAGGGACCGTAGCAGAAATATTCTCCAGTTTCCCGTTGTAAAAACCAGCAGAACACAGGCGCAGGAAGCAACAGAGGTTATATCCGAAGATTCAGGTTTTTGCTAACTTTAACAATATTTTACGCGCCATTTTTACTTGCTCATGTACATTTCTAGAACTTTCTCTGTTTATTCCATAACTAACTATTTACATTGCTTTCACCGATATTATACCACTGTAATTTTTATTCAACTTATTTAAATATTAGTATCCACTGTTTGTAATTTTAAAACCGGATTCTATGTCACTTTTATAAACTATTTTAATAAAACAACACCTAATTGCACTTGTCTTACACCATATTGTTATACTATAAGAATACCAACCGTTGAGTGTGTCTCCCTTATTGTTATATGTGTGTCACGAAATTGTCAATATAAATTCTCAAACTTTGCTAGATATTTTATCCTTAATAAAGTTAATTGTCAATATTTTACTTTGTTTTTTTTTGTAATACACTTGAGATATTGTTCCGATCCCAACTAAATAAACTACGTAAATAAAGTCAAAGTGGAGAGAGGTGAACCTACCTTAACCCTGAAGAAGAAAAAGAAGCTAGCCGACGATAATAACAAAAAACAGATAAGTATTGAACGAGCCCGATTTGAATTTTATATAACTTTTATGACATTCACTTTACATTTATTTATATATTAACATTTGTATATTAACATTCACGTATATATTAATATTCATTGACAGATAACATTTGCCAGCCCAACGTGAAATTCAGTAATATAACATTTAGAGCCCAACGTTTTGGGGCATTTATAACTAGAATAAACATTTTTATATATTAACGTCCTTTTGACATAGAACATTTTGCATGCCAACTTAGTGGGGCAATTTTTGAAGTATAACAATATATATATATATGGTAAACCTAATCAGTAGGCGATTAAAGGTCTGTATATTACTTCAAAATATATGTATTTAAAAAACTCTACATGTTTCGGCTGTATACGCCTTTATCAAGAGAATACAAAATATGATTCATATTTTGTATTCTCTTGATAAAGGCGTATACAGCCGAAACATGTAGAGTTTTTTAAATACATATATTTTGAAGTAATATACAGACCTTTAATCGCCTACTGATTAGGTTTACCATATCATACCAAGGTCACGAAGTTATTATATATATATATATATATAGAATAAAATAAATTAAAATCGGGGAAGCGGTCTGTCAATTAAAAAACTAATTTATTAGTTATCCCTATATTTCGCAACAACTTTGTTGCTTCTTCCGGAGATAAAAATGTAGAGTTGAAAAAAATAATAGGACGATAAAATTGATTAGATTTAAAACTTATTTTATTCAATATATTACAGTCGATAATTTCGTTTAAATTATTTTATATATATATACAACGTAATTCATCTCAACGAATAAGTTATTCGAAAATAGTAAATATATTTTCTGATTATGGTTGGAAAACCCCTATAATCCAAAGGAATAATGGTGTTAAGATGGACCCATTCAAGAAGTATATTCTTGGTTACGTTTCACAAATGGCGAATAACAAAACAGATAATGTCGGTATAACATTATTTTCGATCGGTTTTTCTCAAATGAATTCTAAATTGACATTTGAATTGTGCGGAGGTTGCACGAGAAAAAGGCGAAAAAGAGAAATCAAGGATATAGAAAATCCTGGCGGAAAACTCGACCGATTATACCGACCTTACCATTAGTCTTTCATCTCTTTCGCGGGAAGAGAACTCCTTCCGGGTAATAACATTTGAATTGGAAAACGAACAAAGGATAGTCAGTGGTCGCAAATAGCGTTCGAGGACAATGACGATACTAAGTGGAGATAGAGATAGAAAAAAACAGCAAGAGCAAGAGGACGCGAAGGAGGTAGGGAGAATGAATGCGACTAAAGCTCCACAAGAGACAAGAGCACAAAAACAAACTACACGAAATGGGATCGCCGGAAAGTTTTTATTGTCGACAGGTTACATGAGGGATACACGAAGAGAGGACCCTCCTCGTATCCCTACATGCATTTTCAAGAGATGATTTAATAAGATAGGCACTGTAGTGGATGTAGTAAAAGTAAAAGGATTCCTACTTGAGATAAGGTATCGTGGTTTGTTAGAAACATATATAAATGCAAATCCATCCAAATTTTCATTTTGATATAAAATAAATTATTATAGTATTTGCATATATAATATTAATAACAAAATAACAAAAAAATTGATCAGGTTCACAGCTTTAATACTTATCTAATTTATTAAATTAGTGACTTCTGTTCAAGGTTTTTTTTATGAAATATCACCATTGGTTCTAAATTCAGACAAGCAAAAGACGTATATTTTAATCCATTGGGGTAGGCTTTTAAATACACACTAGATGGAAGTGTGTTTTGAATTTTTATACAAAAAAAACATCGTTATTTAGCCAGAATTTACAAAAATTACAAAAATATACGAGGTGTGGCTATCAAATAACGACACTGATGCTGTAAAACTTTTTATTTTAAATTTATCATATTTAATGATCATTGCCTTCAATATACACCCTTCCTCCGCTATCCCAACACTGCCCAATTCGAATTTTCTATTGTGCAAAACAGTACTGGAAGTCTTCCTCTGTGAGCTCGTTCATGACGCGTGCCGCTTTTTCTTTCACAGCTTCAACGAATAGACATCTCCTTCTTTTAATACAGATTTGACCTTGGGGAACAGATAAAAGCACAGGGTATCAAGTCAGGCGAATAAGGCGAACTTTCTAACATTGGGATGTTATACTTGGCTAGAAACGTCTTGACAGGCAATGCAGTGTGCCTCAGCGCGTTATCCTGATGAAGAACCCCCATGATTTTTTTCCACAATTCTGGTCTCCTTTTTCTGATTTTGTCAAGGAGTTGAGGAATCCAAACGTAGTAATACTGATTAACATTTTGACCTAAGGCGCCAAATTAAAATACACGATTCCATGGCTATCGAAAAAATAATCGATTCTTGATTTGCTCAATCGCGCTTTATTAGCTCTCGATGAAGTTGGACTCTTCCAATGCGTTGATTGAAGCTTAGTTTCTGGATAATAGATGAAAAAGCAAGAATTATCACATGTTATTACTCGTTCCAAGAAGTTTGGGTCATTTTAATGGCACTACAATGTCAATACAAATATTTTTACGAGTTTCTTTTTGTTCGATTGTGAGAATTTTCGGCATCATTTTCGTACTTTTTACATATTTAAAATCGTATGTAAAATTCGCCTTACGCATTCTTTGTCAATTCCTACAGTTTTAGCAATCGTAAGAATAGACTGACGGTCAGATCGGATTAAGTTATTGATTTTTCCAATATTTTCATCCGTTTTTTTTTACATGGAAAGGCGTTCATCATCTTCTCGAACATCTTGAAAACTCTTAAACCACTCAAATAGCAGCACACGTGATAAAAATTAATTGCCATATACTCCTTTTAATAAAAGATGTGATTTTTCCAAGTTTCATATGAAATTTCACATCTCGTTACTCTACTAAACCATTTTTCCGACAAAACGAAAAAAATAGATCTTATACAAACCAAGGCCATAGCTTATTACATCTAAAGACACAGGAGGTGCAGCAATAAAAAAAGAAGGGTTTACGCTGCAGAGCTGTCGGTCATGCGTATTTCGTCTGTAGTAGGCATCCGTTTCGTTATTTTATAACCATACCTGGTTTATAAATTATCTTGAATTTGGTTACGTTACATATATTTATATAATAATATACTGCTTTTTCTTGACAAAAACAACAGTGGTAAATTGTGTTTCAATTTGTAAATTTCTTGTATTATGAAATTCTTCAAAACTTTTTCAGTATTTAGTAATGAGGCGCTTTGGCGAACAAGGTAGTCATAAATTCAGGGCATATTTTCCAATCCATCATAATTCAATGTGTAACATCAATCAGTCTCTCACAAGAGAGATGCGTTATACACCATTATTGCAAGTATAATCTTCATTTAATCTTTATTTAAGAGAAGCGCTTCAAATCCATAAATAAAAGGTTTAATCTCAAAAATAGGAGCAAATAGTTCCATCGTATAGAATCGAGCACCAATCCGAAACTTGATTTGAATATAGATGTACGCTCCTCGGTAAAGACGTTTTTATAAATATGATAATCACTGGCAATTCTGTACCGAATCCACAAGTAAAACTCTAACCTTTTAACATATATTATCATTTTCCTTCATCTTTAAGTGCATGTCGAAATCCCGGTTCATATTCTCTTATTTTGTTGGCAACAGTAAATACGAGAAAAAATAACGTACTCATGCGCTATAGGCGTGCGCATGATTAGTAGGAACATAAAATAAAATAAATTGTAAGTAGTAATTTATAAAACGTGGTGAAACTCACCATTTCTATTCCTATTTATAATAAACCCGTGTTTATAATAAACATATTCACTGCGTCTGCCAATAGTCGTTTTGTCGAACTACTAGTTGCGACATTATGAACATACAACAGTTTCTACAGAAGTGTACACATCCGAAGGAATACGCACCGCATCCGACATATACACTCATAGGCAAAATAAAAAGGCAATTTTAAAAATTTCAGGAAAACACCCAAACGTTTATTACTTCCTCTAAAACCTAAATTTTGTTAAAGTACTGCACATTCCCAATGAGAAAAGCGCAGAATAGCGAGAAAAGAGACAATGTAAAAACAAAAATTAATTTAAATTTAGAAATATAACAGAAACAGTGAAGAATGCCTAAATTATACTGAAGGTGACTGCTTCTAATCAACTTTAAACTGAATGTTAAAAATATGTGTCCTCCTCGCGCCTGGATTACACTGTTCAGTCGTTCTGGCATTGAATTTACCAAATTTATTGCATTAAATTAATGCAAGTTCATTATAGTTCGTATATATACACGTAGTATAGAAGCAAAAGTCATGCCTGTCTCTGAATAATGTGCACTGATGATCTGTAAAAACAGTGAAATATCGATATTTGCACATACCGGTTCATTTTTCATATATATATATATATATATATATATATATATATATAATCCATGTCTTAGCCGTACAATTAATATATATCATTTGATAAATTTTGGAAATTCGGCTATATTAAATATTTAAATTAGAATGTTATTTCGCGAAGTAATGTGAAATGTAAATATTGCTATCTACAATTAGGTACAACGCTAATTATACAAAATTTTTATTGAAAAATTACGTCCGTAGGTGGGACTCTAACCCACGACCTTAAGTTCTCTAGACTAACGCTCTATCCTCGGCGCTATCAAGCACCTGCGTCCGAATTTGTTAAAATTAGAGAATTAGAATTAGCCAAATTTCCAAAATTTATCATATTATATATATATATATATATAGTAAACCTAATCAGTAGGCGATTAAAGGTCTGTATATTACTTCAAAATATATGTATCTAAAAAACTCTACATGTTTCGGCTGTATACGCCTTTTTCAAGAGAATACAAAATATGAATGACAGGATATAAATGGACATTTATATCCTGTCATTCATATTTTGTATTCTCTTGAAAAAGGCGTATACAGCCGAAACATGTAGAGTTTTTTAGATACATATATTTTGAAGTAATATACAGACCTTTAATCGCCTACTGATTAGGTTTACCATATCATACCAAGGTCACGAAGTTATTATATATATATATATATATATATATATATATATATATATACGAGTGCTGATCCATTTGCTTCGCCCCTGACCCATTTATAAATCAAAACAATTATTTACCTTCACGTCGCATTGTAACCTGCTATGTATAGACTAATGCTAGAACCTTCCAAGTATTTCGCTAACACTTTATCCTGTAGTTTTTATACCATTTAGGCAAGACAAATATTACGAATAAATCGTAAATCTTCTTTTTGGAAATCATAATGTTTATCTATTACTTAGACAAACGCGTGTAGTATTTAATAAGTCAGTTTTATAGAGTTGTATCCCCGGCTCATTATTGTTTCTGTTATATGTTGGCGACGTATACTCTGCATTTTATCGTCTATTAACGCAATAAGCCGATAATACATGATAGGCCTGGTGTGAAAATCCAGGTTTAATATTCAATAAAGATAAAATAGAATTTAAACAATTTAGAAATGGACAGCCGACACCCTTACAGTTTGTATGTTGGATGCAACGGTAACTGAATTTCAGAAGTATCCTGAGTATACGAGGGCTGATCTCTTTGCTCCACCCCTGACCATTTATAAACCAAAATAATTATTTATCTTCACGTCGCAATGTAACCTGCTATGTATAGACTAACGCTAGAAACATACAAGTCTGAACCTACTAAAGCGTGCTTACAGTAGACGCCCGAGTTTGAGAGAATCACATATCAGTATCAAATTGGATCGTGTCGAGCAACGAGCGGTGGCTAAATACTTACGTTTAACAGAGATGATCCCAACTTACATTCATCAAGATTTGGTGCATAGATTAGGGGAATCTGTAGTATCACATGACACAGTTAAAAGGTGGTGTAGTGAGTTTAAATGTGGTAGACAGTCATATACAGACCAATATGCAGGTATGGCGCCCACAACCGTAACTATTGAAGAAACTGTTAAAAAGGTCCATGATCTCGTGCTGCAAGATCGACGTGTGACTATTAGACAAATAGTTGAAAATATTGGTCTCTCATACCATGTAGTATATAATATAATTACAACCGAACTGAACGAATTTTAACGCGGTATAAACACGACAAAGAAACTTTTCTTTCAAGATTAGTGACAATGGATGAGTCCTGAATTGATCCTTATAATGTAGAGACCAAAATACATAGTAAGAAGTGGACACATCAAGGTTCACCATCGCCGTAAAAATTCAAAATGCAACTTTCAGCAGAGAAGGTTATGCTATCCGTATTTTGAAATACTGAAGGTGTAGTTTCAGTAGATTTCCTGCGAAAGGGGCCACAATTAGAGGTGCTTATTAAGCCAATTTAATTCCCAAATTACGTGATTTGATAAAAGAACAACGTCGGGGGAAGTTGTGTAAAGGTGCTCCCTTGCATCAGGATAACGCACCCAGTCACAGGTCCGCCATTGCAATAGCTCAAGTAGACTTCGAATTAGTCGAGCATCTGTCAGATTCGCCAGATTTGGCCCCCAGCGATTACCGACTGTCTCCAAAACTTAAACAACACTTGCGCGGTAAACGATTTCTGTCAAATAATGATATGACATATGTAATAAATCAGTGGTTTATAGAGGTTGAACTTTTTTTGAGAAGCATTAGAAATGCCAAAACGTCGATGGGAAAAAATGTGTTAACCTTAATGGAGACTATGTTGAAAAATAAAAGATATTTGACCATCTTTTATTGTGAGTGGTGAAGCAAAGGGATCAGCCCTCGTATATATATATATATATATATATATATGAAAAATTTGTGAAAAACTTATCTGCGCGGAATGTGCATATATCGATATTTCACTGTTTTTACAGATCATCAGTGCACCTTATCCAAAGGCAGACATGATATTCACTTCTATACTACGTGTATATATACGAACTGTAATGAACTTCATGTGTATGAGAATTAATAATTATTAAATCTCATTTTACATGCGATTGTCGCTATAATTTGTTGCATTAAATTCTACAATTCGGCAAATCACTTTTGCCCTAGATTGTAGTGGCAACAAGCCGCGACGTCAACTGTACAAGTTGTCAGTACAAATGAAAAATTTGTGAAAAACTTATCTGCGCGGAATGTACAAATATCGACATTTCACTGTTTTTACAGATCATCAGTGCACCTTATCCAAAGACAGACATGATATTCACTTCTATACTACGTATATATATACCAACTGTAATGAACTTCATGTGTATGAGAATTAATAATTATTAAATCTCATTTTACATGCGATTGTCGCTATAATTTGTTGCATTAAATTCTACAATTCGGCAAATCACTTTTGCCCTAGATTGTAGTGGCAACAAGCCGCGACGTCAACTGTACAAGTTGTCAGTACAAATGAAAAATTTGTGAAAAACTTATCTGCGCGGAATGTGCAAATATCGACATTTCACTGTTTTTACAGATCATCAGTGCACCTTATCCAAAGACAGACATGATATTCACTTCTATACTACGTATATATATACGAACTGTAATGAACTTCATGTGTATGAGAATTAATAATTATTAAATCTCATTTTACATGCGATTGTCGCTATAATTTGTTGCATTAAATTTTACAATTCGGCAAATCACTTTTGCCCTAGATTGTAGTGGCAACAAGCCGCGACGTCAACTGTACAAGTTGTCAGTACAAATGAAAAATTTGTGAAAAACTTATCTGCGCGGAATGTGCAAATATCGACATTTCACTGTTTTTACAGATCATCAGTACAAATTATAGCGACAATCGCATGTAAAATGAGATTTAATAATTATTAATTCTCATACACATGAAGTTCATTATATATATATATATATATATATATATATATATATATATATATATTAATATGAGATCACGCCTCACGTTAATATGAGAATGTAAGACTCCACATATGTAAGTCAAGATAATATGATGTTAAAAGTTCACGTTTGGTCGCCAAGTTAATGTATAACTTTATATGGATGAATGAATGAAAGAATAAATAAATAAATGAATTTATGCCCTGATACTAACTCAATCGGTGAGTCACGAAACTGTAATATTATCAAAGGTGAGCTTCAACAGAAAGAAGAGATATATCTGTAAATAGACATTTCTTTTTAACAAGGTTTCAATTTTAAATTTGATATTATCTGAAAGAAGGTATTCTACTAAAATCTTTGTTTATTGTACAAAATTATTCAATATTTTAAAAGGATATATAGACAAGCATATTTAATATTATTAAACATTGACAAATACACGTTAATTAATACAGATATATAGGCAAGATGAAACTTATGCTAATTCTGAGCGAGTACTTCAAAATATTACCAAAATGAATAATGGTTTCTAAAATGTGACAGGTAAACGTATTTAATCGAAATCTTGGTTCAAATAACTATAATAAGTTATTGACAGCGTTTTAAATACTCTTTAATGAGTTGTCAAATGAGACAATGAATTGTCAAATGTGACAGTATATTTTAAATACTAATTAGAAAAATGGTAGTTTAATTATTTATATGTAGTTTCCGAAACAATTGTCCCGATTAAATTAAATTAGTGTAGCCCGGGGGGTGATCGGATATTTTGTGTCTATTTATGTTATTCTTTTAATAAATGTTTATTTTGTTTATGTTATGTTTTTTTTTAATTTTATGCCACATGAGTTTTAGTACTTTTCTACTCGCAATCGCGATCCTTTTTCAGAATTTGGAAAAAAAAAGCCATGTTCTATTTAAAAAAAAAAATTGACCTTCGTATGATCTTCATACGTTCTCCTTGGTGTACGACTGCTTAACCATCAAATAGGACACTTCTTGTCGTAAAACTTTTACTTGAAACTTTTTTTCACAAAACTGACTGCTTCCAAATTTTTGGGGGGGCCACGATAAATGGACCACCCGGTATATAGTAAATTCAATCAGTCGGCGATTAAAGATCTGGTTTACTTCAAAGTATATATATTTAAAACAACCCTACATGTTTCGGCAATGATGCCTTTATCAAGGATATAAAATATAAATGACAGAATACAAATGTCAAATAATTGAGTTGCTATGGTTTAAATTATTCAAAGATACATTCCAAATGAATAATAATAAATCATATATATATGGTAAATTCAATTTGTTGGCGATTTAAGGTCTGGTTTACTTCAAAGTATATATATTTAAAACAACCCTACATGTTTCGGCAAATGATGCCAAGGAATATTTTATATTCCTTGAAAAAGGCATCATTTGCCGAAACATGTAGGGTTGTTTTAAATATATATATTTTGAAGTAAAACCAGACCTTAAGTCGCCAACAAATTGAATTTATCATATATATATACGGGTATATATATATATATATATATAGACTATTCAGTATTATCGACCGTACTGTATAAGTAAAAATTAATTAACGGGTGAGCGGTCTGTCAAGTAAAAATAAAACTCGTTTATTCCTCTCTATATTTCATAACGGATTTGCTACTTCATCAGGAGTGTAATTGAGAGTTAAAATTTAGCAAACAACGGCACTAAACATGTTAAAATTCATCAAATTTAAAACATCAAATCAATATGCTGTTAGTTTATCGTCAACCTTTTAAAAACAAATATACATAAAAATTAAATTTATGTATAGTTTTATGTATATTTGTTTATAAAAGGTTGACGATAAACTAACAGCATATTGATTTGATGTTTTAAATTTGATGAATTTTAACATGTTTAGTGCCGTTGTTTGCTAAATTTTAACTCTCAAATACACTCCTGATGAAGTAACAAATCCGTTATGAAATATAGAGTGGAATTAAAGAGTTTTATTTTTAATTGACAGACCGCTCACCCGTTAGTGAATTTTTACTTATATATATGTATATATACATATATATATATATATATATATATATATATATATATATATAATATACGATATAGACACTACGCTCATAGCGCCAGCGCAAAATTCGCTTCTCTATTCATAATAATTACCTTCTATTATAATTTTGTTACAAATCCAAATAGAATCTCACAATAAATAACAACACCAGAATCTTTCCTATTTAATTTTGTGTAGCCAGGTAACACAGAACTGCAGAAAGTTTGAATAATAAAATAAATCACGGTGATGTCATTACAAGAACCCTGAAGCTAAATATGAATTAAAAATATAAAAATTTAAATTTAATAAAGTCATAAGAAGCTGATTCTAGACACTGTTATGAAACTTATTTAAAAATCTTGCGACTTTTAAAAGGTAAAAACCAAAATTTTTATAAATATAAACTAAGTCTGCTTTTGTTTTCATTGCAAAGACTTTGAATAACAAGATTTCGATTGCTTTGTACATAATCTTACATTATTTTCTTAATAATTTTCATTAATGTATATATATATATATGTTTTATTATCAAATAAAATTATTTTCAAATTTTACGCTACCTAAATGGAAATAATTTTCTAGGAATTGAGTACATGTGTATTTCTAAATAGTTACATAAATATTCAGTAATCGTATTTTAAAATTACATTAAGCTGACCTTGATATGAAAGCCCTGAACTTCCACCGTTAGAAGTAATGCTAATGAAAACGTCGCTGAAATCACTCGCCATGCCTTCCACGTGCCTGGCCTCATCTGCAAGACAAAGAAAACCAATTATAAGACTATATAATATATTAATCATTTAAAATATTAAATGAATACGACAGTTTTACTTTAGAAAATTAAGCCAAATTTATTCATTCCTTTATTTATTCCACCAAAAATATTATAAACTATAATAAAGTTCTTGAAGTAAATCACAATAATATCTAACCATTGTTAAAGATAATAATAGATTAGAAAAATAGACTCACATATTTTCGTAAATACATTATTGTGTATTATATATATATATATATATATATATATATATACAATGTGTCCAAAAAAAAAGTGCTCAGAGTTATACCTTGTGTAGATAAAACAATTTCATCGAAAAAAAACCCAAAATGTGCTAGTCAAAAATGTTTAGTTTTTTTTGTAATTGAAATTGAAGTTTTTTCCCCTACGCTCAGACTTCATAAAATAATAAAATAATAGATATTTTCTCAACTAGTGTGTCAATTAAAAAAATAAAAACAGATTTAGAAAGGATAATGACCAGACTTATTGCATTGTATTGTGTTGTAGGAATATCACTGATGAGGATCGCTGCCTTGTTCTCGTGTCCCCACACCGCATCCTTCCTTCAGTCGATATGTAGGTTTGTCCAAGTGATGTTCGGTGTACCTTGTTTCGTTTTACATTCTGTTATGTTAACTATTCCCGTGTATACTGCACTTTTAGATTTGTTTCTCGCTTTGGACTATTGTTATTAAGGACTGAAATGGCGCGTCTTTCAATGTTTGAAAATAATCATATTGCTGATATGCATTATTATTATGGCATGCACCATGGAGTGCCTCGAGTTGCTTGTCGAGCGTACATAGCAGCCTTCCCGAATAGGCAGCCAGTTCCAACATACCGGACATTTATTACAATTCACCGATTGTTCAGCGAGAACGGACTAGGAAGGAGAAATATGGGAGGACAAGGCAGAGCTGCAGCACTACATCTAGGGAATACAGAAGAAGATATCTTGGACGAGGTTTTCCGCAATCCATCTATTAGCCTCAGACGGTTAGCGCTTATGTTTAATGTATCGAAATCTACAGCGGGTGTGATTTTAAAAGTGAATGGACTTAGGCCATATCATTATCAAAGAGTACAGAATATTAATGAAGGAGACTATGTACAGCGTTGTATTTTTTCAACATTGATTTTGAGACAGACGAGAAGAAATCAAGAATTTTTCAACAAAATTCTTTGGACGGACGAAGCAAAATTTACACGAAATGGAATAACAAATTTTCGAAATCACACGCATGGTCCGATGAAAACCCACACTTAGCAAGGCCTGCCTCATTCCAGGAACAGTTTTCTGTGAATGTCTGGCCCGCATTGATAGGAAATTTATTAATTGGACCTATTGTTCTTCCTCAAATTTTAAATGGTGAAAGATTTTTGGAATTATTGCAAAATGAGCTACCGAAGTTGCTGGATGACGTGCCATTGAATGTTCGTCTAAACATGTGGCTGCAGTTGGACGGCGCTCCGGCACATTTCGCTAGGCCAGTAAGATTATTTCTAAATGAAAATTATCACCGATGGGTAGGACGAGGTGGCACAGTTGCGTGGCCGCCAAGGTCGCCAGACATGACTCCCATGGATTATTTTTTGTGGGGCACAATGAAGCAAGAGGTGTACAGTAGCCCGGTGAACACACTAGAAGAATTAGAAAATAGGATAAGGAATTGTGCAGAGCGATTCAAACAAAACCCTGATATGATTCAACGTGCTACGAGACAAATAACATTCTATTGCGTGTCTCGAATGTGAAGGAGGCCATTTTGAAAACATAATTAATGAATATAATATTGATTAAAAACTATTTTTGGTTGCTTTATTTATAATCTTAATTAATCATAATCTTATGTAGTAAGTTACACTACTTTTTTTATCATACCTAATTATACGTAAATTACAATAAAAAATAAACATTTTTGACTAGCATATTTTGGGTTTTTCTTCGATGAAATTGTTTTATCTACACGGGGTATAACTCTGAGCACTTTTTTTTGGACACATTGTATATATATATATTGATGCGAAAGTAACATTCGCATCAAGGTACTTACTTGCTATATAAACTTATAATTGTATAAATAGCATGAATCTCAGGGCAAAATGCGAGTCCATGAACTGATTTTACTACTTACAGTAATATCTCGATTATGAATAAATAAATAAATAAGAAATCGAGCTTTAAGTAACGAGTGTTCAGAAACATTCGAAGTCAAAGTAGGCCTTGAAAATATGAAGTCATGTCTGAGATAGATTGATACATTTACTTAATACAATTTTATAGGTTATAAAATTAGTATATTAATACTTAAGTAAAGATATACGTTTTTTGTTCAGAGCCCACTTGACTTCGAATGTTTCTGAACACCCGTTATATAAAAACAATGTATTTCAATCTTGACTTTCACATGAACATAGCTGAATTTAGGCAACTACATTTACAGCTTTATCTGATATTTGACTAAAAGTATATCGTTAACAGTTTAAGAACTAAATCAGATGACTGCGCTAGAATTAACGTTTTAAACCAATAATCAATCATTTCATCAAAGTTTCCTTGCAACACACTAAATATTCTACTAAACTGATTCAAGCCCTCGTTTTTCTCTAGAACTTGTGTTAATTTAATTTTAAAATTACAGTACGATTACGATTTTTACAGTATCACTTATTCCGTAGAAGAAAATCCGTCCGTATTTCCAGATATCAAACAAAATTATAAAAATCATCAATGGTTGAGTAGACGTGGAATATTGACTTTAAAAATGCGCATGTAAATTTCATTAATGTCAGTATTCAACATATTGCTGTGTTTCTATCTAAACGAGACATATTGGAAAATTAGATAGAGTTGAAACAGCAGTGAAAAATTAGAACGAGTAAATTTTGAATGCACCCTGCATGAGTATCGATATAACAAATTTAATATTTGTTTACATTTTATATAAAGAGTCTTTACTATTTTCTGTAATAACTTATTAAGTTTAAAAACGCAACAAAATAGATCGTGTTAAGAAAACACATCTGTATATACTTAGTAGATTTATATTTAATGTTCAATGCCATATTGATTATTATCTCTCTACGATTAAGTTTATAAATATTAAAAACTAGAATTTAAGATCATGCAATACATACCAAAATATAAAATGATATTTAAAGTATTATAGTACATAGTAGCAAATTTCATAATCAATATTTAAGACTTGCAGATTTCTTCAATAAATAAACATTATTTGTTTTAACAATCATGGAGTACGTAAAATTTTAAATAAAAGATATCCTTTGAAATCTTAGAATATGAGGTATATATTACTACATAATATATAAATTTTCAATGCCTGCACTCTATATAAAATAAGCTACCTTTTCAATAAATTATAATTTGAATAATAAAAAGGGTACACACTGCTACAGATATTTCATTCTCAATAATTACATCATAGTGATAGGTTTTTCATCACTTTAATAAATCAGTAGAAACCTTTATTACAGATAAAATCGATATATGTTCCAATATAATTACTACAGGTTGCTGGATAACAACGTTCAAAGTAATTCCGTTAATTTAATGAAAATCGACGTTCAGACACAGCGTCATGCCCAATAACAGTGTCATCAGCAATTTATATTCGATATCGACCTACTCGCAAAACTATTGAAATTAAAGCTCGAAAGTGTTGGAACAATAGCGACCTCTTTTGTTACTTAACAATAACACTTTATCGTAAACAAGTGATGAGAGTGCATATCCTAATTAAAAAATATACTTACTATGTATTATAACATAAATTAACTTTATACCATTACATTTCAATTAAATTAAATTTAAACTGCATATAGATAAAATATAAAATATTTTTATCAATATCCCTCTACTAATAAGCCTAACTAAAATTCTTCATATCAGAACATAACTAGAAATTCATTAATTGATTTTGCAAACACTTCTTGGTGAAACATTTTAGTATTGTAGTTCTCTGAACATTGCATAGACAATAACCACTTGCCAGATATTAATAGCTGCAACCTAATACATAGTGTAGTAAAAAGCAAAAGACTAAGTAGATCTGTTAGAAATTCTAAAAACTAAAACAGAGTTCGCGAATACCGCCTTCATATACACTATTGTTAATTTCAATAAACACCCTCCTTCCCCAAAAAACGTTAGTTATATAAGTATGGGATTTAATATATTTAGTCAGACTTAAAGATATCTTTTTGATAATGGCGAAACAGCTGAAACGTACGTTAGAATTATTCTAATAAAACCAGTGAAATATAGCTTTTTTATTCTCAATATTTAAATAAGTCAATAACTAGAATTTATATCGTGGTTACGGATAGGCCATAATATGAATTAAAACCTAACTCTTATTCCAGTAATATTAAGTGTGAGTGTGGAGTGTAATATTATCGACCTAACCAAAGAATAGTTTCATTTCTAAAATATTTTTTTCTACATAGTCCCCTTTTAAATCTACAATCTTAACTCAACGTGTTTAATCTTCTTTACACCTTTCGCACTGTGAGATTGCTGAAGATCCTCAAAATATGTATCAATTACCATATCCATCGATGTAACTGTTTTTCCCATCTTCGGTATGCTTTAACCAACTTCTATGCAATATCTAGGCTGTTGCTTTCTATCAGGTGTGCAATCATGGATGGGATGGATGGAAGTTGTTCTGACATTTTTAGTCGATTGTTAGCAATTGTGACACCTATGTGGCTAAGAGCTTTTTATATGCAAATATACATGTAAACCCAATCATCTGAGAACAGCAGTGCATTGTAATCTTTTTCAATGATGTGGTTGTAGCCACTTTAGTTTTGCTCATCATCGAATTGATGTTAAAAAATGTTTAAATACTATTTTCCAACTTTTGTATTGTTTAAAACCAAGAAACATGATTGCCAAGAGTTGATACTGTACCAGTTTCTGTTTCTCTTGGAGTTAAACCTTTCAAAACGAAGTATTTAATTACCGTCCAATATTCAATGTTTTTCAAAAGCTGCTTACTTTAAATTCAAGTGAAAACTTGTTTAATGTACAATTAGTAAATTACAATTGGAGGATCATATGCAAGAATTTTAATTTCCTGTACAAGAAAATTAGTTTTAATCATCATTTACAATTACAATTATTTATCACAATTCTTTTACAACAAAAGTTATATAACTTTGAATGATTTCCAAAATTCAATCTTATCGCTCATTTTGCTATTTATCTTTTTATACGTCTCATATTCTAAAAGTGTCCTTCGATTTGATGCTTTTAAAATTTACTATTCGTTGCATAGTCTAAAATCGTTCTTGACTATGTCTACTAGGGCTGGGCGATACCGGCGTTTTCGGTATCGGGTACCGATACCAATCGAGGTATCGATACTTAGCGATGTATCGGGTCTGTGCACGGTATCGATTCTGAGTACTGGAATCGGTAAAGTATCGATACCTTGGAATCGATACCTTGGAATCGATACCTTGGAATCGATACCTTGGAATCGATACCTTGGAATCGATACCTTGGAATCGATACCTTGGAATCGATACCTTGGAATCGATACCTTGGAATCGATACCTTGGAATCGATACCTTGGAATCGATACCTTGGAATCGATACCTTGAATCGATACCTTGGAATCGATACCTTGATTCGATACCTAGGAATCAGTATTCATAACCCGTTTTCTAGGTGTCGATTGTTTGATATCGGTTTCAAGAGATGTAAAATTAATTTACCGATTCTACCATAACTACGGTATGAAATTTGCAATATTGTGATATTTTGTTTTTTTTGTTAGTAATAATTAAAGTTATGTCATAATATGGAATTTGCTACGCATAATAACCAACGTCTTTAAAATATATATTATGCATACATACTTAAAAATTCTTTACTTAAAAAGTTATTTTTATATACATTTAAAAAACGCAGAAAGATAAAATAATATAGGCAAATATGCGTGCTATTAGAAAATTATACAAAAAGCCTAAAATATTCATTTCAAAATTGAAACAAACCAAGCACGTTTTATACCTACAATAGCTTGATAAGAATTCTTGACCCAACTTTTTTTACCTTATTATATTAATTAATACTACATATTTATATTATATTTTGTTTATTTTAGTTCCAATTTACAGTCGTGTATTGTGTATTGTGCATTCTATAGAACAGAAAAGTGTTTTATATTTATATGAATATGAATATCACCTATATTTCTCTCAACACTGCTTTATACAAATTATGTGTCAACAAATTTTTGCTGTTCCCTAGTTTTGATTTATTATAATTCCTACCTTTATTCGTCGTCTAAAGTTTAATATAAGCACTTATATTTCATATCATTTTAAGCTTCATCACTTTGTTCTTATATCTTGGTGTAATAAGTGGATACGTACGTACCAAAATGTCGAAAAAAAATAGTGTAGTTTGGAAATACTTTGATAAAATTAACGACCAGGGCGTGAGTTGTAATGTATGTAAAAAATAATATAAGTATACTGGCAATACCACAAATATGCTAAAGCATATAAAATGTGTTCATCCTTTTACATATTTTAATATTATTGAAAAGAAAGACAAAAGAGACGGTGATAGTGAAGTTACTGACGTTGAAATATTGGCCTCCGAAAGGTAAAATTATAATTATACTAGCTGCAGACTTATGTATGTAGTTCTTTTTTAATCCTTGCATGAAAAATAAGAAAATTCTAAATTGTCATTTTGCATAAAACAACAACTTATAGACCTATGATGTACGCATACTCATTTAAAAAAATGCAGAAAGGTAAGCTACCCGATACATGGCTACCCGATACGTCGGTACCCGATGCATCGATACTTAGCGAGTACTGGAATCGCTAAAGTATCGATAGGTATCGATGCTTTGGAATCGATACCTCGCTACCCGATACCTCGCTACCCGATACATCGATACTTAGCGAGTACCGGAATCGGAATAGGTATCGATGCTTTGGAATCGACACCTCGCTACCCGATACATCGATACTTAGCGAGTACTGGAATCGGTAAAGTATCGATGCTTTGGAATCGATACCTTGGAATCGATACCCTGGAATCGATACCCTGGAATCGATACCTTGGAATCGATGCTTTGGAATCGATACCTAAGAATCGATACCTTCGTTATATGAGGTATCGGGTACCCGATACCAGTTATGGTATCGGGTATTGGACGATGTATCGATACTTCGCCCAGCACTAATGTCTACTGTACTTCGTTTGTGATGTAGCATTTAACATTGGTTCATATCATAATTTTATAATTTTTAACGTTAATGGATCGTTGCAATATGTACTGTCGCGCGCAATAAATTCTGGTCGTCAATGTCACTTCAAAATTTGATTTGATTGTTACAAAAAACTTTAAAAAGGTATATAACCCCTTACCACAATTATTAATTAAATACTACATACGTATTTGTACAACTAAGTTGTCATCAACAGTAGGTAAAACCACTAATCAAAATGTCGCACATGGGGCACAGTAAAGCTATCACAACTGATCACGCAACAACTTTACACGAAATCAAAAATTACGACAAAATTACCTCGCTTAAGGAAACGGCACCAACATATTGCTATGGTTTTTTCCCCAATAAATATTAAAAAATTTATTAAAAATGTATGTACATTATTTTTGAACTTAAGTGTATATTTTTAAAATATTTATGTGTAAGAAAAACTGTATTTTTGAAGGACGGTTTCTTATGCGAAGCCACCGCACTTGATGTGGACTGGGCAGACACAGTTTACCAGTAAGACGAGAACGGTCATTTTATTTAGAAAATCGATAATTTTATCTATTTAAAGTAACTTCGGTTTGAATTTGAGTTAATAGTTAATGGTCTTTGTTATATCAATTCCCGTTTATTCTGCGAGATTGTAGTTCTCGTATCTTTGAAATTAAATTAAATAACGTTTTCTTGTCAATGTGTCTCCTTAAAAAACTGTAAGTTTTTTTTGAAATTTATGATATCATAAAATTATTTTGTTTAATATTATAAGATATTGTATTTCAAGTGTATTAACATTGTTTAAGAGATTTAGTCTTAATTAGTTGAGATAAATGACAAAGAATATTTTTAAAATTCTACGTAAAAAAATATTATTGTAAAATTTTATTTCCTTTGGTTTTCAAGGGAACTTTTTGTTACATGTGAGCGCGCATGTAGTAAATTTTGATCTTGTTGTCAAATTTATACAGTGTGTTTCTCTAGGGAGAAATTAAAAATAATCTTTATTATTTATATAAGTTTGTTCGGAAGTCATAGAGGGTTTTTATTTCATTTAGCTGTCATTATCAATGAAATTTTTTACCTCTGGGTGTAATATTTATTATACAATCTTTATACTTTATAAAGATTTTTTTTTCTTTTTTTGATTTTTTTTGTATTAAATTTTCATTTAAATTTTATTGTGATCTTTATTTAATTAACCTTTCATCTCGAATTTAACAAGTAACTTAAAGAAATATTATTTTAACATTTCTCAAAATTTTGAAGGGCGCCTAAAATACGTTTTTGTTCCACGTTTCCGATTGGAACCCTGAGAAGAAAGCAGTCCCATTTTTGGAAATAAACCGACTGAGGATCCTAGTTGGGTAGATTTGTCGTGAACGGTGGTACAGTAAATATAAAAACCACAGTTCATAACAATATGTTTACTCTCGAACCGTCTACAACCTTTCTACCTCCTTTTCTAAGAATGAAAAGAGACAGCTATAGGGGATCGGTCCCTTATTTCCGTTCATGGTGATCTGTTTGTTTTTAGCGATATGAATGCTTTCGTATGCGTCAAGATCGCAGGGATTATTAATGGCTTTGACAAGTTTTAACCCTTTAATCGACATATTGTGTAGTGTATTTAAAGCATGGTTGGCAACGGTTGATTTTTCTGGTCTATTGAATTTAATATGTGATATGTGTTCTTTAAATCGGGTTATTATTGATCGTTTCGTTTGGCCTATATATTTCAAGTTACAATCATCGCAATTAATTTCATATATACCTGATATCAAATCAAAATTAACTTTATCTTTGGTATTCCCCAGGAGACATTTGACTTTTTTTAAGTTTTTACTTAACCGCAGTCTCCAAAGAAAGACTTTTCAGATTGTCACAAATTTTAAATTTCCCCCGCCTGATAATGCCTATGTCAATGAATTGTCAACGTGAATGAAAATGACAATTATTGTTATGCAACATGATTATAGGTTATGACATTTACGACGGTTATACAATGGAGCATTTGCCATTGTGTCAACGCATTACTTTGACGACCAGAATTTATTGCTCGCGACTGTACGATTGATTTCAGAACAAAGCGAACAGCTAATATTTTACATTTTGAATTAGACAGTATGACTATTGTTTCCATGGAAACTTCAAAAAATTTTAGGATACGTTCGTCACTGTCAACCTAATTTCTTTAAGATATTAATTACTGTCTACATGTGTTAAGTGTTAATTATTACGTATTATTACGAAATTAGCTCGAGAATTTGGGCTTAATAAATACACCGTTTTCAAAATGCTGGGAACAAGCGGGTTGCTTAGCAAGAAGAGCTGGTTCTGGTCGTCCAAAAATTTGTAATCACGTCGAAGATATTCATCTAATAAGATTTCTAGAGGAAAATCAGTTTAAAACTGCGAAAGATTCGATGGTAGAGACAAGTTTTCCGGATCACTACCAACGGCATGTCGAAGAATTAAAAATTCACAATTACGTAATTGTGCTGCCGCAAAGAAGATATTTCTATGAGAGGAAAACTAACAATCCGGTCTATTGTTTGCTCTAAATTATTGTTACCGAGATACACAATTTTGAAAAAAGTTTTATTTACCGACAAAAATATTTTCCAAAATATAAATGCTGGAGGTGTTCGTATTTATAGACCACGGGCAACGAGCTTTAACCAGGAATATATAAATGCAACGCAAAGAAGCGGACTATTTTCACTAAATGGGCATAGTTCAATTATCATAGTCTTGGAACTTGCTGGGGTATCGGAGAAAAATTTAACAATCAGAGTTACCACCGCATACTTGAATATATACCTTCAATACCTTCAGTACACCAGGTATATCCTATGGATCATTTCATATACCAGTAGGATAATTGTCCAGTTCACATCCCTAATGCCATCACACAATGGTTTAGGAATAATAATATTGAAAGGCTTCCGCATCCTGTTAAAAGTCCTTATCTTAACCCCATGGAAAATATATAGAGCTTTATGGCTAAAAATTTCGAAATTGAGTGACCTCACACGGCAGAAGATTTGTTGGGGGTTGTGGAAAATACATGGAAAGAAGTAGCAGAAAAAGAAAATTTAACCCAGAATCTTAGCTTCGTCCCCCGTAGACTGAACGAGGTAAATGGTGCGATAACCAAATACTAAGTTTTACAACGTATTAATGTCTTTCAAATTGAAATGTTTTTATTTTATTATGCATTAACATATACTCTAAAAATTCATAGCATACTTGTTATTAAAGATATAGCACAAATTTATGTTTTTTTAATGACAATCATAGTTAACTATGACTTCGATAAAATAATTGTTTTTTTCTGAATTTATCGATATAAGAAAGAAAAATAAAAGAGAAAATAGGATAAATAGATTCTAGAAGTAGGAAATTTAAAGCGGAGACGTGGCAAAGAAGGTTATACCCCCACCAGTGCTACAGTAGATGTTTAGCGTGACAGTGACTGTCAGATTTGGCAGCTCTTGATTTCTTCCTTTGGGGATATATTAAAAGCAAAATTTATAAGAATAACAGACCAACAACTTTATCAAAGCTGCAACAATAACTTGTTTATTATTTTACGTCAGAAGAGCTTTTTACGATAGAATTGGATTTTGTTTGTTGCTAGGAACACAAACTTTTGAACACTTAATTTAATTGAGAATTTTATTTTATAAAAAAAATAATGTCTAGAATGAATTTTATTTTGTTTTAAAGAATTTAACTCTCATTTTTATTTTGACAATAAAGTCTATTAAGAATATTACAGATTGCATTTTGGTTTAGACATCGCAAAATATTACAAACAAATAAAAGAAACACGTGTGCGTACTTCGTTCGCATTCTCAAGCACAACCGATATGCGACTGTCTGACAGTAGACGTTTAGCGGTGACAGTCGCTGTCACCGCTAAACGTCTACTGCTGCATTGGTGGGGTGTAACCCTATTCGCTTCGCCTCCACTTTAAATTTCCTAGTTATCGAATCTATCGGTATAAATTAAACAACATATTTATTAAAAGTAGGAAAAGATGAATGACTAACAGTAACGAAACTGGAAAATTAAAAAAAATATTTTGTAAAGGGCATAAACGAACTAATCAGCAGACAGTACCTAACGTTGTGTCAGTAAATGCTTGAAATGACCGCCATTATTTGAACACTTGACACCACTGTGATAAATCTTTTGTTTGGTTCGATTTAATAAAACACACGGCAATCAAAAATAACTATATTGATAGAAAGTACACTAAATAGTAACTAACAATAAATACAATATTTGTATTCATTTATATACATTTATGTCTACGACAGTAAGTTTGTGATGATCACGGCTTGAATGAATCATCCTTCCTCTTGCACATTTATATAGTCTTCGAGTTATTCGAGAATAATGCAGCATCTCGGGCATTCCGGACTGTTCTATGACGTGCACAGGTGGTGACGACATCGCTTAGGTCACCAGCTGACGCAGCGTGGCATGACACACATCACATTACTTAACCGGTAAATAAGTGATGGATAATGTAAATATATGAACTAACAATGTTGTTTAATGACGAAGTGACAACATCTCTTTATTTACTATTTTCATAATAACAATAAAAAAGCCTATGTAGTGTTTGAATTTTTGCTGAATAGTTTAGCGAGACATATGATCGAGACATTTTATATCTCTACTCTCGTCGAAAAAAATTCTTTCGGTTCACGACGTTGCCAACTTTACACCGCATTCTTCACTTCCTCATTTGAGGAAAATCGCTAGCCTCCCAAAAACTTTTTGTTTGGCCCGAAGAGATGATAGTCACTCAACGCCAAGTCTGGACCATATGGGGGTAAAACAGAACTTTCCAGATAAATTTAGCCAATGTATTGTTCGTTAGATGGGGTGTATATGGGCCAGCGTTATGGTGTATATTTTTAATGGTATAGTCAACTTAATCATTCCAAATAGCTCACATTAAACTGAATTAATAATTTTTCTTTCTTCAAGAAAATCGATGTAAATTGGTCCAATAGTGTCCCAGAATACAGTCGCCATCACTTCGTCAGGCAATGGTTGTGTTTTGAATTTCTTGGGCGAAGGTGAGCTTGAATGACACCATTCCACGCTAACATTCTTGCTTTCTGGGATATAATAGTGTATCCAGGTCTCATTAGTTGTTATTATAGGTGACAAAAAGTCATCGCCTTCATACTCCTGCAAAGCCAGAGTTCTCTGCAAACCAGAAGTCATTTCTGCTGTTGTTCTACCTAAAGTTGTTTTAGAACTCACCTGGCGCTTACTTCACTAAATGTAAGGTTGTCGTGGACGATAGTGTGAACACTACCAGCGCTAGTGTTTAGAATCCTAGTAATTTCTGTCACAGATATTCGCCTATTGCTCCGGATCAGTTGGTCAACTTGTTGAATGTTCCCAAGATTTACAGCAGGCGCTAGCTATAAAGCATTAACCAAGTTCGACACACGTTCACGACCATCCTGGAAGGACTTACACCACTCAAAAACCGTTCTGAGTGATAAACACTCTTCATCAAACTGTTTATGAAACCTCTGTTGCTTTTACACCTTCATTGAAAAGTAATTTAATAATTATACGTTGTGCAACAGTATGACACATTTTTACACGACATTGTTAATATAACTGACAGTATTGACACAATCAAGTTGCAGTTGTTTATGATGTTAGCTAATATGAATACCTCGGTGAATCTAAAACTGATTTGCAGTATCTCTTCAATTATGTTTAGAAAAAAATAAAATACAGGTAAAATTTGAATTGCCCTCGTACATATGAATGAATCTTTCGCAAAATGGCGGAGCATATTCTTCTTATGGCTGCTGTAATATTTATTTTTAGCTCCTCAACGTTGTTGGATTTGTTTTCATATATTTTATCCTTTACGGCTACCCATAAAAATTCTAGTAGCGTAATATCTGGTGATCTTGCCGACCAGCGAACGATACGTGCATTACCTATCCAGTTAAGAAAACGTTCTCAAAGATACTCAGAAACGTTTTGAAAATTACGAATAGGTGCACTGGTTGCCAAAGGTATGTCACATACCACCATAAAATTTAAGGAAACAAAATTAAAATTATTAATTATAATTATAGGATAGGTTTTGTGCCTATGTTAATTAAAAATTTTACTTATAATACTTGAAAATGTCGTCAAATATACTGCGAAACGTTGCGAAAAATAACAGCTTTTTATTTTATTACTATTTTTTGAGAATAATTTTTAAAAGAAATCAAGACCGAAACGCCTTCGCAAAAAAATGGAAATTAGAGTACCAATTTAACGGTAAAATGATAAAACCAATACCTTTGGATTTAATACAAGGGACGTTTTTTAGTGTTGCATATAGCCTCAAAGGGTGCCAGTAATAAAAGATCAGGTGTTAAAATTATTCCCAATCTTTCGTTAACCAAGATCTAAAGTTTTCCCAAGATACGACAAGTTTATTTATATGTTGGCCGAAAAATGGAATTGAGTCGGGAAAATTATTAACTCAACAATAATGTCTTGCTGAGTTGGTTTCGGTTTTTTAAGATGAAATTCTGTATTAATCAACAATTTCAGGTTGGTACTGTGAATTTCCAGGAAGACGCACCTGTATCAGCGACGATCCAAGGACAGGTTCGTCAAGAACAACAGTCGTCCAAAAAACATTGATGCTGTGCGCTGCCTTATTAAGAAAGATAGACATGTGACGTATTGTGAAATTGAGACATCCATGGGTATTTCAAAGACCTCAATCCAAACGATTCTACATGATGAACTGGGTGTGAGAAAATAAATTCCCTGTTGGATTCCGCATCTTTTAACCGAAGTGCAAAACTCGACTCGGTTGGTGCCGAAAAACTGCCGCTTCAATAACGAAAACTCAAAAACTATATTCTAAGTGGCGAGAAATCATGAATTTATTCCTATGAACCCGAATATAAACTAAGTCAACCCGTTGCTTTGGGTGTTTCAAGATGAAGAGAATCCAACAAAAGTTATCTGATCATTAATAAGTGTGTCGTAAAAGATGGTCGCAAAGTTTATCTAAAAATCAGGCCATGTAGCTATAGTTCCTTAGCGCAAAATCAAATAACGATTAATGCGGATTGATACACAACCGTTTGTTTGCTAAAAATAATGGTTGTGCTCCTAAATACCAACCCACAACGGCGAATCATCCTGCATCATGATTATGCGAGTGCGCACACAGCTCGAAAAACAATTGAGTTTTTGGAACAGCAAAATATCGAATTATTACGTCATCCTCCGTATAGCCCCGACCTAAGTCCCAACGATTTATTGAAATGCGTGGTCGACGATTTCAGTCACTGGAATAAGCAGTAGATGCCTCCAAAACAGCAATTTTGACTGTCCCAACTGAAAACTGGAATATAGTTTGAGCGATTGCAGAAGTGTATAAATTTTTGTGCAAAACATTTTTAAAAGAAATAAGGCACTTTGAGTCCATCCATTGTTTGATTTTATGGCTATACGATTACCTATACAACAACAGGTCAAATATTTTAACATTCGGCTATTTAGTACATTGAAGAAGAAATCGTATATTGAAAGAAACTATAAAAAAAATTATCAGGCGTAACAGATAGCTCTCAAGCCGCAATTAATAATATAAACAAAAAATAATAATAAATGAGTAACTAGTGACAAACTTTTTTAAAATAAAAAGAGAAAAAACGTAAAGTAAATAGTTTAAGTTGAAAGTTAAGATGTGAAAATTTGGCACTGTTATGAATCACCCGGTATATCACATCATTAAATTATTGAACAAAATTACAAATGAAAGAAATTACATGAAGTTAAACTGAATCAAGTTAAAAATTCCAAAATCAAATAAACGTTAATTATACTGCAAACTACATCAAGATTATAATAATTAAGTAATTAGTCGATAAATTGATATGCCTTAACCTAGATCTAGGAAGGCAATCCATATCCGCAGATCTGTAGTTGAATTTCACATACGGTTTTACACACACAGTTTATATTACTAAATTATTAATAATATGCAAAGAAATCCTAGTTTAAAGTCACAGTAGAAAAAATGGTAAAATATAAAATAAGACTATTGCAATTTATTGATGTGAAATAGTTGCATATAATTTATATGAAATATATGAATATTTAAAAACTCGTAAAAGATAGCAACTAATTAAAAAAATTGGACATTACCCTAGGCCAATTTCTGAGAAAATCGATCATCCTGTATATATACAAAATGAGGGGATATCGATAGAATTTAAATTATAGCTAACTGAACTTGACACTTATTTGTTTATGACATAACTGTCCTGTGTACTAAAATTGGTGTATTATAGTTTATTCTGGTACTGATACTTCCCAAAAGAACGAAAAGCTGTTCGCCTACCTTTCGTTATTGATGAATTTATAAAAAGAAGGAAAACACTTAAATCCGTTGATTAAATTCCAGGTGCTGTCTTCTGCGTAGAAATTTAATTATATATCCTCTTCGTAGAACATCTATCTTCCAAATTTGATTTTAAAATGTGTTCCATCCTACGGCAAACCAGTATGATATATATATATAATATGGAGGCTTCACACTCCTTGCAAGGAACAATCGGTGGATGATTTAATTAACAATCCTTACGAAGACCCCTTCCATAGAATAAAGAAAAAAACGCAATGTTGTAAAAATTCTAGCTAAATGTGCAATGATAATAAAGATGAACACCAAAGAAAAGAATTTTCCGTCAATAAGGGACACGAAACTTGCTTAAAAGATAAAATGAAGACCCACGTGTTTGATAAACTTTCAAATCCGCATAAGCGTTAAGGATAATCAGATACTCCAAACCAATTCTACCCCAAATACAAATAATTATGACTTTAAATCCGGATAACCGCAGTACTCAAACACTTTTAATCAATTCATAAACATTTTTACAATATCAATCCACGTGTCCAGCACACTTGATGCTTCGTTGACAGTCAAGTAAGAAAAGAAAGTTATGAATCCAAAATGAACTAAACCCCAGAGACGTAGTTTCTCAAAACATCCGTCAGATAGCGCTGACGTTCCAAAAATGAGGCACACATAAGAAATATACTAGCTACACAACAATAATTTTGACTAAATTAAGAAGCATAATTAATAAGAGAAAGGTTAATTACATCCTGTTTCAAGATTACTAAATAAATCGTCTTATAAACAATTCTATTCAAGAAAATAGTCTGAATATAGGCACAATTGTGATATTAAAAACGCAATTATAAATAGGAAACAATTATACCATACGCAAATTATATATGTATCCAACCATCCAAATGAAAATAACAAAGTGAACTGAAAATGCAGGAAGGAAAAAACAACTCGTGACAACACATATTTACAATCAAATAAAACAAATAGGCAACAAATATTAAATTAAAGTACTATTACAAATTACATAACTCAGTGTAATTTAATGAAAGAAGGCCTCTAGTCAGTTTTTATAATAGTTTGACATTTTTTTATAGTTTCATGTTCAGTGGTCATATATTAAACCTTTAACCAGGCAAGATATGTTATATTGTTTCCTCACAACCATAAATTTTCTTCAAGTTTCAGTTTCGTGCAATATATATTAAGATGTCAATGTGGCCAACGTTTTGTATACAATTCTCGTGGAATTATTAGCAGTATTTTTACATGGATAGGTCGTAAATTCTAGCGTGATTAGTTAACTATTGCTGAACTGAATAATAACAAGTAGTTATAATGTTGCATAACATTTTTTTTTAAATCAGATAGTAATGAAACATTATCGTGTGGCTATTATAGTTTAAGTAAACCTCTCACGAATATGTGAGGCAATTAAAATATTGTATGTTGTTGATTTTACGTTCTTTATCTCCAAATTAATAGCTACCTAATATTATTAAATAATTTGGGAGTTGCATATAACACGAAGGCTGTTCTCTCTCTATTAAGCCTAGTAAAGTAATATACCATTTTTTGACCAAACATTCCCCTTCACATTTTTGCTTCCGTAAAAATCAATCGCTAAACATTTTCTGCAATCTTTCCGCCTTGGGTTGTTTATTTCATTTGTAGATATGTTAACTAGGCCTGAATTACCCATTATTTTAATATTATTAACTGTTTCTGCAGTAAGCTTTTGGTGAAACTTAACGAATATTCGAATAAATGACATCAATTGACATTAACTGTTTGACTACTATTTTCCAACTTTGATTTGATTGAGCATGAATAGTAGTTAGTGTCTGTGTACGTGGGTTTCCTGTATATGCTTAATGCTAACTTTTGCTTTTCTCTTTCTATAGTTAGATCTAAGAAATTGTTTTTTTTTATTTCGTTCTGTTTCTATGGTGAATTATATTCTATTATTTATTGAATTAAGATGTGTTAATAATTCTTGCATTTGTCTTTTTGCATATGGCTAGGAACTGAAAGACAAACGCAATGTTCATATTTATTTAGTCAGCTTGTCTCTTTGACAATGGTAAGGTGTCATACCAAAACATATGACAAATCTGATATAGTATGCATATGGCTAGGAACTGAAAGACAAACGCAATATTCATATTTATTTAGTCAGCTTGTCTCTTTGACAATGGTAAGGTGTCATACCAAAACATATGACAAATCTGATATATAGTAAAACAGCTAACGTCAAGTGATTTCATTTATTCAAACATTATTTAATTGTTTTGGAAATTCAAGTACTCAATCGTTCGAGCATTATCCTGATGTATTCTCGCGAATACTTTGGAGAACTTAAGAAAAACAAACTATAATGCGATTCTGGTTCTCCAAAAATATGTCTATCCATACTAAAAATCCTAGCGACCACCTTTTTGTTTCGACTATCTGCTCGAACAACTTCTGTTAGAGCCGAACAATTTTCAAACATCTAAACAACCGTCTGTTGCTTTTTTCGCGATTATTGCAATGTACTGAAGTTTCAGCACCTATCGTGATGTACACTAAATGAGACTATGCATTGGTAAACTGATATAGTGTAGATCTCCACCTTCTCACCAGACACAAGGCCTTCTTTGTTAACTTGAGTGAGATTATAAAAAATTTAATGGAAACAACGCTAACGTACCTCAAAATGTGCTGTTATGCCTTCCCTATCTGCCTGTATGGCTTCCGAATGGATACAAGGAGAAGGCACATGTTTGTCATTTCTAAAGAGGGATGTGACCTAAATTAAGTGTATACGTAGACGTGTAGACGTCTTGTAAAAGGTTTTGCGTTTTTTTGTGTTAGCTTAACTGTGTCACTGTTACTACTGTTTATCTACTAATATTGATGTGGTAGGGGATTTTATACCTTTTTAATGTTTATACTTAACCACAGTCTCTAACGAAAATTTTTTTTTAGCAAATACTCAATTGATCCTCATAACATTAGATTAGATTACTCGAGGCAGTCTTAAGGTATCTTCCATTGCGACCTTTCTAAATCGATTGTGGTCACTGTGCCTTTCTCTAACCCTGCTCTTTTAATTAAACTTACAGGTTTCAAAAAGGGTTGTTTAAATATACTTTTAAATATAGTTTAGGAGATTGATCACCCCTTTGTATTGCTAAACCTTCACGTTGACATAGTACATAAATCGCGGTTCAAAACCGATTCCACTATTATATCTTCTGTACTTGGAGTGTTTACAAAGGCCCTACACGTATGTTTGCTACACTGCCACCGTTTCACGGTATCTTGGACTAAGATTTTTTGAAAGCTAAAAGTACAGCCGTCAATCACTAACAGGGATTTTCCTTTTTCACTGGGGACAAAATATTACTTCCATTTTGTCGCGTTTTTTATATGTTTAAATATTTATTGAAGTAACGCAAGGCGAAATAACAAATTCGACAAGGGAACAACTAACAACTGGTTGCTTAATTTTACACTTTTATTCTCTTCTGATTACATATAGGAATAATACCCCCTCCCTATACAAAGATGGGCATTGTTATTTTACCTAAACTTAATTACACCAACCCGCTAATGAGGGTCGGACATCAGCTTTCACCAAGACAATAGTTCTTAAATAGGAACTTCTGAGAAGTTATTGTTTCTGGATTTTCCAAATTTATTGTAAATCCTGAAAGTCAACACTGTGAAAAATAAATTCTATTTTATCTTACAAATTAAGTTTAGCTCGGGCATGCAATTTATTTGTCGGCTGTCCATTTCTAAATTGTATAAATTCTGTTTTAATTTTTTAATGATTAAATTTTGATTTTCACACCAGGCCTGTCATGTACCATCGGCTTAATGCGTTAATAGATAATGAAATGCAGAGTTTAAATTGACGTATAATAAAAACAATAATGAGCCAGGGATGAAACGCTTTAGAAATGACTTATTAAATACACGTTTTTGTCTAAGTAATTGATAAAGATTATGATTTCCAAAAGAAGATTTACGATTTATTAATAAGACTTGTCTTGGCTAAATGGTAAAAACCCTACATCAAAATTAAACTGTTAATGAAATACATGCGAAAATATTTAAAAAAAGGACCCCAGGTACTTTATTTTACATAAAAATTATTTGATAAACAACCTTATTAGAGGTATAAGTTAATTTCAAAAAGGTATTTCAAAGAACATCTGTTACGTAACAGAATGATACAATTAAACATAAATATTTAACAAGGCCATTAATTATACTGTGACATGTAACTAAATGAAAATTTTACATTACTAATCTAAAATACATGCTTAGATGTTAAAGCAATAAACAGGTATAATAAGCGAAAAGGAGATTTAATCCTACACGAAAAGAGAAAGAAGAGGACAGCTTTATCAAACAGAAGAGCAAGTCCGTATCCTAAATATCCGCCCGAAGCAAGCCAGTGACCCGACAGAACGCAATTTCAAACATCTATTTGGATGGGGTTTATAGGATTCCATAACGCAGACGGAAGCTTTCGAGTAAAGCTATGCACACGATATGTTTTCCAAGCTTTGTGACTTATTGATCGAATTAAAAATTTGCATTTTAAACTATAAAATTTAAAATAAATAAACTATAAACTTTTATTTTAATACTTTCTATTAGTTTTTATTGATATAAATTCTAAAAAGTGTATTACGGAAATAAAAATACAGTTAATTATAAATTAACAGTAAAAGAGTTAATGAAACCCTATCTTGTGTAATTTTTTTATTTAACATAAAATAAGCAATCTGACGTGTAATAAACTAGAGAGAAAGACATTACAACATGTAGAGACAATAAGACAAAAACCCCAATGTGTCGCTAAAGATTCCGCTAGAAAAGAGATCTGATTATGTCTAGAAAGAGAACATAAAAAGAAATGAAGCCTAATGGAAAGTCAATTCCTTACTACTAAGAGAGCTGGATATTAGGTTTTTCAGTCAACCTAGTTAGAAGTAACAAAACCGGCTTGATAACCGGACATTGTCCTCTAAGGAAGCATCTATACAAAATGGGCAAAGTTAGCGAATCCTGACGTAGGGGATATGGAAAACAGGAGGAAACTAGCCTTCATGTAGGATTTACTTCTAAGGAATTGAAAAGGCTGACGGAAATATTTTGTAAAAGATTCCAAGGTACTTAAATTTACTGAGGAGGATCGTGGCTTTTATCAAGAACACAAAACTAACAGTGAAATTTAGAGATCTATTTTGGGCAGTATAAAGAGCATTGTACTTAAGTTCCCGGACTAACTGACATCCAGTCCTAAACAAAAAGAACTAGAAACAATTTATATCAAATCTTAAGTTAATGCTACAAATTGTGACAATTTTCTATAAGGATTGTGTTACAAATATATTTGTTACAGAACTTTTTTATTTATTTATCGACTATATGAAAATTACCAATAATTTTTGGTTTTAATGATTACTAGCCAAGTAAAATTACTACAATTTAAGAATGAGATATTTTCAATCCGCGAATGTCTCCGATTATTCTTACTTAATTCTTAATTTATCATTAAACAATGGTTTAGGTATTTAATGAGTAATAAAGGAGATATATGGTCAAGATTTATTTAAGAAATGGTGTAAAAATCGGTAGTGACTTATTCTCTGAGAGATGCCTACGAAGATTTTTTAAACGAATTTCTAAACGGCGCTGTCCTATGTAACCATTTCTCTTATTTCCATTCGTGCTTGTGTGAATTTATTCAGAGAAACAGGAAGTGTTATTCGTAAAATGGGAAGTGGTAGACCAATGGTCAGAAATTAAATTACTGTCAAGTAGTCGAAGAACGTCCACAAACTTTCGTACGACATTTACTGCAAGAATTAAATTTTTCTTAATGCACCTGTCGCCGTATTCTTAAAAATGATCTGCATATGCATCCTTTCCGTACACAAGTAACACATGAGATACTTCTTGTAAATGGGCCACGAGGACAAGAATTTTGCCAACGGTTTATTGAACAATACAGCAAAAAGGATGAAGCATTATCGAAAGTTATGTTTACAGACGAATTGTGGTTCTACCTATCTGGATATGTCATCTCTCAAAATGTGAGAATGTGGAATACAAATAATCTACACTTTTTTATAGAGACTCCATTACATTCCCAAAAAATTGGAGTTTGGGCCGTTATTAACCAGAGATGCATTATTAAACCTATATTTTTTGAAGGTATGTTAAAAATAGTTTGTAAAAGCATTTGATTAGATTTCTAAAACACTATGTTAGCACTGTAGTAATGTAATTTCTTTAACTTTTTAGGAACAATAAATGCTGAGCGGTGCCAGTTAGAAATTTTAGCTCCATTTGTTAATATGTTACACGATGATGAGATACAGGAAGGTTATTTTCAGCAAGATCATACTACTATTGCTTTTACGGAGATCACATGATTAGCCTGAATGCAGATACTATCTGGCCACCACGATCTTGTGACTTTTTAAAAATGTCTATTTGTTATTTTATGAGAAATATTATATCTGCTGATATTATAATTAAATTGAAAAATATATTTTTGAAATAGATTATTTAGTTTGAACTATCATTAAACAAAGTGACAGGTCTAAGTCTAAGTCTAATCATATTAAGACACACGTGATTATATCCATGGCATACTCTGAAAAACGTTTTTTGGCTCACACATTATGAGCTACTAATTGGAAAAGTGCTTTGTCTTCAAAAGAAATAACCTAATCAAAGAACTAAATACTATTCTATGATTCATTCTAATACCGCAAAACTAGCTGCTTCAACCGAGCGCATATTTAGAGATATGTGGGTTGAATGAAATGTTTTACGGCGAAAGACTGAGGCAGTGCGAAAAAAACAGCGATGATGATAATAATAATAGCAATAAATTAATTATAGTTGCCATGAAAATGTTAAACAGTGTGAATAGTAAATTGAATATTTATTTTTTTAATGACATTAGTAGTTTTATTTAGCAAGAGGCCAGAACTGCCAAACTCAACTAAACACTTCACATCAAAAGATGGAATCAAATAAACAAGAGAAACTTTAGAAAACAGTTAATAAATTTCTACTTGTAAAAATTGTTTTATTAGTTTTGGTGTAATTAGGACGCCACATTAATCAATCATACATTGTAACAGTTTACATCCAGTACTAAATTTTGCGTGAATAACTCACGAATTATAAATTTGAAATTTTCGCCTAACATAATACATACGCATACACAAAATATCAAGTTCGAACGTGTGTATGCAAAAATTAAACCTAATTAACTTTAATATCAGTTTCGCGTGCAGGCGTTATGGTTGTTTAAGAGAGAGAGTTTTAATTGTAAAACCCGAATTAACATTCGTGCCGCGATAATTCTTCATCGTTGTCAGTCCTCGTCCTCACGGAACTTTAATAAATCATGTACGCCGAATGCTGTTTCACACAGTTAATGTTGCGAGGGACGTAAATTGCGGCCTTTAAAGAAACAAAAAAGGGAAAAAAAAACAAGGACGAGCTTTCATTATTTCCGGAGTATTGACCGAAGGACGCTGTGGGTCTCTGTGTAAGATACCCAGACCGTTGTAGTTTACTACGTAAGTGGCGGCGACTGCCTGAACAGTAACAACAGCAAACCGACCCTAGGGACGACAACCGAAATAGTCGAAACAACAACGGAAAGAGTTTGGGGTCAATGTATGTAAGTATAGGTGATGTCGTCGTTCTTGCTTCCGTTCTACTTCTCATGGTTTATTCATAAACGGTGACACGTGTTGTCTTTAATGCTTTAGCTACTTGTAAGGCTATTCGTAAATTTTAACGGTGTAACGAAACTCTAGCAAAACAAGATTAAATGAGGATTTTCTGATTATGCTCCTTTGCTGCACCTGCATGCACAAGAACATGTCGCTTACGATAACATTTATTTATGAGTAATGTTAGGAAATATTCCGACCAAGTACGAATAATATTATAACTTAAATAGAAATGTGTTTAGCTTTCATTTTATTTAACATCTGCTCTAAAAGTAACTAGTAGTAAATCGTTTGACAAATTTTAAATATATGACATGAAGGAAATATTATAAGTTAGAATTTCCCCCATTTATAAACTGTTATTCATAGGTTATGGAACTAAGAAGAATTAGTTAAACCTTATTAAATTAATTGGTTTTCTACGTTTGAGGCGACTGAGGAGTTCATTGTTTGTATTCCTGATATTTTTTGCTAAAGCGGTGTATTTCTAATTTGATAATATTTCTCTTGAATCATATTTGGAACATCCTACTGCATGTTGTTATTATCCGTAGGCCACTGTTCAGGTACAGTTAATACTAGTAATAATACGTGTATACGTGCAAACTTGTGCTAGTATATGTATACACACACATATATACAGGCTGTCATTGAAATAAAGAGAACATATGATAAATGGAAAGATGTAATTATGTAGAATATAAATCCAAAGTATCGTGACTCAATTACGACGCGAACCTCGAAATTTAAAACATCCGGAAAATTTTATTACGTGACGCCTATGAATTAAAAATGCTCAGAATGTGTATAAATAATAAATACCTCGCACACACATACGCTATAGCATATGTTTACATACGTAACAGCTGGATGCACAATAACAAAACTATTATTTTTATTATTGTCGGTCAACTTTAAGATATCGTATCTGATACTTTTTATAATCGCACAGTGGCGTGATAAAAAATTTTTGTAATTTTCTTCTCGCTTATGAGAGGGAATTTTTGGAAAATATCTTTGATTTATATTTTATATAATTACATCTTTCCATTTTTCATAGCTTATCTTTTTATTTCAAGGACACTCTGTATATATATATATATATATATATATTAAAATAGTAGACTTTTTTATTGGTTTAGCGACCTTTAATGAATTTCAATGTTTTTCTCTACGACGTTTCGACTCTTTTTATTATTAACATTGAACATTGAAATTCATTAAAGGTCGCTAAACCAATAAAAAAGTCTATTATTTTAATATTAAGACACGGCCAATAAAATAAATAAGAAATTTAATTCTTATTAACACTAAATATATATATATATGTATAATGTATACGCGTGCGTGTTCATTGGTAAGTATGTTCACATAAATATAATAATATAATAATAATTTTATATAATAGGATAATTATGCCAACCATCTTGTTCTAAGGAACCGATGGGTTAACTACTGTCAACCAAGAACAAATTGAAAGTTTTTGTGAGTGGAGGAAATAATAATAATAATAATAATAATAGTAATAATAATAATAATAATAATAATAATAATAATTTATTTCCTAATAATTACATGGAATGTCAAAATCAAAAGGAAAACTATACATATATTAATGAATATAGCTTAAATATATGATTTATATGAAATGGTTGTTACATATTACAAGTAAAGAAGTCTTCTATTTTATATAAGTCTCTATCCTGTTTTAATTATATTTTTAATTTATTTGATGGGAATTCCTTCGTTTTTTGTTGTAAATGATTATAAAATTTTATGGCTTGGCATTAGCAGATTGTTGAGTTAAAGTTAACCTGTGATATGGAATTTGCAAAGATGACTGATACAAACTCTATTGGAATATCACAATACATACAAACAAACAAATTTCAGCAAATAAACCGTAAATAAACAGCAAATCGTACTTCGAGATAAAATGGAGCATATCACATATTTAATAAGCATAGCTGTACCAGCAGGCAATAACATTAACGGCAAACACTCAAACAAAATTGAAAAATACACATACTGATGAAGGAACTGCAACGTATTTGGGCACAGAAAAACGTATATACCGGATCCGTCTAAATTCAACAGACGGAATTTATGTGGTGATAGACGGTATAATCGGGTAATAAATAGAACAACTTTTTCAGTATCTTTTTGTTCTGGAAACGCCTTATTGGAAATTTAAATGATTTTAAAATATGTACTTCATGTCGACTGGCATATTAGGCAACTTTTTATACATCTACAGATTATGTTTTTTTGTTAACTATATAAATTTGTCAGTTAGCAACAACGTAAATGTGCCAAATTTGTTTATATTGTCGTTAAGCTATTTATCATGATTAATAAAAATGGAAAATTACACATTTTCTGAGTATGCCGATGTGGACACAGTGTATGGTAAGTGCTAGAGTAACGCAGCGTCGCTATGCAATGTTGTATCCAAATAGAAGATTACCGCATCACACGACATTTAGTGCTATTGATCGGCGTCTTAGAGAAACTGGTTCTTTTGAGGTAAAGTTTAAATTTGGAAACATCTCCGCTAATACTAATCTTTCTGCAGGATAGAAGACCAAATGCAGGTCGCTTACGTACTGTAGGAACTGCTGTTTGACGCGCATGTTTTGGACGCGATGGAAAATCAAAAATTTCCATAGCTTTAGCTACAATTACGGGTTGTAGTTGTCGTACTATTCTAAGGACATTAAATGAACAACAGTTGTACCATCATTTAACAGAAGTATATGCATTAAATCCAAGGGACGTTATTCCGAGGGTTACGGTTTCACAATAGTATTTACACCGTACGGCAAATGAAGAGAATTTTATATTTACGGATAAATGCTGTTTCCATCGCGAAGGCTCTTTCAACAATAAGAATTTACATATTTGAGCGGACGAAAATGCTGACATAACATTGAATGCAGCGTCGCTATGCAATGTTGTATCCAAATAGAAGATTACCGCATCACACGACATTTAGTGCTATTGATCGGCGTCTTAGAGAAGCCGGTTCTTTTGAGAATGTGGCTTCAGCATAAGGGAGCACTTCCACATTTTGGACATGAGTTTTGAAGGTATTTAATATACAGGAAGATGGATTAGCAGACGAGGACCTGCACCTTGGTCTGCACGAAGTCCTGATTTAAATATGTTGGATTTTTATTTATAGGACCATCTTACTAACAGCTATCTAAACACAAGGTGAAGGAATACTTTTATCAGTGCAAACAATCAGACAAGCACCCAGAATATTATTTATCGTGTCCGACGGTCAATGAGTCGACAGTACAATTGCTTGTATTGAAATGAACGGCCAAAATTTTGAAATGTTTTCTAGTTCTTTTAACATTCCTCTTAAATATATCCCTATTTCATTTTCATTATTTATTTTTATTCCGTTAAAATAAAATTTTCCTATTTTTTATTGCAATTATTCCATGTTCATTTTTAATATAGAGTTTAAAAAACTATAAGAGGTATAATAAAAAAAATCAACCAAGGATTCATTACAGGATTAAATAGTCATTCTGTGTCTCTTATTATCCTTAGTATTTATTAGTAATGTTGTCCTTATAGAATTTAATCCCAATAAGAATTTTATTGCATCTGGAATATGTGGTTGCTAACAAAAACCATAATCTATAGCTGTATAAAAAAATTGCCTAACATGTCAGTCGACATGAAGTATTTTAAAACCATTTAACTTTCCAATAAGGCATTTCCTCAATAAACTGGCACAAGACAATACTGTGTCGCTAATATGTGCCAGGACATGAGGGAATTAAAGGCAATGTGATAGCCGACGAACTGGCCAAAGAAGGTACTAATAGGAACTTCATAGGACCAGAACCTCTATGTGGAATCGCTAAGGATTCCGCTAAAAGGGAGATTTGGTTATGGCTAGAAAAAGAACATAAAAATAAATGGAGGTTAACGGAAGGTGAACTCCATACCAAAACACTACTAAGGGAGCTGGACGGAAAGTTTTTAGCCAACCTAATTCGTAGTAACAAAAGGAAAATTCAAATAATTACCGAGTTAATAACCGGGTTAATAACCGAACATGGTCTTGGTTAGCGAGCCCTGATATAGGAGATGTGAAAAACAGGAGGAAACTAGCCTTCATGTTATATTCACGTGTGAGGAACTGGAGGAACTCAGACAGAAATATTTCGGGAGAGATCTATTGGATCCTTCGAGTGTACTCAAACTTCCCCTGAGGAGGATAGTGACTTTTATCGAGGACACAAGACTAACAGAGTGAAACTGAGAGATTTATTGGGGACAGTACAAAGAGCAGTGTGCTCAAGTACATGGACGTTGTGGCGTCCAACCCAAAACAAAAGAAGAAGAAGGCATTTTCAGAACAAAAGGATAATAAAAAAGTTTTTCCATTTATTAGCTTCCATCACCATAAAAATTTGGTCGGTTGAATTTAGACGCACTCTGTATAATACCCTTCATTATATCAGTTAGCGGAATTACACTCTACCGGTTCTCTAAATGTCTCAAATCATTAAAATTACCATCCAAAGTCCAAGAATTAATGCAGCGATCAATAATACTCAACACATGTAGTATAGTTCGTAATTTTTTTCAAATAGAATAAATTCCGTTCTTTAACTAAACTCCCCGATATAGACTTCTATAATCTCAAGATCCATAGAAATTGCAAAAAAAAACAATAACAATAAATTATATCAACGAACTTGTTGTAAATACCGTTTTATGATGTATACCAGATGTGTGGGTAGAGTAAAATGTTTCCCGGCTACAGACTAAGGAAGTGAGATAGCTCTACAGAATAATAATAATAATAATAATAATAATAATAATAATAATAATAATAATAATAATAATAACAATAATAATAATAATAATAATAATAATAATAATAATAATAATAATAGAGAGGAACCAAGCTACGCGGCGCAAAACACGGCGCCGCGCAATTCACACACTAGGACCGGTCCTGGGCAGCAACCTGGCTAGGCTTCCGTTAACAGCACACACACGTTCGACGTGTGTGCAGTGCCCCCGCAATGGCGGAAAACGTTAAGATGGCACAAAGTGTGCACATCAGTGCGCTGGTCTGCGCCTTGCCTCGATTGGGTGGGGGTCGGGCCGTCGAAGTACTGCACGGAAAAGTAAAGAAGTTGCCGGGAAGGGGTTGGCGGCCCTGCGCAACGGCTGGCTCTCCGATCTCTCAAAATTAACGCGACCGGTCACTAAACACACGCACGAGCGCGCCAACATACAACACCCTACACTTGCGCGCTCGTACAAACACAAACCACACACCCAAAGAGAGACGCAAGCTGCCAGCAGCAACAAACACACAAGTTCATACCCAGAAAGAGACGCAAGCTGCTAGCAGCGAACAACACATATGTTCAACCTTGAAAGTACTGGTAAGTATCTACTATAATCAATATTCATTTAAAATAAATGAATGATAGATAACTATGCCATCCATCTTGTTCTAATGAACCGATGGGGTAAGATAATGGCAACCAAGAACGAATGGTTCTTGTGAGTGGAAGAGATAATAATAATAATAACCTTTATTATCCAACAGGAGCCCATTTACAGGGTAATAATTAACATAATTATACATACGGTTATATTCTGCATAGTATACAAAATAAATTAACGATTAATAAAAATAAATAAAATTTAATTCAAAATATATATAAAAAAAATTTATGTTAATAAAACCGATTTAAAGAAATAAAGAAAGAGAAAGGAAACAACAGAAAAACGTATCTAGATGTAAGCTGTTGTGATTCCGCATCAATCGCACCATCGGTTCTTTAATACGTTAGATCTGCCCATTGGTAACAGAAATGTGGCAGACAAACACATACGGTAAAATAGCGCGAGAAAGTCCATCCATGGTGTTGTTGACAAGTTTCAAAAGAATGGTAGCACTCGCTTCTTCTCTGCTACTAGTGTGAAAACAAAAATCATGCCTGTCGAGCAAATAATTATAATCCATCTCACGTACAGGATAAATTATATCACTCTTGAAGCTGAGTTTGTTAAGAAAACGTTTTTAAATCCTTTCTGAAACTATTGATAGACGTAAACCATACGTAAGTATAGAACAGACACTTTAAAGTTGAAGAGTTGATGATATCATGACAAGTTTGTATCAAGAAATCCAAAGACTTCGAGGCAGCACTACAAACATAAAAAATATGAACGATAAATTGAAGGGAGATATAAAACAAAATCCCCAAGTCTTTTATTTTAGATTTACGATAATGGTCTACACTATACGGAGAATGATCTGAATTCGCAATCCTGGAATATGTCACAATGGCACGCTTGTCAATATTTAGAGAGATGTTTTCATAGACCATTTGCGCACAAGCTTCAAGTTAACCTAAAACTCCACAATTCATTGAACAATGTAGATAACTGTAGCCGGATCTCTATGATTTAATAAATTCCTGTACCCCAGAGCTATATACCGAATATCCAGATTGGTTTAAGAATTGTTTTGTATATGAGAAGTTTATTATTTAGTCTTAATTGTAATTCTTCTACAAATTAATCAATAGAACTGATTTATTTTCAAACCTTATTGTTTCTTTTTGTCAAAGATGTGTGTTCGCCAAGTCAGTCTTCATTCTTTGTGCATTTCAAAATATCATTTAAGTGATTTAGTTGACAGTTGCTTATTTTGCGTTGGCTTTGGACACAATATCCTATTTTAAAGGCTTGCGTAGTCAGAACAGGTCTTATTTGCCAGATATATTCTTTTCTATATTTCAGAGTTTGTATCGTTGTTGCTTATGACTAGAGCTGAGGATGTTTGCGGTATAACCATGGTTATACCGCAAACATCCTCAGCTCTACTTATGACTAAAGAGCCCAACTACACAAATTTACTTACAGTGATATTGTGGGAGCCAATAGTTATATTTTGGAGCGGGTGTAACCTTTCAGTATGAACTCCAGCATTCATGTTAGTTTTATGCAGCCCTATTTAACTCGCAGCTTCTTTAAGTACAAGAAACGCCTGTATCATATCTCTTTTGGTGCCAGTTATAATATTCACATCATTAGCAAAAGCTATTAGTTGTATACTTTTGTTCATTATTATACCTCTTCTGTAAATATCTGCTTGTCTAATGGCTATCTTTAGTACCAGATTAAACAGTACTATTTGCAGAGGATCTCCTTGTCGTAGTCTAGTACGAGTTAAAAACGGACGTAAGGTTTCATTTTCAATATGGCCTCTATTTTCTACTTGAGACAATATTAATTTCATAAGTCGTATCAGGTGAGATGAAATGTCAAATTATGGCATCATTTGGTATAAGGCGTGTCTTTTAACAGTATCGGAAACGCTTCTGAAATCAAGAAACATGTTTTTTATCTTATTCATATGTTTTCCAATATTTGACGCCATGCAAATACTTGACCAATCGTTAGTTTACCACCACGAAATCCATACTAATAGTTTCCTATTATGTTATCGGTGTAAGGCTTTAGATACTCATGTGGGATTCTAGGCACTATTTTGTAAGTAATACTCAGGGAAACAATTCCACGGTAGTTATTGCAGTCTACGGTGTCCTCTTTTATAAGTAAAGGTATCACTCCACTAATGTTCCATTCTGGATGTAATTCTTTCTGTTTCCAAATATCTTTAACCAGCTTATGCATGTATTACTGTGTAAATTATTTATCCCCTTCCTCTATCAGTTCCGCTGGAACATTATCTAATTCTGGCACATTTTTCGCTTTTTTAACTTCCTCTAGGGATGGTTCTTCTGTCTCTCGTTGATCATTCTTCTTCATCTGTCTTCTTCTCCGATACTGGTATTTAACCTCTATTCAAAATTCTTTGCTCAACTTTCTAAGATTTTTTCTTTTTCTGTTTATTATATTTCCTGATTAATCTCGGTAAGAAACCAACCAAAAGTAAGGTTGGAAAACCTATTTGGTTCTATTAATCTTTTCGTAAATCTTTTGGTTTTTGCTTGGCGATTGATACTGTCTAACTTTTCAGATTCCTTGTCATATACTCGCTTTTCGTCTTGATGTATTTTCTTCTTTTTTTTTAAATCTTGTATTCTTTCTGTATTTTTCTGGTTTTCTGTCTTTGTTGAAATTTTCTGTATGCTATATTCTTTCTATTTGATATTTCTACACATTGATTATCAAATCTTAGATCTTTAATATTCAAATTCACCTATAATCTTGCTGGGTGCATTTACTATGGTTTTCTGCACCTTACCCATGACTCGTCAATGTTAGAGTTGATAAAGTCAAATTTTGGTAGCATTCCGTCAAACTCTTTTTTGTATATCTACTTGTTTCTCGTCTTCGAACTTTTTTGTATCAAATCTATCTCTCCTGTTCCCCTCGATTTCCTTTCATTAGAGGTTTTGCTCTTATTTTGATTTGTAGTCGGTAGTGTGCCGAATCTATATTGGCCCCTCTTCGATTTCTGATGTGCATTACATTAGAGAATTATTTCGACTCTATTAGCAAATGGTATATTCACTGTGCTGGAATCTTCCAAATGTCCTAATGAATATAATTATGCTCAAACCAAATTCCTGCAATCGTCATCACATGAAGCTGCGAATTTTAGAAGGTGCGTTCCGTTATCATTTGATACTATTGAAAGCTGTGCTTTCCAATTGTCAGGATATATTGTTTTTCTCGCCCAACTTTACCGTTTAAGTCGAAAATTATAATTTTGAAGTCATGATACGGACCAGCATGAACTATTTTCTCTAGCTCTTGGTAGAATTCCTTCTTTTCTGTGTACGATTTATTTGCGTGTCCAATTACTATGCTGTAATTAGAAAACTGGTCTTTTATTCTAATTCTACACAATCGAAGTGAATGCGGTTAGGAATCTACTATATTCTGTCTCATATCCTGCTCACTAAGAAACCTGTACCTAGTATATATATATATATATATATATATGTATGTATATATATATATATATATATATATATATATATATGTATATATATATATATATATATATATATAAGTAAAAATTAATTAACGGGTGAGCGGTCTGTCAAGTAAAAAAAAAACCTCCTTTATTTCACTCTATATTTCATAACGGATTTGTTACTTCCTCAGGAGTGTAATTGAGAGTTAAATTCAGCAAACAACGACACTAAACATGTTAAAATTAATTAACTTTATAACATTCAATCAAGATGATGGTTTATCGTCAACCTTTTAAAAACAAATATACATAAAATGAAATTGAAATTGAAAATGAATTTTATGTATATTTGTTTTTAAAAGGTTGACGATAAACCAACATCATCTTGATTGAATGTTTTAAAGTTGATTAATTTTAACATATTTAGTGTCGTTGTTTGCTGAATTTAACTCTCAATTACACTCCTGATGAAGTAACAAATCCGTTATGAAATATAGAGTGAAATAAAGGAGGTTTTTTACTTGACAGACCGCTCACCCGTTAATTAATTTTTACTTATACAGTACGGTCGATAATACTTAATAATCTACATATATATATATATATAAATTGAGGCATTGCAAGAAGGGCTCTTTCTCTGAAAAGAAATACAAAGAATACATGTAACTGTAATGTTTATATTTACTATGTAATTTAATACCAAGAAGGGGAAAAATTGATTCAAAGTATAAATACTTTATTATGACGACAAATTTGCCTTGAAATAATTAACTTATTTTTCTATTTTTTATTGTGATGTTTATATTCATTTCTATTTCAAATTAATATTTAACGCGATTTTATTCAAACAAATTTAACGTATTTATATTTAAATGTATTTGAACAATTAAGCCCCGCCCACAATTTTAACGGTGCAATAACCCGCAAAGAAACAGATGTTGACAGAGTGATTGTAAACACATCAACATATGTTACCTAACTAAAGTTATTTTATAAATCAAAATGTAATTTTTTTAACTGTTTTACACTGTAAAAATGTTTAATTTAATAATATTCAAAAAGATAATGCAAGTAAAGAATGGAGCGATTTGCGGCAAGTTATGCAATTAAAAACAAATGAAAAGATTGGCGTCGGTAATTAGTAGTTGCAACGAGAGGTCACGTTTTTTTGTGCTCCGGCTTAATTAAAATAATTTGGCGGAAATATTAAGTGCTCGAGATTTTTAAGTCTACTAAACGTTTCACCTACCTACGAACTACCTGTAGACCAAATTTAACATCTTCCGACCAAACAGTTCAAGAGTTAAGAATTTTTATAGTTTTCGATACGAAAACTACCCGCCCAAAATTTCACCGTACATCGAACACCATCTTTGAACGCTCGAGATCGGCCATCCGTTCAAGCCGCCGTCGGACTTGGAGATTTGGAAACGTTCACATCATCCCGAGGGATAGTAGCAGAAATATTCTCCAGTTTCCCGCTGTGAAGACTTCTCCAGAACACAGGCGCAGGAATCAACAGAGGTTATATCCGAAGATTCAGGTTTTTTTGCTATTTTTACAAATATTATACGCGCCAATTTTAACTTGCCTATGAACCCTTCTAGAACTTTTTTTGTTTATTCTATACATAATTAGTCGCATTATTTTCACTGATATTAAACATTGTAATTCACTTTCAAAACTTATTTAAATATTAGTATCCACTACTTTTAATATTAAACTTGATTCGATTTCACTTATATAAAATATTTTATTTTAATAAAGCAACAATTATTTGCACTTGTCTTACACCATATTGCATTTGTACTGTAAGAATACCAACTGCTAAGTGTGTCTCCCTTATGATATATGTGTGTCACGAAACTGTTTATTTAAATTCTGAAATTTTTCAAGATGTTTTCTTATTAATAAAGTTAATTGTCAATATTTTACTTTGGTTTTTTTTGTTGTAAAGTACTTGAGATATTGTTCCATTTCCAATTAAATAAGCTACGTAAATAAATTCAAAGTGGAGAGAAGTGAACCTACCTTAACCCTGAGAGAGAAATAAGCTAGCCGATAAAAAAACAGATAAGTATTGAATAAGCCCGATTTAAATAAAATTTTATATACAATCTACGTTCACCGTAATATAACAAATGTCATCCCAACTTTTGGGGCATTTATAACATTCATTCATTCATATATATATCCATATTATATTAAATCAATTATTCACATTTTACATTCATTCATTCATTTACCTAGTACTAGAAACGTAACAATATATATATAAATATATATATATATATATATATATATATATATATATATATATATATATATATTATATTCACACACTAATTTATTTAATGTCTTGTTTATTAATCTTGTAGTATCTCCTGAAGAAGCAACAAAATCGTTGTGAAATATAGAGATAATAAATAAATGAGTTTTAATTGACAGACCGCTTGCCCGTTTTTTTAATTTAATTTAACCTATATAGCACGGTCGATAATTTATCGACCGTACTATATTGGTTAAATTAAATATTATATTTTAAAAGAACTTCGCTGTGAATTATTGCAACATACGTATTATCTCATACTTAATTTACCGATAAGACATTAATCTGACCTTAGTATATCGTTGAATAGTAATAGAATATATTAAAATATCGCATTTGATATGAAATAAACTTACGAATGTTAAATAGCGCACCACTAGTAAATAGTTATAAAGACGTTTATGTAATTTGTAAATATGAAAGAACATTTCAAACCAGCATCTCTCAAGCTTTCTTAGAGAAACCTTTCTCCGAATTATGAATATTTGCACTTTAAATTATTATAGAATGTAATTAAGTTATATCAAAGAACATTTTTCAATTAAATTTATCTACAACAAAAAAAATCCGCATGAAAAGCGTTATAGGTGATCCTTCAATATAATTTATTATACGATACATAAATCATTGTGTGAAGACGTCTGCGCCACTATCGCGGCATGTATGAAAAATTTCAATCAGCGGGTGTCTTGATTTAAATGCAGCTTTCTAGTGGATCGATGAACAAACGGTCAACGGAAGATAGAAATGCTGTTTGTCGCATTTGTTCAGGACCAATATTGAAAAGGATTTTCCACTCACAACACGCATACAATTTTCTTTTTATCGACTATCTTATGGTGGATTGAACCAATTCAGTTTACCCTATGACATTTTGTAAGATGAAAATACTATCTTGAAATAAAATCGAGAGGAAATTTACTTTTATATATTTTTGGATGGCCTGTATTGTTCTAATATGAAATATTTTATTTTGAGTAGAACAAGATACGTTTATGTATGCCTAAAGGAATAGTTTCTACTTTCAAAAAATAATTTATTTAAAATCATCCGACCTGTCATACTGTTTCAAGGAAAGCCATTTAGCATCATTTTTATTGAATATATTATGGTTATAATTTCATAATGTCTTCAATGCGAAAATACTATAAGGGAATATTTTAAATTTCTATCATCGCAACCATCCATTATTTTTAATTCTTCGTTTGTACATTTTGTATATCGATTAGACATAATGGTACACTTTTACGACTCATTATATCTATAAGAATGTCGGAATACATACTGTACTTACATATCTTGATCTTGATATACAGAGTCGCTATTATGTATGGAAACGGTTACGGTTACGGAAACGGTTTGGAACTTTTTGACTAGATTTTCATTTTTTTCCCTTATAGCATATCTGAAACCCAAGGCTAACTTTTTTTAATAACAACAGTGCTTGAATTTGGCTTAGTTGGAAAGATATTCTTTTTCGAATTCAGCGATGTAAATATAGTATGTCTATTTTCCAAAATAGTTTAAAAGAAAACTGATAAAAAGTGTTTTGGTCTCTTTTGGGGTAACAACAATAAAAAAAAAACATTTGTTAAATATTAAACTAGTTACAAAATGTGTTAAAAATGTTCACCATTAACTTCCTGGCAGTAATGGATACTTCAAACGAAGCCTCGAATTGCGTTTTCTCACCAAATAAAAGGTATATCGGAATTTTTTCCCGAATTCGTAATTCGAGATCTTTGAGATTGACAAAAAAAGAGTTACTCTAAATAAACACTGTATGATTGTTTTTTACGGTCTACTAGATTTTCTTATTCTCAATAAATTCAGCTTATCCCACATACGTTTAGCTAAATTATATAAACAAATTATATTTCATAAAGCTACTGATGTTAATGGATTATTTTTTTTGAAAATACACAAGCATATTTGTCAAATATCACTGTCATTAACCATACCTGTTCATAACCAACTTGAAAAATAATTTAAATATTAAAATATACTTTAAACATAAAATGCGTTTCATAACTCATATTTATCACTTTAGCGCAACTTTAAGTTAAAGCTGCCGAAGGTGTCACTTTAGCGTTTAAAGAAACTTTAAAACGTATTGACACACTGAAAAACCGATTTATTTAAACCAATGAAATATATTTTGTTAAGCATATTTTCTTTGCAACAAGCACCCCTTTGTTCTTTCAAATATATGCAAAAAATAGACGATATTGATTGAAACAAAATATTTAGTTATAAAGATGAATATATTCAAACAAATTATTCAGTTCAGTATGGTTTTAACACAATTTAGTTTAATAGTGTCAAAACGTTAGATTACTTCAATTATTTTCACATTGTTGAGATAAAATCGGTATTTTGTTAACTCAAATAAATTTGTTACTTCCGGGGAATAACTATATATTTGGGCGAAATATACAGTTAGTTGGGCGTCAAAATTTATTTCTAGCCAATGAAATGGCGATTAACCACCTGCGTCTTAGCACATGATACTAAGATATTTTATTCTCGCGAGCATGGTATTATATTGTTATGCTTAGTGTGGTTTAGTGTCTTTTGTTGAGTTCATGATGGGATTTTAGCAATTTAATAACTATTTTTAGAGGTAAGTATGTGTGTAATGCAATTTGTAATCGATTAAAATATAGAAATTGCTTCCATATTGCCAGTAACAGTTCGAGTTAATATACGCATTTGCAATCATAGCCTTATAGCCATAGTTTTTATCAAGGTGTGTCTGTATGGTACCTCACTTTTTATTAAATTTGGAAAGGTTAGCCTAAACGTCAATCACTATTCGCTTTATTATTTTGTTGGTATCATATTTTTTCTTAAAGAAAAAACGTTGATTTATTTACTACATTTTTTGTACAAGGACATTAACTCAAATTGTTACATTTTTAATGAATAATTTGATTTTATGTATTACCAACACCACATTTCTTTTTAAATATAGAAAATTCAATTGATATACAGTGCTTGATGGACATGAATGAACGTTACATTAAAGAAGTAATTCCTCAAATTCGATAGAGAATAAAGTTTTCGAAACAATTAGACGTAGGTATTTAAATCTGACCTCAAGTGTTATATATCTACGAGTACTGTAATTGAAATAATAGCATAGACATCTATCTATTATACACTGTATCCTAGTTCATATAAAATATAAACTCTTTCTTTGTTTAGAGATAACATATATGAATACAAATCGACTATTTTCTTTGTATGAAGCCAATATTGTTAGTTTTTATCTGATATTGTGGAAAAATATTGAATTTTATACAATTTTAATAACACGCCGTCACGCCGTAATCGAAAGTTTTAGGATATTCATCTGTTCGTTGCGTATCATACGAAACTTAAAAATTTGTCTTATGTGTTCTCGTGAATTATGAACTAACTTATATACTACATTCTAGCCGTTTGAAAAGCGCTGATTTAGAATTAATATCCACCAAAATAGTAAACCTATTTCCCAACGAACCAAAGGATTTGTACTTCATACCCCCTGTATCAAAAGCTACCTCTCCAGCTGAAAATCTACCATATCTAAGGGAAAGCTACTGGATAAATGTAGGAATAAAATAAGAGAATTGCGATTAATAGTCATTGATGTTCCGCCTGAGGATATTGAAGACAGAAACCAAGAGATAGAATATTCAAATGAATTCCTTTGGCTCCAGAAATACCATGTGATTAATTGCTGTATCATGTTTTAGGTAGAAGTGATAGTACTTTATGGCTTAAAACAAGAAATGGGATCATGTCTTCTACTAGTGGAAGGCTACCTATCCAATAAGGCAATAAAGCTCAAAACGCACGATCCAGGAATTTTTAGTCGACTGGAGGAGTTTAACTCTGGCGCAAGGATATACTTTGGTAATATATATTTGAAGAAAAAGTACTTATGTACAATGTCAATTTAATGTTCTTTTTAGATCGATACAGATTTCGAATTGATGTTTTGTGATACATCCCTTAAACTCCTCCTGGATGGATGGAATAATTTATTTAATAAAATATTGGAGTTAAAAAAAGATTTTGTATCAGACAATGCTGCCATATACTCATTGGTTACTTTTGATAACTACAACTAAAATTTGGTTGAGTAAACTAAATGAGGTTTTCAGTGCATGAACATATTGACACTTGTCATCGATTCACACATAATCTCTAGTTTTGCTATATTACTAATTACCTATAACAAATACCATGTCCTCAACAGATTCTTTATTTAATTCATCATGCAGCAGTAGTTCAGAGGATGAATTAATTATTATACCAGAATAATTGAAACATACATGAGTAGGTAAACCCCACCAGTTTTGTATAAAACAAAAGGTATTTTTAATAATATAAAATATTATTAAAAATCTGGTGTGAAGAACACAAATACAGGTTCACAAATATATTAATAGTGAACCTGTATTTGTGTTCTTCACACCAGATTTTTAATAATTATTATACGTCAACCAAAAGTATATAGCGTCGAACTATAAATTTTAATAGTAGGAGTGATGGAGATTTCTATGTTAGATTTCGTTTAAGCAAAGCGGTTGCTTTTGAGTTATTAGATTATCTGAGAGATAGGATTAGTAGTCGAACAAATAAGTAACCATTCATAAAAATATTGATTTAAAATGTATCTATGATGATAATTATATACATATACAAAAATTTTAGTGGCGGTGCTGTAAATTACTTTGCTGTTCTGTTTCTGTTTGCTGTAATCTACAAGAGTTAAGCCATAAAATCATTGAAAAATGTGAACACATCAATAACTCACCGCAAATACTGATCAATGTTTTCAATGCTCTACGAAATAGAGTGCGATTATGCTTGGTGGAGAATGGTCATCATTTTACACATTTTTTATAATATTCTATTACTTTGTATAAAAATTATAAATATATTTAATATAAAAGTCAGCATTTCAACTGTTCAAAATATTTTTTAATAATCATGACGTTTGAAATTATAATGACAGATCTCCTCTAATAATTTAAGTTAGGACATACTTTTTGTGTACATGGGTTACTTGAGCGAAAATTTTAATGATCACTCGTTATTTTTCTACAAACACCGTTAAAAGTTGACATTTTGACACGGCTAACTTCACTTAAAAATGCGATTTTATTGCGTAGCGTGTTAAAAAGGCCACTTTTAACACTTGTGTTAAAAGTAAATGACAGTTTGTCAAAAATGACAAGAGAAAATTCCGTACATATCAAATGATTTTTATTACAATGAAAATTACATATTCTTTGGATAATTAATATTAAATGTACAGTTTGTGCAATTGGAGATATTTATTCCATGTGTTGCTGTACTTGCAGAATTATTATTTGCAGACAAATAGTTCATAGGAACTAAAATATCGTGATTTAAATTATCATTTGCAATAGAATTATTAGATAGATCTGGGAAGATGGAGTGAGCAATTTTGTTTTTATTTTCTAGAGAATCCTCTAGGTAACCTTCAGCAACGATGGAACTTTTCCAGCCTCCATGTCGCTTAATTGAGCATAAGCTTGCACCAGAATCTGCTAGCAAAGTAGCAGATGAACGTCGGAAGCAATGTCCCGTATAAGATTCTGGATTCGGCAATTTCAAAAACATTGCGATAATTGCAGGCATCTTGCCAAACGAATTTATTCCAACCGCTTGACTTGTGCATTTATTATTAGCGTATTTAATAAATAAACGTCGATGTTTTATATTAGATGGACGTAATGCTTTGTATTTGCGATACAAGTTTATATATGAGCCAATAACGGTAAATATTCTTTGAGTATTGGTTTTAGTATCTGGTATAGTAACTACTAACACATTTCCTCTATCTTCAATGTCATCCACAGTCATACGGCATAACTCTTCCCGGCGACAAGCGCCAAATATACCCATAACAACAGCTACTTTTAACAGCATATATTTTTCATCTGATGCTTCAGGAATAAATCTATCAATTTCTTGTCTTGTCAATATTTTTGATTTTCTTGGTCGGTAACCTTCTCCTTTCGTTTCAAAAATGCAATAAGTTTATAATATTTACTAATATCATGGTTGTCTTTTATATTTAGCAAAAGTTTTATCATCGAAAAATGTGACCAAAGAGTAGAAGATTTCCAAATTTTAGACCTTTCTTTAAAATATGCTAGTAGAACATTTTCGCAAAATTTACCTATCACATTATTGCATCTGCACCATTCCATAAACCTTTTGTACGCAATTTCATATTGTTGCCTAGATTTTGAGGGCAACAAATCTAATGTCGCTTTATCAGCGGCTTCAATTATTGCACTCGGTATTACTTCATTTTCTTTATTAATACACGAACTCATCTTTTGTACAAATTGTGACAAATTAATTTGACGTAATTTAACGGTTGCGTCCAGTTGTGTCAAAATGTATTCATGAGCTGTCAAATTTGGTCAGTGGAGTTTCATTATATTTTATAATAAAAATTGTGTTTGTACAAAAAATATTGTACGATACACATGTTAAAAATGCTATTTTATTTCACTCGTAAATTGCGACACTCGCTAACGTTCGTGTCGCAAACTTTTACTCGTGAAATTAAATCGCACTTTTAACACTTGTATCGCAAATAACTATTCTAGAATTTTACAGACATTTATCGTACAGTTTTTTTTTCCTTTAGACGAGATTCGCATTAGTCTACAGACTACAGTTGTGATAAAAAAATTAAAGTTTTTTTTATACCACAAAAATCTAAGGGCCAAAGAAATACTACGTTTAGATATATATACAAAAATGAACAGAAAGTTAAATCTAATGCAAATACGGTAAAAAATATCAATATTGCGTTTAAATAATATAATAACTAGAGTGGACCAATTCGGAGCGAAAGCAGAGGCGTGACCAACGAATTGGTTCCCGCATGCGAAACATTATTAATATCTAGAGATGTACTATCACGAACGTTGCTGTTATTATGTTATTAAGTAATATAATAAGTTATTATATTACTTAATACTACATATTTGTATTATATTTTGTTTATTTTAGTGCCAATTTACAGTCGTGTATTGTGTATTGTGCATTCTATAGAACAGGAAAGTGTTTTATATTTATATGAATATGAATATCACCTATATTTCTCTCAACACTGCTTTATAGAAATTATGTGTCAACAAATTTTTGCTGTTCCCTAGTTTTGATTTATTATAATTCCTACCTTTATCCGTCGTCTAAAGTTTAATATAAGCACTTATATTATATAAGTGCTTATATATATATATATTATTATATTACTTAATAACATACTAACAGCACCGTTTGTGATAGTATATCTCTAGATATTAATAACACAGGTCTACAGTGATTTTGATGTTTGAAAGCTGTTTGCTAAATTGTATATGTTTGGAGGCCCTTATTCCAAACAACGCCATATTTTTGCTCTATCACGTAAATTTTTTTTATAGCGCTCTATATCTTAAAAATGTTAATTTATTTATATACATACCTATGACAAGAATATGTTTGTTCCATGTTAGGCATTATTTTTAAATGAATTGATTTTTATGAAATTAAATGTGATTTGGCAACACTGGTTAATATTATATTTCTCAGCAAAGCAACAGAGCAACAAAGCAGAAGCGTCAATACAACGTTGAAACCTGCTTATGTGCAGTTTGGTTGTGTTAGTCGTCGTGCTACTGTGTCCGCGTGCTTGTTGTCTTCGTTGTTGCGTATTTGAAGTGTTCTAGAACATATAAATATGGAAAGAACACATTGTGTGAACAATTCGAATAACTTTTGTTATATCTGTGGTAGTTATGTCGTAGTAAAGCAGAGGCAAACAATAACTTCGTTTGTGAAAAATGTATACCACGCTTATTTCGGTGTAAAAATTGGCGACCAAGACAAGTCCTGGGCTCCTCATACTGTTTGTTCCGTTTGCGTTGAAGCATTAAGAAACTGGCAAAAAGGTAGGAAGAAATGTTTAAGCTTTGGTGTTCCTATGGTATGGCGAGAGCCTAGAAATCACAGTGATGATTGTTATTTTTGTTCGTGTAATGTTCAAGGATTCAACAGAAAAAATAAGAAACAAATTGTGTATCCCAATCTTGACTGCTATTCGACCAGTTCCTCATGGACCAGATGTACCGATACCTACCGCCCCAAAAGCACTAGAAAACGTCATATCGTCAGAATCAGAGGAATCTAATTGCGACCCAGATGACTCAGATTTCACACCAGATTCCAGAGAGCCCGAAGTGTTTAACCAGAGCGAACTAAATGATTTAATTAGAGATTTGCACCTTCCAAAGGATGCATCCGAATTGTTAGCCTCCCGACTTCGTGAGAAACACTTACTGGCACCTGGCGTCACATCAAGCTTTTACCGGGATCGCGAAAAAGAGTTATGTCAATATTTTACTCAAGACGGACCGCTAGTGTATTGCAACAATATTCCTGACTTAATTTCAAAATTAGGAAATGTGCCGTATGTAAAAGAAGAATTTGTGAGTGGGATAGTCGAGCAAGGGATAGACATTTGACTCAAATAGAATGGCCCTCTAGAACAAGCCTTACACCTGGTAGCAAAAATGTATTAAGAGATAGCTTGGTTGACCCCAAGTTTTACTGCCTCCTCTCCATATCAAACTTGGCTTGATGAAGCAGTTTGTTAAAGCCCTAGACAAAAATGGACAGTGTTTTAAATATTTGTGCGAGACATTTCCAGCCTTATTCGATGCCAAGTTAAAAGAAGGTATTTTTGTTGGGCCGCAGATAAGAACATTATGCAAAGACAAAGATTTTCAAAACACAGTGACCAATGTCGAGAAAAACGCCTGGGTTTCATTTAAATAAGTAATTGATAAGTTTCTTGGGAACTCTAAAGACGAAAACTACGAAAATATTGTTCAAAATATGTTACAACACTTTCATCGTCTAGGTTGTAATATGAGTTTGAAAGTGCATTTCCTGTTTTCACACTTGAACTATTTTGCTGAAAATCTTGGAGCATTTAGCGAAGAACAGGGAGAGAGGTTTCACCAAGACATTAAGGAAATGGAACGGCGATACCAAGGCAGATGGAGCATAACGATGATGGCGGACTACTGCTGGATGTTAAAACGGGATATGCCCTTAAAAACATACAACCGAATGTCCGGACAACGCAGCTTTCTGGCAAAAAGACAAAGATTTCACTTAAAAAAGACTGAGTAAAGTATTTTTTTCCACTTTTTTTAACTTTTTCGTTTTTTTTCATGTAATATTTGCAAAAAAACCTTACGTGATACAAATAAATGCATAGAATTTTTGAAAACCAAAATTATATAAAATCAGTTTTCAAAATAAAAACATGTGTCAAAAAGTTTTATTTTGTAGACCTGTGTAATGTTTCGCATGCAGGAACCAATTCGTTAGTCACGCCTCTGCTTTCGCTCCGAATTGTTCCACTCTAATAATAACCACCAAAGCTCAATCTAAATTGAAATATTTAATGAAGTTAAATTGAAATTAGATTCCAAATATCTTGCAAAAAAATAGCACATACAAACAAAATTATTAATAAATAATCAAGAGTAAATAAATTTTCAAAACGTTAAATTAAGTTTAACATACGAGATACTCAGGAATTGCATCAAGTCGGTATGCTCAAATCAGTCGGAACCGTAAGCTACGTGAACAATCAGCCCTCAATGATAAGAAGTTGCAAATGCTTACGTCATCTTCTCCATTGATTTGACACAGAAAAACCATCGGTAGCTGTAGACTCAGGTGAAAGATGTCTAAGCTTGATCTCTTCGCCAAAGAAGCTTAGCTATAACCGAAGTGCGTGTAGGAAACGCCGTCAAAAGGTACCATACTTGCCAAAAAAGATTTTATAAGCCTTTCCAAGCTACTCAAACTTCTTAAACGGTATCGGCGATTCCAATCAACTACCACGTTCTACGACTAGATCCGCCTAAGCGATTATAATTCCCAATATCGTAGAATAAGTGATTAAAACTTTCTTTAAAACGAAGATGAACAAGAAGATCAACTTGACTGTCTTCGTAGACGGCCTGCGTTCGACTTCCTCCACTCCGCATGCAAGCGGAAACGACAGAGGGGTGATACGGTTACAAATTTTAAAGACAAATGACGATACCAATACGCGTAGAATGAATTTAAATAACTCGCAAATGAAAAATAGTATACCGGCCGAATAAATATATAAGATGAAATTAAACGTAACACGATTTGAGGCCGCAATTCAAGAAAAAATGTCGAGAAGACATTTTACAACACGATAATGCTGACCCTCATACTGCTGTTCAAGAACTCGGTTGTGAGGCCATTCCACATATGCCTTATTCTAGAACAAATCTCTTTTAAAAACGCTTTCGCGCTTCAAAATTGACTTGACTACACACAAAATTACTTCACAAAAAATTTCTTCATGAGTGTAATGTAAAAATTGCCAAATCATTGGAAGGCAATCATAAATAATGGAGGATTATATTCTATTGTTTAGTTCATGTATTTTATTTGTTAAAAAATTAATAAATTATTAATGAACATACATACTCGTATCTCGTATACATCAACTCAATACTTTCAGCTTAAACCAAAATATGTATGTACATGAGTAACAAAAATAAAGACTCGCACAATAAAACTTTATAAGAAATAAATAGGTAACGACCACAAAAATATTAAAAGAATTAAGCTTTGACATAAGTATTTGCATCAATCGTTTACTAAATGTCAAATATAAGAAGACACTTTCACATTCATTTACCATGAATAAATTATTACATTGCATTAGAAATTTAAATTCTTCGGTGATGAACAATAACCATTGGATTATTTCTTGTTAGGCGAGTTAATGAAAGATGTTACTTGACTTCCCAAAGGGAAGGTAGAAGCATAAAGACTGTCCTGCCCCGCGCTTCCACACATTTATTACCCTCTCAGACCATTTCAAGGCTTTCTACCATTTCGGCAACTGGTCGTTTTACCGGATTGTTTCTAATTATGTCCACATAAAGATCCGGCGTACGCTGCGACTTCCTCGGAGTACGAATTTACATATGGCACAGCCATGTTCGAGGGTGCGTTGTCTTTTCACGCGCCACTTGATCCAAATTGGCAAATTACAGCGCATGAAAGCACACTCGTAAAAGATTCGGGCCATTTCGTTCGTACATGTCTGGCTCCCATAAAAGTCACGTTCAGAACATTATTTTACATTTATATGAAAGTCAAATATTACTGAGATTTTTGTATGTTGACATTTCAGATAAAATAATACAATATACAGTGTGTCCACAGATTCATTCTCAACATGGGGATCTCGCTTATTATAAGAGATAGAAATTTAGTTAAATGAGATCAAATACTCCAGAGGTAAAGTTGTACCAAACCCTATACACTAGCTTAGAATATTTAATGTACTTTGGGCGCGATTGCAAAAAAAGTGAATTTTTGTTTTTTCGATTTTTTTAATAACTCATTTATTTTTAAAGTAAGACAAATTTAGTTTGACTTCCTTAAGGCACTTTTTTAATAGGAATCTGGTGGTGTATTTAGATTATTGAATATATTATATATATAGTAGTTGAGCTGCAATGGCCAAGTTTAAATTTTCTTATGGGTGTCATAGGTGGCTATGGCACCATCGAAAACAATTTTTCTTTCCCTGTTCAAAAATGTATAATTTGTTATACCTGATACCAAAACTAATTTCAAAAATTAAAAAAACAACATATTGTTACATTAACAGGTTAGAGCTGTTGTGGCATTTGACAATAGATGGTTTTGCAAACAAAGAAAGGAAGAAAACTTTATTTTGCAACAATTATTTATTAAATTAAAAACATAGGCAGCTCAAAAAATACTTAGATATTATTTAAAACAAAACTATAATAAGAAATTATAAAAATGTTCAAACAGTTGACCATCATTTTCCAAACATAAATAAGATCTACGAATAGTAGATTTGTAAAATACGCCCTTGAATAGCTCGATATTCGTGAACCACGCTTTCACGAAGTTCATTTATGTTATTGTAGCTGCGGGCATACACTTTGTCTTTAATGTAACCCCACAAATAGAAGTCGAGCGGCGTCAGATCAGGAGATCTTGGTGGCCCTTCCACCGGTCCACAAGTTCCGATCCACCTGTTACCAAACCGCTGACTGAGGAAATTGGTTACAATTCTGCAATTATGTGCTGGAGCACCGTCCTGATAAAACCAACAATTATGAGCCTCTTGTAAAGGTAATTCACCCAGCAAGTCTTCAATATTATTTTGCAGTAAATGCAAATAAACGTCGGACGTTAGTGTTTCATTAAAAATTATTGGACCAATTAATCGTAATTCTAGTATGCCACACCAGACATTAAATCCAAAACGCACTTGATGTCGAGCAGGTCTGATTACATGAGGGTTTTCTGTAGACCAAAATCCTAAATTTTGTCTATTGAATAAACCATTGTTTGTGAATCTAGCTTCATCGGACCATAATATTTGAAAAGAAAAATGATCATTATCATCGCATTGCCTAGTGTACCATTCACAAAATTCTCTTCGTCTTTCATTATCCCCTGGTCCTAAAGATTGACATACATTGTATTTATATGGATGATATTTGTGGGCGGCCAAAATCTTATGAGCAATAGATTTGGGAACGCCGGTGTTATATTGAATTTCCCGAACTGATGTGTTTGGATTTTCAACAACTGCTTGTAAAACATTAGTTTTAGTTTCATTACTTATGCGCTGCGGTTATGTATATGGCTTAGTAAATGATCCATGATGTATTAAATTTACCGTTAAATTTCTGTAAGTAGAAATATGGGGTTGTCTGCGTTCTGGATACTGGTTTATGTACATTTCGGCAGCTCTCGTCGAATTTTTGTGACACAGAATGTAACAGGACAACATATCAAATTTGTCACTATTACTAAACGGCTCCATGATAGCAAAATTATTTAATAATAATCACTAAATTTAGTATTTAAATGGTACTTTATATTTTATTATGCTAAGTATTTATTTTGCTATTCGATTTGTAAATTTCACAGAACATAAACTAAATGTCAACTATAAACAAACACTAACAATGACAGTTGTATCTTAGATTGTTTTATGTTTCCAAGGTTTCCTATTGTCAAATTTCACAATCGTTCTAACCTGCTAATGTAACTATATGTTGTTTTTTTTTAATTTTTGAAATTAGTTTTGGTTTCAGGTATAACAAATTATACATTTTTGAAAAGGGAAAGAAAAATTGTTTTCGATGGTGTCATAGCCAACTATGACCCCGATAAGAAAAATGAAACTTGGCCATTGTAGCTCAACTACTATATCAGTATTCAAAAATCTAAATACACCATCAGATTCCCATTAAAAAAGTGCCTTAAGGAAGTGCAAACTAAATTTGTCTTACTTTAAAAATAAATGAGTTATTAAAGAAAATCGAAAAAACAAAAATTCACTTTTTTTGCAATAGCGCCCGAAGTACGTTAAATATTCAAAGCTAGTGTATAGGGTTTGGTACAACTTTACCTCTGGAGTATTTGATCTCATTTAACTAAATCTCTATCTCTCATAATAAGCGAGATGCCCATGTTAAGAATGAATCTGTGGACACGCTGTATATGTACACACTTTTTTATTTGAAAAGTTACTGACAAATCATAATATATTACTATTTTATATCAAAATAATAAATATAAAATTAACAGAATAATTAGAATCAATATCAATTTAACCTAATCTAAAAGTATTATATTTAACTGAAAGCTATTAAGCTGTTACTATTCTGCATAATAAAGTCGAATATAAACAAACTTCTTTTATTCAAATTTCCGCTTTTATGTTTTAAAAGCGGAAACTGATAATCATTGCTGTTACTAGTAAATATTTACTAATACGAAACAATTAATACCAAGGTTATATACGCACGGGAAATGTTGGGAATTCGAATAATTCTGCTTAATACGCAGGATAAATGACTAATGCTTTCAGACATAGACAAGTCCTGACAGATTGAAGTTTTAATTTAACTATAATGGAAGATCCTGTAAATTCCCAGAAGAGTCTTTATTTTCTTTGTATGGAAAAAGGATGTTAAAACATCCGAAATCGCTTAACGATTACATTGAATATTATGTCGCTGATAAAATACCCCTATACGGTCATCCTTGTAGCGCACAAGCTCTGTTAGGCTCGATTCACACTGTGATGCCGATCACGGTAAAATCTCGCTCCGTTCACGGTCCGGTCAAATATTCTTAAACAAGAAAGAATCAGAGTATTTACACTATCGGATCGGAACTAGAGCGATACGATAGTGAGAATACTCTGATTCTTTCTTGTTTAAGAATACTTGAATGGACTGGGAACGGACCGAGAACGGAGCGAGATTGAACCGTGAATGGCATCACAGTGTAAATCGAGCCTTATAGGGCTGCCGTAGAAACCTCAAGAATAACACAAATAACAATTCGTGAAGTTAGTACAAATATAGGCTGGTAGACGACAAGCTCTATACGATTATTCTCTTGACAACGCGGTACTATCACCTTGTATTACTGTTAAGGAACGTTGGTAACACTTTTGATTCTGGACTAACTTTTAACGTATACGTCTTAAACGTAAAAAATGAATCTTTCGAACTGTTGGGTTTCCTTATACGCAACACCAGTGACTTTTTTGGAGTAATGCACTCATTAGCTTCTAAAACTCATTAATTAGGTAAAAGTTAGAATACCGTACATTTGTTTGGAATCCACTACAATAAATATAGCGACCTTTCTGAAACTGTTCAGCTCAGAACCAGCTCAGACCCGGAATATATATTTATTTATTTATATATTTATTTACTTACTGTCCAACAGAATTACATATTCCAATAACAGGATAAATATACAGTGTGGTCATAAAGTTTGGAACCAAGCTTATAACCGCATTATTTTACATTTTTTCGAAAAACGCTCGGACAGGTAAATTTTCCTTTTTAAAACGCCATCTTTCGACATACAATTTTTTTCTATGACGTCATTGGTTTTCGAGTGATGACGTTATCAACACTTTCTTTAAATGGCAACCATATTATTTTTTTCTCGTTTTTGGTAGATCTTTATATCCACCAAATAGTGATATAAAACAATTGGTATGTTGCATCACAATTTTTTGGAAAAAATTAAATAAATTTATAAAAAAATACGAAAATTTTATTTTTGACCAAAATTAAAATTAAATTAAAAAAAAATCTGAACTTAAATTTATTGTAACAGTTAACGTAAATTTTCAAAATGGAACCCACCAACCAACTGACACTGAGTGTAAATGCTTTGCGATCAATAGTAATCTGCGTTATTCGCTCCAGGTCAAAAGAAATTCGTCTTCCCAATCGGCCAAGTACTTATTAAAAAATCTTATTTAATATTAAATAGTTTCACAAAAAAGGGCCAAAGAAGTTTAATTTATTTAATTTCTTAATTAAAATTATCGCCCAAAAATTGAAGATTTCAAAAACTAATTAAGCTTACAAAATTTACTGAAATATGTAAGTTTTTTTCACACTTCTGTCTTGTGTGAGGACTTAAATATTCTTCTTGAACAAACCGGATCGTCAAAAGCACATGTACTCATGTTACTATGCAAAAAATGTACAAAAACAAAAACACGCACTTTTTTTGCAAGATACTTCTTTATGACATTCTTTCTTCTTTTTATACAATATATGTACAAAAATTTTAGTTTGAAATTGTTTCTATGGCGACAACATTGTTGAATTATTTACTTCTATTTTTGACGTTAAATTTTTGAGATATTGCGTAAAAATTGTTCATTTTCGCTAATATAAAAAATGGCAAATTTATCTGAGCGAGAAAGAATCGAAATTTTAATTATGATTGGGTATGGGGACAGACAAAGAACGCATGCAGAAGCATGCGATTTGTTTAACTATGAACACCCTGATAGACCTCCAATTACCAGGTCTACGGTGACAAAACTAGTTGGAAAGTTTACCGAAACTCTATCCGTAAAATATCGACCACGGCAAGGTAGACCTCAAGTAGGAGAAGATGTGAAATTAAATGTGCTTCTAGAAGCAGAAGAAAGGCATCATGTTTCCACCAAACAACTTGCGTTAGCCAATCAGGTGGCTCACTCATTTGTCGTCAACTTATTTAAAAAAGAACACTATCGTCCTTACAAAGTTCAACTTGTACAGGAATTACATAAGATCGTCGACTGCAGTTCTGTGAAGACGTAATGTTACGTTGTGACCAAAATCCAAATTTCTTGGAAAACATCGTCTTCTCAGATGAAGCTACGTTCTGCCTAAATGGATCTGTTCACCGCCATAATTGCAGATATTGGTCGCAGAACAATCCGCATTGGACTCAAGCGTGTCATACTCAGCGCAGAGGAAAAGTTAACGTATGGGTTGGAATGATTGGACGACGCATTTTAGGACCATATTTTTTTGAAGGAAATTTGACTGCTGTGCAATATTTAGAATTTTTATGATTTGAACTGGTTCCAGCGCTCGCTGTTATTTTCCCAAATCACGAGGATGGTGATGTACCCCAACCAAATATTTGGTTTCAACAAGATGGGGCGCCTCCCCATTATGGTGTAGAGGTTCGCCACTATCTTGACGAAATATTTCCCAATAAATGGATTAGACGGAGAGGCGCCATAGAATGGCCACCTCGTTCTCCTGACCTGACTCCGTTAGACTTTTTTTTTGTGGGGTTATTCGAAATCGAAAGTGTATTTTAACAAACCGAACAATTTAGAAGATTTATAAGAACGAATTCGCGTAGAACTTACACAAATATCCCCAGACATAATTGAGGCGAGTATACGAAGTGTTTACACTCGGCTGGGACAGTGTCAGTTGGTTGGCGGGGTCCATTTTGAAAATTTACGTTAACTGTTACAATAAATTTAAGTTCAGATGTATTTTTTTTAATTTAATTTTAATTTTGTACAAAAATAAAATTTTCGTATTTTTTTCTAAATTTATATAATTTTTTCAAAAAAATTGTGATGCAACATACCAATTGTTTTATATCACTATTTGGTGGATATAAAGATCTACCAAAAACGAGAAAAAAATAATATGGTTGCCATTTAAAGAAACGTTGATAACGTCATCACTCGAAAACCAATGACGTCATAGAAAAAAATTGTATGTTATAAGCTTGGTTCCAAACTTTATGACCACACTGTATATTACAATCTGGCAAACACTTAATAATAAAGTAATTATAACTCAATAACACAATCTAAATCCATAATACAAAAAAAATAAACATATTTTACATACCGTGAATTTTTTATATCAGTGAAAATAACACATGAATACACCTATCTTCTATTTATTTAACATTTAACTTACACAAAGAATATTAAAATGAATTTTATCGTAAATTGGGAAAAAGTTTGGAAGACTTGAATTTAGAAAATTTGTAATTGCTGCAGTTGAATGAATTGGGGCTCAATCTATTTGAAACCAGGAACCTTCAATAGCTAAATTTTCAAATCGAGGAACAATACGTGTTCGAAGAAAAAGACGCTTCATCGGTGAAAAGTATTCTCTTCAACATATTATAATTTTAATTTAATAAATTAAATGGTGTTTCGCAAAAATCAACAAGTCTTATTCAATCTTCATGAAATAATTGTCGGTAATTAGAAAACTTGTAAGATTTTTATTTATACTGTTTGAGAATTTTAAATACAGACGTCTTAGAAATATTAAATTGTCGTGCTATTTTACTTAATGTGTGTTATGGGGCATTCTTCAATGTAACATAGCACATTTAATTTTAGGTCTTCTGAGAGAATGTGGGGGTTTTAATTTTCTTTCTGTGTGTATTTATTATGCAGTCTTCAGAATCAGAATCAAATTTCCTAGTAATCGCCTGAATTTTCCGATAGATGGTATGGGCCTGTCAAGATATTTGATAGAAAACAGATCCCGCACTTCCCTTAAACTGTTTCCAACTTTATACTAGTTCAAAATTTCTATATTTTCATCTTTTATATATATATTATTTAAATTAATTGAATACAAATGCCAAATGCTAAAATATTTAAAATGTTATTTCATTTATGCACATTACTGACGTTGATTTTGACATTTCTCGAAACACATAATTGAGCGATGTTGGTTGCATAACATTCCCATGCATTGAGGTGTTCTTTTTGAAACTGAACATAGGCATTGTATAGAGATAAGAAAAACTCACGGTATATATACGACGCTTGTCTATAAAATTAGGTGAATGGTCTAATATATCGGTATTCAGCGCTTGAAACAAGGTCGTCTGCGTATGCGTAGGCATGAACATGTCCGGACCTGTATTTTGCTGGGGATTGCGCAACCCTGCTAAAGCAGTACTATTTCATTCATTTCAAAAGAGTGTTCTGAGCAATGCGCGTCGAAAAGCCATGAAGCAACGACACAACATTAAGTTCTCCTCCAAATTGAGTAAAACAGCGACGGAAACCAACCAAATATTGGTGCAAGTTTACGGGTAGGATATCGTGAGTAGAAAATGTGTGTACGATTGGTATACACGCTTTCACGCTGCCAAGGAATCAGCGGGGAACGAAACTCGGTCATGGTGGTGGCCGTGGTGATATATTTTACCATAAATGTGTCATTTTATTGTCAATCTTCTGCAACAATAAATTTCAAATTAATTTGACATCTAATACTTAATCTACTCTGGACAGTACAGCAATTTTTTACTCTTGATTTCAAATAATGGATTCATGCCAATGCTCCTGATATGATCACATCTTTTAATGGACTCCAATTCTCACTATATGCCATTCTGGTCTCAATTTTAATGAAGATATCCAGATGTATTAAATGAATTTCCATAATTACTATCCGAGCAGTGAAAAATGTCACTATATTTCACCAGAAATGTGTCACATTATTGTTATTTTCTGCAACAATAGATTCCATGTTAATTTGATATCTAATGCTTAACGACTCTAGACAGTATTAGCAATTTTTCGCTTATGATTTCAAACAATGGATTCATACCAGTACTCCTCATATAATCACTAACTTTTATTGGGCTCCAATTTCCACTATTTACTGTGCTGGTCTCTCTTTTTATAAAAATATCAAGAAATATAAAATTTAAATGAGTTTCTATTATTATTCTAATAGTGAAATATGTCACCATTTGTGGTCATATATTTCACCACAATGTGTCATATTGTAGTACTTTTCGGAAGAAATGATTTCAAGTTAATTTGATATCTAATACTTAATCGACGGTGCACAGTATTGGAAATTTTTCCATCGCTACTATGACAATACTATTTATGTCTTTGAGGAAGTTCTTTATTACTTGAATTTATTCCATTTTACGGTATTCTAGTTCAATTTTTCGTGTAACACTTTAGAACATTACTTTGTGAAGGAGGGAAAGGCAATGCCAGAAGCGCTTTCTTTGCATTCCTAAGGAACTGATTCCTAGAATCTACAAATCCTCCCGCTCCTAATCAATTGAAATAGTAGTATATATAAGTGAGTATAAAACACGAGATAAATGAGATTCATATCCGCTATGATCAATTTTAAGAAATTTTTCTTTAGGTATACTTAAAGTTAAAATTTCATTAGAATTACTTTAATGGATAGTTTATCACATTTCTTTTCATGTACATAATAATTTGTTCTTTTAATAATTTAAGCTGACGCTAATGACATGGAAATACTAAATAGCATCAACGCAATTAACAATCATTTGATTTTATTTCTATAGAATTCTCTTAAATATGTGCCTTTTCCACATGCTCTTGAAACTATTGTGGCTCGTATATTTTACATGTTTAAAACGTAATACCGTACAGCTCACCGATTTTGATGTGGCCGGTTAGAAGTACCGCCCTCGAGATGCGCACGAAATTCATAGGTAGGGGAACCTCTGGCATCCCTTATTATCCCTTACCACGTCCCAATGTACGACTCGCACAAAGAGTTTGCATTTAATTTTTCCGAATACTGCCTCTATCTAACACTGACCTTACTTGACGCACGTACCAATTCTCCCACCGGCCACATAAAAATCGGTGAGCTGTAGCTTTAGAAATATATTATATTTAAGAATATATGCAGCGGCTGCCACAAAGCAGCAGTGAAATTAAATATTTATTCTAAATTCACCTATTATATGTTTCTGATAAGTATTTCATCCACCTGATGAAGGCATTGTATGACGAAACAATATTGTAGTGGTATTTACAATAAAAGAATTTTTGAAACTAGAAGTTTAATTACTTATTTCTTAGCGTCTCTGATAAGCCTTATTTACGATTTTACAATTCATTTTTGTCGTAAATTTTATAAACGTCATTGAAAATGAATATCTTTTTAATAAGAAAAAATAAGAACGACAGTATTAGCCACAAGAAACAATAGTCATACCTTCAAAGTGAACTTAAAAAAAAACTAAATCTTTAAATGCCGCGATTTATTAATAAAATAATTGTGCAGCATACTTCTCAAAATTTTATTTTGTTGTGCAAAAATATATTAAATAATTTTAAATCATTGGAAGAAACATTGGGCGAACACTCAGGACAGACATTATAACATCTTGAGTTTGAATATAGTCTAGAAATCACAATTCTTCTTTCGCACGTCAGTAATATCTCTAGTCTAATCAAACACGTTTTCATTTCCAAACTCTAGGAATTGGGTCCCAAAAACTGCATAGCATATCAATATATCAACTTTACTGTTTGATTAGATATTGCTAGTTAGTTTATTGGTAGCATCGCTCAAAAAGTGAAAAAGCAGTAGGTCACTAGCAAGGTGACAATATAGAGATAACCAAAAACTATTGTTTTATTTAATATTTGCTATAGCAAAATTAATGAAAATGATAAGAAAATCAACCTATATTTGTCAGAACTTAATTTTTTAAAATAATCTTCATATATACACTATAATTGACGTCTGTCAGCGTTTTTCACGAAATTTCACTGGGACTCAGCTGAGGCACCTCCGATAGTATAAGTGGTATAAGACCCCCTAGCTTTGGAACCTGCTAAGTCAATCAATTTTGGAGCTAGAGCATCGCGGTGGTACCAATCGATTCCTTTCGGTGAGATGCACTTAGTCTTCACTATAGATAATTACAAACCCATAGAAAGCATATTTCAAAAAAGTGCAGAAATTGATCTTTACCTTCTGACTTTTTTTCAGGGAAATGTATACTCGTATTGCTTGATGGCGCTATGATTTTCTGAATCTCCATGGTCGATAGCGTTGGACATATTTTTTTCATATTCAAAAGGCATGTGTGTAAAAAGATATATGCAAATTTATGCAAATTTGGAAGGTAAAGTTCGCCCGAATGGAGAATCCTGGCTATTTTAAATAAATAGCTCAAAATTTGTGAAAGCGATCTACATCATGCCACTTTTTCCTGTTTTCAAAACGCCTTATTAGAAGCTGAGCTATTGACAATTTTCAGGAGCTGCCGCTAAAAAATTTTCAAATTGTGGCTATCACGTTTGTCTCTGGATTTCTTCAAGCCCGTTAAGGCGCAAAATTTTAATTTTTTGTTTTCATTTTTTATTATGTATGTAATCAGAGATTTAGAATTTTAACTTTATTTTGCTCTCCATTAAATAAAAATAAACTAATCAGTTGTAATTATCAGTTTATTTGAAACCTGCAAAAGCAATAAATTTGGATATCGTTGAGCTACTCTTTACAAATAACGATTAAATGTCGCCAAATTTTTAAATAATTGGCCCAGTAGAAGCTAATAGATAATAGATAGTAAAATAGATAAATGTAATTATCAACTTTTTTATGTTTCGGTTATTTTGCTCTTTAAAATATATGCACGACTGATTTTTACTGAATTTTTACTTTAGCTTCTCATAGCATTTTCACCGAAAATGTAAAGTTTCTGTGAACCTAGCCAATTCCATCATTAATATTTCACCATTTAAAAAAATTAAAAACACAACAGCGTGTGTGTTGTCAATTTTGTTTTTCTAGGAAAATTTTACAGTAACGATGTGTGTTGTAAAGCAGAGTTATGAGTTTGAATTTAGTTATAGATTCCATATTTGTGAAAGGGGAAACAAGAGTTTCAAGGTAGTAAATTCAACTTGAAAATTACAGTAAAATTTTTATAGAAAAGTAAAAAATGATGACAAAAGATTATCTGCAATATGAATAGCTTGTGGATTTACCCTTCTCCAACCATGTGTCAGCACGAATTTAAGAGAGTTTGAAACTAGTAACATTTTTTTCTAAAGTACAATATATTCCCAAAAAAAAGTTGTGGACTAGTTTATTGCAAAATGCTCCGATAGGAAAAAAAGGTAAATATACTGCATGTGTTTGAGTCTTTAAACAAATAAGAGAGAAGATGTCAATCTGATAAAAGTTGTGGATTCCAAACCCCCAAAAGTCCCAAAGAAATCTTATCATGGTACCAAAAGAAAAGTATATTTCACAGCTGAGCTGAGGAATAACACAAATCGAGCATATTCGTTAGTAAATAAATAATTGTAATTAAAATCGGCACAATTTATCAATTTCGTGTAATTTTCACTTTCAGCTTGTTGGGGACCTTCACGATCAAAGCGAAAAGCTAAATAGTGTTAGCGCTAGCTAAGGTGTAAATAAGCATGCAAGATACAAATGTGTATTAGGTTCCATGTCTCTAAAAGATTAAGAAATCATGGCTGCAACAGATTAACTAGCTAAGCTCAACTGTGAAGTATATTTTTTTGACAACGTTTATAAGGTTTTTTGGGATCTGGAATCCAAAACTTATCAACTTGACACCTTCTTTTGCTTATTTGCTTAAAGACTCAAATAAATGAAGAAGTATATTTACATTTTTTTTCCAACCTATTGGGGCATTTTGCAATAAACTGTATATTAGACTGGTCGCAGCTTATATGGATTTTTTTTTTAATTCTTAGTATATGCACTGTCTAAAATATGAGGTTTGCTGTTATAAATGCGCTATTAATTTTTTAGCTCGATTCGACGGTACCTTCTGGTGCCTAGTGGGGCCCAAAGTACAAGATATAATGAAAAAACATACATTTAGTCCTATCTTTATTGCTTGTTGTTACTACGGTAGAAAATATATATTTCTTTCGATGAAACAGAATTTTAATTATCTAATAAGTGTTTTTAAACTGAAATTATTGTCAAAGTTTTAAAACTTTGCTAATGCATGATTCACATTCACGAGACAGTTGTTATTAAATGCCTGTCATTGCTTGCAATCCGTGTTCATTCATATGATTCATAAAAGCAGTGAATCAATATGATTGTATTGAATGTTTTTTTAAAAAACCTTTTAAAATCACAGATTTATGGAGCATGTTTTTAGGGGAGTATTTTTTAGTAATATCAGGCGCGGCTCGTGATGACGTATTTGGGGGTGCAAGTACAATGATGCGAGTGCTTCGTGTATTCTCGTGTACTAACTGTAACGTTTTCTTAGTAAACACCGAAAACACACGAGGCACTCGCATCATTGTACTTGCACTCCCAAATACGTCATCACGAGCCGCGCCTGTAATAAATGAATGAAGAGAGAAAGAGATAAAACATATACATTTGTATGTAAATATTATGTGCTGTTAGCAACTAAAAGAACTACATCTGTTCAACGAACGAGCTTTTGTGAGTTAATTGAATACTTTGCAAAACAATCAAACGACAGTGAAAATTTTTTATTGACATGTGCTAACAGTTCTTAAAAAACAAGTACAATGATGCGAGTGCTTCGTGTATCCTGTGTACTAGCTGTAACGTTTTCTTAGTAAACACCGAAAACACACGAGGCACTCGCATCATTGTACTTGCACTCCCAAATACGTCATCACGAGCCGCGCCTGATACAATATCATTAGTGTATATTGATGCGCGAAAGCAATACAAATGCAATGTTAATATGAGTGGACTGCAAAAGTGAATCAACTCATACATTTCTCTGGTACAGATAACGGTATTTTTGCTCAACGTCGTGTTATGTGCGACTTGAAAGAAAGCGTCATTTATATTTTGCTGATTTTTACATATTCTGCCAACCATTGACGTTATAAGTAGTGCAAATTAATATTTGATCACAAATAAATAATATAAAGTGAAATCTTCGTGTTAGAAATATGACTTCTGAGAGTGCAGTGATTAAAAAGAAAAACTTTCGCTCTGACCAAAATATTTTTTTTAGTGGGCAAATGTGCAAATGAAATTTTGGGAACCAAACTACCATCTATTAAGCAAGTACTTCAATTATTTTTTTACAAAATGCGGGTTGAACATAAGACATTGTTAAGTAGTATGAAATATGCTATTGGCGTTGCAATGGAATTTTGGAACAGGGCACACATTCCAACGATGCATGAGACAAGTTGTATGCGGAAATTGAAAAAAATAAACGAAAAATGGAGACAAATACAAAAGAACTGTAGAACCCCATACGAAAAATATCGAAAACAAGAAGAAGATTTTTGTAATGAAATAGAAAATTTTATTTTTGATATCGCAACTCCAGATGCTTTGGAAAAAATGAAAATAAAAGAAGACAAAGATTTTTTAGTGCTCCAAAGAAAGAGAGGTCGCCCAGGAATTATGCATGGTGTAGATAGAATTCTCCAGAAAAAAGAAAAACGTAAAGAGAAGCGATTGGAAGAAGAAAACAATCGTGTTGCAAAGTATAAAAATCAAGGTATTTATTTTACTATTTATTAGATTTATACTGTTTCTGTAAAAAATCGTCGGCAAATAATTTCAGCTAAATTAGGCACGGATATTGCAGATGACACAGAAGCCGAAGATGTTGAACTAGGTCATGCAATGGACTCCCAAAACGTATCGGATACTGAGAATGTCTTCGAAAATATGAAAAAAACACAGACTCAATCTCGCGGTACTATTCACTTTATTGATGGCAGAATGTTAGCAAGCATGGACAAATGCAAGCTTTCTACAAGACAGGTCATGCATATTGTTACTTCAACTGCTGCTGCCATTCTAAATAAATTGAAAGACGCTTCCACTGCTTCTACAGCAATAAATTTAGAAGATCTGGTATTAAATCGAACCACAATCCATTCTATGCGAAGAGAATACCGTAGAAGACAAACTAAGCGGATTATCGATGAATTCAATGTAGGTAGTTGATTTAATATTAAATTTTAGAATTATAGTAATGCATTTTATTTATTACAATACAGATTCCCCAAGTATTTGTTTTGCACTGGGACGGCAAACTCCTTCCAGACATAAAGGGAATAGAAAAACAAGATCGACTTTCTCTCGTTGTGACCAGTGAAAACATGGAAAAATTGCTAGGTATACCAAAAATAGAAAATTATTCCGGGGAAAATATAGCTGACGCCACCTTAAATTTTTTGCGACACTGGGCTCATGATGGATTGGTAGAAATTGTATCTTTTGACACCACAGCCACTAATACTGGGATTAATAACGGCGCTGCATATTTACTTGAAAAAAAGTTGGAACGCAAACTACTTTTTCTTCCATGTCGCCACCATATTAGCGAATTTTGGAAAATATCCGGACCAGAAGTTCTTCTCTTCAACCGATTTGCAAAGTATTGGAAAAACATTGCAGCTAGCAACTTCACAAAAGGGACTTTGGACGAAGAAGTTCTGCGGAATTTAACAGCATCGCAGATGGAATACGTAAAGAATTTTTGCCTGAATGCATTAAAATGTCATTACGTGCGTGCGGACTACAAAGAGTTGCTTCAGTTAACACTTCACTTTATTGGAGTGCATGTACCAGATTTTAATCAATTTCGTTTACCTGGTGCAACATCTCATGCACGATTTATGTCAAAGTGTATTTATTGCTTGAAAATTTTTTTGTTTCGCAAGCAATTCAAAATGACAGCAGCGGAATTGAAAAGTCTTCGCAGTATTTGTTTATTCCTAGTAATTATTTATGTTCCTTACTGGTTCCGATGTGTGAATGCTATTGAAGCGCCGAAACAAGACCTTGATTTTATACAAAACGTAGTTACTTATTTCGACAAAGAAGTTTCCACTACATTGTTGCAAAAACTAAGGAAACATTTGTGGTATTTAGCAGAAGAAGCAGTTGGCCTTTCGTTTTTTGATGAAAGTGTCCCGTTGGTAGTAAAAAAGAAAATGGTCCAAAAACTTGACATCAATAATGAAGACGCAGACGAAAATGATGCAGAAGTCTCGAAAAGAAATGTGGTAACAATGGAAGAAATTTTGTCTTACAGTGCAAAAGATATATCGCATTTCGTAACTTCACGGACAAAGAGATTTTTTACTCGACTGTCTATAGATGTATCATTTTTACAATTAGATCCCTCTGAATGGCAGCAAAGAGACGATTACTGTGCTGGCAAACGAGTCTGTCACCATTTGCACGTCGTGAACGATGCAGCAGAGAGAGCAATTATACTTATAACGGTCTTCAATCGATCTTTGACCTACGATGAGGAAGATAAGCAGTTCCTACTTCAAGTTGTGGAGCAGTATCGCCAATTATATCCATCTCACAACAAATTCGCTCTCATGAATTAATACAAAAAAAAATCAACTGTAAATTAATAATCTAGTTCTTACCTTTAAATTGAATAAAAATATGTAGTTTTTTATCCAACGAATTATATTTTTCTTTCGAATAGTTATAAAAACCAATAAAAATAGGACTAAATGTGTGTTTTTCATAATATCGGATACTTTGGGCCTCACTAGGCACCAGAAGGCACCATCGAATCGAGCTAAAAAATTAAATCCGCATTTGCGACAGCAAACCTCATATTTTAGAGAGTGCATATATATCAATTAAAGAAAAAAAATTTTTGCGACCAGTCTACTGTATATGTATAAAACTATACTTTCATGTTTGTAAAATATAATCACATTTCAAAAACGATTAGATTTAAAATTTCCCTTATAATTTATTTATAAAAATGTTATATTTCACACTTTGTCAACAAAGTATATAAACTTAGTTATATTACTGATTACTTTTTCAGTAGAATAGTTTATTTTAGTTTATAACTACAACAATCTTGCAAAGTATTCAATCAATTATCCTACAAATTTTAACCCTTTCCAAAAAAAAATATAGAAATGATGGGTTATGGTACTAAATTAATAATAAAATCCGAGGCGGTCAAATTTACGTGGACAAAAAGAGGGACACTTTTTTGCAATTTCAGCGTGATAAGATTAGATGTTCCACCTATATTCAAAAAAGTCACCATCATAAATCACCGTGAATAATTTTAGCGAGTCGTGTAATTGAATCAATTCATGCAAACGCGCTCTAAACAAAAAAGGGTTTTTCTCCCTACAGGACCCGAAATGTTACAGTGAAAAAACTTAGACGTAATGAGGGAAGCCCAATTGCGGGAACCATAACAAAAACGAATTCAAGCGTGTGTTATCGTGTTAAACGAAACAAACGGGTAGTTATTCTTGATACCTCCACAATAGATTAGATCCCGATCAAATGTGGAATGTTCCGTAGTACTTTGTTTCGTTACATTAAACTAGAAAGTAAGTATATAGTAGTAAACTAGTAAGAATGTTTTTAATTCTATTTTTAAATTATATTATTCACAAATTCATCAAATTTAAAATATTAAAAACTACATAGCCATTTTGTACCATATTTGATACAAATTACTATTCGTATTTTCAAGAAAAAACCTTTTTTTTTATGCCGCACTGGTCATAAATGGCAGCCTTCCGAGAATATCTACCGAACGGTAAACCCAAGCATTGCATGTTCAAATTTGTATTACATCGTTTTAAGTTATTAATTAATTAACTACAATTTATATTTTAATTATTCCTTAATTAGTAATTTTATTTACTATTGAACTATTTTGTCCACATGTCGAAATTATACCGATCCCGTATTAATGTTAACATAAGTTTATAGCAACATCACTATCGAGAACTTTATCTAAACCATATCATGTGAGACATCATTTTAAAGTATTTTTGCAAGAAATGAAATATTTTAATGATATTAATGTCATTGACATCACAACCCTTTAACTCCTGTCCTTAATTAATTCCTAATTCTTTAGCCATCGCTATTTGCAATACGGTTGATTATCCTTAAACTAGATCATAAAACTACGGGGTTTCTTTAGACCAAAACTCTCTCTTGTGTCCTGGCTACCATGAGGTGCACACCTCACACTACAAATACTTATTAAGCTAATACAGTGAAGCACATCCCCTACCGCGAAATCATTCAAAAGTAAGCTCTATATTGTTCGACACACATATTATTTTAATTACACTCCCCGAACTATTAATTTACGAAATAACTTACTTTTCAACGCAATTAGGAATGTAGCAGAGTAATGCATGCCCAAATGCAAAACAATATCCATGAGGGCAACAAAAGGGTGTCCTCAAGGAGGAATATTGTCTCCGCTACTTTTGAGTCTCGTAGAGGATAATCTCATCAGAATATTAAATTACCAAGGAATATGGACGCAGGAGTTTGCCTATTACATTGTGATTGTGTCCTAGGGGAAACTTCAGGGGACAATGGCGAGCATCATGCGAAATGCTCTACAAATTGTGAAAAATGGTGCCTCGAAAAGGAATTAACTGTGAACCCACAAAAAAACAAGTTCGTAGTTTCTACAAACACGAGAAAACTAAATGATCTGGGTAGCGTAAGACTATTCGGACAAGAGTTAGAACTAACCAATGAAGTGAAGTATCCAGGCATTACACTTGGTGTGAAACTGAATTGGAGCAGGCACCTAGCCAAAGCAGGGACAGGGCGGCGCAGCTCTTCTGGAGATGTAGAAGTGCTCTTGGTAAGACCTGGGGACTTAAACAACATGTGGTACACTGGTTGTACACAGTAAGAGTAGGATCAGCGATTATCTATGGGGCGGTTGTCTAGTAGAGAAGGATGGGGTTGCGATCCTGAGGCTGAAGGCCAATGGTGTATGAATTGTAGGGGGCCATACAGATACCACAGGAATATTACTGGGAGATCCGATATTACAAATGCCGGCGGATAGTATGGCACCTGAGATTATGTTTACAGCCAAGCTGAACATATCTATACCGACCAAGAAACAGACAAAAAGTCACTCGAGCGATTGTGGTGCCGGCACCTGCCGGCAGTCTTGGGAAACATACAACGGTTTCCCAGGCTGAATTGATTGCAGTCGCAGCTTGTGCTGGAGAAATTCGGAAAGCCGGCCGCGCGAACAAAAAGTCAACATAATGGCTGATAGACAGCTATTAAAGCCATTGCGAATCTATTTACCAGGTCCAAACTGGTGAAACATCGTAAACAGGTCCTGGGAATAGACTGGCGCGAGACAATACTGTATCACTAATATGGATGCTGGAACATGCAGGAATTAAAGGCAATGAGTCGACGAATTGGCCGAGGAAGATATTAATAGGAACTTCATAGAACCAGAACTTGTATGCGAAACTGCTAATGGCTAGAAAGAGAACAAAAAAAGAAAAAAAAATCAGAAAGTCAACTCCATACTAAAACACTACTAAGGGAGCTGGACGCTAGGTGTTCAGCCAACCTCATTCGTAGTAACGAAAAAGAAATTAAAATTATTACTGGGTTAATAACCAAACATTGTCCTTTAAGGAAGCATCTGTGCATTGTGGGCTTGGTTAGCGAGCCCTGATGTAGGAAATGTGAAAAACAGGAGGAAACCAGCCTTCATATAATATGCACTTGTGAGGAACTGAGACAGAAACACTGCCAATGAGATCTATTGGATCCTACGAGTGTACTCAAACTTCCCCTGAGAAGGACAGTGGCTTTTATCGAGGACACAAGTGTAACAGAGCGGGACTAACGGATGTATCGAGGGCGGTACAAAGAGCACTATGCCCAAGTGCCTGGGTCACCCCAAAAATTAAAAGAAGAAGAAGGAGAAGAAGAAGAAGAACTTACTTTTAAGTGTGTATTTATTATATGTTATTTTTCAAATACTTATTCGTCCTTACTTGTATATATAGCTTCCATTAATAATTATTTTAATATACTGTGATAACAAAAATTATCTTAGTCAGTGGTGGCCATGGAGTGAAAAACGTCTGCCTTAATTTATATCCTTTTGAGAAAATTCTGATAAATTTTTTGGGTTAAGTGTTATGCTGATGTTAAAATTTGTTAATATATTAATCTTAATGTCAGTATAACACTTAACCTGAAAATTTAATCAGAATTTTCTCAAAAGGATGATTAATTAAGACAGACGTTTTCACTCCATGGCCACCCTTGACCAAGATAATTTTTAATATCTCGGTATTTCAAATCGTAATTTCTTTCATGTAAATATTAAATAAAACTTTAAGGATAACATGGTCGTGTTTTCTTTTATTTAATAATTTCCATTTAATAAACCTTTATTTCAGTATACTACCAACAGTCCTGGACCTTTGATGCTCATTATAAAATTAATTATTATTTTAAATTATTTAGATTATTATTAGGACTCTAAAGCTAGCCCGGAACGAATCAACACAAACCACAAGCGTCCATCTTTTAACAATTTGACGCTCTTTTCGTGGTAAAATACACAATCCACTTAGCGTTCTTTTTAAGAATTCAACGTTGCAGTATAAAATAGTTATATCAAAGTGATCTAAGTTTATGTCTAAATCACTTCAATAAATAAAATAACTAAAATTCTTCTAATTTTGGAAATAACCCTAGTTATACGATTATCTAATTATTTAAATAAATTCTAAAATATATCACAATCTAAATCGACAATACTGATAACAATAATTTGAACTTATTACAAATTATTCGGATTACAAATATTTCATAGTTTCATAATATGAAGACAATAAGGAGAATATCGCTTTAGTTTTACCACTTATTCAAATTTACTCTATTATTTATAATGACGAATTCTATTATTTCTTATTAATTAACAAATGATATATTTTAGAAATTTTTTCTACTTTTCAATAATTATTTACTTATTCTACACAATATTTCTTCGACATCCTTTTCTGACATAGGTTGCTTTTAGCATGTGGTCACATGGACCAAGTTTATTAATTAATTAAGCTTTTAGGATTCCTTTCTTAGCCACAAAACAACTTTTTATTTCATTGAGAAGCTGCTTTCCTGTATTGAAAATATTTTCATTCAATCGTCCTTTCAATATTGATAAGTCCTATTTACGAGGTTCTGATATTCTGATAATTTGTCCTCGGCCTGACAGAAAAAATACAATTTTAGAAGATTTATAATTTTTATTTGACTCCTCCTCCTTTGTTAACAATGTAATAACCGGGAAGTATTAAATTTTTGGTACTTGATTGCAGATTGATAACTAATGCTTGTATAACTATACTATTAGCCTAGACTTAACTGTCGGGTTGAGAACATATTGTGCTTACCTCGTATATGTTTTCACTTATTTCAGACTTTCTCCTTTCACTTTAATATTATACAGCGAAATTCTGACTAGACTGACTATACAGTTTGGTGACACAACTTTGTCACGTACTCAAGTGCACGACTAGGTTTAAAAATTCAAGGATGGCTGTGAAACTGTAAAAAATAAGAGGCACAGTAGGCGTCCTAGGACAGCTGTGACTGACGACAATATTCGAGCAATTTTTGACCTCACTGAAAGGAATCGGTACCAGACGATTGATGAAATCGCTAGTGAAGTACCAATAAGTCACGGTAATGCGTATTCGAAACTTTTGACCAATGATTAAAAACAGATCCGAAGAGACACTTGCCAAAGACTCCTGAATCGATTTCAACGAGAAACTAACATTCTTCTGCATAGAATAGTGACATGTGATGAAACATGGTTCATCACAATACACCCGAATCCAAAATGGCAAAAGTGCGTTTATCAGCTGGGAACGTTCTTGCAACTATCTTTTTCGATTGGAACGGTATTTTGTTAATTGATTTCTTATAGGAACGTCGGACTATGAACACGGCCTATTACTGCCAGCCCGTGGAGAAGACAAAAGCCGCCTACAGAAACAAAAGGCGCAACGAACCAATAAGAAATGTGATTTTTCTGAATGACAACGTAAGACCTCACACGACCGCACTGACTCGAGTTAAAATGAACCAAATCCACTTGGAAATTCTAGAACATCCTCCCTCCAACCCAGATCTATCCTCAAGCGGCTTTCATTTGTTTAGGCCATCGAAGGAAGCACTAGGCGGACACCATTTTCAGAGGGATTAAGAAGTAGAGGAGTTTATGCGTAATTGACTGTTAAAATGGTCTCACACTTTTTATAAAGACAGGATCCACAAGCTCCCAAAGCACTGGGAAAAATGTGTAAACGTTGAAGAAGACTACGTAGAAAAATAAAAAACTTGTTTTTTAATTTTATTTTGACCTAATAAATTTCTGACTGAAATTGACACTACTTCCACTACCACAATGAAAAATATTGGGTTTATTAAACATTCAAAAGTTCTCTGACTTCGCATTTCTTATATATTGTATAGTCTCCTAATGTTTTCTATCAGTTTCTCACTAACTCTACTATTTGATAAAATGTTGCAGATATGTTTATTTTTTATCTTGTTAAAAAAATTTTCAATTTTTATATAACATAAATGTATATCCCGTCCAGTCCTCATTGAACATATAGGCTGCAATAATAAGAAAAGTGGTCAAACCAATACTAACCCACGGGAATGAATCATAGTCAGCAACATATAAACAAGAAAAAAGTTGACAAGAAATGAGATTTTTATGAAAGGCAAAAGAAAAAATTAGAGAATAGAATTAGAGAATAAAAAGCAAGGTACACAAAAAGTATATAATTATAGACTCTATAGAAACAATAATAGAACAAGACCAATTGGAATTGCTGAGACATATACAAGAGACAGGAGATGAAAGGCTGGTTATTCAAACGTATAACCACGTATACGGACCAAATAGTGAAAAGCGAATAGAAATATCAAGGAAAGAAGTACGAAAGGCGACAAAATATAATCGAGTACCAAAAAAACATGGAAAAACGTATGAAAAAGAACCGAGCCAATCCAATGCAGCTGTTGATTTGTTTTGCAACTTCATTTACTCCTCTGTAGATTTCCTGTGCGATTTACACCCAATACTAAGAACCTTTTGGAATTGATACGATATTACCATTAATCCAAAATGGAAATTAATTAGAAACAATAATTTTAAAGTTCAATTTCAACGCTTACGTAATGATCGAAATGTTCAGCATGCACTGACGAAATTACAGTCTTGATTTGGCACCTTCTGATTTCTGATTGTTCCCAAAGTTGAAGGAGGTATAGAAACGTCGACGTTTTTCATCAGACGCTAAAGTTTGGGCTGCTATTCGCAATTAGATCAACAGTTACAAGAAAGTTTTTTCATAGACGAAATGGAGAAAGGTGTTGCACTAAATGCTGATTATGTGATTACGTACATTGGTAGTATGACAAATTTGCTTCATTTTGATAGTGGTTTCATTATTTTGTCATTTCTCATTCTAATTGTATAGAATTTGAGACCTTATATATCAATCCACCTTCATATACACGGTGATACAAAAATTAGAGCTTTATTTTTAACTGAAAATAGTATACACAAATAGATGACAAATAAAAAAAATTGTGATAAAAGGCATAAAGTAACAGAGATATCCACACTTATTCGAGCACTGCAACACCTCCTAGAGCAACGTGCGTCAACACATGTGATTTTTGCATGATGGTCCTCCACCTTATAACAGTTACGAAGTGCGTGAGCATTAAAATAATACATTTGGTGACCAATGGATAGGTAGAGGTAGGCCTTATTGAATAGTCACCTAGATCACCCGACTTGAATCCGATGGACTCTTATGTATGGGGACATATGAAAAATTTGGTGTACAATAACGATAATGAAATTGAAAACATTCAATTATTGACCATACGTATTCAAGATGCTGTAGACACAATAAGCAGGCAAGATATCCGAGCTTGCTATAACTCTTGGATACGAGGAGCATAAGCTTGTATTCAAGCAGGAGGCGGTAACTTCGAACATTTGCTCTAGGAGGTGTTCCTGTGTTACTCGCATAAGTGTGAATATCTCTGTTACTTTACAACTTCTATCACATTTTTTTTGCATTTGTAATTATTTTGTGTGTACTATTTTTAGTTAAAAATAAAGCTCCAATTTTTTTATCACCCTATATACAATACCTTACGTTCTTAAACAAAATAATGAAATCGGTCTTAAACTAATTATACAGGGTGTCCGGGAAAATGTGGGAAATCTCTCGGATGCAGATAGAACATGAGGAAATAAGATGATAAGTTCCTATATTTTTTTTTCCTACATGCCCTTTCTACGGAGATATGCGTCATTGAAGGACGCTGCTGGAAATAGGTTTTTCTACTTAATATATTTTAATAAAAATTTAATGTGATGGACACTGGTAAGGACCTCCTAAAATAGTGTCCTTGAAACATATTTAGCTTTTTTAGTTTACCAGGAGCGTGCTAATCTTTACAATTGAATGCCTAAATTGTTAGCACGCTGTATTATAAAGACTTCAAAAAAATAAAACTGGATAGCTTGAACCTTTAAAAATAGGTACTCTTGTTTCATTTTTTATTAGCACCAAGAAAACCTATTGCTGTTGCAAACGTTACTATGGTACGAAACAAATAAAATATCCGGCATTTTAGAATTTGTCATCTTTCACATCGCTGACACATTGATCCCTTTATTTAATATTAATTTACTGAGTTTTTGGTTTCGTGGTGAATTTAATTGTGAATTTATGGAATACACGTTTATTGAGTATGCAGATAAGCATCTTATGTACGGTCCTGCGTCTTGCAATGCTTTAGAAGCCAGAAGATTATATCACTGAAGATTTCCTAATCGTGCTGTACCAAACCAGAAGACATTTCAACGAGTTGACCAACATCTAAGAATGGTGGGCGATTCCAGTTAATAATATAATACATATTATTGATTTTCTTAATAATTTTAAGAGAGTTTGGAAAAAATCGTAATGATGCTGGTGCGAGAAAAACCGTACGTACGCCGCGACTAGAGAAACATATTTTAAATGCTGTAGATGACAATCTATCAACGAGCACTCGACAATTATCAGCACAGTTTAATACTTCGAAAACAATACTACATGAAGTTGTTCGTGAACAGCTGTTTTATCCACATAATTTGCAAGAAAATACATGAACTGATTCCTGAAGATTATCCTCGTAGAATGCAGTTTGCAAACTGGGTATTGCATCAGCAACGAAATAAGGTAAAGTTCATGAGCTTTATTCTTTTCACGGATGAAGCAAAGTTTACCAAAAATGGTATCACTAATTTACACAATGCACATATATGGGCTGATGAAAACCATCATGCCACTATTGTTTCGCATCATCAACATCAGTTCCAATCAATTAATATTTGGACAGGAATCATTGACCATTTTTTGATTGAACCATTCGTATTGCCAGAACTATTGAATGGACAGCTTTATTTGGAGTTCCTTCAAAACGCTTTTCGAGATTTAATATAGCACTTATCATTTGAAACCCGCCGAAACACGTACTTAATGCACGATGGCGCACCATCTCATTTCAGCGTTCGTGTCCGGGAGCACCTGAATAACGTCTATTCAAACCGTTGGATAGGTAGAGGAGGACCTTTGCCTGGCCTCTTCGATCTCCCAACCTAACGCCGTTGAATTTTTACCTGTGGGACACCTCAAAAAATTGGTGTATTCCACTCCGGTCAACACTAGGTAGGAACTTCTACAGAGAATCACGTTTCATTGTGTTGTGATAAGGAACACTGCTGGGTTATTGTTGCAAATTCAACAGTCCTTAATTCGTCGTGCGAGTGTATCAGACTTCACAGAGCCCATGTTGAACAATTTTATGCAATTCTTCAATAATATCGTTAAGGTTCCTCCTGGGACACCATTGCGTTTGTATCAAATACTTCAAAAAGAAAATTCAAGAAAAACCGATTTCCAGCGGCGCCCTTCAGGGACGCATATCTCCGTAGGAAGGGCCTGTTGAAAAAACTTTATAAGAACTTGTCATCTGATTTTTTCATGTTCTATCTGAATCCGAGAGATTTCCCACATTTTCCCGAGCACCCTGTATTTCATAACAATGATTTACAACCATTTAAGGATTTCCAAAATGCAAATAGAAAAAGCATTCTCTTCACAGTGACACTAAAAATATTGTGGCTATCACCATTACCCATTCTATTTTAATTGGAGGCAACATCAAGGCAGTTCTACTCTGTTATTAACGTCCACTGAAATGAACCCTACAGTCGAATTGACAGCATCAGGTGTATAATGTAATAAAAAAAATGTCGTTACAGTATAAAACGGTTTTTTTCCGGTAAATTTATTAAACGGATAAATTTTACGGAGTGTGGGAGAGGAACGAAAACAATTTTAATTAAAATGGAGTTCCGGATGGTCGAGTTGTACGTGTCTCTTCCCAATAGAAAAGTGAGCGCATATGTATATCTATATATCTAAGTCAAATCCAGTTATGTAAAAATGGAAAAAAATTAATTAAGCGATGAAAATAGAAATATGAAGTAGGACATCTACATCTATGAATAATAATATACACGTACGTATACGTACATGCAAAAACATTAAAAATCCAGAGATATCTTCAGCTTACATTTTCTACATTATTTTATAAATAATAGAATACCTACACGATCAGAATAAATATATATTTTCATATTATGGCAGAACTGCTTTAACACCAACTATCATATGAATGAGAGGACATCTTAGACATCTTCTTAACTCATATTAACGATTAACTAAAATAATACTTTTGTATCTGGTTATGGCTAGAAAGAGAATACAAAAAGAATGGAGGCTAATCGAAGGCCATCTCCATACTAAGATACTACTTGAGGAGATGAAAGATAGGCTTTCAGCCAACTTAATTCGGGGTAAAAACAAAAATTATAACATTACCGACTTGATAACCAGACACTGCCCTTTAAGGAAGCTTTGGAAACATTTCGGAAGAGATCTATTGGATCCTACGAGGGTATTCAAATTTCTCCTAAGGAGATGGTAACCTTTGTCGAAGACACAAGACTAACAGAGTGGACCTGAGAGATCTATTGGTGGTACAGGGGGTGGTACAAAGAACACTGTGCTCAAGTGCTTGGCTTTTGTGAGGCATAATGTAATTTTCTTCATTCACAAACACCAACAAGGCGCAACGTTGTTTGTATTCCCATGTACAATCTGTACCGAAAATTAAAATGGGCGATATTTCAAGAACATATAACGAATGTAACAAAAGTTTTCGGACTATTTCGAATGAAAAATTTTACCCCTCCGGAAAACTTTACTATTTAGAATTTTTCACACAACTTTAACAAGATTTGTACTTTATAAACTTAATATTATAAAACACTTAACGGTACTAATTGTTCAATGCGACGCAGTTTTGCTCGAACGCCTTGCATAAGACGTTGACAGTACTCTATAGTAATATCACGAAGTTTAGTTCAGATCCTGTTCCTTAATTGATCTACATTTTGTGCTTGCCAACCATTCTTGTAGATCTTCTAAAATAATAAAGCCCATAGGGTTTCAATAGACCTAGCTTGAGGCAGGTTTGGCGGATTATGCGCACGAGGCACGAAAGATATGTTTTGCGTTTCCAGCCATTGTCTTGTCTCTCTGGCGTAATGACTTGAAGCCAAGTCAGGCCAAAACATAATATTATCATTTGGATGATGTTGAATGTAAAGATTGTCAATTACTGCTTCTCCTCTCGCATGTCATATGTAAGGTCGAGATATACCTGCCTCAGAATCAGCGCACGACTAGGATTTTTTCTTGGAATTTTGGCCTTGTTTTATATTTTACTTCATCAGGAGTCTGATCCACATTTCTTGTGTAAAAACTAACATTACCCAGAGTTTTACGCATTGCTAATCGAAAAATACTTTTCATCATCCATAATGATTATTTTGTTTACAGCAAAATGCTCTTGCCTCAAATTTCGACAACACCTAGTAATTCCTACAATTTGAGCTGCCATGTATTTTGGACATTTTTGTCTTTTTTTTATATTTTAAGTAATTTTTTTTATTTCTCTTGCAGTGGTAGTGTTACAAACATGAAAACGGCGAACTAATTTATGGGTAGACGCTCCAATATGGTGTTGAGCAAAGTGAAGAAGTCTTTCTTGATTTCTGGTTGCAGCCAGCTTTTGTGGTAGGCTACTTTCGGTAGGTTCTAACAGGATATACCCTCCTCGCACTCACGGATTGTTTGATATATGGTACTTAATATTTTCGTTCTCAAAACGGTGTAAAATTTTCCGTTTAGGCATTTTGCCAACTAAATTATAAATATGCTTTTGTAGCTCTAATTTGTAAACCATATTCCTACAACTGAGCAGAAAAATTACGTGTGAAACAAATATATATATATATATATATATATATATATATATATATATATATATATATGTAACCATGGTAACACATTCCCATAGCTTACTCTTCGAAACTGTGTCTATGTATTCGAAGAAAACGTTTTAAAATATTCTCGGCTGTTGTTGCAGATACTTCTTGGTGAAACATTTTAACTTCATACAGTAAATAATAAAGAATAAATTAAAACACTTGGCTTGTTTCACTATGAGATTTATTTAAATTCTCTAACATCTGTTTCGGCTGTTATGCCATTCTCAAAGAGATCTATAAATCTAACTTAAAGACTATCGCGCTTGTTCTTATATGTTGTCTGTTCTTGTGTGTAGTGGGGGTGGTGCTATATTGTGTATTACGGTGTCTATATTTTGTTTTTTCGCTAGTTTTATTTCTAATATTTCTAGGAGGTCCAATTTCTTGCTTTTTGTGATATTGTGTATTAAGTCGCAGTTATCTATATCGGGGAAGTGGTTGAGTTCTATACAGTGTTCGGCAAAGCCTGTGTTTTTCTCACTATATAAAATTGACTTTTTGTGTTCTTTAACTCTGTTTTTAATGGCTCGTCCACTTTGGCCGATATAGATAGCCTCACAGTCTTTACATTTTAATTTATAAACACCTGATTGGTCCATTTTATGTCTTTTGTCTTTGTTGTTGCTAATCATTGTTCCCAAATTTGTTTTATTTACCCAGCTTATTTTGATATCTAATCCTTTTACTATTCTGTTTATTTTATTAGTGAGTTGGGGTATGTATGTAATTTTGTGCCATCTTTGTATATTTTCTGTTATTTTCGGGTATAGGTATTTGTTCTTATTATTTTGTATTTCTTTACGTTTTAACAGTTTATCTACGATTTTAGGGTCATATCCATTATTTCTTGCGATTAATTTAATTGTGTTTAATACAGAAATAAACACAATTAAATTAATCGCAAGAAATAATGGATATGACCCTAAAATCGTAGATAAACTGTTAAAACGTAAAGAAATACAAAATAATAAGAACAAATACCTATACCCGAAAATAACAGAAAATTTACAAAGATGGCACATAATTACATACATACCCCAACTCACTAATAAAATAAACAGAATAGTAAAAGGATTAGATATCAAAATAAGCTGGGTAAATAAAACAAATTTGGGAACAATGATTAGCAACAACAAAGATAAAAGACATAAAATGGACCAATCAGGTGTTTATAAATTAAAATGTAAAGACTGTGAGGCTATCTATATCCGCCAAAGTGGACGAGCCATTAAAAACAGAGTTAAAGAACACAAAAAGTCAATTTTATATAGTGAGAAAAACACAGGCTTTGCCGAACACTGTATAGAACTCAACCACTTCCCCGATATAGATAACTGCGACTTAATACACAATATCACAAAAAGCAAGAGATTGGACCTCCTAGAAATATTAGAAATAAAACTAGCGAAAAAACAAAATCTATCAATCACCAACACACACCGTAATACACAATATAGTACCACCCCCACTACACACAAGAACAGACAACATATAAGAACAAGTGCGATAGTCTTTAAGTTAGATTTATAGATCTCTTTGAGAATGGCATAACAGCCGAAACAGATGTTAGAGAATTTAAATAAATCTCATAGTGAAACAAGCCAAGTGTTTTAATTTATTCTGTATTATTTACTGTATGAAGTTTTAAAATAGTTCGAAAACTTTCGCTACACCTGTTACTATGTAGGCTTATTCTACCCAAACATACAATACATAAACTTTTGCACACTACAACTAATAAAGAATCTTGTAACCATTATTTTCTATGGCATTGTGACATTTATCCATACCTGCTGCTAAATTTTCCGCATAGCTAAAAGGGAACGACCGTCATATTTTTCAGATCTTACAACTTAATTATTTTATTATCGAACTACGGTGAAACTTAAAATTTCTCCAACATTCAAATATTTTCCATTAAATCGAGCTCCGGTAATTTAAGGGATTATATCCGATCTGATGTTTACGATCATCGTCTACTTGCAACAGTCAATCTCTCGAATTTTCATAGGCCATTTGCAAGGTAAAAAGTTTATAATTGAATTATTCCCGTCTATATTTTTTGTGAAACCCCCATAAAATACGTCTACCTACTTGTGCAGTTTTTCACAGTGCATTCAACAACGGAAAACTTATGTTCTTCTAAATATTGAATCACTGGAAAAATGTTCACTAAAATTTCTTCTTCTCCATCGTTCAAACGTTTTTAATTAAAATAACTACTTTCAACAGTTATAACTTGAATTTTCATTGACCATCTTCACACCGTAGGTAAAAGGTTCATAATCAAATCATACTCGTCTAGATTTTTGGTGAAGAGACTTGGCACATAACTCCACTTATAGTGCATTCCACAAGGAAGAAAATGGTAGGTTTTCAAGAAACTCCTTCACTACTTCTTTCAAGCAATCATCTGAGAAAAAACGTCGTCCACGCAGATGTTTTTCTTTAATTTAGTAAAGAGATAATAATCACACGGTGATAAGTCCGAGCTTAGAGTGGATGTTCCAATCTCTATAAAGCCACAGTCATTGATAATTTCTTAGACTTGGCGAGCCTTGTGAACTAAACAAGATTCCTTCTGTATCACAAAATACCGTCACCATCAGTTTTCCCGATGAATTTGGCGTCCTTGCCTTTATTTGGGATGGGATAACTTGTGGACTCACCCACGTCTCAATTATATATTGTGTAATATCGTGTTAATTTCGAATCACAGCGCCCTCTGGGCGGATTTCTCTGTCCTAACCCGTCGCTGATAATATTTGGCGAAAACCTTCCGTTGATTCAAGCATACGTAGTGACCGAATCGCCCGTGTCCATCTAAATGGTAAGTCGCCATTTTGAGTACGCTGATTCATGTTGGAAGGTTTTCTAATGCTCGCTTCGTATTATGATCTAGGGAACAGTTACCAATTAACAGTTAAACAGTTAACCAGTACGAAATAGAAGTGGATTAGCACCATATACGATCATACCTTCGCAGATGAGAGTATTATAGAAATATTTCTTTTTTGGTTTATGGATTTAATTAATATTTCAAGTTTATTGCTACACATATAAATCTAGTTCACTTCATATATTAACATTTTCATTCGAGAATTTATTTATAAGTAGGAACCGGACACGAGAGGCCGATGACTCATCGCCCAAGGGCGTACTATTGAAAATGTGTATTTTTAAAGAGTTTCTAATTTTATTTATATAATTGGAAAACAAACGGGTGGTGATTTATAAAATACATTTTCATTTGTTCATTTTGTAGTTCAAGTTGAGTAAAGAAGTATTAATATTAACTAGCAATACTTTCTCAAGGTTCTTTTCTGTAAAATTTGTTCTCTTTGAATGAAATACATCCTTGTGATAGAAAACGCCCTTTCTACATCAGGTGCATATTGTAAATATTCTTTCATGTCAGCGTACTTAGCAGTTAGATTTTGAGGCATTGTCCCCATGCACAATTGCCGCAATGTTATTAAATCTGAAGTCGCTTGATATATTTTTCAAATTATTAATAGCCACATCTAATGTCGTTAATCCATCAATAAATTTTAGCAACTCCCAATGTTTTTCTGAAAACTTTTTAAAAGCGGATACAAATCTATCAACTTCCGAAAAGGTGATATCTTGTAATAATCTGCCCAATTTTAACATATATGCAGCACTGTCACTGACAAATAAAAGTATTTTTTCTTTGTACCTGTCTTCCGAATGAAGCATTTGGTGCATATTCTCGTAAATAGTTTTAGTTACTGTTTCCGCATCATCTGTATTTATAACTTTTCTTGCTATTACATATGCGTCATATAGAATAGTTGAATGTAGTACACCAGCTACAACATTTACCACACAGCGTCTTAATATATCGACGGTTTCGTCGGCACTTATCCATAGGTACTGATTTGAAAGAAGGCTTCTAATGCGTTCTACTGCTTTCGTGTAGCACTTAGAAACATAATATTTGCGTAAGGTGGATTCATCAGGAACATTTCGACCAGTTTATTTTTGTAGAAATGTTTTGAAGGTGGGATTATTAAGTTTATTTAATGGAATAATTGCCGCCATTAAAATTTCACAGAGTTCTTCGTTAAAATTGTCAAATTCCAACGGGTCTAATTTCTGTGCATGTGTTTGCGTAAGTGACGTTTTACGTGCGATTTCTTGGAATTTTTTAACGATATTTTACAGACTTTGCAATAAATTTCGGAATCACTGGCAATGGACATACAATTAGTTTGACCCTTAATCCAACTTGCCATTGTTTCACGATGCCAATCACGGCGTTGTTCCATATCATATTCGAAAAAATAACTTAAACAATGTTCTAGATCTAAATAAATGAAAATTAAAAATGTATGCGTAAGTTATTGAAACGTAATGAAATTCACTGAACACTTACGCCAAAATAATTGGGAGAAGTATATTCGATAAAACGATATTAAACAGGATCTATTATAAAAATTACGAAGTATATGATTAACAGTTAAAACAATGAGAAAAGAAAACTAACTCACCGTATTTTGTTTATCTTGCGAAATATAAACTAATAAATAAAACAAATTACAAAAACTCCTCCCGCTTCTATCTACGCCCATGAAGAAAGGAATTTATGTATAATATTTAAGTAAGTGCATCACAATTCTACGACAAAAAAACAGATATGCGGTTAACCGAATGAATAGTTCTATTCAATAATTCCGTGATGTACTTAGCGATGTTATAAACTATTTATATGGTCCAACGTAATTTTGGCCTGATGCGTCCGGTCTCTATTTATAAGTTTTTCCGTAAGTTGTAAGTTTTAAATAGTTCGTGTTCGCATTTATTTTAGTAAATTCGTATGCACCATACGTACATTAACGGAGAGCTCCAATAATAATTATTCTTCTTTCAGAAATGTCAAACTTTTAATGTAACGCATTTTTATATACAGATCCTTTTATAATTATATATCTATATATTTATTGGAATATGTTGGGAAAACGTATTTAACAAATACTGTTATAGTGTTATGTTTCTCGTGTAGTTATTATATTATTATTGCATTTGTATACCTTTTATGGACATTACGCCTTGTAGGTACGTTTTAAGATATATGTCCTCCTTGTGACGTATAAACTCAAGTTACAGCTTAACCATAATTCAACCAGTTTTTATCTTTTATTATAGTTAGGCATTCACTGATGTTTCGGCAAGAACCCCGCCCTCTTCACTGAGCGTAGTCTGGGCCTGGCTAGTTGAATTCGATATTTACCATAAACCCTCTCACACAGGAAAGTTTCTGGATCTCTGCAGTATTTCTGCATTATATCGTAAAGCATCAGAAGCCAGTTTTGCAAGATTTATTTTTTGTATTTACCAGTAGAAAATATTCTCTTTCTCCCACGATATCAGACAAATTGAAACTGTCGTATACTACAACGCCAACCAAGCTTCTAATCCACGCGTATAATGTTGGAGACAAAAATAAATTTAAAACCGAATACAAGCAATTTCCTGAATACCGGCTATTTTTTTAAAACTTTAAAATTTTAAAATATTTTTTTAAAAGGTATTGTAAAAGAATTATTAATTGTCCATTAATTTTTAGAGAGATTTTAAACACAAATTTATCTGCACTTCCATCTATGCAATTTTACGTTAAATTCAATTCAATAAATCCGTTGATCGAATTTAGTGACAGCTGTTTTGTTTCAATAAGAAAGAGTCTCTTGAAAATTTAATTGAAAAATCGCTTGCATCATCAGTTATCGACGACATATTACTGAATCGTCAATATTTTGAGAGAACACTCAAGAGCCTATATTTCATATACTCAAATCCTAATCAAGAGGTCATTGGACGTGCCGAATTACGGAAAATTAATCAATCCCGAGTGACATGAATAATCATAGCATCTCCATAGCCGAACCCATCCAACTGACAAGCACTCGAGTACAATACAACAGATGGCTCCCGCTCACCTCCTCAACATAATGAGGTTAGCGACACGGATATATATCTTTTTATTATCCCAAAGCGATGTGCCGCAGATAAAAAAAATTGAAAAGACCTTGTTATTATTAGGCCGTTGCGGTGCGACATCTTTTCGAAATTTATTGTGTGAAATTTTTCTTCCATAGTGAAACCGCCCCGACATCTGGTTTATGGGTTTTGTATTCATTACTTCTGTGACGCGCGAAAGAGAATGAGAATAGAGGGGCTTCAAAACGTTTGTATTTCATAGTAGTAAGAGAATATTGCGTTTTTTGTGTTCTTTGTCGTCAGATGTCACAGAACCTACAAATCGTCGTAAATATTGTTAGGAAGGTTATTGGATTATGTCATGAAAGAGAAATATTATTCATGTTAGCTTTTTCACAACTACATTTAGAATGCATAAATAAAATTTTGATATTTGACAAGAAGCACGGTACATATGTTCAACAGAAAATTCTTTTGATATATCTACTCAAATAGAAATTATATTCTATTATACAGAGTTATACTTTAGGCGGCTATATACAGTAATAGTTTCAAAATACTTCATGGTTAATAATACAGTCAATTTGCGTATTATACACTACATGAGAATTGTTTCACCACACAGTGACTTCTTCAGATCCTTGTAGTTTTTCCAATCAACAATAAAAATACCTATATCATGAGATCGAAAATGGCTGTTCTAAGACAAACGAGCCACCAACTTTTCACTTTAATTTAATGAAATAGATTCCTGAAATAAGAGAAATTTTAAGTGTTTAGATAATTTCTTAGCCGTTTATTAAATATAACAATTGGTAAATTATTGGAGTTTTTCGGCTTTTATATGAAATATTTACAAATATCAAGTTAGTATGTATGTAATTGCAAAGTAAGGGGGGATGTAAACATTGCTGTCTACAAATTACAAAGCAAATCATACGAAATTTTTTAATTGAAAAATATTGTCTATGTTAGGACTCGAACCCAAGTCTAAACACTCATATAGCTATGGAGTAATAATTAGCATTTTCAAACATTCAAATCTGACATATGCTCTCAAAATACTGACATCTGCTTTCAATAACTGACATCTAATTTCAAAATAGACATCTGCTTTCAAATCTGACATTTGCTTTCATAACTGACACCTGCTTTCAAAACAGACATCTGCTTTCAACTACTGACATTTTCTTTCACTAACTGACATCTGCTATCAAAACTGACATCAACTTTCACAACTGACTTCTGCTTTCAACTTGACATCTACATTCAAGAACTGACATCTGATTCATTAACACTGTTACTTTATAATGCATTTCTAAATAGCTTGAACCTAGGTCTATTTTGGGTGAGTGGTAAAACCGACAGTCCGGCAAACTGTAGATTTGGGTTCGAGTCCAAACATAGACAATATTTTTCAATTAAAAAATTCCGTATCTTTTGCTTTGTAATTTGTAGACAGCAATGTATACATCCCCCCTTACTTTGCAATTACATACATACTAACTTGATATTTGTAAATATTTCATATAAAAGCCGGAAAACTCCAATAATTTATCAATTGTTATATTTAATAAACGGCTAAGAAATTATCTAAACACTCATATAGCTATGGAGTAATACTTAGCATTTTCAAACATTCAAATCTAACATCTGCTCTCAAAATACTGACATCTGCTTTCAATAACTGACATCTAATTTCAAAATATGAATCTGCTTTCAAATCTGAAATTTGCTTTCATAACTGACACCTGCTTTCAAAACAGACATCTGCGTTCAGTTACTGACAATTGCTTTCACTAACTGACATCTGCTATCAAAACTGACATCAACTTTCACAACTGACTTCTGCTTTCAACTTGACATCTACATTCAATAACTGACATCTGATTCATTAACACTGTTACTTTATAATGCATTTCTAAATAGCTTGAACCTAGGTCTGTTGTGGGTGAGTGGTAAAACCGACAGTCCGGCAAACTGTAGACTTGGGTTCGAGTCCCAACAGACAATATTTTTAAATTAAAAAATTTCATATGATTTGCTTTGTAATTTGTAGGCAGCAATGTTTACATCCCCCTTACTTTGCAATTACATAAATACTAACTTGATATTTGTAAATATTTCATATAAAAGCCGAAAAACTCCAATAATTTATCAATTGTTATATATATATATATATATATATATATATATATATATATATATAGTATATTAAATTAGTTGGCGATTTAAGGTCTGGCTTACTTTGAAATGTATATTTTTAAAGCAATCTTACATGTTTCGACACATAGTGTCTTTTTCAAGGAAATTAAAAATATCTATGACAGTATATCAATGTCAAACATATATATCTGAAGTTGTCATGGATAAAATTAAAATATTCAAAGATACATTCAAGCTGAATAATAATAATTCATGGTTCAGAACACTAGACAGCAAAACATCAATTACGGGAGATAGGCAAGCGATGAGTTATTATTACGTCTGCGCCCGTGGAGCGACTTAAGATTTTAAGCTGTCGGCATTCACCTTGAACGAGAAGGAAAACCACGAAAACCTACTCGGACAGCCCAGTCATGAATCTAAACAAGGAACTGTCAGCATGATTAGTTAGTGTACAGATTTTTAAATAACATATGATAGATAATTATATAATAACAACATATATTCATGAATTATAATTATTAAACTTGTATCTTTGAATACTTTAATTTTATCCATAACAACTACAGATATATTTGTTTGACATTGATATACTGCCATATATATTTTTAGTTTCTTTGATAAAGACGAAACATGTAAGATTGCTTTAAATATATACATATCAAAGTAAACCTTAATAATACCTTAGTAATACCTTAAATCGCCGACTAATTTAATCTACTATAACATACAAAGGTCAAGAAATAATTATCTATCTATATATATATATATATATATATATATATATATATGTAAAATAAAAATTGTTGGGGAATCCGGCAATAAAAACCTTTAGTTAGTCAATTAGAGTCCTTTCTTTTTACCTTATATTTCGCTCTGTAGATTTAGAGCTTCATCAGAGGTCAAAAAGCGAAACTATTTTTTGTGAGAGATATAACATTTTTAAAAAAACAAAACCTATAGAGAAACAAGGAGTCCACGTAATACAAATAAAACTTTATATTAATTAAAATTGCTACTTTAAAAGCTTATTGTTTTTACATATTAAAACCATTTAAAAAATTATTATTTTTTCAACAAACACATCTAAAAAGAAACACACACGTAGTAAGAACTACTTGTCTTGATTTAAATTACATTTTAACAATTCAAGTGTCGACAAGGTGTCGACAAGGTAGTCTAGACTACCTTGTCGACACTTGAATTGCTAAAATGTAATTTAAATCAAGACAAGTAGTTCTTACTACGTGTGTGTTTCTTTTTAGATGTGTTTGTTGAAAAAATAATAATTTTTTAAATGGTTTTAATATGTAAAAACAATAAGCTTTTAAAGTAACAATTTTTAATTAATATAAAGTTTTATTTGTATTACGTGGACTGCTTGTTTCTCTATAGGTTTTGTTTTTTTAAAAATGTTATATCTCTCACAAAAAATAGTTTCGCTTTTTGACCTCTGATGAAGCTCTAAATCTTACAGAGCGAAATATAAGGTAAAAAATAAAGGACTCTAATTGACTAACTAAAGGTTTTTATTGCCGGATTCCCCAACAATTTTTATTTTACATACTTGTTTTAACGGCAAAGACTCTTTGTCTACTTATATATATATATATATATATATATATATATATATGTATGGTATATATGTTCCAATCAATTCCCTTCAGTTGAAATTCATAACCTAGTCAATAGCAGATCTTCTAGAGATAAAAGTAAACTGATTTATTGGAAAATGTAATATCATTAATGTGGGTTATGGGCAGATTTTATAAATAAATTTATAAATAAAATTGTTCGTATATGCCATGAGCTTTAAGGCGTCGAGAAATAAGAAGGGAATAAAATGTGTTCATTGTGGTTATGCAAAAGCATTTGGTTAAGTAAAGAACTTAAATTACATAATAAAAAAAGAATAAAAATTTGTTAAATACGAGGATGGTTATTTAAATCTTTACTATCTTCTGACGTTTAGTTTGGCGGATAGAGTTGTTTAAAGAAGAAGTTTCTTGAAAGTTGTAAAATGGATAAAATTGCTATTTATGGCGCAATTTAGTACTTATTTTTAAGATGTACACAACGAAGGCTTTGGCGGATATTTAGCAAACATTGAGCACCGATTTGTCGTTGGGCTGCTCGTTTTAAACATGGCAATATACGTCTCGACTATGAAGAACGTGCTGGACCATCGAAACGTACTACCATTCCAGAAATCGTTCACTAGGCCAATTCATCGCCTTTTACAAGTCCGATTCAACTAATATTTTCAGCTGATCGTTGAGATATATACAAAGGTATTTTTAATAACATATTATATTATTAAAAATGGGGTGTGAAGAACACAAACAAGTTCATATGTATTTTTGAATGTATCTTCTCCAAAGACGTAGATACGTATTTCACATTTCTACATGATCATCAATACGCCCCTGTTGGAGAAGAGACACATTCAACAAAACATAACTACCTTGCTATCTCGCAGATATTATTAAGACAGAGCGTGAAGGAATATTCAGCGCTGTCTATATAATAATCGCAGAACTAGCCGGGTGTTCTTGTTCTTGTGTTCTTGTGTTCTTCACACCCCATTTTTAATAATATTATATATTATTAAAAATACTTTTGTATTATACAAAATTGGTAGGTGTTACCTACTCAAGTATGTTTCAAATTACATATGTTGTTGAGATATATGTTAAAAAGCAGAAGTGCCAAAACTGGGCCTTGGGGAACATCATATTCTACCACTAAACAAAATTAAGTAAGTTTTTAACCATATACTGTGCTTGTTTCTCATTATATATGAAAGCCATTATCTCCTTGAAAGAGAAAGACAACGTATGAAGGATAGAAAGATGTATTTATATAGAATTCCTTAAAATATTAGATTCTTATTTTAATAAAAGTCTATTTTTATTTTTTATTGCTATAAATTCTTCGGATTAAGTATATTTCACAATTAGCTACTTCTAAAGCTAAATAAATTATACGCATTGTATATTTTTGAAAATTCCTCGCCCTCTCGGTATCATTTATATAGTATGTTGAATCTCTTGAGCATTTTATTCAATATTAATTAAATATTCTGTTGTATAGGATCTGTGGTTTAGTATGGCTTTAGAAACAGTTAAATAATTCAAGTCGAAAGATATCCCCTCGAATAAACAATAAACTACATAATACACAAATATTCTATAAGAAAATTCCGAAGAAACTAAAACGACTTTTAAATTTTAAGTTTACAAAAACTGATTGAAAGGGTTCATTAGATACCGGCAGTTTTTAACCTGTAAATTAATATTGAAAGAGGAATAGTTGAGAATATAACTTTGGAAGGGTTTAAACAATTCGAATACTTAGAGATCATATTACGAATAAAAGCGAAAAGGATGCCAAACTAGACAAAAGACCAATAAAGGGCAGTAGATTCTTAGGAAATTGCTAAAATCAGAAAATCCTAATTTATAAACTGTAATTAGAGTCTCGTGTTGTATGGATGAGATATATCGATCCCAACGGAAAAAATGCTGCTAAGGCTGATGTTTGAGAAAGGAATATTTTAGGAGGAGTGAAGAATGTAGACAGGCATTGTAGGAGAGGAACAAATAAAAAGTAATGTATACTCCCCAAGCATTTTACAAATAATAGAAGGTCAAAGAACTAGATCCCTGGGTCATGCGCATACAATGTCTGTTGTGTATAGAATGCCCAAAAGTTCAAAATTCACTTTCAAAGAAGTGCTTTTGAGGAAAGAAGACAAAGATAAGGAGAACAACCAAAGAAAAAATTACATATATTAAACAAAACTAGAAAAACCGAACAAGAGACAGAAAAAAAGGAATTGAGAATTGTTAGAAAATTAAAGCCACGTAATACGTGTGTGAACGTGTAAAATGTAGTCCTGAAAATAATCAAGTTATATTTATGCGAGTACTCAAGAGATACATAACCTTTTTCCGCTAATTAAATAATAATGAAAAATATGAAATTATTGCGTTTGTAGATAATTTAAACAACTCATGACAAACTTGTAGTAAACATGTTCATATTGACTTCCTATTAATTATAAGTGTACAGGAAATTCCAAAATGCATTGACGATTTTTAATATGGAATAAATTTTTATTGGTTAAACATTAAAAAATTACAGAGACAAATCTATAACTCTAAGAGTTTTTTTTTATTTAGAAATTGAATAGCGTAGGTAGCCTTCTTCTTCTGCTACACATTCTTCAAGCCATCGCACGAAATCATCCATCACTCTGCCTAGCATCTCCAGTATAATCGCCTCAATTCCGCTTAAAATGTTTTGTTTAAGATCTTCAAGATTACGGCGTCTATTATTATACACACGACTTTTTAGAAATCCTCGCAGAAAAAAGTCTGGCGCTGTTAAGTCAGGTGACCGAACTGGCCAGATTATGTCCCGTTATGAGATTTTCTCGCAACGGAGACATCAATTGCGAGAAATTAAACGGCCTGGAAACATATCACTCAGCATACTAATACTGATTCTCGCCGTGTAGCTCGTTGCCCCATCCTGCTGAAACCAGTAATTACGATTAAGTTATTCATACCTTGCCCGAAAAAAGTATCACTCATGTGACAATATCTTCCTGATGTTACTGTTACGTTATGCCTGTTCTCTTCAACAAAATATCGGCCAATAATTCCTGTGGCTGATAGCGCACAGCAAACCATTACTTTCGCTGCGTCAAGTGGTTGTCTCGTGAAGTTGATGTGGATTTGCCGTTGCCCAGTATCTAAAATTATGTTTATTAACGAAACCATTTAAGTCAAAATGCGCTTCGTCGCTCATAAACAGACAACGTGCATACTGGGTTCACCAACAAACAGATCTAAAAATGATCTGCGAAAGTCGATTTTGTCTATCTAATGGGCTTAATTATTGAACAAATGCCAATTTACACGAGTGGAATTTAATACGTCTAAGTATTTAATGAACGCTGTTTTTTTTTTAATTTAAGGCACGCGGATGTTGTGCAGTCGATCGTTCTGGACGCCTCGTAAAGGAAACTCTTACACGCTCAATATTTTCAGCAGTCATAGCACTTACGTGTCTCCCAGTCGGTTTTTTTGTTTGCAATATTACATTCATTACGCCACTATCACAATAATAAATTATTATTATTCAAAAAAACATTTTTATTTCTATTTATAAGTTAAAATTTTTACTGACCTTAATTCTTCATGCATTACTTCGAATTTTGCCCTGTACATATTATTTTATCTTGTGTTCGAAACATATACAAAAAAAATTATTTAAATAAATTTATATTGACTTTTATACTTTAAAATTACTGTATTCTATATCCCCAGCCAATGAGTAACAAAAAATTCGTGATCAGCGCGTGATCGTTTTCTGATTGATTAGACGGATATAAACATTGCAAAGTCGAAGCCTTGTTCACACATGTGAAGTTTCTAAATTGGATAGAAGTATAATTTCTTGCAATTTTAGAGTACGTATATTTGTTACCTATAATCGTAAAAATTGCAGAATTACCATTAAGAAAGCAGAAGACGCCCTTCTAATGTGACTTATAAGCAGTCGATATTGAATATATTTAAAACATATAAACGACAGCACCCAAATTGCTCTAAAACACAAGCTTTTTAGTGAACTGCCGAAAGAGCATCGAAGATTGCTAATAGAATTAATCCATACATTTATTTCAAAATGTATTTATTTTTACAGATAAATCAAGAGCTAATGTATATAATGTTTTGCAAGAGTAGGGGAGGTCGGGTACAGTTGTAACAATTTGTACAGATTTTTTTTTGAAGCTATGTTATAAATTTTCCAAATTCAAAAATATAATTCGATATTTGTTACAATACAGCTATAAGTAAAAATTATAATATTGATGTTTATCACTTTAATAACAGAGGAAAAAAAATATGAATGCTTGAACGCAGAATGTTACATATGTACCCGTGGCTGGACAAATGTAACACCCATGGGGGTCAATTGTAACAATGTTTTAATGTTTCAGATATTATTTTTTATTAGTGAATAAAACATGCTTATGTAACATTTAGAGGGTAATTAAACTAATTACTTCCAACATCATTATCATCATCGCAGTTTAAGCAGAAGAAAAAATCCGGTCGTAGTTTATGAACACAATTTTCGTGCGCCCATCCTTTACATTTGTAGCACTGAATCCACGTTGCTCCAGGTTTATTGCTAAATGGTTCTAAACAATACAAACAAAATGAATCTTCCCCTTCGTCATCAGAGAGCATTTCATCTACTGCTATGTGTTTTTTAACTCTCTCAGGAGATTTTTGTTTGTTTGTACATTCATTAATTTTTTTTGTTCGTTCTTCATCAATTTTAACTAATTTTCTTTTCATTTTGGATGCTTTTTGTTTTCTTATTTTCTGTTCTAGTTCTAGTACCAGTTTCTCTGGCGTATCTGTCAATATAGCGCTGTGTTTTTTCTTCTTTTTGGCAATTGTTTTTGGGGACGTGACGCCTTTGGAAGTGGTCGAATGCTTTCAAGACCTTCAAAGGATGCATCTGCATCTCCTGTAGTAACCGGCTTTGTGCTGGAACCTGCTGTTGCCATCTCTGCGATACCTTTGTTTTTTTCCACTCGGGCGTTGTCAGTGGATACAGCTTCTGCTTGGGTGTTCATTGGTAGATCCCTGTCGGTTACTAATGACGGGGAAAATTCGTCGTCGCCGAAAATGTCCTTGTTATATGGCCAAATTCCAGACACCCTAAATCCTCCCATAATATTCATTGGAGTTGTCGCTTTTGGAAAAGCCTCAGCAACTACAGCCGGTATGTCGTAGATGGTCATTGTTTGACCAGGATGTGATTTCATTCAATTATCCATAGCGCCATTCACATAATGTTTAAAAGGGCCGTACACGCCACACGATTTAGGGGCTGCAACTTGTGCGACGTATGTGGGGGGAAAGATAAAAGCACTGTTCCATTTGCCTTACAAAGGTCTATAGTTGGAACATATAGATGGGAATTATGGTTGTCCAATAATAGCAAAACTTTTTTTTCGGGCGAAGGTCTTACATGCTTTACAAAGTGATTTATGAAAATCTGAAAAGTTTCTTCATTCATCCAGCCTGAGCCATTTGCCTCGCCAATGCATCCAGGAGGTCCGCCTCGTATAAAATGGGCTTGAAATTTTTTTCGAGGAAAGACAAATAATACGGTATTTCCGACAGCACTTACAGCTGTGCAAACAGTCACCAAAGTGCCTCGCTCTCAAGAGGTAATGGCACCTATTTGTTTCGAACCTTTTATAGCGACGACCTTGTTCGGCTTTTGCACGGTTGTGACCCCTGTTTCGTCGACATTGTATATATCAGAGGCTTCAAATTTGTATCTCTCAAAAAGGAGGGAAAGTTTATCAAAAAAATTTCCGACATTTGTTTTGTTAAAATTAATCGCTCGTGCATAACTTGTCGCCTCTTGGGATCTTACAGAGAGACTGGGGTGTCTCCTCATGAAATTCGTAAACCAGTCCTTATCAGCTAGCCCGTTTTCTGACCATTTGGGAGGAACGGTTGTTTCATTTTGTATAGCGAATTGAAAAACCTGTGGACACTTTTTAAATTATATAACATTTTTTCTTATTCTGATTGTTAGTTGATCTACTAACCAATTTGCGTATTTCCTTTGGCGTTAACCCAAAATAAATAAGTGAGGAAATCCGTATGTATCTTAAAAACGCTTGCTCTTGTTCTTCTGATAGAATTTTGGTATGTGGATTGTAACCCATTTCTGGCGAACCTCCATTATTTAATTTTTTCATGTAACGGTGAAGTGTTACATGGCATATATTCAGATCTTTGGCTACTTGTCGTTGAGAGTTATTTCCCTCTATAATTAGATTAGCCGCCCTTTTCATAAGTTCATTTGAGGGTCCTCTATTGGTTTTTCTGATTCTTTGACGCGGCATTGTCTCCTACACAATAATGTATAATTAATTCAATATCAAAAGTTTCATGAGTACAAATGTAACATGTTACAATTGTACCAGCTACTAATGTTACATTTGTACCCCCGTGACATTTTTATATATTTGGCTTCAATACAAAAGCTAGACAATACCTAACCACAAAATACCGGCAGAATATTTTAAAGGTATATCTACGCTAAACATTCACTACGAACTCATTCGAAGAAATAGTAACATGCAGAGGTTATCCTAAACACAAAAAAAGATTTAAAATTTACTTACCTGACTTCAAAATAAACAATCTGTAGTAACTTCTTAATAATAATATACTTCTCGCTCAAACTAACATGTAATGGAGTACGTCACCTGGTCTGCTCATGCGCCGGGTTGTCAAATTTAGAGACTGCGCTAACACATTTTAGAACTGTTGTTACATTCGTACCGCGTTACAATTGTACCCGACCTCCCCTACATTAAGCAAAAATTTAAGAAGCCAAAGCCTTATAAAAGAAAGATAGTTGCATTAGACAGTGTAGATGATAACACGAAAGCATTGATTAAGGAGTACAATGCAATTAATTTTGGGCCGAGAAAACATTAAATGTATACAACAAGCCACTTCTGAAAGCATACCAAAATGGTATTTCCGGGATGGTGCATCACGACGATTAAATTGACGACGGAAAGAACATTGGGTTGCAGTAACCGATTTTATACGCAAATAATGCGTAATACTAGAAACGCGCTGCTGAACTGTGAAAACTAATTACACTTAATGTCAAAGAAACTCCCATGCTATCTTGATTAAAATCCGCAAACAAATTCAAAATCTGACCATAAATTTTAAAAAAATTAGTCGATATCAAAAATCATCAGTGCATTCACGGTCAATGTGATTAATCAATTTTTATTAATAAAAACCCAGTGAGCCAATTAAAACGAATAATTTATGAGAATTTATCACACTGATCAGTTATTATTAATAATTACTAGGGACCGGACAAGAGAGACCGAAATTACGATGGACCATATAAATCGCTAAGTACAACACGCAGTTATTGAAAGCACTACTCATTCAGTTAACCGCACATCTGTTTTTTGTCGTAGAATTGTGACGCACTTACTTCAATATTATACATAAATTCCTTTCTTCATGGGCGTAGATAGAAGCGAGAAGAGTTTTTATAATTTGTGTTATTTATTAGTTTATATTTCGTAGAAAATGAAACAGACATGCAATATACACGTCTGTAACTGTACACATGGACATACACCTCGTATTTTCCAGCATTTACTTGTGATTAAGACACGTGTTTCTGCCATTTACTATTAGGCGTCATCAGTTAAGCTAGTGAAGTCGTTTAATTTTGTTTTGTGGTCGAAGTTGCCTCCATTGCTTCGTATTTCCCAGGGTTGTGACATGTTTGTGTCTGATTAATAAATAATCGTGTGTTGTTGTGTGTTTTTGTACGGTCCTGTGTTGCGTGTGTGTAGTCTGTGTGTTTGTCGCTTTTTTGCGTTTAAGTCATGTGTGTGTTTACTGTTTGTAGTTGTAAAGTGTGATTATTTTCTCTGTTAGCGTTACGAAGTGTTGTATCTGTTGTGTTGTTGCGTTTGTAGAGTGTAATGTTATTAGCATATTGCCTAAGGCAAGTGCTAGTTGGTCATTTGTGTTAGGTGTTGTGTTATTTCGTTTTTGTATCCAGGGGTTAGTTGTTGGGGGTGGTGCTGGTATGTAAATGGGTGTGGTTTTGTTTACAGGGTTGTTTGGGTTGTTAGGACAGTTAAGGAATGTTGATAGGTGAGGACCACCGCAGTTTGCACACTTTGGTGGGATTGTTTTTGGTTTTGTGCATAAGTGTGTTGAGTGTTCGTCTCCGCATTTCATACATTGTAGTGTACGTTACAGTGTCTTTGTTGGTGTCCAAAAGTCTGACATTTGTGGCATTGTATTTTGTCTGTCCGTGTGTTTAATGGTTCGATTTTAATTGTAAGTTCGCAGCAGTCGTGTAAGTTATAAATTGATTTATATTGTCTCGTCAGTTCGATTAGTACTAGCGGTGCAGGTGTGCCGTGTTTTCCGATCATTCGTTTGATTTTTAGTGTCGGGTAGCCTTGGTCAGTCAAGTCGTTTGTAATGTCTGTGTCAGTGATAAAGGCAGGAATGTCTCGCATAACTACCTTTAGTGTCTTTTCGCTTCGTAATTGAAACGTGTAAAATTGTATATGTTCTGTGTTGAGTATGTGTTTAAATGTACGGTAGTCTTCGTCAGTTTTAGGTTCGATGTGTATACCAGGTTTTACAAGTTTGTTTTGTACGGTCTTAATGTTGTTTGTCTTAAGTATTTGTCGTATTTGTGTCCATTTGTCTTTCTCTGTGATTATGATTGGTGCGATTTTGTGTGTTTTGCGTGTTTCAGTGTTTGTGTTTTGTGTAGTGTTTGGTTTGTCACTTACCCTGGGTGTGCTGCCTGAAGTTGAAGGTTGTGGAGTGAATTCAGTTGCGTCTTGTTCCATCTTTTCCTCGGTGTTGGTTTCAAGGGCACTGTAGGAGTTTTTTGTTTCGATTGGCGTGCTTGTGTGGTCTGTTTTCTGTTTTTTTGTTGTTTTTTCGGGTTTGTGAATGAGACAGTGATTATGTTTTCATCTTTCTGTTCCGGTTGAAAACAAGCCCGGTAAAACCGTTCGGTTTTACCGGGCTTGTTTCTTCTTTTCGCGGTTCAAAAACTTCTAATCTTGCCGTCGGTTCGTCGGGATCTACCATGAATATTTGCGGTGATTTATGTAAAAGTATTTAAGTATCTTCTTCCTCTGTGGTTTGATTAATTATGATTTCCGCGTCCTCATGTTGCTGTGGAGTACATCTTCTTCTGAAACTGGGTCTCAGCGTCAGGTTAGCAATAGTAATAGTAATATACTTTTTTTTTTTTTTTTTTTTTTTTTTTTTTTTTTTTTTTTTTTTTTTTTTTTTTTAAGTATTTGTATTTCAGAAGGCATGGTGTGTATTCTGCCTTAGCATAGTCGAAATGTTCTTGATGAATTCGGAGTGCTACACGAAAGCAGTAGAACGCATTAGAAGCCATCTAAGTGCTGACGAAACTGTCGATATATTAGGACGCTGTGTGGTAAATGTACTACATCCAACTATTCCATATAACGAATATATATTAGCAACAAAAGTTATAAATACAGTTGATGCGGAAACAGTAGCTAAAACCATTTACGAGAATATTCACCAAATGTTTCATTCGGGCGACAGGTACAAAAAAATACTTTTATTTGTCAGTGACAGTGCTGCATGTACGTTAAAAACAGGCAGACTATTAAAGGAAACATATCCTAATATGCTACATATTATTTGTGTAGCACATGCTCTCCAGAGAATCTGTGAATATATCAGAGACACCTCTCCGGAAATTGATAGACTTGTTTTCGCTTTTAAAAAAGTTTTCAGAAAAGCACCATTGAAAGTAGCTTTTTACAGGGAGAAACTTCCATCTTTGTTACTGCCTCCGTCTCCAGCAATATCTAGATGGGGATCATGATTGGAAGCTACTAGTTTTTATACAGACAATTTCGATATTTTACAAAATTTTGTTACATGTTTAAATTACTATGCTGGAAGTGTTTCTGAGTGTAAGAAACTAATTCCAAATTTAAAAAATCAGTTGTACTTTCTTCAGGAACACTTTGGAAATTTGCCTAATAAATCTCAAATTAAATGATGGATTAACCACATTAGATGTGGCTATTAATAATTTGAAAAATATTCCAAGTGACTTCGGATGTGGCCTTCTGCTAAAGTTAAACGTAGTTCTTAATAGAAATCCAGATTTAATAACATTGCGGCAATTGTATATGGAGACAATGCCTTGAAATCTAACTGCTAAATACGCTAAAATAAACGACTATTTCTATTATGTACCTATAACCAGTTGCGATGTAGAAAGGACGTTTTCTATTTACGGGGATGTACTATTCAAAGAGAACAAATTTTACAGAAGAGAACCTTGAGAAAGTATTACTAGTTAATATTAATACTCCTTTACTCAACTTGAACTATAAAATGAACAAATAAAAACGTATTTCATATTTTATAGATCACCACCCGTTTGTTTTCAATTATATTAATAAAATTAAAAACTTTTTAAACATACAAATTTTCGATAGTACGCCCGTAGGTGTTGAGTTAGTGAGGGGTCTCGGAAAAAAACATGAGTTATTTACAAGAGAAAGTCGTATAATTCATTTATTGCCAAAGTTAAGGAAAGCAAAGAGAAAACTTCCGCCAAAACATCAGAAGATTATCAACGAGTATCAAGGTATGATAATGTTAGAATTAGTAGTGTTGAAAAACTCATCGTTCCAGTGCAAAATGAAGGTCTGATTGCTTATTATACTTGTATGGAGGATAATTTTCAAATAATCCATGAGATTCATATTGCAATCGGCCACGGTGGGCGAAACAGAATGATGGCATAGGTTAATGCAAAATATAAGAATATTACAACTGAAATGGTAATGATTTACTTGAATCTTTGTGGACCTTGTCAAAAGTAACCAAGTGTTCCAAGGAAAGGCCTCGGCAATAAACCAGTGAATTAAGTTCCAGTGAATGAAATAAGTCTAAGAGATTGCACTCGTCATGATTCCAACTTAGGTGGTCAATGATTTTAGTATTGCAATTGTAGAAGCAAATACTACTCAAACCCCTGCAAATATAAAAAATGAAAAACACTTTGTAACTCCAAATTCCATAACAGCTCTTCCTGTCAAAATAAATAGTTTGCTAAAAAATTTAATAATATTGCATTTGCAGTGTAATCTGTGGTAATACATAATTAAAGTATCTTATAAATAACAATAATAATTATCGTATGTTATTCATCCTTAAAATTTTGAATGACTTATGAATTTGGGCTTACCGTTGTAATATTCTATGTTTAACTTATTACTTCCAATGTTATATGTTTGGAATTTACTGCAAGTGAGAATTAATGAATATTAAATCACATTCTTACATGTAAATGTCGACTTATTTAATGCGTTCGAAACTACAATCCGACAGACTAAGTCTGTACTAGTATGCAGAACACACCCTTTCGCGACAACGAACTTCCTGGTGATTAGGTTAATTAAGAATTAAGAAATACTGAAAAAACAAGTCTATCACGTGAAACGCACAGACGACGTTTCGTTCTAATTGGAACTTCTCAATGTGCGGTATTCCCTCATGACGGACATTGCTTTTTCATTTCTATACTTTCTGTATATATAGTTAACATTTGGAATTTACTGCAAGTGAGAATTAATGAATATTAAATCACATTCTTACATGTAAATGTCGACTTATTTAATGCGTTCGAAACTACAATCCGACAGACTAAGTCTGTACTAGTATGCAGAACACACCCTTTCGCGACAACGAACTTCCTGGTGATTAGGTTAATTAAGAATTAAGAAATACTGAAAAAACAAGTCTATCACGTGAAACGCACAGACGACGTTTCGTTCTAATTGGAACTTCTCAATGTGCGGTATTCCCTCATGACGGACATTGCTTTTTCATTTCTATACTTTCTGTATATATAGTTAACATTTGGAATTTACTGCAAGTGAGAATTAATGAATATTAAATCACATTCTTACATGTAAATGTCGACTTATTTAATGCGTTCGAAACTACAATCCGACAGACTAAGTCTGTACTAGTATGCAGAACACACCCTTTCGCGACAACGAACTTCCTGGTGATTAGGTTAATTAAGAATTAAGAAATACTGAAAAAACAAGTCTATCACGTGAAACGCACAGACGACGTTTCGTTCTAATTGGAACTTCTCAATGTGCGGTATTCCCTCATGACGGACATTGCTTTTTCATTTCTATACTTTCTGTATATATAGTTAACATTTGGAATTTACTGCAAGTGAGAATTAATGAATATTAAATCACATTCTTACATGTAAATGTCGACTTATTTAATGCGTTCGAAACTACAATCCGACAGACTAAGTCTGTACTAGTATGCAGAACACACCCTTTCGCGACAACGAACTTCCTGGTGATTAGGTTAATTAAGAATTAAGAAATACTGAAAAAACAAGTCTATCACGTGAAACGCACAGACGACGTTTCGTTCTAATTGGAACTTCTCAATGTGCGGTATTCCCTCATGACGGACATTGCTTTTTCATTTCTATACTTTCTGTATATATAGTTAACATTTGGAATTTACTGCAAGTGAGAATTAATGAATATTAAATCACATTCTTACATGTAAATGTCGACTTATTTAATGCGTTCGAAACTACAATCCGACAGACTAAGTCTGTACTAGTATGCAGAACACACCCTTTCGCGACAACGAACTTCCTGGTGATTAGGTTAATTAAGAATTAAGAAATACTGAAAAAACAAGTCTATCACGTGAAACGCACAGACGACGTTTCGTTCTAATTGGAACTTCTCAATGTGCGGTATTCCCTCATGACGGACATTGCTTTTTCATTTCTATACTTTCTGTATATATAGTTAACATTTGGAATTTACTGCAAGTGAGAATTAATGAATATTAAATCACATTCTTACATGTAAATGTCGACTTATTTAATGCGTTCGAAACTACAATCCGACAGACTAAGTCTGTACTAGTATGCTTAATTAACCTAATCACCAGGAAGTTCGTTGTCGCGAAAGGGTGTGTTCTGCATACTAGTACAGACTTAGTCTGTCGGATTGTAGTTTCGAACGCATTAAATAAGTCGACATTTACATGTAAGAATGTGATTTAATATTCATTAATTCTCACTTGCAGTAAATTCCAAATGTTAACTATATATACAGAAAGTATAGAAATGAAAAAGCAATGTCCGTCATGAGGGAATACCGCACATTGAGAAGTTCCAATTAGAACGAAACGTCGTCTGTGCGTTTCACGTGATAGACTTGTTTTTTCAGTATTTCTTAATTCTTAATTAACCTAATCACCAGGAAGTTCGTTGTCGCGAAAGGGTGTGTTCTGCATACTAGTACAGACTTAGTCTGTCGGATTGTAGTTTCGAACGCATTAAATAAGTCGACATTTACATGTAAGAATGTGATTTAATATTCATTAATTCTCACTTGCAGTAAATTCCAAATGTTAACTATATATACAGAAAGTATAGAAATGAAAAAGCAATGTCCGTCATGAGGGAATACCGCACATTGAGAAGTTCCAATTAGAACGAAACGTCGTCTGTGCGTTTCACGTGATAGACTTGTTTTTTCAGTATTTCTTAATTGTTATATGTTTGATTTAAATTTTCAAAAAGGCGAAAAATGTGTTAAAATTTTGATCTGTTGTGTTGTTGCGTTTGTAGAGTGTAATGTTATTAGCATATTGCCTAAGGCAAGTGCTATTTCATCATTTGTGTTAGGTGTTGTGTTATTTCGTTTTTGTGTCCAGGGGTTAGTTGTTGGGGGTGGTGCTGGTATGTATTTGGGTGTGGTTTTGTTTACAGGGTTGTTTGGGTTGTTAGGACAGTAGTATGTTATTCATCCTTAAAATTTTGAATGAGTTATGAATTTGGGCTTACCGTTGTAATATACTATGTTTAACTTATTACTTCCAATGTTATATGTTTGATTTAAATTTTCAAAAAGGCGGAAAATGTGTTGAAATTTTGATTTAGATTAAACACTAATAAAATGAAATTAACCCGTGCGCTCTTTTAAATTTTATACAATTCATACAGTAGTAAATGTGATTATAGATCATCGATGTATTTGCATTTGTGGAAACGAGATTAAAATGTATGAAGTCGTCAAGATTTCAAATATTATCATTCATGAATAGATATAATTAAATATAAAAAAAAAAACAAGTTGAACTTTTGAATCTGTTATTTTAAATTAAATCTTATAAGTAAAAGTCAGTATTTTATTTAATCCATGATTTTTTAAACTCGACTAATGTCTACAACGACAGATTCATTATCACACCATAGAGATACATAAAAATTACGTTAGAGCTAAAGTTTCAGTAAATTATGCCTAATTAATCATATTTACCAAAAGATATAGTTATTATTAATAATAAACCGGGTTTATTACTTTAATCGTGACATATACATAAGACACGTACCTTATCCTACAGAAAACAACAATACGTAATACCCACATCTTCAGGAAAACTAAGAACATTAATTAATATATAATTTCCCAAATAGTAGTAATTTATAATTCAAAACCAATTTTAAGTAAGTACCCTATAACCTACAGTCAATTATTTCATTACTACAAGAATATTATATTACTTATAGAGATGACTTATCGATTTGCATATTGCTATGTATTTGGTGTTGTATTTGGCGGTATAATTTCAAAAATATGCTTTCGTTCTTTGTACTTTTCTACACTAGCATATACCTATCTAGTAAAAATTACTCATCTATTTCAAGGGTAAATTTGGTTCTTTTTATTAGGTCTAGTATCCAAATTGTAAATACTTCAAGATAAATAATACAAGCATTTATATTTTATTAAATATTCATATATTAAAATTTTGACTTATTTGTTAGGACTCATTCCATGAAAAATCTATCTTATGCTTTAATTCTAATCAACATTTTAAAAGTGAACTTAACTATTTGTAATTGATAAACTATTACTTTATCTAACCCTATACACGTTCTTTTCTGCTTATTAATTTGATTAAACTTATTTTCTTGAAGTCGTTCTATAATTTGTTAATTGAATCGTGCAGCTACACGCAACGCGCAACAATAAACTGTCTAAAAAAACTGGCTTTGTAAAAAATAATGAATGTTGTGCAGTCCAAACACCCTCGTCGGACTCACCTTGCCTGGGTACGATCATCTTAAATTGACAAAACAGCCAGCCAGTGCCTACGGCGTAAAACTCAGTGAAGATGGTCGTGCGATCTTTATCGAAACGTTGCTGAACTGACTATAAATTAAAAAGGGCGCTACTGCGATTTAAGAGCTGCTTGTCGTAGAAATTATACGTCACACAGAGAACGTGCTTGCGCCAACGAACCCACTAAGGAAGGACTAATTACAAAAACAGGAGGTAATATAAAGTAAAAGGAAACGTTCCACATTAGAGAGAAAGAACCAAGTTTATTATAATCGTTTTCATCGATAATAAAATTTACAAGACAAAAATGGAAAAGAAAACTGTAGTATATTTCAACCAAAACTGAATGGGTGAAGCCCTGTATATAATTAAATTAAAGTATATACAAATTTAAATAAAGATATATAATTGTTAATCATCAACATAATTTAATTATACATTCAAAAAGCAAAATAATAAGTAAAAACTCTTATACGATATTGTATATTCAAGAGTCTGTATAATTTAGTGCACAAAAAAGTAAGAAAAGAATACAAGCAAATATCATACGTATACGCAAGGCCTTGAGTACTCGTTCACAAACAAAATTAATTCTTATATGCGTAAACTTAGGGCTACATATTCTATGGCGCTATTAAAGTAAAATATGAAGCAAATGAAATTCATTCTTATGCATAAAATCCTTAAATAACTTTAAACAACCAATTTACGTTTAATCTGAATTGCATCAACGCATATATTAAATACGCTAAATTAATTACTAAATGGTGTGAACAATACTGAAGTTTTAATTGTTCAACGAAATTAATGGACGTTCAAAATCATACGAAAAGGAAGGAAAATTACTGTGAACGATACTACATGTATGTGTATTTACAACAAAGAAATTAATTCAATTTCAAGACAAATAAAATATCATTTAATATGAACTATCTTAATACAATTTACAAACATAGAGATTACTGGACGTTTAAGACAAAAGACAGAATAAATTAATGCTTCTTAATATTTCGTGTCGCTAATTTTCTTAAGGCACGATGCAAGTTTTTGAGTGATAATAGATCAGATGAAATGGCGTAATTAGAGTTAAAACTACCTTACAGCTTGTTGATTTTGCTCACGGTTAACCAGCTGCTATAGCGTCGTTTCCGTTTCACGCGTGGTTCTCAAAGTGATTTCCGATGGATTAAACTTTTTTCAGTTTCTCGCACTGAGAACCTATGCATACGATTCTGCAATACGTTTACAATAAAAAAATACGTTTTCTCTGTAAATACTCAAAATTTGTCTTAAAGAACCTATTTATTTTACAAATTTCGAATAACTGGGAAAATGTCAGCTGTAGAAATGTAAATTGCTGATGAATAGGTTACTTTTAGCGTAACCCAACAACAACGACGTGTACGTAGTACCACCTTGGGGTGTGCCTCTCACGCGTCAGGGTGCTTTATTTATACAAGTCCCTTCGCCTCTCACTTATCAGAGTACTAGATTTCCCTCGCCTCATCATCTTTCAATTAAAGTAAATCCTCAAAATGATGGCCTTCGACTTCAATGGACTTATTGATCAGCATTTCAAATGTGTAGACAAGTGAGAAGTGTATCTTCTTCAATTTCGGCACAAGCATTTCTGATTCGCTCAATTATATTTTCACGTGTTGTTGGTACTTGATTGTATACTTTGCATTTGAGATAACCGCATAAAAAAAATCTGGCGAAGTAAGATCTGGTGATCTAGCAGGCCAATTTACTGAACCGGCTCTACCGATCCAGCGACCATTGAAATTACGATCAAGTACTTGAGTGGGTTTTAGCATTGGGTGTGTAAACATTACATCTTTATTATGATGTAATGTTTACATTTTATTCGTTCATTCTTAAAACGTTTATCTACTTAATCTAAAGTAAAATAGCATTAATAAGATTTGAATATTGAAAATATCTTTTTTTTTTAATTTTTCAAATTTAAATTATCTTAACTAAATATAAAATTTCATTTACGAACATATACAACAGAAGCTCTCACTTTCATAATGCTATATCCTTAATTATATGCATAAATTTCATTTATTCTCGTAATAATGAAGAGACCGACACGACGAAAAAGTCATTTCGATCAAATTAGCGAAATTAATGTCATTTCCTCACGCCTAACACAAAAGCCATTTTGCTAATGTCACAGCACTTACGTTGAACGAAGTATTTAACGCATTCAGTACGAACGCGGGAAACGTCAACTAATCATAATGAAACGGGAACGGTAATGGCAGCAATGAGAAGTAGAAACATTCACTCCTGTAAGGCTAATACGAGGAAAATTACCTTAAGTTAAACATATTAGAATAGATTTGCTTGTTTACATCTTCTAAATGTAGTTTAGAACATACTCCGTTACAAGGAAAGTGCAACTAACCCTAATAGGCCGCAGAACTGTAAACATACTCAAAGTATGAAATTTGTAAAAATAATTTTAGTATGTTATTATCTTTTTAATAAATTTAATTTAACAAAAAAAGTATAAAGCATACTTTTAAAGTTGAAACGGCGCCAAACATAAACAAATCGATCAAAAACCATTTTCTTCAATATTTTTTGTTTCTGTAAACTTCACCTTATAAAAGCGGCCAAATTGCTGCTTTTTACTTTAACAGGGACTAACACATGTATATACGTCTAGATATTTAATAATCAATACTAGGAAATAATTCGAATAGTATTTTTAATAAAAAGTAATTTTGAAAGTAATTTTGAAATATTGTACAATACAGTACCGCCCTTCTTACACTACCCTCACACCGTGGCCATTTTGTCCGACAGCCAAACAACCTTTCAGGTACTGAATTCAGTGAAAGTTAAACCTAAACTGGTGTGGGATTCTGTATGTGTCCTAAATGAGCTCAGTAATTACAGGAACTGACATCAGGTTGGATCCTAAGGCGCGAAGGCTATAGGTCTAATAAGAAGGCGGACGAACTAGCTTGACAGGCCTCATCTTTATGCTATAGATGAGTTCATGGCTCATTAGAGTATTTCTTCTAACACTGCTCTTTTAATTAAGCTTAGCAACTTTGGAAGAGGTTCTTCTAAATATAGTTGTGCTTTAGGATATTGATTTCCCATTCGTATAACAACGTCATTCTTATCAAACCGTCGAATTGGCATATATGAATCATGGTTTCTTCTTCCTCTTGGCAGAATCTACGTACAAGTTTCTGTCAAGCTCATATGATTCATATGTTTGTTAAACTTAGGCCCGGTCTTTCCACCTCTGGTTAAAGTTCTGATTAAGTAACCATTGGTTAAATAAAAAATCTGGCAGTTAACGAAAATGGGTTTTTCCAATGTATTTTAACCATTGTAAATCGGTTTGTAAATCGGGAGAAGCGTCAAATTTATTTGTGTTGGCAATGTTCTTAAAAAAAGATAGAGAGTGTTTCGAAGAAGGACGACGATACAATAACATCCGGCAATACAATCGGTTTTCAATATAACCTATACAGTTTTAAGCGCGTTAGCACCCGTACTCTTCTGTTGTAGTTGTTGTTTTAATTCTATACCATAATGGATCCAAATAGTAAAAAAAGAGAAAGGAGCATCAATTTTAGCATAGCCGAAGTAGCACAATTAATTTCACTGGTGATAGAAAAAAAAAATTATAGAAAACAAAGAAAGCAACGCAGTAAGTTGGAAAGAAAAAGAAGAAGCATGGGAGGCTATAACTCATAAATTTAATGCAAATTCAGGTTAGAATGGAATAATTTAAAGTTTGAAAGCTTTGGTATTATCTTTGATATAATATTTAGGTGTAAATCCCAGATGTGCAAAAGTACTTCGACTCAAATATGACAACATTAAGAGAAATTTAAAAAAGAAGAGAAGTGATGAAAAGAAGGAATTGTACATAACTGGTGGAGGTCCTCCACTTCCGGTTAACTTCACTCAGCCAGAAGAACAGCTATATTCAATAATATATACCCAAATAGATGGTTCAGAAAGTAAAGGTGATTGTGATTCTTTATTCATTGATACAGGTAAATTTTCAATAAAACTGCTTCTATATACTTCTATAGGTATATAAAATGTCATAACGGGAAAACTATTCAACATATAGGAGCATGTATTAGGTATTACAAGAAAAAACATGAAATACATTTTATCTTCGTGGCTATGACATTTATAATATACCTTATTAGTTTATATCCTTTTGGCATAATGATCTAATGCAAAATAATATTTCAGAACATGAATTAATCACCAATGTAGGTTTGATAGATCCTGAAGCAGAAGGAGCGACTCAATTTACAGAGTATTCGAATAATGCTACTGATTTAACGTCAACTCCTTCCACAAGTAATGCAAAATCATGGAATTTGAAAGACAAAAAATCCAATTCTCTATGCATAAAGAAATTAGAAACCACGGCGAAGATTAGCTCCTTAGCAGAAAAAAAGATGGCTCTAATAGGAATACAAATGGATTTGGCCAAAACCGAAAGCCAAATTAAGGAATATGAGTTAAAAAGAGCAGATGCTCTTCTTAAAGAAGCAGAGGTTCGTCTTAAAGAAGCTGAACGAGAATCAGAGCGAAAGGAAGAAGAGCATAAACTTCGGCTAAAAATGTTAGAAGTAGAATTAAGACGAAAATTAAATTAGTACTATTTTATTTATATAATAAAAATATATACCTATCACATGGCTTTTATTTTCTAATGTCACTATATAGCTGAGTGTTATTTTAAAATTAATTGCAAAGTATTTCCATTTAATAATATTGTAGGAAAGTGCTTGTATTGTAGATTAATGAAACAACAAAAATTGAATTCAATAAAATATATTAACCTAGTACAAGGGAAAAAGCTCATGAATAATGTAAAATTTGTCCAATATAGCTACACTAATCTTTCAAAATAGGCTATTAGTTCCTGTTGTACATTATTGTTAATTCTACATGGATTTTGAGTATTTTCATCTTCAATATTATATTGATTATCATCATTTTCAATAAATTCTGGTTCATTTTGCCTTCTGGCTATATTATGCAGAATAGCTGTAGCTAATATTATTTCTTGTGCTAAAGGTATTTTGCACCGTAATCCCACTGTTAGGATTGGAAACCTTCGCTTCCATATTCCAATAATTCTCTCAATAATTGTACGTGTTCGAAATTGGCTTACATTATATAGATGTTCAGCAGGATTTCTAGGGCCACCAAGAGGTGTCATTATATAGTTGCGTAATGGATATCCACTATCAACTAATAAAATACTTGTTCTGAAATCTTGATTTTCAAAACGAGCACGTAGTCTGCTATTATCAAAAATATGTCTATCATGGGCTGATCCTGGCCAACGAACAACAATATCATTAATGAGATATTTAGCATTACCCAGTACCTGTACATTCAATGAAAAATACCCTTTTCGATTTCGAAATATTTCTGCATTTTGACCTCCTAAAAAATATATATATAGACAAGACATATAATAACAAATTACACTATTTATCTACCGGGAGACTGAATTCGTATTTGGGTACCATCTATTGCTCCTAGAACTCGTGGAAACCTTGCAATATTATAAAAATCTTGATCTGTTAAATTAACTTCTTCAAGAGTTTGTGGTAATTTTACAAAGGTGTCTCTTAAAGAAATTATAGCTCTAGTCACTTTTGGTATAATTTTACCTGAAGTGCTTTTAGATATTCCTTCTAAATCTGCAACAGTTACGTAAAAGTTTCCTGTTGCATAAAAGCGAAGGGCCAAAAGTAACTGTTGTAATTGTGTTACTGCCTTGTTTCTATAATATGATAATTTTAGAAAAGAAAAATATGCAATTTCTATTTATTGCTTTTACCTGTTTGTTCTGTGCACTAACATGTGTTCTATGTTTTGCAAAATTTGCTGAACAGAATTCTTGCTAAGTCGAAATCTACTTAAAAATTCTGCATCACTCCACTTATACATGTCACCTGTGCGTTCTCGAACAACATAAGGTCTTAAATTACATATTGGATTAATTCTTCGTCGCTGTCTTCGGATTCTACGTCGAAATTTACTTCAATATCCATTTTATATAAGATATTAACATCTAATTTGGTTATGTTTACATTATATTATTTCAAAAAGTCTGTCATATAATTGATTTGGACGTCTTCGCTTACACTTCGAGTACTTTCGGGTACCGGTTATCATTTATTGGGAACTATTTTCGTCTACTAACTTTAGTGCCGGTTAGAGGCACTTTAACTGGTGGCTATTGTTAATCGTACGTGGAAAGACTCAAATCTTACAGTTACCGTTAACGGGTACCATTTAAGATTTAACCAGAGGTGGAAAGACCGGGCCTTACAATGCTCCGTTAATAAATCTACTATCATCTTAACAGACTTTCTGTCTCTCTTCAAGAGGCCTATTGTAAACTTAGGCGAATGTTCCTTAAGAAACTGTTTCGTCTATCTTTGACCTGGAGAGTTCTTCCACCTAGATCTATTTTCAACCCACTTTGTCGTGGCTGTTATAATAATTGCTTTTGCAATGTCAAACGAAGGCTCCGGTCTTATTGAGACTATAAACGACGCCTGTCGAGCCAATTCGTTCGCCTTCTCACTAGACCTATGACGTACATGGCTTGTAACGCAAGCTAATGTGACTTTCCTGTGTTCACTGAACTCGTTTAGAACACACACAATCCAATATAAGTCTAAATTTAACTTGTACTGAATCTAGTGTCTAACATTGCTTGGCAAGATGGCTACTGTGCGATACGTTCCACCCTGTCTATTAATTTCTCCAACGAAATGATGCAATGCGGATACTTCTGCCTGAATTATCCGTAGTATCTCTACTGGAACTCACTTGGATCATTGTCTGTTAATGGAAACATAATATGTTGCATGTTACTTGCTCTCCACAGAATCAGTAAATATATCAGAGACACCTTTCCGGAAATTGATAGACTTGTTTCCGCTTTTAAAAAAGTTTTCAGAAAAGCACCATTGAGAGTAGCTCTTTACAGGGAAAAACCTCCATCTTCGTCAGTGCCTCCCTCTCCAGTAATAACTATATAAGAAACATGCTTGGAAACTACTAGTTTTTATACAGAGAGTTTGAGTAGTTTACAAAATTTCGTTACATGTTTAAATGACGATGCTCAAAGTATTTTTGAGTGAAAGGAACTAATACAAATTCCAAACTAAAAAAAATTAGTTGTACTTTCGTCAGGAACACTTGGCTATTAATAATTTGAATAATATTCCAAGTGACTTCGAATGTGGCCTTCGGCAAGAGTTGGAGTTTTTAATAGAAATCCCGATTTAATAACATTGTGGCAATTGTGTATGGGGACAATGCCTCAAAATCTAACTGCTAAATACGCTGAATTAAAAGAATATTTCCAGTATGCACCTATAACCAGTTGCGATGAAGAAAGGACATTTTCTATCTACAAAGATGTATTTCATTCAAAAAGAAGTAGAGAAAGTATTGCTAGTTAATATTAATACTCCTTTACTCAACTTGAACTACAAAATGAACAAATAAAAATGTATTTCGTATTTTATAGATCACCACCCTTTTGTTTTCCAATTATATAAATAAAATTAAAAACTTTAAAAATACAAATTTTCAATAGTACACCCGTGAGCGATGAGTCATGGGTCTCTCGTGTCCGGTGCCTAATCATTACACTCCCTAGTCAAAGCAGGCGATACGGAGTGGAGAAAGAACGTTTTGAAAGGGCTCCGGTAAAAGCAAAGACTAGGTTGCTGGAAAAATTTTAGCAACTGATTTTTTTTATCGGCTTGGCGCCACTCACGTGGATTTTCTCAATGATCGACGCACAATTAATGCGGAATATTATTGCGAGCTTCCAGATGCCGCAAAGACGAAATCTGTTAAAAGTGTGATTCTTCTTCATGACAAGGCCAGGTCTCATTCAGCAAACATTACAAGGCAAAAATTAGACAGCCTGGGCTGGGAAGTATTGGAACATCCTCCCTACAGCCCAGACTTGACGCCTTGTGTGTTTCATCTCTTTAGACCCTTGAAAGAAGCACTTGGAGGGCGGCGTTTCAACAATAACCATGCAGTAGAGGAGTTTGTTCTCCAATGACTACGTGAGCAAGCCAAAACTTTCTATGACGAAGGAAAACTCCCAATCCGCTAGGAAAAATGTGTTGCCAAGGCGGGAGATTATGTAGAAAAATAATATGTTTTGTAAATAATGTAAAATAAAGCTCTGACTTAAAAAAAGTCCCTTTTAAATTTGATATACCCTCGTATATCAAGCGTTGCGATGCCAGCAACGCATACATCATCATATACGAAATGTGAACAATAAATACCGCAGGACAGTATGAATAAATAATAATAAGCAATGAATTTTATTTTATTATCGTTGTTAAACTTCACTCGCCACTCATGCATGGTGTCGCTTTAGTCATGAGGATCACGCTAGTTGGTTTGGCATTCATGATGTTGACATTAGTCAATGAGTTGTTGTGAAAGTTGTCTACGCAGCATCATCCACTGACGAGTCTATAGCAGGGCGAAACACGTGTGAAATTTTCATACAAATATATACTTCACCACACTCAATTTTTAATAATAGTTTTGATGTTGTTAAACATGTTTTTATTTAAAAAATAGTTTTAAATATTATTTCTAAAATATTATTTAGAATACGCAAACAAACTTCCGTTTAGTCTTATTAACTTTTATAATATTTTCGTGAATCTTATTTTTATTAGTAGCTAATCAAAAATATTAATTTATATAAATAAAAAATTCGAATTTATAACAAACATATTAAAATTTGAAATTAAAATTGCATTTACTTATCTGACTTATCGAATAGTGAACATATCTAATAGTAATAGAGAATATAGAATTATATTAAACTATTTTAGCTTAATCTTGTAACACTAGCTACGTAAATTGCGAAACGGAGACATACGCAAACTTTACTTTCTTTTTATTTGATGGGGAAGTTATGCACAATTTAATTTAGTAAAGAATTTCGAGTGATAATTGCACAGAGCACCGGTGGCAACTTCAAACTTTAGAGAGTTTTTGGATGTTCATTTACTAGAGCGCGAATATTCATTTTACTGCTGGGCATTGAGATTTTATACTTCACAAATTACATACCGTTCTGCAGATATATATGGTATTTCAACGAAATATTTCCACTATTCAGCAAGTTGACATATGATTAAGTTACCGAACGGCTTGCGTTTTATTTCAAGGGTGAATAATTATATCCTAAATTGCTTTTATTTCGCTTTTGGTTGTTAATGTTGTGCTACTAATATGAAAAGTATATTTTTGTGTAGTTGTTAATAGTCTTTAATCATTTAGAATCTTAGTAAATAAATATGTGAGCACATAAAAATTTTAAAAAAACTTAATATAAAATTATAAATACTTTCATATGTAACGAGTTTCGAACGAAAATAAAAGGAAATAAAGAACAAATTATCGTTATTCAATGGAGAATTTCCAAATTATTGTTATAAAATAATAAAAATAGTTTTTTTTATTCAATGAAAAAACTAATTACTTAGTAGTTAAAGTGATACCAAATAAAATTACGAGTATAACGAAATTAATTTCAGTACATAAATGAAAGAAAGTTGATTATTAGCGTGACAAAATATTTCGACCGCCATTAGCGTACAATAGTATTACATTTTTAGAATTATCACTGCATATTTATACGATAAATTTATTTATTTATTTATTTAGACATGACAGGATACCTAATCCTAAAATATGTCTATAATAAATAGCGACAAATAACATAAAACTTACATAATAAAAAGAAACTCTAATTCATATCAAAATCTATATCAAATGGCAAGCTGTTCAGTTCTTTAGTAATTAAATTTTATAATTGTTGAGTCCATACGAGGGGGTATTGATATATTCTTAGCTTACTACTGAAACAAATTAGGACTTGCTGAAAACACAAAAAGTTTAAAAGGACGTCATCCTTTTAAACTTTTTTACAATCTAAGGAACAGATAATAGTCTGAGACTTAAAAACTTAAAATGTTCTTAACATTTTAAGTTTTAACTTTGCGACAAGAACTTGTGTGTGTACGATTAATTCTTTTGTTCGTCAATATTGCACATTGTGGCTTTCCTTTTAGATGTGTTTGTCCTGTATTTTTTAAAATGTAATTTCAAAACAACTAAGTGTACGTCCATTGACATTAATTTTATTAATTTACAATATTACAAATATATGAGTAATTTTTCCAGAAAAAACAAGTTCACATTTTGATCCCCTGAGGAAGCACTCGAATTCGGTGCGAAATATTGGGCTAAAAAATAAAGAACTGACTTAATTAATAGAGTTTAATTTTGCTGGAATCCCCAAAAAAAAACCCTTTCATATATATATATATATATATATATATATATATATATTTAATGTAAATTTTTCTTGAAACTCGGCTTTTTGATAAATTAATCTTCAAATAAAATACTTATTTTGACGTTTCGACATTTATTGTCTTCTTCAGAAACATATTGATTTAAATATACTAAATGTAAAAACAGTAATTAAAAATATGGTAATTATATATCTACAAATTGAATGTATCTTTTTTTAGATTTTCTACTGTTTTAGTAGAAATATAAAATGTACATTGAATTTTACACATATTGACTTTCCTATACATACAGTGCTCCAAGAAATTAACGCAACATGTAGTAAACGAATAAATGTTTATCTTATTTTCTGATAATTTGAAGCAGTTGGCGTTGGTTTGAAAGAATTTTGTATTTGACGTTCCGTTGTCAAACTTGTGTTGACATTTGGTGTTGTTTTAGGTGTTACTTACATAGAATTAAATTACATCCAATAATAATTTAATATACTATCAGTTTTAAGATGTGTTTATATCGTGTTCTATCTTGGTAAAGTTATCTTATATTTTTTGGTTTTGCCTTTTCGCCATTATGCAACGCGAATTTCGAAATTTGACGAGAGAAGAATGGCGCGAGCCGTGGTGTTATTAAAGGAAGCGTGGAGTTATCGCCGAATAGGAGAAAGGTTCGGTGTATTTCTGGCAACCATATCCGACGATCTGGGCAAGGTAGACATCGTACCACAAGCCGTATCCAGGATCGCTTTTTGAGACTTTTTGCTTTAAGACAACAATTCGTTACAAGTAAGTGTTTGCAGTCTCAATTATAGAGAGTTCATGGTACTTCAATCAGAATAGAAACAGTTCGTAAACGTCTAAGAGAAGTTAATTTGGTATGTCGTGTGCCAACCCAAGGTCCAGCCTTGTCCGTAGAACATCGAAGACTTCGCTTTAATTTTGGTAGGCATCATTAATTGGTTCCACGATGACTGGCAGACGACCAAACGAACGTACCGTACCGCCTTATTTGGTGGAGGTTCTGTAATGGTGTTGGGAGGCATTTCTTAGGCAGCTCGTACGGTACACAACTAACATCCTTCTACACTATGTTGCGCCATTCGTGCTTTATATCGGACCAAATTTTTCAATAATGCAAGATGATGCACGACCCCACTGTGCTCGCATAGTTCAATATTATCTTGAGGAGGTTGAATCCACACCATGGATTGGCCAGCAAGAAATCCAGACTTCAATTCAATAGAGCATGTCTGGGACATGTTTGGCAAACGCCTGCAAGATTATCCGAACCCAGCCAACAACCCGGAAAAGGCAGGGTGCCGCCTTGTGGAAATATGGAATGTATTGGAGCAGAATGTCATACGCTCGCTTATTTTAAGTATCAGTCGCCGAAGCCAAGCCCTCATTAGAAGCAGAGGTGGAAATAGTCGATGCTCAGGCCATTTCATTAAAAATGTCAATTAATATTTTTTTCGAAATTTTCTCTTTTTCAACAAAGTTTATTTATTAAAGGTTATTAATTATCAGAGAATCGAATATACTTCTCTATCTAGTCATATACTTATAGTTTTATAAAAGATTTCCTAGGGATGCATTAATTTCTTGGAGCAGTGTACTATGGAACTAAACTTTAAAAGCCACCTGCTGCATGTGTTTTTTTTAAATTTTTTCCTTTGCCCCTGCGTGTAATTTGATACTCTTGTCACAAAGTTAATACTTCAAAATTTTTAAGTATTAACTTTGTGACAAGAACATGTGTGTGTACCATTATTTCTTTTGTTCGTCAATATTGCACATGTGGCTTTCTTTTTAGATGTGGTTGTCCTGTTTTAAAATGTAATTTCGAAATAACTAAGTGTACGTCCGTTGACATTAGTTTTATTAATTTACAATATTACAAACATATGAGTAATGTCTCCAAAAAAAAGCAAGTTCACATTTTGATCCCCTGAGGAAGCATACGAATTCGATGCGAAATATTGGGCAAAAAAATAAAGAACTGACTTAATTAATAGAATTTAATTTTGCTGTATTCCCCCCAAAAAAACGACTATCCCTTCCATATATATATATATATATATATATATATATATATGGTAAATCAATTTGTTGGCGATTTAAGGTCTGGTTTTACTTCAAAATATATATATTTAAAACAACCCTACATGTTTCGGCAAATGATGCCTTTATCAAGGAATATAAAATATAAATGACAGTATATTAATGTCATACATTTGAGTTGCTATGGATAAAATTATTCAAAGATACATTCCAATTGAATAATAATAAATCATGCCTTGGTATTCTAAAATAGATAGACAACAAAAACAGGGAAATGCAAATGGCAAGCACTCACCTTAAGTAGTCACATTTCTATTACTGCTATATATATATATATATATATATATATATATATATATATATATGAGATTTCTTAGAAGGTGGAAGACTATGTTCATATTTAGTGTTAATTGTGTTACTTATTGATCATATTTATATTGAATATTTTCTAATATGGAGTGTCAAGTCTATTATTAAATTTTATAAGTATATGACTTTCCTATGTATTTTCCAGAATAATTGGACAATGTAAATTTAGTTAATTTTAGATACATTTGTTCATATTTGTTAATGTAAAAGGTTATATGAGAAGGGAAAATTATTTGTAAATAAAGTTATAATATTAATCAAATATCAAAATTATATTTGAAATGTGAAAATATTTTGGAAATTTTGTATAACTAAAGCTATCAATGATTTTCAAAGAAGGAAATGCTGTCGGGTCGTTATGGATTTTTATTTATAAAAATTAGGAGAGGAATTATTTTTGGGAATTTTGAATAGAGCAGATGTGTTGTTAATTAAGGGAATTTTATTAAAAAAAAATTAATACGAGTAAATTTTCTATGACTACAAAATCATCTTACTAGTATATTATAAAATATTATTAATTAAATGGTTCTACGATTCTACCAAAATTGGAATTTTTGAAGAACGTACTTACGATTTCAACAGAAGATCTCCAAGACACTTTACTTAAAAAGGTCGATATACACCTTTCATTATTATTATTTATTTATGCTCATATGCAATATTGTGAACAATTTAATAATTTCACATTTATTTTGTGAGGATACCATAATCCGTTAACAAATTAACCTAACCGAATAACCTGAGCTGAAGAGGGAAGTTTATGGACTAATATAAGAGCCTTCCATCCAAAGAGCAAATTTATCCACTGATTGAAGGAGACAGTTCACCTTTTAATTTACTGGAGGAGTCAACGTCTAGGATATATGTTTGGCTCGAGACCAGTTTTCAAGTATCGAAGAATATTCCAGTTAGTACGACCAGAAATTCAAGGCTGATCGCAGGAACTAGGACCAATCAGTTGGAAACAGTAAAGATTTGAAGAAGGTATCAAACTAAAATTGTTTTTCGTGTATTATTCAAAAAATTCATATATAAATATAAATTAATATACCTTGTTAGATCAACGAGCTATTATTTAACATCGTATGCTTGTAAATAGGAAAGCACTATACAATTTTAAAGCGTGATTTTATTTGCCAAAGCTTTAGTTTATAAAATCCCATATAATATATTCATGTTGAAATTTACATATATTTTCCCACCTAAAAAGAAATCTATATATAATCTATAAATATTGTAAATTATGTTCCAATAAGAATAGATAATATATTGATTGTACTTAATAATTTATTATCAAGCTAAATATTGAAATCAAATAGATAAGATTTACTAAATAAACAGAGTTTAAGATACTAAAACAAGTTGCTTGTGTGTACGATAAGTTAATAAAATATAAGCATACTAACCTACATTAATCAAGATATATATAATTAACTTACCTTTGTTGCCAAATAAGAATTTTCACGGCCCTTGAGATATTTTTTATTATTACTATTAAATTCATTAATCACCAGCTATTATTCAAATCAAGTTACTATTTTGGTTCTGCAAGTTCTGTTATCGTTAACTTCGAACGTTTTTCATCTTTTATTGATTCTGCGCAGAAATATATGTATTAATGCGCGCATAAATTCGAATTCAAATTTATTTTATATCTTCAAAGTTAAACGTTTTACCTTTAAAACTTTCTTTAACAGGCATTAAAGAGATAAATAGATCGAATTTAGCGATTATATAAATAGAGAACGTTAATATGCACTATATAAGTTCTAAGTGGTGATTCAAATTTCAAATTAAATTTATTCAACAAAACAATTTGGATTTTAATTATTACTATTTCCTTTTGATAATTCTAATTCACTTTATTTTGGCTAGTCCCAACGTAGGGCTGCTAATTAACAATTACCTCTATAATATGTATATATATAAAATATATCTTAAAAATGGATTTCTTTCATTTAAAAGTTAAGAACAGAAGTAAAACGTAATTGAAATTAAATTACATATACTAAAAGATAAAACGAAAAGAATGTCTTCATTCCATTGATTTCATATTCGTATTTTTCACCCTATAATATATTAAAAATACCAAATATTGAATTGAAGAATCTAAGGTCAACATATTTATAGAATGTACTATTTAATTCATTTATAAAATCATTTGTTCTAAATTTATATTCCCTGCTTTGTGGTAAAGTTTTTTAATTGCTTATTTATGTACATATTGCTATAGATTTTTAATTAAAAATAATTTAAAATATTTAAAATAAATGTACAATTATTTGGGATACAAGTGTATATTCAAAACGTTTTTAAATTTAATGTGTGAGATAAAAAACTGGTTTTATCCGAGGCCAATGTGTTGTAGAGGCCTAGGTAAATTCTTTGAGACCAAGATTTGCTGTATTACGAGAAAGTTGTGTTTTTTGAGATATATATAATATATATATTTAATTTAGTTCGGGTTGTTTTGATAGTGTTCATTTGTTGTTGTTATTTTATATTTAATTCCCGATATTTCTTATAAAGGGAGTACTAAATGTTACTGCTGATGCGTTATCTAGAATGTATAACAATAAAAGTAATTTTAAGTATGTTGAACTAAATGAATATAATAGGGGTTATGCTGAGGGGCATTTGAGTATGATGTGATCCTTCAGGTCCAACAGAATGAAAGTTTTGAAAATTTAAGAGAGGTTTTAAGGAATCAAGATAATTATAAAAATTTTGTTGTGCGCGACGGTTTAATTATGAAAAATATTAGAGATCAAAATTATGTGGTCGTTGATGAAGTATATGCTCGACAAGCAATGTTACAAATACACGAGAGTTTGGGTCATATTGGTGGATATAAAGTATGGCTTACTTTTAGAGAGGCATTCTACGCGAAGAAAGATCGAACTATTGCTAAAGAAATAGTTAGAAATTGTATAACGTGTCGGTTAGGTAAACATAAAAACCGCACGTGCCAATTCGAGGTAAAGAGTATAGTGGCACAAGCTAAATTAGAATTAGTCGCTATTGATTATTTAGGAAATCTTATTGCTGGGGAGTTCGAATATAGAAATATTTTAGTCATGGTAGATACTCGAAATATGTGAAACTGTTTCCTACCTCTCAATATAATACTGAAACCACATTACAATGTATTGATTCTTGGATTACCCATCAAGGGAAAATGAATCGAATTCTTGCAGACAATGCAACGTATTTTAATAATGCGGGATTTATAAATGCTTTGAAAGATCGAAACGTCAATATTTCTTTTTCTTCCATACGCCATCCATTTGGAAATCGATGTGAGAGATACATCCAGGAGATAATTACGTTCCTGCGAATCAAGACTCACGACAATCATGAAGGATGGGTGACGCATGTCCAGCAGATTGAAGATAATATCAACCATTCTCCGAACACTGTTACTCTGGAGTGTCCTTCGACTGTGATGTATGGGATAAAGCCTGCCAGACCCTGGAATGAACAAATAGAAAGGGTAGAAAACCTTGAACAAATTTCAACCCAAGTGGGAAGAAGACTGGCCGGGCAAGGAAGAGAATATGTCAACAAACAAAACGAAAAAATTACAAGCAGGACCAGATTCGAAGTTGGCGATTCCGTCATTGTAAGAAGTTATCGTCTTGGTAGATGTCCCCAAGGAAAATGCCAAAAGCTCGATCTTCCATATATTGGACCGTATCGAATCACCAGGAGGTTTAATGATGTTACGTACGAGTTGTACACTATGGATGGTCGTCGAAAGAAGGGACGATATCACATAAGTGCTCTACAACCGTTCGCTCCACAGGTGCGTATTGAGGAAGAAGGTCCAGACTGAGACTGTCCATCAGCTGAGTACGGGGACAATAGTGTGAGTGTAAGAAACTGACAATTTTCTGTGAGTGCGGAAAACTATATAATGAATAAGATTTTGACATGTCCAGGCTTTTAATTATATATTTTTGGGGATTTGCTATGGATTTTTAATTAAAAATAATTTAAAATATTTAAAATAAATGTACAATTATTTGGGATACAAGTGTATATTCAAAATGTTTTTAAATTTAATGTGTGAGATAAAAAACTGGTTTTATCCGAGGGCAATGTGTTGTAGAGGCCTAGATAATTCTTGGAGACCAAGATTTGCTGTATTACGAGAAAGTTGTGTTTTTTGAGATATATATATAATATATATATTTAATTTAGTTGGGGTTGTTTTGATGGTGTTCATTTGTTGTTGGTATTTTATATTTAATTCTCGATATTTCTTTGAGATAGTTATTCTCGTAATTTTGATATAGAATTTGATTAAACAACTTTTCTCGTAAAAGTGTCCACAAAATTTTTTGTAAGTATTGAGAAAATGCCTCTCCTTTGTAGATTTATTAAGTTTATGCAAATATTCGGCCTCTTAACGTCCCCGTCCTGTCTCGTAAGTAAATTTTTATGTCGACATAAATCATAAATCTTAAATCATAAATTATAATATATATAAAATTATCTTTATAATTATATTTCTATTGTTTAGGAACATGTAGGTAATAGTTGAATATTAAAAATATAGATAATTCAACTGATATTAAAAGTCTTCGTTATATTTTTTTATAGAGATAAATTTTGTTCGATTGAGTTCAGTTTTTTTGGCTGTGTCGTTGTGCACATGCGTAAATTTGTTCGTGATTCAGTATCTGTATGTTTATAAACAGTGTGGTTTTCTTTGAAGAATTTAATATAAAGTTTGATTATTTTAGTTAAGTTCGATCGGAGTCAATAAAGAGGAAGTTTTCCATTCGTTTAGCTGTCGATACAATGAATGTTTTTACCTCATGTATTTTTGTATGATATAGTATCTTTATACTTTGTAAAGATAGATTTTTTTTCATTTTTTATTTTTTGTATTAAATATTCAGTTTAAATTTTATCCTGTGTTTGATTTTTGTGTTCTGGCCATTACTACTAATTAATTAAAAATTAGTAACTCATAAAATATAAGTAAATAAATTTGTGTGAACTTTTCACTGGCGCCTAGTATATTTCGCAGACACGACTTTCCTTATTGGAACCCGAGAAGTTAGAAGTCTCACATTTGAAAATTCACCGGCTGAGAAACCTAGTTGGGAAAACTAGTTGTGGATGGTGGCGCACTAAATTCTCAAACCACTATTCATAGCAATATGTAGCCGTAATTGGATTTAATTCTAGATTATCAATTAAATTTAATTTTATCCCCCAAGTAAAAAGGTAATAGTACCAAATAGCTTAAAATAATGTCTACTACACCTTTTAATTATTAGTTATGTTTGCTTTAGCACGCTTTAAAAAAAATGTTAAAATTTTAAAAGTAAAACTTTTAATTTTATATTGCCAATGTAATATACTCCCGTATCCAATTAGCTCTATATACAATTTGAAATTGTTTCATTCGACAACATCCTATTCATAGTTTTATGAAATATGAACGCGAAATTTTGTGAAACTACCTATAGTACATGCAGTTAAACAAAGCAAGTTAAAAAAAATTCCATTCTAATGCAGAACATGGCGGTTTTAACAAAATTCTACATTATTTAAATACAAGAGCATAAATCTTGTTTATTACATTCTTCTGTGGCGTAATGCGTTATGGTAACACATAAACAACACTTTACATAATTTATCGCCTGCAGGTACAATGCAGAATACAAAGGCTCTACAAAATATACTTCAAATTTATTAATTCTCTTTAACGATGTAAGGTATGCACGAAATAATTCATTGAATACGTACTTGCTTTACATACGTAATTAACAGCTAATTTAGGTATACGCATCTAAAAAGGAAGGTCGCAGTAGAATCGACTCTTTGGTTACCTAGTATAATTTAATCTAATCTAATCTATAAAAAAAGGTTTACACAAAATTACTTTTGAAAACCACATTCCCAATATTGTTTTATTTTGGATATTTTCCAAATATAAATCAAATACCATCAACATAATATTTTTTTTGCGGGTCTAATGTGAATGCAATTTATTATGAGATTCAATGACAGAAATAATCCTGAAATTGAAGCAAAACGCCGAGGGGCATCTCTAACTCTACTCCTATTTAGTAATGCTCTCATTAACCTATTAACGCCCAACTTTTAAAAATTAAAAATAAAAAGTTTTTTTTTAGTGAAACGTTTTTAATTGAAGTAAAATAATACGAAAATACAAAAATTTATTCATTTTTTATGAAAATAACGTAAATATAGCCTGTCCTAAATATAGGACACTGGCACTTACACATATCAACCGTACTATAGGTGAAATCAAGACGCAGATTATTTTTTGTGGTAAGGAATGAAGCATTCCTTGCAGAGTGTCACATCACATTTGACGCAAAATGAAAGAGGTTTGGATGAACAGTTTTTTCCTTGACATCTTCGCTGTTTCTCTCTTTTTTCCATAAAATGACCTTGGTTGTCATATCTTACATCTTCGAAAACTTTTGTTGCAGACGTTCTCGGCCTACCGACAAACGGTTTTTGAATAATTTTCATGTATGGTACGGCAACAGATCGTCTGTACTCTAGCAAACTCAAATCAATATCGTTAACTAGCTTGTAAACGAGCCATGAGTTTACCATGGCCATATCAATACACCTAATAAATAGAGACCAGTAACATTTCTTGGCTCTAATATTTGTTGCATACTTGCCCACCAACCAGTCATGTTGATCCACTCCACCCATGTAAGAGTTGTAATTCTTCAACAAAAGCGGTTGTGGTATGCTTCGCTTTTCTTTAGCCTTTCGATCCCACCTGCCTGCTTTATGGAGCGGTTCTACTGAATCGAAATTGGTGGCAATTGTAACGCACTTGTTATCATTCCATTTCACAATAAGTATTTCTGCATTTGTATCGAATCTGTAATCATACGAGCCTCGTTCTTCTTTTCCAAGAGATTTGGAATCTTTTAAATGGCATGAAGATAATCTATTCTCCCTTAAAGTTCCAGTCCACGGAATCCTAGCTGTTGTAGATGAATGAATAAGTCTCTACTTGTAAACAAGTTGTCAAAATATATCTGATGACTTGCGGGTTCTGATACACAATCTAACATATCAAGTACTACCCTGGATCCTAAGGCCAAATCTTCACGATCAGTTTTTGCAATTGATTTTCCAGTATACAGGTCAAAGTTATAGCAATATCCACTAACGCCACAAAGAGCCCACAATTTATAGCCAAATCTAATAGGCTTTCCACGTATAAATTGCTTTAGGCCATGATGCCCATAATATTTGACAATCATTTCGACGATTGCTAATTCTTTCTCAAATACGTGAAATTTTTTTAAGTTTTCGTTTATCATTTTTAGCAAAGGTCTAACTTTGAATCCTCTATCATCCTTGTCTATTACCAAGTTATCGGCAAAATGTATATATTTTTTTATTTTTAAATATTCATTTCTGGAGATACAGGCCTTGACAATATTTATACCAAGATCCTCTTCCTCGCTCCAATAATTTCTCTCAGATGGCAATTGATGATATCCGCTGAACAATAAAATACCTACAAACGATTTTAGTTTGTCTATTGTGACGGTGAAATCTTGATCATTTTTGCTTCTAGCATATTTCAGTGTTTCGCTAACAATGTAATCAAAAACGGTGTCAGTAAAATATTCTTCAAATATTTGAACTGGCGATTTTCCCGCTAGATGATTTTTAAGATTATCTCTATTTGTAGTGGCTGTTTGGAGTGTATCTGGCAAATTTGTGTAAACGGGTTTCACCTTTTTCCAGGAAAATGTTTGTTGAGTAAGGCAACGTCTTTTCTTAGGTCTCTTTGCGTTGATATGAGTATTTTCAGCAGATGAACAACCAGGTAAACTTACTTCCTCTTGCTCATATGTTTCTGGAGCCTCAGAACTAAGAGGTAATTTATATTGCAGTACAAGTTCTCCTGGTACATTACTGACTTCCACATTTCCTAAGTTGTTATCATCGTCATCTTCATCAGTTAGTTCATCTGGTTCTGGTGGAAGAATGACTATATCGAGATCTTCAGATGTCATAAATGTAGGATCATTTACAATATCCTCGACTTCACGTAACGACAATGCTCTTCTGTACATCTTTTGAGTAAATATATGTATATGTATAAAAATTTCTAAACTAATAGAATAACATATCAATAAAACACCACGCAATAAAATTTTTTCACATAATATATTTAGTTGACGTACAATGTAGAAATGAATTGTGCGAAGCAAGAGACAAACTCAAAATACTAAAATAAGGCAACTGTAAATTTTTTTATAATGCCAACATACAATACACAATACAGAAAATACTGAACAGTGCGTGGCAACAGACAAACTCGAAATATGAAATAAAAGAAGATTGTAAATTTGATAACGCGAAGTACCAGTGTCAAATAGAACAGCCATAATAGACCATCTATATTGTGAAGTTTCTAAATATTTTTTTTTTAAATAACTGTGGCAATAGCTTTGGTGAACTCTATTTCGAGTGAATAGTATAGTAAATGTTCGTTAAACCTTTTTTTTATATGATATACAAACATATATATAACGTTATAAAAACGTCGTTTTGGGATTAAACGTAAGGATTAAAAAAATCTTTTTATGGTACAAACTATATATGGTCAAACACGTCTCAAAAGGCTTAATTGGATTCCACCTAAGGACAAAAAAAAACTATTTTGAAAATACAAGTTATATACAGACCAAAAAAACACATGTTTTTATACTGTCCTATAAATAGGACACTGGGGTATAATGGGTTAACATAGCAATTTATGAGCGATAATATTATTCATTATTCTCTATAATGAATAATACTCATTACCCAACATTTTAGATCCAATCACAGTTCTGAGTTTTCATTACTAACCAATCACAGATCTGAATTTCTCATTATCCAACACTTCGATCATGTTACAGCGCGCTCTAAGAGTGTTGTGGAACCGTGACGCACACCTGTCAAATTATTAAAAACGGTTGTTCACGTCGTTTACGTTTACAATTATTATTTTGCTATAATTTGTATAATCATAAGTGAAAAGTATGGACTCTGACGCAGGAGAAGCAGATGAAACTTGCACTCCTTCTGAGATACTAGAGGCAGCGCAAGTACATTATTTGAATTTGTTGCCCGAAAAATCTAGAAAAAAATACGAGCAAGTCTGCAAAGCTTTCATGGAATGACGAATACGGAAAAATGTAAACTCTTTTCCGGAGAATGTTCTCATTGTCCAAATGTCACCGTTAACTTTAATAATAATAAATGAACTATACATATCTGTAACTGTACACATGGACAATATACCTCGTATTTTCAGCATTTACTTCTGCTTAAGACACGTGTTTCTGCCATCTATAGGCGTCATCAGTCAAGCTAGTGAAGCAATGTAATACAAATGATACAAGTCTTTTTAAGAACGGATTTGTATCTGTATATACATTTACGCTGAAATCGCCTACAAGATATAGCAAATGTCGTCCTATAAGGTGGCACTATTTAATAAGTGACATCTGACGGAGGAAAGAGACTATGCCGAAAAAGGCGACCTTTCGCTTGACCCGCTATGCTGGTACATAAGCTAAAAAATACGTATAGGTGTAGTCCATTAACACAAGCGAGATGGCGGTAAATATACAAAAAGGTTTAGTATATCAATACGTTATGCACGTATTACGCATTTGTTACAAATGAAGCAGACATGCAATATACATATCTGTAACTGTACACATGGACAATACACCTCGTATTTTCAGCATTTACTTCTGCTTAAGACACGTGTTTTTGCCATCCATGCCATTTTCGGCATAGTCTCTTTCGTCCGTCAGATGTCACTTATTAAATAGTGCCACCTTATAGGACGAAATTTGCTATATCTTGTAAGCGATTTCAGCGTAAATGTATATACAGATACAAATCTGTTCTTAAAAAGATTTGTATCATTTGTATTACATTGCTTCACTAGCTTGACTGATGACGCCTATAGATGGCAGAAACACGTGTCTTAAGCAGAAGTAAATGCTGAAAATACGAGGTGTATTGTGCATGTGTACAGTTACAGATATGTATATTGCATGTCTGTTTCATTTGTAACAAATTCGTAATACGTGCATAACGTATTGATATACTTAAACCTTTTTGTATATTTACCGCCATCTGGCTCGTGTTAATGGACTACACCTATACGTATTTTTCGCTTATGTACCAGCATAGCGGGTCAAGCGAAAGGTCGCCTTTTGCGGAATAGTCTCTTTCGTCCGTCAGATGTCACTTATTAAATAGTGCCACCTTATAGGACGAAATTTGCTATATCTTGTAGGCGATTTCAGCGTAAATGTATATACAGATACAAATCTGTTCTTAAAAAGATTTGTATCATTTGTATTACATTGCTTCACTAGCTTGACTGATGACGCCTATAGATTGCAGAAACACGTGTCTTAAGCAGAGCTAAATTCTGAAAATACGAGGTGTATTGTCCATGTGTACAGTTACAGATATGTATATTGCATATCTGTTTCATTTGTAACAAATGCGTAATACGTGCATAACGTATTGATATACTAAACCTTTTTGTAGATGTATGTAATGTTTAAACAAGCTGTTAATATTAGTGTTTCATTTAATAAAAATATAACATAAAATTTACAAAATGTCATTTCAAGGTCGTAGAAAAAGTATAGTACTCTATTAGCAAGTAATGGCTATTACTCACTCAAATGGTTTATAACTCATTGCTCATTAAATAATATACTATTATTACTTATTATTTATTGAAACCAATTTATAAAATCGTTATTAGGTAAATAAAACACAACAACCAACAAATTTAATTTAATATATTTTATAAAGCAATGTAGATAACGATTAATATTTTGTCATTACTCCATTAGCTTCTAAAACCGGATTTAACCTTGCAGGCATTAATGAAATAAAGTCCCTCTAATAATTTTCATCCAGGCTCAATCTCTCCAAGTTGTTTCGATAGCCGTCCACAATCCTTTGTTGTTTTAAGGTCGGAAGTTTCGTTTATAAATTTTTTTGACTAAGAAACCCCAAACGTTTTCTATCGGGTTTAGATCTGAACTGCACGAAAGCCAAGGCAATAACTCGATATTATTCATCCCAAGCCACCGCATTATCATCCTATCTGTATGAACGGGGCAGTTATCTTGTTGGAAGATACACACATATCCATGCCAAACATTAATGTCAAATGGTCCAAATCTGTTCCATGAAGACGTATATCTTTCATTGTATCGTGAATTGAGTGGACGGTACACACGGATACGGCCGTCATGAGACTAGAAAACCTTCTCGCCAGAAGGAATGACATTGTTCCAAAATTGAAGAGGGCGATAAACATAATTTAAGCAAAATAGGACACGTGATTACTTTTGTCTTTCCGTCAATATAATTTTCCTAGCACTCACCGAGTTTTTCAAATTGAAACTTTTAACTCTTCGACGTACCGTTGACTGGGAAGCTGGAAAGTTTGTTGCAATTAGTGCATCCCTCGCCGTTTTAAATGGATTTTTCCTTAAATAATTTAAGACAGCTTCGTGTTGATTAATGGTCGAATAGACCAACGCCTCGAACCTTCTATTCCTCTTACACTTCCTTCATATTCCCAACTTTTCTTCACCTTCGTGACTACACTTTCATTAATACCATAATGATTTGCTACCCTAAAGATTGTCTATAATCTTTCGTCTAATTTAGAAAGTATTAAAACTCTTTCATTTTTCGTTAATTTTGGCATTTTAGTTGTTTGACACTGACAAATAATAAGTCAGAACCAGTCTAAACAATGTTTGAGCCGGAGTAAATAGAATTCGTTATTTCATTCCTACGACTTGACCAATGACCAAAAAATATATTGAATATAGCACTGCAAAGACCTCATTGAAACAGTTCATAAGGACTCAAACTTCATTGAAACAAGCGTTACTGGAAACGAAACGTGATGTATTGAATATGAGCCTAAAATCAAACTCAAAATAGCCATTCTAAAAAAACATATCAAGAAGTCAAAGATAAAGACAATATTCATTTGTTTCTTGGATTCCCAGAGTATTATTCACAAAGAATTCGTTCCACCTATATAAACGATTAATGGTGAGTTTAGTTTTGAAATGAAAGAAAACCAAATTTGTGATCCCCATAAACTAAGCAGCCTGCGACTTCTTTCTCTTCCGCGGACTCATTTGCCGATAAAAAGAAGGCGATTCGCCATCATTGAAAATATTCAAGACACAATGACCACGAATCTCAACGGTATTCCAAAGATTTCACGCTGTATCGAAACTGGGAGAGATGATATTACTTGAAATAAATGGTTTGAATAATTATGTTGGCTAGAAATTTGTTTTTTTCTTTCTAACAATGCAATAATTCGTTCACACAGACTTCAACCCTGCTAATTGCATCCAACACCACTTCAGCGCAATTCAATCGACGGCATAAACCAAAACAGGAAAAGTCTGAGAAAGTCACCTTGAAAGATTTCCCGATCACATCTTAAGGACTAGAACTGCTCTTACTTTAGAAGAAGCGTTTATAATATACAACACAACAGAGTTATATAATATAACGAAAAAATTAAAAAGAGAAAAGCATGAAGAACGAGAAATTAATGGGCAATGCGGGTAAAATCATAAACATAAATAATAATACAAAGGTATTTTTAATAATATAAAATATTATTAAAAATCTGGTGTGAAGAACACAAATACAGGTTCACTATTAATATTTTTGTGAACGTGTCCGAACATATCCCTCCCCAGAGACGTAGATACGTATTTCGCCTTTCTACAGGCTCATCGGTACGCCCCTGCTGGAGAAAGGATATCTTCAGACACATTCACAAAAAAGAACCACATCGCCCCATCACAGAAATTATCCAGACCTAGCGTAGAAGTAAATTCAGCGCTGCCTGTTGTCAGACAGCTAAAGTACCTCTCCCCGTCCATATAACCAATGTGAAGTAACGACGCCCTTCCAAAGGTGGCACAGCCATCTCTCTAGAAACTGCATTTTGTTTATGTCTTCACTCATACTACGGACTAACCGCATGTGTAATGTATCAGAATAATTGAAACATACATGAGTAGGTAAACGCCACCAGTTTTGTACAATACAAAGATATTTTTAATAATATCAAATATTATTAAAAATCTGGTGTGAAGAACACAAATACAGGTTCACTATTAATATTTTTGTGAACGTGTCCGAACATATCCCTCCCCAGAGACGTAGATACGTATTTCGCCTTTCTACAGGCTCATCGGTACGCCCCTGCTGGAGAAAGGATATCTTCAGACACATTCACAAAAAAGAACCACATCGCCCCATCACACAAATTATCCAGACCTAGCGTAGAAGTAAATTCAGCGCTGCCTGTTGTCAGACAGCCAAAGTACCTCTCCCCGTCCATATAACCAATGTGAAGTAACGACGCCCTTCCAAAGGTGGCACAGCCATCTCTCTAGAAACTGCATTTTGTTTGTGTCTTCACTCATACTACGGACTAACCGCATGTGTAATGTATCAGAATAATTGAAACATACATGAGTAGGTAAACGCCACCAGTTTTGTACAATACAAAGGTATTTTTAATAATATAAAATATTATTAAAAATCTGGTGTGAAGAACACAAATACAGGTTCACTATTAATATTTTTGTGAACGTGTCCGAACATATCCCTCCCCAGAGACGTAGATACGTATTTCGCCTTTCTACAGGCTCATCGGTACGCCCCTGCTGGAGAAAGGATATCTTCAGACACATTCACAAAAAAGAACCACATCGCCACATCACAGAAATTATCCAGACCGAGCGTAGAAGTAAATTCAGCGCTGCCTGTTGTCAGACAGCCGAAGTACCTCGCCCCGTCCACATAACCAATGTGAAGTAATTTCGTATTTTCAGCATTTACTTCTGCTTAAGACACGTGTTTCTGCCATCTATAGGCGTCATCAGTCAAGCTAGTGAAGCAATGTAATACAAATGATACAAGTCTTTTTAAGAACGGATTTGTATCTGTATATACATTTACGCTGAAATCGCCTACAAGATATAGCAAATGTCGTCCTATAAGGTGGCACTATTTAATAAGTGACATCTGACGGAGGAAAGAGACTATGCCGAAAAAGGCGACCTTTCGCTTGACCCGCTATGCTGGTACATAAGCTAAAAAATACGTATAGGTGTAGTCCATTAACACAAGCGAGATGGCGGTAAATATACAAAAAGGTTTAGTATATCAATACGTTATGCACGTATTACGCATTTGTTACAAATGAAGCAGACATGCAATATACATATCTGTAACTGTACACATGGACAATACACCTCGTATTTTCAGCATTTACTTCTGCTTAAGACACGTGTTTTTGCCATCCATGCCATTTTCGGCATAGTCTCTTTCGTCCGTCAGATGTCACTTATTAAATAGTGCCACCTTATAGGACGAAATTTGCTATATCTTGTAAGCGATTTCAGCGTAAATGTATATACAGATACAAATCTGTTCTTAAAAAGATTTGTATCATTTGTATTACATTGCTTCACTAGCTTGACTGATGACGCCTATAGATGGCAGAAACACGTGTCTTAAGCAGAAGTAAATGCTGAAAATACGAGGTGTATTGTGCATGTGTACAGTTACAGATATGTATATTGCATGTCTGTTTCATTTGTAACAAATTCGTAATACGTGCATAACGTATTGATATACTTAAACCTTTTTGTATATTTACCGCCATCTGGCTCGTGTTAATGGACTACACCTATACGTATTTTTCGCTTATGTACCAGCATAGCGGGTCAAGCGAAAGGTCGCCTTTTGCGGAATAGTCTCTTTCGTCCGTCAGATGTCACTTATTAAATAGTGCCACCTTATAGGACGAAATTTGCTATATCTTGTAGGCGATTTCAGCGTAAATGTATATACAGATACAAATCTGTTCTTAAAAAGATTTGTATCATTTGTATTACATTGCTTCACTAGCTTGACTGATGACGCCTATAGATTGCAGAAACACGTGTCTTAAGCAGAGCTAAATTCTGAAAATACGAGGTGTATTGTCCATGTGTACAGTTACAGATATGTATATTGCATATCTGTTTCATTTGTAACAAATGCGTAATACGTGCATAACGTATTGATATACTAAACCTTTTTGTAGATGTATGTAATGTTTAAACAAGCTGTTAATATTAGTGTTTCATTTAATAAAAATATAACATAAAATTTACAAAATGTCATTTCAAGGTCGTAGAAAAAGTATAGTACTCTATTAGCAAGTAATGGCTATTACTCACTCAAATGGTTTATAACTCATTGCTCATTAAATAATATACTATTATTACTTATTATTTATTGAAACCAATTTATAAAATCGTTATTAGGTAAATAAAACACAACAACCAACAAATTTAATTTAATATATTTTATAAAGCAATGTAGATAACGATTAATATTTTGTCATTACTCCATTAGCTTCTAAAACCGGATTTAACCTTGCAGGCATTAATGAAATAAAGTCCCTCTAATAATTTTCATCCAGGCTCAATCTCTCCAAGTTGTTTCGATAGCCGTCCACAATCCTTTGTTGTTTTAAGGTCGGAAGTTTCGTTTATAAATTTTTTTGACTAAGAAACCCCAAACGTTTTCTATCGGGTTTAGATCTGAACTGCACGAAAGCCAAGGCAATAACTCGATATTATTCATCCCAAGCCACCGCATTATCATCCTATCTGTATGAACGGGGCAGTTATCTTGTTGGAAGATACACACATATCCATGCCAAACATTAATGTCAAATGGTCCAAATCTGTTCCATGAAGACGTATATCTTTCATTGTATCGTGAATTGAGTGGACGGTACACACGGATACGGCCGTCATGAGACTAGAAAACCTTCTCGCCAGAAGGAATGACATTGTTCCAAAATTGAAGAGGGCGATAAACATAATTTAAGCAAAATAGGACACGTGATTACTTTTGTCTTTCCGTCAATATAATTTTCCTAGCACTCACCGAGTTTTTCAAATTGGAACTTTTAACTCTTCGACGTACCGTTGACTGGGAAGCTGGAAAGTTTGTTGCAATTAGTGCATCCCTCGCCGTTTTAAATGGATTTTTCCTTAAATAATTTAAGACAGCTTCGTGTTGATTAATGGTCGAATAGACCAACGCCTCGAACCTTCTATTCCTCTTACACTTCCTTCATATTCCCAACTTTTCTTCACCTTCGTGACTACACTTTCATTAATACCATAATGATTTGCTACCCTAAAGATTGTCTATAATCTTTCGTCTAATTTAGAAAGTATTAAAACTCTTTCATTTTTCGTTAATTTTGGCATTTTAGTTGTTTGACACTGACAAATAATAAGTCAGAACCAGTCTAAACAATGTTTGAGCCGGAGTAAATAGAATTCGTTATTTCATTCCTACGACTTGACCAATGACCAAAAAATATATTGAATATAGCACTGCAAAGACCTCATTGAAACAGTTCATAAGGACTCAAACTTCATTGAAACAAGCGTTACTGGAAACGAAACGTGATGTATTGAATATGAGCCTAAAATCAAACTCAAAATAGCCATTCTAAAAAAACATATCAAGAAGTCAAAGATAAAGACAATATTCATTTGTTTCTTGGATTCCCAGAGTATTATTCACAAAGAATTCGTTCCACCTATATAAACGATTAATGGTGAGTTTAGTTTTGAAATGAAAGAAAACCAAATTTGTGATCCCCATAAACTAAGCAGCCTGCGACTTCTTTCTCTTCCGCGGACTCATTTGCCGATAAAAAGAAGGCGATTCGCCATCATTGAAAATATTCAAGACACAATGACCACGAATCTCAACGGTATTCCAAAGATTTCACGCTGTATCGAAACTGGGAGAGATGATATTACTTGAAATAAATGGTTTGAATAATTATGTTGGCTAGAAATTTGTTTTTTTCTTTCTAACAATGCAATAATTCGTTCACACAGACTTCAACCCTGCTAATTGCATCCAACACCACTTCAGCGCAATTCAATCGACGGCATAAACCAAAACAGGAAAAGTCTGAGAAAGTCACCTTGAAAGATTTCCCGATCACATCTTAAGGACTAGAACTGCTCTTACTTTAGAAGAAGCGTTTATAATATACAACACAACAGAGTTATATAATATAACGAAAAAATTAAAAAGAGAAAAGCATGAAGAACGAGAAATTAATGGGCAATGCGGGTAAAATCATAAACATAAATAATAATACAAAGGTATTTTTAATAATATAAAATATTATTAAAAATCTGGTGTGAAGAACACAAATACAGGTTCACTATTAATATTTTTGTGAACGTGTCCGAACATATCCCTCCCCAGAGACGTAGATACGTATTTCGCCTTTCTACAGGCTCATCGGTACGCCCCTGCTGGAGAAAGGATATCTTCAGACACATTCACAAAAAAGAACCACATCGCCCCATCACAGAAATTATCCAGACCTAGCGTAGAAGTAAATTCAGCGCTGCCTGTTGTCAGACAGCTAAAGTACCTCTCCCCGTCCATATAACCAATGTGAAGTAACGACGCCCTTCCAAAGGTGGCACAGCCATCTCTCTAGAAACTGCATTTTGTTTATGTCTTCACTCATACTACGGACTAACCGCATGTGTAATGTATCAGAATAATTGAAACATACATGAGTAGGTAAACGCCACCAGTTTTGTACAATACAAAGATATTTTTAATAATATCAAATATTATTAAAAATCTGGTGTGAAGAACACAAATACAGGTTCACTATTAATATTTTTGTGAACGTGTCCGAACATATCCCTCCCCAGAGACGTAGATACGTATTTCGCCTTTCTACAGGCTCATCGGTACGCCCCTGCTGGAGAAAGGATATCTTCAGACACATTCACAAAAAAGAACCACATCGCCCCATCACACAAATTATCCAGACCTAGCGTAGAAGTAAATTCAGCGCTGCCTGTTGTCAGACAGCCAAAGTACCTCTCCCCGTCCATATAACCAATGTGAAGTAACGACGCCCTTCCAAAGGTGGCACAGCCATCTCTCTAGAAACTGCATTTTGTTTGTGTCTTCACTCATACTACGGACTAACCGCATGTGTAATGTATCAGAATAATTGAAACATACATGAGTAGGTAAACGCCACCAGTTTTGTACAATACAAAGGTATTTTTAATAATATAAAATATTATTAAAAATCTGGTGTGAAGAACACAAATACAGGTTCACTATTAATATTTTTGTGAACGTGTCCGAACATATCCCTCCCCAGAGACGTAGATACGTATTTCGCCTTTCTACAGGCTCATCGGTACGCCCCTGCTGGAGAAAGGATATCTTCAGACACATTCACAAAAAAGAACCACATCGCCACATCACAGAAATTATCCAGACCGAGCGTAGAAGTAAATTCAGCGCTGCCTGTTGTCAGACAGCCGAAGTACCTCGCCCCGTCCACATAACCAATGTGAAGTAACGACGCCCTTCCAAAGGTGGCACAGCCATCTCTCTAGAAACTGCATTTTGTTTGTGTCTTCACTCATAGTACGGACTAACCGCATGTGTAATGTATCAGAATAATTGAAACATACATGAGTAGGTAAACCTCACCAGTTTTGTACCATACAAAGGTATTTTTAATAATATACAATATTATTAAAAATCTGGTGTGAAGAACACAAATACAGGTTCACTATTAATATTTTTGTGAACGTGTCCGAACTTATCCCTCCCCAGAGACGTAGATACGTATTTCGCCTTTCTACAGGCTCATCGGTACGCCCCTGCTGGAGAAACGATATCTTCAGACACATTCACAAAAAAGAACCACATCGCCACATCATATAATGAACCGCATATAGTGAACCTGTATTTGTGTTCTTCACACCAGATTTTTAATAATATTTTATATTATTAAAAATACCTTTGTATTGTACAAAACTGGTGGGGTTTACCTACTCATGTATGTTTCAATTATTCTGATATAAATAATAATGATAATCCATGCCCTCGCAAGCCCAACAACTTAAAGGTAACATCAATGGGTATTGGAAGTACGTGAGTTATTACACTCGCACTCCTAAAGCGACTTAAGCGGTATTAATCTTAAACAAGAAATAAAATTACGAAGAACCTTCCCTAACAATTGCCTCAGGCGCGAATTCAAGACCTTCACGTAGTAAGCCAGTAACTCACCACTGAGCTCTTAGCCGACTTGAACAAATATAACATAAATTGATGGAATATTTTGCTGAAACGTATGAGCAAAACGAATTGTAGGAAGAGGAATTGACGAAAACAATGATCAAAATGGAACCTTTTAATATCGACAAAGAAACTTTTCTCAAAGAAAAAGTAAATAATACGAGAAACAAAAACCGAAAATAATGAAGCTGCACAGAAAAACAATTACGATTTAAATTATTGAAAATAGAGCTGGAGCAAACTTCAGAAGTATATTGAAAGAATAATATTAAGTGAATAGACTGAAAGAATAACAATTTAATTGTCTAAGAAAAGAGATCTATCAAACTGTTCGAAATGTGGCACCCGGTAAGATATTTGCCAATAACAGAAAGACTTAAATCGGAAATCGATAATCAATTAAGGAAACAACAAACAAGTTTGTGGTGCGAAAAGTGTTGCATAAATCTAATATTTTCTCTGAAAACAATCATAAACCAGATAAGTAGAAAGTATTATTAGCAGACTTCGAAAAAGCCCTGAACTCGATAAATAATAGGCAAATGTAGGAAATTAGCAAAATATGTACACCTACTAAGCTAATAAAGGCATGATAGATGACAAAATACGAGGGTTGTTCTCTTTCAGCTAACCCTCTCTAGCAGGCCATGATATTTTGTTACGAATTTTGTTTGATATTTTAATCTTACGATGTCTTTTTAGCATAAAGCCATAAAATCAAACAGTGGATCGACTCAAAGTGCTTTATTGCTTTTCAAAATATTTTATACAAAAATTGATACACTTCTGCATTCGTTCAAACCAATCGTTAAAGCAGTTATTGAAGACATCTACTGCTTCTTCCGGCAATTGAAATCGTCGACCACGCATTCCATTCTAGATCTTTGGTAAAATAATCTTATGTCAGGACTATACGGAAGATAATCTAATAATTCGATATTTTGCTGCTCGAAAAACTCAATTGCCTTTCGAGCTGTGCGTGAATTCGCATTGTCGTGATGCAGGATGATTCGCGTTGTGGGTTGGTTTCTCGGAGCACGGCGAATATTTCTGGTAAACTAACGGTTGTATACAAATCCGCATTAACTATTCTTCGATCTTAGAAAAGAATTGTAGTTACAACCTGATTTTGACAAACATTGCGACCATCTTTTTCGACACATTTCGCGAGCGAATAACTTTTGTCGGATTCTCTTCACCTTGAAACACCCAAACAGCGAACTGTCGTTTATTTCCAGGTTCATAGGAATAAATTCATGATTCGTCACCACTTACGATGCTATTGACATTTTTTGAGTTTCCGTTATTGAACCGACTCAAAGCTTTTCAACGCCAATTACCGCGAATCGACTTTTGCTCTTCGGTTAAAAGATACGGATTCTAACGGGAGACTAACTTTCTAACACCCAGTACATCATTTAGGATCGTTTAGATTGAGTGCTTTGGAATACCCATGGATGTCTCAATTTCACAATATGTCACATGTCCATAATCCTTAATCAGGCAGCGCCCAGCATCAATGTTTTTCTGGGTGACTGATGTTCTTAGCGGATCTATTCTGGAATCGTCACTGATACTGGTGCGCTCACGTTGGAATTCACAGTACCAACGTGAAATTGTCGATCAACGTGGTGCTTCATCGTCAAAAACAGAAACAAACTCAGCAAGATATTCTTGTTTAGTTAATCCTCTACGAAAGTTGTAAAAAATGATTGCCAGAAAATTTTTTCGGCTCAATTCCATTTCTCGGACAACTTATACACTTTTAAAATTCACTGCGACTAAATAACTTGTCGTATTTTTATGAAAACTTATATTTAGGTTAACAAAAGATTGAGATTAATTTTGACATCTGACGTTTTATTACTGGCGCCCTCTATAGAGCTAAATGCAAAACTAAAAAGACATCCCTCATATTTGCAAACTTAATGATAGTAACAGTTGAAAAATATGCTTGAGTATTTTATAAAGGTTCGAAGTAATCATTTACACAAGAAAATCATGGAATTGAATAAAGAGGTGTGTTTTGAGGAAATCAATCAATCCGGTATTTGGTTACAAGTCATGTTCCTTAGCTACCGTGAAGCGGTGGTACAATCAATTTTGACTTGGTTCACTTTCCTTAAATGACATGTTTCAAGTTCCTAAGCCAGAAATGGCTGATATCGAAAAAATATAGGCCTCGTTCGGAATATGCTTGAAGACGACCGGTCTTTAAGGTTGCTGTATTCAACAAACCTTAAAGACTGGTGTGAAAACAAATAACACAATTTTACATAAACATTTGAAAGTATGTAAGCTTTGTTCCATCCCGTTGGATTTCCCAGAATTCGATTCCATTTCGAAAATAAGACTATGTAGGATTGTTCAGATCTATCTCAGATTACTTTACCAACTTTGTCTCACCTAACGTCCGTCGTCATTGGGTATAGAGCTATGATATATGGCGGTATGAAAAGAGCCAACAATCGGCAGTTTGGATCTTTGAAAAGTCGGCCCCAACAATAGTTGTTACAGAAAAAATCCAAAACAATAAGAAGGTTATCACATACTTTGGTATTAATGGACATATTTTCTCTGTAGCACTGGACAACTATTGTACTATAAATGCAGACTGGTACACTACAGTTTGCTTGTCTCAAGTTCTGAAAAGAGTCCGGGAAAAATTATTTTATATCACGATAACGCTCAGATTTACACTGTTGCCTGAACGATTGAGAATTTGAATGTCCAAAACATTAAAATAATTGTTCATTTGACGTATAGTCTAAACCTGGCACAAAATAATTTCTTTTTTCTTCTACGTGTAAAGAATAAGCTGCGGGTTTACGTTTTACTGAGCCGAAGAAGCAGTTGACGCAGTTAAAAAAGTAATGAACTAATTAACGCGAAAAGGTTGGAGAAAGGTTTTGAAAATTGATTTTCATGTATGCAAAAATATATTGACTTGAAATAGGCTAAAATACAAAAAATTATAAATAAATATATTTGTTAAAATAATTCTATATTACTTTGCCAGGTGAAAGAGAAAGAGAACAGCTTTCGTATAGTATATTAAATATTCTCGCGATATTTTAATCAAACAAATTATCGAGTAAACAATTTTATAGTACACATGAATTAAATACAATAAGGAGAAAGAATAGCAGTGGAAATACCTTGCATTGAAGAAAAACATATAACGTATTAGTACTCTATCAATACTCGAATACACAATCTCAGAAAGAAGGAGAAAAGATAGCAAGTCTAAAAACGCGAAGAAAAGAATTGATTGCAGAATTGACAAATCAAGATCTGTTAGGGAACAAAATCAAGCCTACCGCGTGAAGCAGAAAGAAATGAAAATAATAATTCAAAAATATCTTACAAAGTGTATTTTTTGCAATATGACTCAACAATGAGTCTTGTTGCTGCGTGTTGAGATATGTTCATATTCGCACAGCACCAACTGCGCCACGTCTGTGGGCTCAATTGTTCATTGGCAGTGATAATGTAAAAGGCTTGCCCTGGCATCGTGGTCATAATGTAAGATACAGGTAGTTTTTGCGGTATAATTTCACGCGTGGTTTAAACGTAAACCAGTGCTTAGAAGAAATGACTCTCGCACTAGGTGATGTTTGTCTACATCGTACAACTCTATATTCAGATGGTATAGAGAATTCGCGACGGAGGACACTGAAAGGATGGAAAGGTCGCGAACATCAGTTACAGTGGAAAACATGACTGTTGTGAGGAAAATGCTTGACGAAAATAGGCAAATGACCTACCAGCACGTAGGGGCCTATCTTGAACCAAAATACACCAGCAATTCGTTCGATTCTCCATAATCATTTACACATTAAGAACTAAACTGACTAAAAATCAGATGACACGACATGTGACTTGATGCCGGGAGATGAAAAAAAAAGTTGTTAAGGGACAATCTCGGTATGTGAACAATATCATTGCAGGTGACGGCTTGGCTGTACTATTATGATGTGCCGACCAAGGCTGTAAACAAAGTTTGGGTCTTTGATGATGACACATCCGTAGCTGTTATAAATAAAGACGGCAGACTATGTGCCCGGTGCATGGTGACAAGAATCATTTCACCATCTGTACTAAATATTATTTTTCATTCCTCTCGCTTTGTTTACATATCGGAGCAGAAAAACATATATTTAGTAGTTATAGTTATAGTTTATATTTAGTTTCCTAAATATTTCCATACATGCATTTATCAAAGAGATAACAGAATTTGAACATATATTTTACAGTTCTAAATCAAAATAAAAAAAAAACATTATTTTGTATTTCTAACAATGAACGAAACATTTATTCTAAAGAAAAAGTGGTATTATTGGCAATAACAGATGCACCTTCAAAACATATTTATATTATAGTATCCAAAACAATATTTAGTACACATGGTGAAATGATTCTTGTCTGTCTGGCACATAGTCTGCCGTCTTTAGTTATAAATAATAATAAAAGTTTCTGCAAATTAGTCATTTACCTTGGTTGTTTGATTAATATATCATCTTTAAAGCTTTCTTCTTAAATAAATTAATAATCTAATTGTACTTGTTATTAATTTCATCACCATATCACTCGATGATAAATTTTGACAGTATCAGGTAGATAACCTTTATACCATTTAATCTATATCCCCATTTCAATAATGCAGAACATCATAATTTATAGGAGAAATTCACGGACAACTAGACGTAATTCTTTTTTACACACGTTGTATTATCTTACTTATAAATCATGTCCATATCTAATTTTAAATAGCAATTATAGTATCTATAATATATATATATGTAGGCATCAACAAAATAATATTGTTTTAAAATTGTAGTATAGTATGTGAATGCATTAAAACCACAAATTTAGGAAGTGATAATGGGTTTTATGTGAACAAAATAAGCATACAGTGATTACGTACAAGGGCAGTTGACGGAAGAGTAACTTTTCAATAAAATAAGTACATTAGGGTAAAAAATATGTTTTGTTTTTGCTTAACCTAAGGAATTCGTAATTTTTTCAATCCATCCAAAAAGTAATCTTTGGGCAATTTTGCAAACAATGCATTTGTCTCGGATATCACCTCTTTATTTGCCCAAAATCTTTTCCCACCCAACCATTTTTTTAAATTTGGAAATAAATAGAAATTACGGGAAACCAGATAGCGAATATGGCGGATCAAGCAGCAATTCGTAACGCAATTCGACAAATTTTGTCGTAGCAACAGCGATCGAAGCAACAGAAGGCGCATTATCATGACGGAACAACATTCTTTTCTTCAACAAACGCGGTCGTTTTTTCTTCAGTTCTGTATAAAATCGTGCCAGCTGATAATCGCTATCTGTTAAAAAGGAAATGATATCTGATATATTTCAATTCGAGTGGAATTGTGCAACGTGTCGTTTTGAACAAACAGAAGACGGCCTAAGGTAATCGAATCTCTGAAGAACCTGCGATCAAAAGTCAAGAATAGACACCTGGTTCCTTAATAATGTCAACGCTCCAGCTCACCGTGCTAAAGCCTGCATTGAATATTTGACCACCACAGGGCTACAACTTCTTGAGCACTCTCAGTGCGGACCTTGCTCCCTTGGACTTTCCACTGTTCCCACATGTGAAAATGAAGCAGAAGGAGAGGCGGTTTTCCAGTGATCACGACCTTCTGAGGGCTTGGGACAACATGTGTGCCTTATTCCCTATGAAACTTGGCAGAACTAATTTATGGATTGGTTTCGGAGGATGGATGGGTGTATCGAATGTGCCGGAAATTACTTTGAAAAAATTTAATAAATAAAACTGTATTGCAAAACTTTTCTAGTACCCTTCGTACTTAAAATAGGATTAATGAGATTATCTTATAACATCAACTGTCAAAAATGAAGATTAGTAAAGCAATTTATATTTCGCAAGAAACTATGAATATATTACCATGACACAAAACTGGAAAATGCTTTAGAAGTAAATTTACATTTACTAATAATTTTCAAAGTGTTTGTAAATAATATGTACCAGTGATCAATTATCACTAGAGAACGGACGCAATTTCCATAAAACGCAATCGGCAATTGGAATTGTGTATAACGTCGCTCAGTACATCCCGGCGTAATTCAATGAAGTATTTGTTTGACTTACTCGGACACCTGGTCTCGCCGCGATAACAATGGACAAGCCAGCTATTGTATTCCGAGAATATAGTGCTTTTTAAAGTGTTTTCATGAGCGTAGATAGAAGCGGGGTTTTTATAATGTATTTTATTTATTAGTTTATATTTCGTAAGATAAATAAAGTGCTGTGAGTAAGTTTCTTGTTTTCATAGTTTTAACTGTTAATTACATCGTAATTTTTGTGATAGATCCTGTTTAATATCGTTTGATTGAATCTATTTCTACCAATTATTTCGACGTAAGAGTGTGCATTGAATTTCGTTCAGTTTCAATAACTTACGCACACATTTTTAGTTTTCATTTATTTAGATCTAGAGCATTGTTTAAATTACTTTTTCAGATATGATATGGAAGAACGTCGAGAACGGCATCGTAAAACAATGGCGAGTTGGATTGACGGTCATACTGATTGTATGTCCATTGTCAGTGATTCCGAAATTTATTACAAAATCCGTAAAATATCGTCAAAAATTCGTCACTTAGTATCGCAAACACATCTGAACTCTGTAAAACTTTTATGGCGGCTAATATTCCATTAAATAAACTTAGCAATCCCACTTTAAAAATATTTCTGATAAAATATACTGGTCGAAATGTTCCTGATGAATCAACTTTACGCAAATATTATGTTTCTAGGTGCTATACGAGAACAGTAGAACGCATTAGAAGCCATCTTTTAAATCAATACATATGGATAAGCGCCGACGAAACGGTGGATATGTTAGGACGCTGTGTGGTAAATGTTGTAGCTGGTGTACTACATTCAACTATTCCCTATAACTCATATGTATAGCAACAAGTGTTATAAATAGAGTTGATGCGGAAACAGTTGCTGAAACCATTAAGGAGAATATGCAAAAAATGCTTGATTGGGACGCCACGTACAAAGAAAAAATACTTTTATTCGTCAGTGATAGTGCTGCGTATATGTTAAAAACAGGCAGACTATTGAAGAAAACATATCCTAATATGCTGCATATTACTTGTGTAGCACATGCTCTCCACAGAATCTGTGAATATATCAGAGACACTTTTCCGGAAGTTGATAGACTTGTATCAGCTTTTAAAAAAGTTTTCAGAAAAGCACCATTGAGAGTAGCTCTTTTCAGGAAAAAATTTCCTTCTCTGTCACTGCCTCCCACTCCAGTAATAACTAGATGGGGAACATGGCTGGAAGCTACTAGTTATTATGCTGAGAATTTCGATAGTCTAAAACATTTTGTAACACTGCTAAAGGAGGATGCTAGAAGTATTGGTGAGTGCAAGGAGCTCACACAAATCCCAAATTTAAAAAATCAGTTGTACTTTCTTCACGAACACTTTGGAAAATTGCCAAAACTAATCACTTATTTTGAAAATCGCAATCTCAAATTAAATGACGGATTAACCACATTAGATGTGGCTGTTAATAATTTAAAAAGTATTCCAATTGACTTCGGATGTGGCCTTCGGCAAAAGTTTGAAGCAATTCTTAATAGAAATCCAGATTTAATTACATTGCAGCAATTATGTATGGAGACAATTCCACAAAATCTAACGGCTAAATATGAAGAAATAAAAGAATATTTCCAGTATGCACCTATAACCAGTTGCGATGTAGAAAGGACGTTTTCTATTTATAAGGATGTACTTAATTCAAAGAGAACAAAATTGACAGAAGAAAACCTTGGGAAACTATTGCTAGTCAATATTAATACTCCTTTACTCAACTTGAACGACAAAATGAACAAATAAAAATGTTCCAATTATAGAAATAAAATTAAAAACTTTAAAAATTCAACTTTTCAACAAATACATATGTATTTCGTAATTTTATAGATCACCACCCGTTTGTTTTCCAATTATATAAATAAAATTAAAAACTTTATAAATACAACTTTTCAACAAATAAATACGTATTTCGTAATTTTATAGATCACCACCCGTTCGTTTTCCAATTATATAAATAAAATTAAATATTTTAGAAATACAGCCTTTCGCCAGTACTGCATTGGGTGGTAAGCGTGTCCGTTCTCTAATTATCAAAATAAAATAAGCTCATTCGCAGCAAAATAGAGTTCGTGCCTGCTATTGAGAATGATTTAGGTATTCTATTGTCACCTTTCAACATTATTTAATAAATATTTCAGTTTAAAGCAAAACATAAATTTTTATAACATAAGAAAACGTTAAAGCGAAAGACTTGTTCAAACAAATTTTAATGCATTCATCTACATTTTCCTAAACGATAAAACATCCGAAATATATTTTTAATGCGTCAAACAATATTTTACTGCATAATAATATTTTACTAGATAATATTTTAGATCTTGTTCACATTCTATATTCCTTCCAAGAATCGTAAAATCTAGATAGCTACCATCAAACGTAAATATATCGGGGTTTATTGTAGGACTTTTACGTTGCGATGCTAAAATGAAGTTTCCTTATGAAGATTGAAAACACTTTCACTTTGATCATGACGGTATAAAAAAGGGCATGTTTTAATGAAGGCGTTCGTAGAAAGGACGCGTATTGTAACTTCCAGTATCGATTTTTAGAAAAATTCAATTAAATTATACCGTCTGGAATATTTAGTTACATAATTTATATATTTACGAGGTTATATATTTCATACATTTTATCTAGATATTTTTATTCGAAAGAAATATTTAGATACTAGTAATTGTCTTGAATTTTTTCAAGTTGAACACACTTCACAGCTTTTGAAGGAAACGTGGGAATATTGTGTTAATTAACAAAAAAAATTCGAAACATAATTGAGTGGGTAAAATCTCACAATTTGTATAAAACAAATATATTTTTAGTAATATCCAAAATTTTATTAAAAATCAGCTATGGAGAATACGATATAAGGACAGTTGCGAGATTTAGTATCGTTACGAAAAGTAATAGAACAGAGCGAAACTAGCCCGTAGTGGCAAAGAAAAAGTGGCTTTATCGCAATATCGAACAGGGCGACTACGTAAACCCCAATAAACCCCTTGCACCCATGTAGAATAAGAATTACTTCGGAAAAACTATATTAGTGTAATTTAAATACGATACTTACTTGCCGCTTTGTATAAATAACAGTATGCATGTTATTTATATTTAGAAAAATTACTGTTTTCTTCAGTTCTGTCATGTCAATATTTATGTATTTATGTATTTCAGTTTCACTGCATTTTACTATCTGCTAATAGTAATTAGTAAATACGTATATATTTCTAACTATTTTAGATTCCTATATATTTTAAATAATTACTCAAGATACAGTTTTAAATTTAATTTTCTTAAAATAAATTCTTCTATTAGCCGTTTTAAGAAATTGTACTAATGATTCACAGCTGGCGTTCAGCATATAAAAAGAGATTAGATAATAAAATGTAATATACCACAAACAAATTAGCATATCGATGCGAGAGTTCGCATCAAACGTTGTTCCAAATGATACAAATCTGTATAAAACAAATCTGTATCTGTAAACATGGACATAACAGCATGTATTTACTACTAGTGTCAAGTTCTCAACCACAGACGCATGCGTTTCTGACTAATGACTTTGTCAATGCGGATTTACCAAGGAAGTAACGACTATAGTTCGCTCCCCGGTCTAGTAATGAATTTTGTCCTATTAAGTGACACCATATAACCTCGTGACATCTAACGGACAAAACAGAGAACGATTTCTTCTCTCGAATAGCTGTTGAGAAGTTGACGCTAGTAGTAAATACGTGCTGTTTTGTCCATGTTTACAGTATATATATATGAGTCCTTTTGAATTTTGTTTTGTGGTCGAAGTTGCCTCCATTTCCACTCCACTGTTTCGTATCTCCCAGGGTTGTGACGTGTTTGTGTCTGATTAATAAATAATCGTATGTTTTTGTGCGGTCCTGTGTTGCGTGTGTTTAGTCTGTGTGTTTGTCGCTTTTTTGCGTTTAAGTCACTGGTCATCGGTCTTTTGCGTTTCAGTCATGTGTGTGTTTACAGTTTGTTGTTGCAAAGAGTAATTATTTTCTGTGTTTACGTTACAAAGTATTGTATCTGTTGTGTTGTTGCGTTTGTAGAGTGTAATGTTATTAGCATATTGCCTAATGCAAGTGCTAATTCGTCAATTGTGTTAGGTGTTGTGTTATTTTGTTTTTGTGTCCAGGGGTTAGTTGTTGGGGGTGGTGCTGGTATGTAATTGGGTTTGGGTGTGGTTTTGTCTACAGGGTTATTTGGGTTGTTAGGACAGTTAAGGAAAGTAGATAAGTGAGGACCACCGCAGTTTGCACACTTTGGTGGTGGTGTTTTGGGTTTTTTACACAGGTGTGTTGAGTGTTTGTCTCCGCATTTCATACATTTATAGTGTACGTTACAGTGTCTTTGTTGATATCCGAAAGTCTGGCATTTGTGGCATTGCATTATGTCTGTCCGTCTGTTTAATGGTTCGATTTTAATTGTGAGTCCGCAGCAGTCGTGCATGTTATAAATTGATTTATAATGTCTCGTCAGTTCGATTAAAACAAGTGGTGCAGGTATGCCGTGTTTACCGTTCATTCGTTTAATTTTTATTGTCGGGTAGCCTTGGTCGGTCAAGTCGTTTGTAATGTCTTTGTCAGTGATAAAGGTAGGAATGCCTCGCATAACTACCTTTAGTGTTTTTTCGCTTCGTAATTGAAACGTGTAAAATTGAATGCGTTCTGTGTTGAGTATGTGTTTAAGTGTGCGGTAGTCTTCGTCAGTTTTTGGTTCGATGTGAATGCCAGGTTTCACAAGTTTGTTTTGTACGGTGTTAATGTTATGTGTTTTAAGTATTTTGTTGTATATGTGCCATTTGTCTTTGTCTGTTATTATGATTGGAGCGATTTTGTGTGTTTTGCGTGTTTCGGTGTTTGTGTTTTGTGAGGTGTTTGTTTTGTCACTTACCCTGGGTGTGCTGTTTGATGTTGACGGTTGTGGGGTGACTTCGGTTGCTTCTTCTTCCATTTTTTCCTCGGTTTTGTTTTTAAGGGCGTCGAAGGAATTTCTTGTTTCGATTGGTGGCGTTGTGTGGTCGGTTTTCTGTATTTTTGTTGTTTTTTTCGGGTGTTTAAATACGTCGTTTTCAATTTTCGGTTCCGGTTGGCTCTTCTTCGATTTTACGGGAGGCTTTTCTTTTTCTTGTTTTTCTGTGGGGTTGCTTATTAACTCAATTTGAATCTCGGTTCTTCTGGGTTAACCATTAATAATTTCGATGATTTTTGTAATAGTGCCTGGATTTGTTCTTCTTCGGTGAGTTCGTCCATAAAATTTTGTAAAGTTTCACGTTCCGTGGGTGTACATAGGTGCACGTATTCTGGGTTAAACATCAGGTTGGTTTTTGTTCTCGCTTGTCCGGCCATTTCTGCCGACTTCGCTTGATGACGAATGTCGTCGTAGGTTCTCTCAAATACGATACTGCTAGTTCAGATATCGCAGTGAGAATGTCATGTTTACAGATACAGATTTGTTTTATATAGATTTGTATCATTTGTAACAACGTCTGATGCGAGCTCTCGCATCGATATGCTAATTTGTTTTTGGTATATGACGCCACCTATCGACGAGTTAATGGACTTACAGTAACATGCGAGTTTTTACTTCTTTTGTATTAGCTTAGTTGTTCGAGAAGAAATCGCATTCATCGGCGTGATCTGTTTTGTCCGTCAGATATCACGAGGTTATCGGGTGTCACTTGATGGGACAAAATTCATTACTAGACCAGAGAGCGCACTATAGTCGTTAGTTCCTTCGTAAATCCGCATTGACAAAGTCATTAGACCGAAACGCATGCGTCTGTTGTTGAGAAGTTGACGCTAGTAGTAACTACGTGCTGTTGTGTTCATGTTTACAGATTCAGATTTGTATCATTTGTAATAATGTAATATGAGTAATGCAAAATTCTTTAGCAAAATAAATAATTTAGGCCTTCTTACAATTACAGTTCCAAGTACTAACAATTTAATTGTATCAGAATAATTGAAACATACATGAGTACGTGAACCCCACCAGTTTTGTATAATACAAAGGTATTTTTAATAATATAAAATATTACTAAAAATCTGGTGTGAAGAACACAAATACAGGTTCACTATTAATATTTTTGTGAACGTGTCCGAACATATCCCTCCCCAGAGACGTAGATACGTATTTCGCCTTTCTACAGGCTCATCGGTACGCCCCTGCTGGAGAAAGGATATCTTCAGACACATTCACAAAAAAGAACCACATCGCCACATCACAGAAATTATCCAGACCGAGCGTAGAAGTAAATTCAGCGCTGCCTTTTGTCAAAAAAACTTGGCGAAGTACCTCGCCCCGTCCACATAACCAATGTGAAGTAACGACGCCCTTCCAAAGGTGGCACAGCCATCTCTCTAGAAAGTGCATTTTGTTTGTGTCTTCACTCATACTACGGACTAACCGCATGTGTAATGTATCAGAATAATTGAAACATACATGAGTACGTGAACCCCACCAGTTTTGTATAATACAAAGGTATTTTTAATAATATAAAATATTATTAAAAATCTGGTGTGAAGAACACAAATACAGGTTCACTATTAATATTTTTGTGAACGTGTCCGAACATATTCCTCCCCAGAGACGTAGATACGTATTTCGCCTTTCTACAGGCTCATCGGTACGCCCCTGCTGGAGAAAGGATATCTTCAGACACATTCACAAAAAAGAACCACATCGCCACATCACAGAAATTATCAAGACCGAGCGTAGAAGTAAATTCAGCGCTGCCTGTTGTCAGACAGCCGAAGTACCTCGCCCCGTCCACATAACCAATGTGAACTAACGACGCCCTTCCTGTGTTCTTCACACCAAATTTTTAATAATATTTTATATTATTAAAAATACCTTTGAATTTAATTGTGTTGTGTCTGTCATACGAGTCGGTAAGAAAATGGAAATAAGACGCCCAGGTTATTGTTCTGAGTGTAACAAAAGTACATTATTAGCGCTTTGGAGGAATGGTTTTACTGCTGAAGAAATTAGTCAACAAATAAATAGATCTGTAAGTATTAAACATTAACTACCTTTATAATAATATTTTATATAAATGTTATGTACCTATTCAATTATTTAATTTATATAATTAATTGAAAGAACTGGAAACATTTTGAATAAAGATTAAATAAAAATACTTTGTATTGTTTGACAAAATTACTAAAATTAATTTACAAATTTTGTGAAACAATACCAATTACTTTTATTTAATCTTATTTAATTTATAATAAGCTTTGCATACATTTTACTTGTAAACGTATACGACATTTTTATAATGAAACAATTCTAAGCACATAACCAATATATTATTTCAGAAAGTTACTGTATTATGCTGGATAAATCGACAGAGAATGGAAGGCCATACCAGAGTAAACCAGAAATCGGGACAAACGCGAAAAACAACACTAGAACAAGATCATCTATTAATTGATACCGCTTCTCAACACCCTTTCTCGAATAAGATGAAGTTATTAACTCTCATTAATGTGCGGTGCAGTAGATTTACTGTTGTTTCCAACAGTAACTCAGTGCTAACTACCAGAAAATCTGTAAAAGTACTACATTTTGAAGAACACCATGCCTCCCATCGGATGGAATTCGCCGCTAGAAACCTTTACAGAAACTGGACAAACGTTGTTTTTCTGTGATGAAAAGGTGTTCACTTCTAACGAAAATTCAATAAAATTTGTCCATCGGTCACCAAATACAAGATTTGACACCAGATATGTGACTAAAGACAAATCCCATGGTAAGATATAATCTGCGTATTGGCGCTGGATGCCTACACACGGTTCAAGAAATCCCATTCCAATCAATCCTAGATTAACTGGTAATCTATATATAAATATATTAGAAGAAAACATTTTACCGTTGCTATTTGTCAAAGACGGACATTTATCGCGTGTGCAAGATAATAGTCTTGTCCATACCTCTAGGGTAGTTCGTGAATAGTTCGAAGAATATCCAGAGATAGAATTATTGGATTGGCCTGCGAAATCTACGGATTTAGAATCCCATAGGGAATCTGTGGGCTGAAATGATTCGTCTTTTGGATAATGTTGAAGTCGATATTAATTTCAGAAACAGGCAGAATTTAGATAACCATATCAATGAATAGCAAGCGATAAATAATAGAAGCATTTGTCACAATCTTGGAAACTCTATGTCGCATTGTTAGGACACGGATATAGCACCCTGAGGTTATTATACAAGATATTAGGTTGTGCTATTATAACAGCCATTGTTTTTGTAAGGTTTGTGATTTGTTATGTCTGTAAAGATATATTTAAAGAATAGATTCGAGCGGCAATTTCTGAATAGCAACAAGTTTAAGAAAGAAACGGGAGAATGATTTTCTAATTACTTCGCTCTCTCGAGTGGTATTCGAAAGAGAATTTTTTAATTTTTAAATGAAAAATACATCATTAAAAAAAATTATTTCTTTTAATTTAACAGTTAACATTATAAACTAAAGAAACGAACTTATAGTGTACTGTAATTAAACAGTCTTAAAGTTTTGTACGTGAAATATACGATTATTGTAAATGTTTTGTGCGTGAGTGGTGGATTTTGCAGCATTGTTCTGTTCTGTTGTTTTTAAAGTTATAACTTCCTCCTTGTTTCTTAGGTTATTAATCAAATTTTAATGATTTTCATTATCCAACTGCAGGTACGGTTTCAATGAATTAGATGAGCCGTGGCCCATAATTTTTATTACGTCCTGTTCGTTAACACCTGATTTCGCAAGATGAAAAACTGTACTTGACCTTGAAGAATGGATCGTATTTTTTAGCATTCAGCCCAATCATCTGCGCTGATTCTTTCATCAACTTCGATATTATATTCCCCCCATCGGCATATTTTTATACCATCCTGCAGCAATGATCCAGAACAATGTTCTCTGTTAAAAAAACCCGGTCACTTTTAATATGTTCGTTCCTCTTAGCAATTTCTTGTGCAATCGAACAGGACAAATATCAGGGTTTTCAGTATTTGGTATTAACAATTTACTATTAGTCAACTTTTGTGTCCAACCTTGCGCTGTTTTAGAGAAAACCGCTCTACTCTTCCAGTGGTCAAACCAGCATTGTATGTTTCTTCTTGAAAATAATGCGCTAAACATTGACAACTTTCTCCCCCATGCCATGCTAACTCATATGAAGCAATGTAATAAAAAAATGTTTGCAAACCAAGGGGTTTCTCCTCGTCATAGCGTTTCTATCATTTCTATGATTTGTTCTTTCATTAAGATTACACAACTTTGCTTTCTTTTTTCTGGCTCCTTCTGTTATACTTTACGTTTCATATTTCTGGCTTCTCTCGCGGATTTAAATTCGATATCTTTAAAGCGGTCTAATTTTCTATTAAATTTTGTGTAGTACAACTCTTGCATTAATTTGGCGGTTTTATTCCATATTGTTTTAATAACGGATTCTTTATAATCTTCTCCATTGCACCTTTTCATATTAAATGCCCAGTCTTTCAAACTGTTGTTCAGTTTTGTGACTGGTGAATCTTCTTCTAGTTTATAACCCCATTCGTCGCTAAATGATTGGAATTGTTTCCATATCAAATTATTATTAACCATGGTATTTTCACACGAATTTTGCTGAATTTGTGAATTTATATCTTCCATTGACGCTAAACTAAATCTCTTTTCGTTCATTATATCCCTCGTATAAACGTAAAATACAATAATAATAATTTTCTTGTATCTGTTGTTATGATGTGCTAATTTTTTTAAATACGATGAATAATATTTTGAATGTATTCTAAGTTGTAATAAATATGAACACATGAGCATTTGCGCAAATTTTAATTTAAAATTTAACGCGAATTGCGATTCAGCGTTTCGGAATGTTATAAATTATGCGATTAATTAAAGAATACACTCGAACAACAAATAGAGCTGTTACGTGCAATGTATTTAGTAATTACACAGGCCTGCAAAAAATTTGTGATGACGTGATTTTTGTTTGTTAAGCTCAGTTTTTATATAGCAATAACTAATTTAAATACAGTTGGTCTCTACCACCCACAGATTTTTTTTTGCACAAAAGAAAAAGAAAAAAATATAAAAAAAATCTTATAATAGGCGTTTAATACATTTTAAAATGAACGTACTACTTCAAATTCTAGGTATTAACCCAAAAATGAGTGTATGAGTCGTTGAATTTTATTTTGTTGTCGAAGAGTGCGTTGTTGTGTTTTTTGTGCGGTCATGTGTTTTGTATGTGCAGTCTGTGCGTCAGTCGCGTTTTTGCGTTTAAGTCATGTGTGTTTGTTTGTTGGTCATCATCACATTTTTTTTGCGTTTCAGTGTGTGTTTAATGTGTTTTATTGTAAAGTGTTATTATTGTCTGTGTTTGTTTTACAAAGTATTGTATTTGTTCGTTTGTTGCGTTTGTCGAGTGTAATGTTATTAGCATATTGCCTAAGGCAAGTGCTAATTCGTCAACTGTGTTAAGTGTTGTTTTGTTTTGTCTTTGAGTCCAGCAATTAGTTGTTGGGGGTGGTGCTGGTATGTACTTAGGTTTGGGTGTGGTTTTGTTTGTTGGGTTGTTTGGATTGTTTGGACAGTTGATGAATGTGGATAAGTGTGGGCCACCGCAGTTTGCACACTTTGGTGAGGTTGTTTTTGGCTTGGTACATAAGTGTGTCGAATGTCCGTCTCCGCATTTCATGCATTTGTAGTTAACGTTGCAGTTTCTTTGGTGATGTCCGAATGTCTGGCACTTGTGGCATTGTATAATGTCTGTCCGTTTGTTTAGTTGTTCGATTTTTATTGCGAGTCCGCAGCAGTCGTATATGTTGTGTATAGATTTGTACTGTCTCGTTAGTTCGATTAATACTAGTGGTGCCGGTATGCCTTGTTTGCCGTTCATCCTTTTAATTTTGATTGTCGGGTAGCCTTTGTCCGTCAAGTCGTCTATAATGTCAGTTTCGGTGATAAAGGTAGGAATGCCACGCATAACTACCTTTAATGTCTTTTCGCTTCTCAATTGAAACGTGTAAAATTGAATTTGTTCGTTGTCAAGTATGTGTTTAAGTTTTCGGTAGTCTTCGTCAGTTGTCGGTTCGATATGTATTCCTGGTTTTACGATTTTGCTTTGTACTGTGTTAATGCTGTGTGTTTTGAGTATGTTTCGTATGTGTGACCATTTGTCTTTTTCGGTTATGATAATTGGTGCGATTTTGTGTGTTTTTTTTGGTTCAGTTTTTGTGTTTTGTGTAGTGTATGACTTATCACTTACCCTGGGAGTGCTGTTGTATGAAGTTGACGGTTGTGGAGTGATTTCGATTTCTTCTTCCATTTTTTCCTCGGTGATTGTTTTTTCGAGGACACTGTATGCGTTTTTTGTTTCGATAGGTGTATTTGCGTGATCTGTGTTTTGTTTTTTTGCCGTTTTCTTCGGCATTGTAAAAACGTTTTGGAGTTGGACGTTGATTATGTGATCCGAGTTGTTGTCGGGCGGGTTTGCCGGGCTTGTATCTTCTTCTTCTTTATTTTCTTCGGGCGATACTAATAATTCTATTTTACACGTTGGCTGGTCGGGATCGACGATGAATATCTGCGGTTGCCTTTGTAGAAGGTTTTGGATATCTTCTTCGTCGGTTGTTTGGCTAATGATAATTTCTGCGTCTTGTCGTTGCTGCGGCGTACATCTTCTTTCGAAGTTATGCTTCAGAGTTAGGTTCGTTATGGTTTTGGTGATATATCTTCCGGCCATTTCTTCCGGGTTCGTATTGACGTTTTATCGTCGTAGATGCACTCAACTGCGATGTTGCGAGAACAGATATCGCAGTGAGAATGTCAATGAATGATGCCCAAAAATGATTTTCTGTTGTGGTTTTAAAGAAATTTGTTAAATAGGCTCTCATTACCTGATGTAAATCTTTTATTACATGTATTAATTTTGGACAAGATTTCCGGGAATTTTTACCTGCTAAATCCTATTTATTATGCTTTTACTTTATTAGTACTGCGAAGAAGGATTTCAAGTTTATCACTCCAAACAAAATGTATATTTTGATGTCATTTACTTCATTATAGCTCTGAGTGTCGATCAGTAAACAAGTAAAATGAATTTGTCTTTAGTGTTGTGCGTGGTATTTGATAAATAAACATTGCTTAAAAATATATCTAGCCGGTGTTTCAAAAACAAACTAGATGATTTCTGTTATATTTGTGGATATTTTGTTTTGAAAAAGTTTAAGAGACCAATTGGTGAATTTGTGAAAAATGCATATTATGCTTATTTCAAAATCAAATTAGGAGATCAAGATAAAAATTGGGCACCGCACGTTGTTTATAAGGTATGTGAAGAAGGTTTAAGAAATTGGACCAAAGGCTATAGAAAAAGCCTTCCTTTTGGAATACCGATGGTTTGGAAAGAACCGCAAAATTATCATGAAGATTGCTACTTTTGTCTTTGTGATATTAAGGGGCATAATAGAAAAACTTTGAAACATATTTTGTTCCTCACGGTGATCATGTACCTATACCTATACCCCCCAAAGTACTACAAGAAGATATTGAAACCTCTTCAACTTCCGGCTCCGTACAGATTGATAGTGATTTTGAACCATCAACCTCAGGTCAAAACCAACCTCAGCTATTTTCACAAGTCGAACTGAATGATTTAGTAAGAGATTTGGGACTTTCAAAAGATCTTTCTGAAGTACTGGGGTCTAGGTTGAAACAAAAAAATTTGCTTGCCCCAGAAACTACCTCCAGATCTTCCTTTAGCTGAATATGACAGAAAAGCAACCAAACGAAGCTTTTCTGAAAAACGAAAACTTTTTTTAAGAAGCATAAAGAATAAATAACTATTTCTAATAGTTTATATGTGCATATTTTTGTATTTTTTTAAATATAATATAAAACTAGCTTATAAATGAAATAAATCGTGTTTTTTCTATATTTTTTGATTTTACTGGTTTGAAAAATAACCTTACGTGATACAAAAAAACTAAAAGCAGATTTGAAATCAGCGCTACCCAATTACTAGAAAACAGTTAAAATTTTTAAATCAACATTCAAAGAGTTGAAAAATGCAGGCCTGTGTTATCATTCTATAAATATTAAAATCAATCCATGCTTATCAAATCATATTTGAATTAAAGCTGAAGTTTATCGTCAGAATAATAAGTCCGAAATTACTAAATATTAATATGGTAGAATATATAACAATAAAAAATTAAAAACAGATTTATATAATAATAATTATAAGAATAATAATAATATCGTTTATTGCCCATCGTTTATTTTTAAAAGCGCCATTGCGGGTTTAGTTGTATAAAGAATCACTTTCCAGTTTCCAATTACCTCCACAGCCAGTAATCGCTAGGTAGGGAACATAGCTAAATGCCGCATGTTTTTCAAAAAACTATCGAAATATTAAAAATTTTATTTTGGGGTTCTAGGATGATTCAGAAAAAAATAATGTAATACCAAATCAATTGGTATTTATTCCAACGTTTTCTGTAGTAGCAAAAATAATTTTGAAATTAGTGTTTCATCATAAAACAAAATTTGTTATATTGTATATATTTATATGCTAGATATAAGTAATTTTTACATAAAAGAAGTAAAGTATAACATTTCAAATTTTATTAATATTCAACATACATTTTCGGGTGTATAATGTACTTTTATTAGCATATTCAGAAATTATAATATTTCCTTAGATTCCAAGAATTTATATTCGCTAATCTATTTATTACCTGCCTTATACATTAGACCGTTTCTTTATTGCCTGGGGTTATTATTGAACGATTTCAATAGACCCTTAATATGGTTACCCATTGTTAATTTAATATACATAATAGACTGACGATTCCCAAATATGTATGTACCATAAAAATATATTATTGAAGAATGGAACGGACGGAAATACATACTTACATTTATGAAATCTATTAATACTTAATTAGAAATTCTATTTCATTATTATATTTACTTCATAGTAAGATCTTTAGGACTATCGTAAACATTGGGTATTGTTGCACGTAGATACAATCTCCAAGAAGTAATAATGTAGGTAAATTCTACAACAATGACGTTAAACATATATGCACATTTTAATCATGTATTGGTAAGGGTATTGATATTTCTACCTACTTGTAACACAACATTCTCATTCTGAACATCACATTCACATTCTTAACACAAAACAATACAGTACAATAAGAGAGTAAAGAATTAAGTTTAAGTTTACATTAAGTGCTACATTGCGAGATTTATCTTATGAAATTAGGTTTAAGTGTTTTTTGTAAAATAAATAAAATATTCAGAAAACTTTCAATATAACTGCCACCAACCAAAATACATAACCAGCTTGTACGGAAGTTACACCCCGTGAGCGGTGTGTCAAACACAAAATTATACAATTAAAAAGAATAGACATGCTTTTGACTGAATTTGTAAATTCAATAAACAAATGTCATAATGCATTGTAAACTATTGCAGAAGCTAGAGAAATAATTTTTAAAAAGCTGAACTCAGTATTAGAAAAAATCAAGGATTTAAAATTCTTTTAAAAGTTTCTAATATTTCGAAAGGGGAAAGGCGATTTAAAAGGTTTTCCAATTACTTCCGTCGATGTTGAACGATCTTTTTCCACATTCAAACAGAGGCTGGACGACAGAAGATATTTATTTAAAATAGAAAATTTAGAAAAGCATCTAATTTTTTTTTTTTAATAGTACCTAATTATAATTACTGGATAGATCATACATATAAATCATAGGTCATAAGTAAATAGATGTACTTATTGTTAGATATTATTAATTATTAATAGCTACTAATTGTTAATAATTATGTATTCTTGATTAGTATTTGTAATGTCTAGGACATATTGATGCATATTTTTCTATATTTAAGCGTGTTTGTCAATATTTTGTGCATATTTTGTCAAAATATGTGCATATTTTGCTATTTTTACATGCATATAATCCGAGCCTTATTTGTTACTGTTACGATTGTTGTTTCTGTTCTGCTTTCTGTATTCATATATTTTATTAATAAACAAAACATTATAAATCTATTATTGCACACTTCAGTGTCACACCAATTCAAATATTGTACATCGGTAATATTTCTTGATATTTTTATAGTGTATACTTGCTTACAAATTTAAGCTTCATACAATATGGAACAGTTAGAAACTGTAACTGTGGCAGCACAAATAATTTAGCTAAAAGTTCAGACTGACTCTAAAAAAAACTTCCGGACTTGCATTTCTACCGCTTATCTGATTTGTTGCAATTTTTTGAACTAAAAATTATTTTAGTTCGTGAAGTAGAATTAGAAAGGAGTAATAAGGGAATTATTGACTATTCCAGAGAACCGTTTAAAAAATATTTCTGGCGAAACCACCCCTGTAACGTAATGCGAATAGATTTTGACCCTATCATTTATATAACGCGATTCCTAATCATTATAAGAAATTGTTTCCTTACCTTTTTCGATATATAATTTGGTTTGTGATTTATATTTATCATTTATTATGTATTCGTCTTGACGTTAATTATCGTTTTGTTATAAAGGATAAGGGGAAGTTATTTCGACTTAAATTGCTAACTGAATTTTTCGTTTTCCTCTTTCTTGCTCAACCGTACCACATGTTTTGTACTGTAAATAAATATTATTGTTATCATATTATTAATAATAAAAATTATTATTGGATAATTCAATTTAACTGTAAAACTATCAGTTTATTTCTATTCCAAATACACACGTTAAAATTCTAAAGCAATGTAGGTCACAAATATTGATTAACGGGTAATAAAATCAATACAATAAGCTATTATTTGCAAACAGTCACTATAACCACCACAAACATGATTAAGAAGCAATTACCATTTGATAATTAATTTTGGTTACTGGGTTATATATGTTTCACATTATTAACATTTATTAATTATATTCTCTAAGCTCAAAGAGTTAACAAATTGTAGTTGTATATTATATTAATTTCTCAATTTGAGTTTAAACTATATAAATCTATATTGTCCCAGGTATCTTCCTCCAATTCATCGAGCGAATTTTATCCTTACGTCGAAGATATAAATTCAAATAGCATTGTTGGCATGGTGGATGAAGACACTAGAGCCCACAGCGATGGCAAAATTAAGCAAGATACAGAGACTTGTTTATCTAAATATTAAGGAGGCAGTAAAGAGCACACCGACTGGAGCAATGGAGATTCAATTTATGATAAGAGCGAAGGCAAGAATGGAGCTACACAGAAGTCCATCAGGAAACTCTGTTATACCAAAGCACACCACTATTGGGAACTAGCTGGGAACAGAATGCTCCGATGTGGTACAACGTCGGCAGACCTGGTATATAGGTTACGGAAGTATTAAAATATTTCGCAATTTTCTTCTGTATTTCCGACAGAGATCTATGCAATTCTACAATATACGAAAGAAATTAATTGGAGGTCTTCCTCATAGAAGCGGATCCATATTCTTGCTTATAGCCAAGCAACAATAGGAGCATTGGGAACTTCTTATTGCATCCAGGTTAGTGTAGAAATATCGTGAAGAACTCAGCATAGTGAAAATAAAACAACTGAGCTTGCCAAAGAAAGGCCAGCATATTATATTATTCAACCAAAACCTGTACTGCGATTGTGCTTAAGTGCACTATCCGAGAATGAATAGGTCGCTGGATCAAGACACATTACAGACCGTACTGCGGGAACAGACACAAGTACACAAGACAAACCTTTATTGGTGTGCCGAGCCGTAAAAAGCTGGAAACTTTCGGTTATTAAAAAATAGAGAATAATAACAGGGTACCCAACAGATCACGCGCCCATAAAATAATTCTTGAACATTTGCTATACGATAGACTGTATCACTGTCTGCAGCGCTACATCTAAACGCAACGGATTCATGTCGAGGAGACCGACTATTGCAAATCTGGCAGAGAATGTCAATGTATTACTATACACTAACTTTACGAAAGCTTTTGACACTATAGATCATGGTTTACTACTTTATAAGTTGACTTTATGCGGTTTTAATCATCTACCGTCAACTTAATAGCATCTTATCTAGACAATCATTCCAATTATGTTTATTATAATGGGTTTTACTCCAAACATTAAACGCATCCTCAGGCGTTCCACATGGTTCGAACCTGAGTTCGCTACTGTTCAATGTTTACATTAGTGATCTCTTCTCCGTTACCGTGTCCTTGCCGACGCCGATGATCTAAAAATATTTGCGAAAGTTTCTTCTATATCTGACTTTGAAAAACTTCATAGAGATGTAAATTTAGTCAATGTCTGGTGTTACAAGAACGAAATAAAATAATTGAATTTATTCGGCTTTTACTTGATGAAGATCCATAATTTAAAATAGAAATAAAACTAATAGTTAAAATCTTCACTTTATTAATACGTAATCGTAAAACGACAAATGTTTCGCCAGCACTAAGGCTTCATCAGGTACTTACAGGTGCACTTTAACTATTGGTTCTATTTCTATTTTAACGAAATAAAATTTAATATTAACAAATGTGCCGCTGTCACTTATATCACTTGCAACAATCCGTTAATATTTTCATGTACTCTAGAACATGCCCTTATTCCCAGGCAAACACAAATAAAAAGCTTTTGTTTGTTGCATTTTGTTTGATCAAATTTGCAGTTTTCTTGAGCATATCTTTCACATCTGCAATTCCGCCTCACGCTCAGCTACACTATAAAATCACGTCGTAAGTTTTCGACTAGAAGACAACTCTTTCACACATTAATACGTCCCAAAGTCGAATATGCATCGGTAATCTGATACCTCGGCTACGTTTATCAGACATTGCCAATAGAGAAAGTTCAAAGGAGATTCTTAAAAAATAGTAATAAAAAGCCATTTACATCTGGAATTTATCCTCCAAGAGGTGTCGACTACGGAAATTTGCTTTCAGGCTTCAATTTTCTATCTCTATATGTATGCAGAAAGGCTGTCAGTATTAATTTTATGGTGAAGTTAGTGAATATCAAAATTGATGCGCTGAATCTGCACTCATCTGTAAATATCAAGCGAGCCACAAAATGTGTTTCCTAGGTAGGCCGTGAACGACTGAGATAGACATATAAGACACGTCTGAGCTTAGAGAATTGACGAACTGTCATTTGTAAATAATCATAAGTCAAATTGACAAGTTACGATTTAACCTATTACCAATAGTACGAAATGTAGGTAAGATCACTTAATCAATCTAAGACGTAACTGATTTAATCGATGGCATACTCTGAAAGCTTTTTTTGTGGCTCACTCTTTATCATAGTCACTAAATATGGTACTCGATCGGATGATGTTCGTTACTAGAACTAGAACAAACTTCTTCACCAGGGCACCCCTCACTATGAGGTATTAAATCACAAGGCAGAATCTATTTATGGATAGCCTAATGTAGACCCGATAACACATAACAACCACAGTACCGCAGATCTGAATAGGGGACTGTCGAAGGAATGTACAAAAAGCTAAATCAACCTATTTATGGATAACCTAAGGTAGACCCGACAACAGATAACAGCCAAAGTGCCCTGGACCTGAACAGATTAGTACAGGAGGCGAGGGTATAGGATTTGGTGCAGTATGTATTGTTGAGAGAATATACAAAACCCTAAATAGAAGCTACAATACTTTAGTCCACAAAATTGGATCGAACAACGTCGAAAGAATAAAAAAATCCAAGTCGCGTTCTATAAAAAACTATCAATGCATTATTTATGCAATAATTATGAATAAAATATAAAAAAATAGATACATCTGTTTTAAAACGAGAAGCATAAATATACAATATTGAGATATACGTCTATCTCATCCAGAAGATTGAACAAATAGCGTTAACGATCAAAAGAACGAAACGAAAAATATTCTTCCATTACCAACGGCAACAAAGAATAAGTTAGTTTATTACATTAAAAATAAAAACAATTTTATTTGAGTGGCCCGCTTATCTGCTAAGTCCATATATTACATACATATGCGATTGCTAGAAAAGGAAATTAACTTCGTTCAACAATGTGTATCAATAACATTTTTAAAATACCTATTGTTAAGCGCGAGAACAATAATTTTTGTGTGTTTTTGTTTAGTTTCCTTAAATATATGTATAGTTTAATTATTTAGCATTAAATCATGTTCGCTTCAAATTGACACCCTGTATATCGACAGTTTAATCATTTTATTTAAATTGGAAACCTTTAATTCTATTCTAAGAATCGATATCTGTTGTATTTATAAGTTTATTACCATTTTTATGAGACTATTTCCCCCTTTATTTATGATTCAATTACAGAACGCATTCAATACCATGTTTTTAATCTCACAATCTATTCATAATTTCACGTTTCAAGTGCAATAAACTTTATAAAGATGAATAAAGATGTTTAATTTAATCTAAACTTCGTACTTAGGTTTAAGATTAGGACGTAATTAGCATAGTTTAAATCAGGCCCGGCTCGTGATGACGTATTTGGGAGTGCAAGTACAATGATGCGAGTGCTTCGTGTATTCTCGTGTACTAACTGTAACGTTTTCTTAGTAAACACCGAAAACACACGAGGCACTCGCATCATTGTACTTGCACTCCCAAATACGTCATCACGAGCCGCGCCTGGTTTAAATGTATATTGCGAGGAATTATTTCTAGCAGGTACTATCCACCAAGACCTTCAAAATTCCCTCGAATTATGTCATCATCTGGCCGTACAATCGATACAGTTCGCGTTAAGTCATATAATAGTTTGTAGGAGTAAAGGCAAATTTTGCCTGCTTGTAGTATTTTTAGGAATAATACGAACAAAACTCTCATCCTAACAGTAAGTAAGAAACATTCATTCGAACTACAACACATTAACAAGGATGAATTTAAACATTAATACAAATCAAAATTACATACATCAAACATTGGATTCAATGAAGAATTGTAGTTAAAAGTGCGTTTTTATTATCCAACAAAAAAGAAGTGAAAACTCCAACGCATCTCTATACACTTATTTGACGTAAATAGAAAATTAAATTGAATCTAATTTCATAAAATAAAGTGTTTTTGTTACTAAACTGCGTAACATCAGCTATGTTACTCGTGGTAGCATGCTTATCTATAAATTTATATTAGAAGTAGCTAATTTATAATCGTTGCTCCTTGCTAGTATGAATGTTAAATATCATATTTTTGAAACGGCTACAATTTTATCATTCTACCAATACATATTCCAAATTGCACTTCGGAACTGATCCAAATCGAAGAGATTAATTTAATGTATAAAAGATCCATTCAATGTTGAACGTAGCCGCTTTGGGTTATTAGAGAAACTGGCACGGGGCACCTGCAAAACTCCGGCTGACTTGCAACTTTGGCTTCAACAACGCGATTCTAATTTTTCCTTAAATATATAGTTACGATATCGTTTAATTCTACTAATATTTACTACCGCTTGTATATTCAACAGTTTGCATAGTTCAAGGGCAAACATTAATTTATTTTCCGAATGGAATAACAAATGCTATTTACTGATACAATTTTTCATAAAAATTTTGGGCTTAATCCACACGTGTCCTATTACATAGCTAGCTACCGTGTCTTGTTGCGATAAGACTACTCGATTCGTACATACTCGTATTATGGTAGTACCATTACAAATAAATCCACCAAGCACGAATACATCTGTCTACTTATAGATCGTTGGCAATCTTTTATACTTTATACGCATAATAATAGTCTTAAATTGCCTCGCAAATCGATCGATGACACAATCGTAACACGATAAGTATTCAACACTATAAACGACGAAGTATAAACGACAACTTATATTTCAGATGCAGAATTGAAATTTTCGTTTAAGGCGATACAATCAATGCAGAATTCCATATGTGCGAATAAAACTTTACGGGGGTATTGCAAATGATGCTATGCTCTAATATGGAAAAGCTGGGATTTTTATTTAATAACATACGCCGTGATTATAATACGGTCTTCCTTGACTTGTGAGTTAAGCAAAGATACGATTTTTAAATTTACGCACGCGACCATTGGCAATGTTGGAACTAGGTCGTTGTTAATTAGCACGTATGTAAAGTATGTATATATGCTCAAAATTAGTATGTATGTTAAAAGTATAAGAATTTACTCACAATAAATTCTAATTTTTTGTATTATTATTCAAATCTTTCTAAATTTTTATTAAATAAGATGTAAGCCAGTATACTGCAGCCATTAGATAAAGAAAGGGGGCAAAATATTCTGCTACGCAGACGATGCAATATTAGCGCCCCAGAATAGAGATAACCTGCAAAAATTGTTCCACAGATTCAACATAACAGCTAAGGCATTCAACATGATAATCTCTACCCAAAAAACAAAAATAATTGTATTTAGCACAGAACCTATCAGATACAAACTGGAAATCGATGGCGTCAGCATTAAGCAAGTATCGGAGATACAATATCTTGGTATCACGTTGTCCAGCTATGGAGACGTGGAGAGAGAAGTAAAACATCAGGTGTAGAATGCCAAAAAGCTAACAGGATGCCTTAACACCATATGGCGAAACCAACACATTAACACAGAAATTAAGTCAAGAAGATATAAACCTACTATAAGACCAGTGACGTACGCATCGGAAACAAGACCCGATACCTCGAGAACACAGAAGATGATCGAGACAACAGAGATGAGAATTCTAAGAAGGATTATAGGTAATACATTAAGAGACCGAGTAAGGAGCAATGAGATCAGAAACAAATGTGGTCTGCGTGAAATAAACGAGAGGACATTGGATAGAAAGAGTTAGTGGAACGATCATATAAGTAGAATGAAGGACACAAGACGCCGAAGGATAAGTCACCAAGTGGCAGAAGAAGCATCGGCCGATCCAGAAAAATATGGAGCGACAACATTCCATAGAGGCATTACCCCTTTAGTGAACAAACAAAATGCTTAAAAAGAAAAAGAAGAAGAAATTATAATTTTTTCCATTGTTATTAAAATCTTTATAAATATTTATTAAATAAGGTATCGATCCGGTGTACTGCAGCCATTAGATAAAGAAACAGGTTCCTTCGTCAAACATTCGCTTCATTTTATACACTACTTCAAACATTACTGTTTTAGAGAAACGGATATGTTAGTGAATTCTGAAGTGAAATCCTTGTCTGACAAAGTGCCTGTAAAAGAAATAATAGTCGCTTTAGAAAAACAATATTAATTCCAGGAATACTTCAAAAAGCTGCGCACCACTACCTTCGCAATACTCTATTTACAGTAGACAGATTACAAAACAATAGAACTCCAAAAGGTTCACTAGTCTCGCTGATTATTGCTAATATATTCATGGAGAAATTTTAACACTTCCACTGAATAATTGAAACTGTGCGAGACAAACTTTAATTTTGCAATACTTGCTACATCCGAAGATACAGTTTTCGATGAAGGTAAAAATGCACAATTAACTACCATTTCCTTGTCAAAAATGCAGTTATGGCACTCTTGGACACACCGACTACAGAAGAACAAAGTATACTAATAGATGCTTAAAAGCCGAGGCACATCAATATCCAGCACAAATCAACTTTTTAGTAAAAACAGAGACATTACCAAAATGGACACATTAATTAAAATCTTAAAGTTAAACACTAAACTAAAATTCTTGATAATTTAATTATTTTGCTGTCATTGTTACGATGTCTGATAAACGTAAAAATGGTAATAAAATACAGCGTGTTTCAAAAAGAACTTCATCTCAATAGACACTGAGTAGCCAGTACTTGAAAATTATTATAAGCCACTTGCCTTTTATTTATAACTAACTATTTATCTAATATTATTTTGACATTTTTCATTTTGTGACTAGCAATATAATTTTTTCTAACCAATATTTGTTTACTTAATAAACAATACTACTAAATAATGTACACATTACAAGAAAATATTTTTATTCTTAAAGCATATTTCCAAAGTGCACAATTTCTTAACGTAGATTGGCAATATTCCTACCCGGAATGTAAGCGACAGTTTCACTTGCACCTTCCTAATAGAGTTGTGGATAATACCATGATCACATCTCATAGTTAAAATTAAACACAAAGAATAGTATATTATAGACCAGGCAGTGAAAGCTGTTATTATAGCCGAGCATGCAGTTCACTGCCGACGCATTAGCCGAGGCAGTAGAATGTGTGCGAGGCACTTAATATGCTTTCGCTGCCATATATTTTTTCAAGTGATTAATTAGAATATTTCTTTGAGATTTTGTAAATCAGTTTTAGGTTAGGCTCAAAGAGATTACACATTTAATTTTGTTTATTAATTATATGCATCTAATGTTTTAGGTTAGTTAGCGCAAATATATGTCAGAATGAATTTACGATACATGCCAGGAAGAATACACTCTTCCCATATATTTTAAATGTATTTTTTTCTGCTCCGCCGTACAATAATAACAACAAAACTGCCAAAAACATTATTATTATATTATTACAATTAAATAAGAGCTTTCATAACTAATAATTCACTGTTTCAATTTTTTTAATCTCTAGAAAAGCATATGGCTTATGCAGAATTATTAGTTTGCCATTAAAAAGACATAATAAAATGATTTAATTAGATATTTGCTTCGAAACAGAATTTATGGAAAGCTGAGTAAGCACGCCTATATTAGTTAGAAAGCGAAGCATTAAATAAAAAGCATCCGTAAATGCGAAACCTAATTTCTTCCTTTTTGTTTCCTTTCTGTAAAATATAATGAGACCTTAATCTTTCCGTTACTTATTTATATCGCATCCGTGGAAGAGAAAGCACTCTCCTTATCGGATGGAAAACAAACATCGTAAAAACATTCTTACAGTTGCTCCATAACTACGCATCTGCTGTGTATAATACCAGAACACTTTAATGAAAGGCAAGGCGGCGTAGTCCATCCCAACAACCGTAGATTAGTTAATCAGAAGATTTATTGTAACTTTTCCAAGAAGGCTTAATACTGTCATGCAATTTTCGTTCGAAGTTTCGCCTAACACAAAATGCGGATTTTCCTTTTTATTCAAGATTTGGTTAAGCTAAATTAATTTTCAAGGCTTCCATTTTGGTAAGGAAAGTAAATGGAAATTTATTATAATCCCCACTAGTATTGTAAAAAAACGAGTGAAATATTATGACAAATAACTAATTGAGAAAATATGAAAGGAAGCACTTGAATTAGCAAAACAATTAATCATGTTAAATACAAGTTCGCTTTTGTGTTAAGCTTAAAGCATTATTATGAAACATAATTATTTCTAATTAACCCTTTAATGCATAATTTTTGAAAACTAATAAAAAAAGATATAATATATATTTCTATTGTCTTCATTCATAAATACAATAATTTTTTTCTTAATCTCGCAATGTTAAAAGATACAAAAGCTAACTGGTGTATATATGCAACATTATGCATTGGTTATGTCCTTTTTTTATCAAATCTCAGTACAGAATTTTTTAAAACAGTTATTCTTTCGGTACAACACAAGTTCAAACCGCATTTTTCAGAGAATGTCTGAGAATATTCAGTACAATTTGTAAATTTGATCCTATTTCTCGAATCCCTTGTCATCCAGTATCCTATTTAATCTAAATGTACATCTCTAGGAGGCCCATGCTGAGTAGGTCCTTTTGTTCTTTTTACAACAACCATATTTTCTATTGTACTCGAAAATGGACGTCCACGTTTAATGTTAGTAGTTTGCGCCATTACACACAGACATTTTAGAACTTCTATTCGAAACTGAAAGAATGTAATCTTTTTCCATTTCATTATTTTTTGATTTGCGAATTCTTCTATACAGAATAACCAATGACATGTCAAGTAGATGGTAAAAAATACATATATACCAGTTCTTACTTTTGGTGAATATATTGTGTCCAGTTATGTTAGCATCAAGGAAATCTACTCCACCAATATGCTTGTTATATTCATTTATAATGAAATCTCTTTGCACGATTTTGACCGTTTGTCAAATCTCTTTGCCGAAGTTAGTAGCTGTTGTCCACCGAAAGCAAACAATAAGTTTAGAATACAATTATCCTCCCATACAGCAGAACTTATATCTATATTCCTATAGTTGGCTACAAACTTGTAACTTGTTCCTCGTGCATCTTTCTTCATGTCTTTTTCAGTGGGTAACTCGCAGTTTGGAGTTCTGTTTCGCGGCACTGTTACAAGATTTAAAATTCTGTTTTCGGCTAAATAAACTAGGAGATCAAGAGTAATAGTTGTCGAACTAGAAGTTAGCAGTTAAGATTTTTTGGAATAATTCTAGCTAGTCTAACAACAATATTCGCACATGCTCCTAGATCTGGTTCTGATATGTTTCTGCGAAAGTCATCATTCTCTTCTCCAGAATATATTTCGAATTTATATGCAAAACCACTTACACCACATTGTACGATTAATTTAAAACCCCAATTAGGTAGGTTTTCATGTGTAGCTATTGTTTTATGAAATGTAGAACGTAATTGCTCATCGATTGCCAATTTCCCTTCAAGTGGAACATAGGAACATACATTATTCAAATGATCTACTATTGGCCTAAGTTTATGGATCCTATCATGACTTAGATTGTCGCATACCAAATGCATTTCGTTATTAATGAAATGTAGAAATTGTCTAATCTTTTTGAATCTATTCAGAGTCACAGCGTTTCTTATAATTTCTAATATGACGTTACTATTCCAGTAGGGATGTGTATTTGGAAGACGAACAATAGACATTATAATAACGTTTCCAAAATACTTTTTAAATTCAACCGTAATAAGGTTTCGTAATATCAATTTGTTGCGCATATAAGAATGATTGTTATGTTATACAATTTATTCGTAAAAAAGTATGAAAAACAGTCATACAGGGTATTGAGCTCTAAAAACTCAGGAGATACTGATTCAGTACCATGAAAAGCTTTCTGAACATCACTTAAAAAGTTTTTGTTTTTCCAAGTAATGTTGACTTTATCCTTCGTTTTATTTAATTTGGATTTCGAATTTGGTCTTGTTAGACAATATTCTCACTACGATTTCCTTCATCTAGGATGTTTTCCACACAGGGTAATATTATCATCTACTTCGCCTCCTTCTGGAGTATAATCAGGGTCGATCATGCTATGTGTCTGAAAAGTCTAGTCCGTCGCCACAAATTTCGCTCAAGATGGCGACAATATCCTCCAATTCCCTTTGGATTAAACATTTTTTACTTTCCATGATTAAATCTAATAAAAAGAAAACTATATGAACTTTTTATATTATAAAAGTAATAAAACAGTATGTGGTAAAAAATAAGTACTAGCTGCATAATGTTGTACTCCTACAACATACATATTTTACTACATAATGACACCAAACACCCAAATATAACGTTCTATGTCATAAAGCATTATCTACTCACCTCATATTACTGCTGTAAATTTATTTCAAACTTAAAGTAGCACTGAATATATTGAAATTTAGAGAGAAAAGTATCAAAACTTTGAAGTTAGACCGAATAGTCGAATAGCCGAATGAGAGCTAGAAGGATTTCATTGTAACATGTGCTAATCTGTTGTGTATGGGAGTGAGAGAGCAAATGTTGTAGAAATATCTAACCATGAATTAAATACTTTTCATCATAAAGATACTACTAATAAAAGGCATAATTCGCAATGTTGTATTTCTGCAGGAGTATGCATTAAAGGGTTAAATTGTATGCAGTTGTAAGCACAAGCATATTATATTCTATACAAATAAAAAATATATTAAAAAACTTCCTTATATACATCAACCGAATATATTAAAGCTTCTATATTTTTAACATATTAATTATACTTTCAAGAAACGGAAATTAAAATTATTGTCACCAAAGTTTTCGAGTGGATAGAATTGGGAATTAACCGCCTGTAGCAGGTCTGGTAATAACACTGGTCAACAAATTTTCATTTTTCTTTAATAATAACAACAAATTTATTCTGACACGTCAGATTTTGGAAAAAAAAATAGGTAAATGAAATAATATGAATTGGGCATGTACATTATATGGTATCGTCCTGTTTAAAATCTTTTTCTTTTTACTTTTCCTTTATACAGTTCTTGGGCACTTTCTGATATCAATGTCCAACAAGAACCAGCAAGCATTTCAATGGTCCACTTGCCCTGATAACGTTTTTCAATAACAGAAGCGTCTTAATGAAACCGTTCGCCGTGTTCATCACTCACGTCGCCGAGTTTCGGGGAAATAAATCCAGATGCGAGTGCAAAATATGTATTTTAAGGCTCATGTAACAGCCCAATTTATGGTAACTTATAATAAAAAGTTCATTAGCAAGTGCTATATAATTGTCAGATTTTCTGTTTCCTAGAAAATTGTGGCTCACATTTTTAAAAGGATTCCAGTCACGCTCCAAGTCACTTAAGGTTTCTTCAAATTTTTTATCTTATTGCAGAAGTTTAATTTGGGTTCCTACAAAAATTCCCTCTTTAAGTTTTGCACCTGAGATTTGGAGAAATTTTTGTTTAAGGTTGGAATCCACGGCCATCTATATCCATTCCTTTCACGAATTTTTCGTCAAACCTAATTTTGTGTGTAATGGCCGTAGAAGTATTTTATCAGGTTCAGCTAGTGACTTATGAAGTCTATTCTTTTGTCCAGGACGATACTGAGCCCTGTTAATAATGCAGTGGGAATTTCTTGATCGACTGTCCCACAAAACAGCAATTCTTTGTATACCCTACTCGTAAACCGAGTAGAATTCGTATGACTTTTAGGTCTACGCTGATATACCGTTTGTACATTTTGTTATTAATTCTGCTTAGAAGAAAAGTCATATCTTCATGCTTTCCTTTTAAGTGGATTGCGTGGCCAAAGCATTGTTAAAAAGACACCATTCTTCGGAATGGTGTTGGTGACCTAATGCCAACATCAAATCGTCGACATTTTGAAAGACCTTCGTCTGTTGAAAAATACTGTGATCGTTCTTTCTGACGGTTACGGTACACAGAAATCTGTGTGCCTGGACCTAACCGTTTCCATCTTTGGAGTCTAGATCCTAGTATTTCTGCATCAGTTTTTGACAAATTCAGGTCTCTAATAAGATCATTTAATTCTAACGGATTTATTAGATGTGGTCCGTCCTCTTCATATGGCAATATTCATCGTCGCTGGTCGATAACTTGACACTTGCTTCTACTGGTTAGGTAAGATCACATTCTTCACTCAAAACACAAATGCGCAGCAAATTCTGGGAGCCCATGGCTTGTCTTGATGTTAAGCCAAAATAGTGAAAATATAACTTTTCTATTAAAGGTGAATATTTCGCTCATGCTGATGGGTAGTGAATTCTCCACGTACATAACAGAAATTGTTTGGATCGTTTATACACGTACGCGACATTATGAAATAAAAGACATCCAGCTATCACAAACCGACTTACATTGAATCGAAAGAGCCGTGTATAGCTCTGTATAAACCCACATAGCCAGATATCTATCAATTCTTAATTTGATTGGTTTGAAAGCAAAAACTGGCGTGGTTTATGTGTTCAACATGTAGGAAACATGCAAGTACATGTTCAGACATGACCATGCAATGTTCGACATAATATTTTTTGTATTATCTTCCTTATATAAAAGTAATTTTGAAATTTTTAAAATTTCTAGCGTTTTTTTGAAAAAACTAGTTAAGAAAATATCTCAAAATCCTGTCGTGATGAATTTAAATCAGATTGCGAATCAGCATGACAAAATACATAAACTACATGTATTGGTGTATAAGAAAACCAAACTGTGTTCGCCAGTGTAATTAATGTCGTTTTTATAGAATTGGTGACAATCTAAGCAACATAACGCAAAATCATTTTAACTGAAAGTGTGAACTTTACTGAACGCGTTTTGTGTAAAAATACTATAATCTTTCTGTTTAAACTTTCAAAATTTAGCAACAAAAGATATACGGATGAAAAGCCCATTATAGAATGCATGAGAAAAAGAAACAATAAATGCCACAATAAACAATTTCTGTGAAAATACTCTTTACAATCAAAAATGCCAACGTTTAAAAGAATTCACCGTTTTTGGTTAAAAATCACCCAGCAACAGAACAAGAACACATCAACCATTCGCAGTCTGTTTCGGCCGTTCGACAAGATTTAAAAGCTTGAAAATGGATTTAAATATAGAATGCTAATGCACGAAAACTACATCTCGAACGAGATCAAAGAAAAAAAATATTTAATAAAGGCTCGACCCGACTCTGGTAAGTTTAGTATTTCTTTATAACTGCAGCTCTAGCCCTACTGAAGAATAATTTTTGGAGATGTAGATGCGATGATGCATACTGTAAGTGAGAAATCAGTCCGTTATCAACTTCCGTGAAGGTTGGTTTATTCACATCATGAATTAACGGATATCGTATACTATACGGTGAAACAGATGGAAATGTTACTATACGTATTTATGAAGGGCGGTTTCCGAACCGAAAATGCCCATCAAATGATTTAATTTAACAAACCGTGTACAGATTGAGAGATCGCGGTACATTACATCCAAGTTACGAAGGTCGTGGTCGTGAAAGACGATATTTGGCAATATATTTTTCAAGTTGCAGCTCATATCTGTGAAGACCGAACCATCTTAAAGCGTGTACTTTGAAAATTTACCGATTGGTTAGAAGCATGTATTTACGCAAAAGGTAGGCACATTCAGCATTTCCTTTAAGCATTCCACCTGTTTCACACAAATCTGCCCTTTTTAAGGCAAATAAATTGTCATTAAAAAAAGGGACGGACAGAACACAGAAGACAAAATATAAACATATACCATTTAAAATCTTTGATAGAAACTCGATATTTTTCAGGATATTACAAAGTTCAGGCCGTTGACCTACTTATAAATACTAACAAAACAACTGATGGTGAACTTGAACGAATAAATGCCTATTTGTTCGTTGAATCGACGACATATAAACATAATTTCTAATGGTTATAATCTTCACTTTTTTAATTCTTAATCGCAAAACGACGACAATTGTTTCGCCGGCACAGTTTGTAACGTACTCTTGTCCCGAATCACTTTGTGATGGCGATGACTCCTGTTAGGAAAGCGTTGGGCATAAACGCTTGCTGCCTCTCGAGCATTTCGTTCACATTCTCCATAAATTATCAACATTTCCACATAGTCCGCAGTAGTGAACATAATAAAGAAGCACAGTTGAGCACGATGCTGGTACCAAAGCGATTTGAAGGCATTCGAAAGAAACTTAAACACTGACGTTTCTCAAAAGTTCCATAGTCGACCAGTATATTGACGACGTAATAAAATATGTAACCTAGCAACAATTATGAAAAATCTTCCTGGATGGCTTACAACGCTCTAATTTGTTAAATTAAAATTTTCTTTTCTTAAACGCCGTTCAAGATACGAAATTTTTTCTTTGACATGATTTATTTGTTATTTTAGGATGATTTCTTTTTTTTTTCTCGTATATTCTTTATGAGATATAAATATATTATTATTATTATTAAAAATTGAAAATCAACCAATTTTACAAAAGAGTTGGGTTTTAAGATACGTGTGTTGTATTTTTTTAACTCGAATGAAGCCATCATTTAATTAAAATGTAATCAAATTATACTAATATATACTGCTCAAAATCGTACAGGGACATTTTAAAAATAAGATGTAAAAACAGAATATCGTATTGTATATAAATATTTTGAACAAAAATAATATGCGCAAAGGTTTATCATATTATCTTGCTAACAATGGAGCGATTGTGTTTTGGTTGCAACATCTATTTATTAGTTGTCACAACGGCATTATTTGTCACTTTCCGTCTAACTACATTGTAATGTCATTTCTTGCTGGACAGTTTAAAAACATAAAATTTTGTGTATAATTTGAGTAGCTTTATTAATGGAAAGGCGTCATTTACCGCGGGAAGAAATGTTACGTGCTATTGACATGTTACAAGCTGGGCGGCGTCAAACTGAAGTTACAGCCGAATTTCAAGTTGCATAAAGCGTCATAAGTCATTTATGGCGCCACTATAGGGATACTGATGAAGTACGTAATCAACATCGTGGTAACGGTCGGATTACAACGGCAGCACAAGACCGTTATGTCCAAATTATTGTCCGACGTAATTAAATCTGCACTGCTCCGCAGATACAAAATCAGTTTGACCAAACATATGGCTTACCGATTAGTGACAAAATTCTTCGCAATAGGTTACATGAGGTACATTTAACATCTAGACGACGTTTAAGAGTTCCACCTCTATCAGGAGGTAATCGCGGAGAACATCTTTTATGGGCACAGGATCACCGAAGTTGGACAAACGAACAATGGTCATATGTAACGTTCTCTGATGAGTTTAGATTTGGTATGCACAATGATTCAAGAAGAATTCAAGTTTGGAGGCAGCCAGAGTGCGTAAATCGTTTGAATGCAGTCCAAGAAGTCCATTCTTTCAGAGGTGGTACAATCATGGTATGGTCTTGCATAAGTATTGGTGGAAGAGTTTTGATTGAACGTAAAATGACAACTCAGGTGTATGTGGAACAGGTCATTTTACCTGTTGTTGTGCCATATGCAGGAGCAGTAGGAAAAAATTTAAATTTCATGCAAGATAATGCGCCTCCACATGTGGCTCGAATTGTAATGAATGTGCTAGAACAGCAACACATTTCGTTGTTAGAGTGGGCAGCTCAGTCTCCGGATATGAATCCATTAGCGCATCTGTGGGATAAGTTACAAAGGAGGGTTACAAATTCAAATGATCACATTAATGGTCCCCGAGACCATTTTAGAGTTCTTCAAAGAAAATGGAGAGCAATACCACAGGAAGAGATTGACAATTTAATTTTAACAATACGTAACCGTATTAGGGCAGTAATAAACAATCGTGAAGGTCATACTAATTACTAGAAGTTGCTTTTGATGATACGTTTAGGATTGTTTTCTAAATTTAAACATCTTTAAGATTTAAGATTATATCGTTGTAAACAAAATTCGTATTTGAAAACTCAAGTTTATTAAAACTTCATGAATTTACTTTTAATTTTATACTTTTTTTGTTGATTTACGCTGTGAATATAAAAATCTGGTCAATAAAGTTGGCTTAATAATATACAAGTGTCCCGTATCGTTATGATCAAATTTTAGGAGTGTAAAGTAGACTTCATTTCAAGTAACAAAAACGCAAAACTTGTATATCCATTTTTATTTGTTTCAAAGTTCTATTCTATAAATGTGATTGTCAGATCATGAAAAAAAATGTAATCCTAAAGTCAATACAAACTGATTTTATTTAAAAAAAGTTATATGATTCAATAACAGGCCTGTGATTGTTAAAGTCGCATCATAAAATGTTATCCTAAAATAAATAAACACGTGTCGTAGTGCGTACAGTAATTTCTTGGAGATCTACAAAAATGAGTACTGGAAATTTATTTAATACAAAAGTATTTTTAATAATATAAAAAAATATTATTAAAAATGGGGTGTGAAGAACACAATACAAGTTCATTTATGTATTTTTGAATGTATCTTCTCCAAAGACGTAGATACGTATTTTACATTTCTACATGTTCGTCGGTACGCCCCTGTTGGAGAAGAGACACATTCAAAACAGCATAACTACGTTACTATCTAGCCGAAATTATTCAGACAGAGCGTGAAGGAATATTCAGAGCTGTCTGCATAATAACAGCCGAACTAGACGTGTTTTTTATAGTCGGTAACCACCGTATCTATAAAAAACTGTATTCTCGTGTCTTCACTACTTGTCGGCGTGAGCCGGAAATTTATTTATGATAAAGAAGGTTCTTACTTATTTCGTAAGTGGTAAACCATGAATATCATACAATAAACAAATGTTCCGATGACTGTTAACGTTGCATTTTTTAATAAAGGATTACATTACGTTTGAGTTCATACAACAGCTTATTAGTGAGTGGAAACGTTTTCTCTATTCAAAATGCCTTACCGATTTTCTTCTCAAGAGTATGTGGACATGCATTTTGTGTATGGCTACTGTAACGGCAGTGCACGTCAAGCAGTTATTGAATACCGACATCGGTTTCCCGATAGGCGCATTCCTCATTACGGAACGTTTCTGGAAGTACACAGACAATTTTGGGAATGCGGACTGCGTGATTATCTTTTCGACCGAGGAGTAAATTTGCCAGGAAGAAGAAGCAGTAGCTATTGTTACAAGGGATCCAACTCTCAGTGTACGTCGAATCGCTAGACAACTAGGAGTTCCACGAACGATAATTTAGCGAATTTTAAAACGTGAGGGCTTATATCCATATCACTATCGCAGGGGACACGGTTTGCTTGAGGCAGACCACTATGCTCGTCTAGTTTATTCTACCTGGATATTAAGACAGTCACGGCTTTATTTTAATTTCTGCAGAACAGCCCCTCTGGACAAATGAATCTACGTTCACGAGAAGTGGTGTTACAAATCTGAGAAACTAGCACAGGTGGTCATCAGAAAATTCCAAAGCTATACGCCCATCTAAATTTCAACATGAATTTTCTATTAACGTTTGGGCGGCCCTAATCGATGACTTGTTGATTGGTCCTGTCGTTCTTCCTGGGAGGTTAAATGCGGACAATTACCTTCAATTTCTTATTGTCGAACTGCCAGGTCTTTTAGAGGATGTCCCACTGAATGTTCGACGAGACATGTGGTTTCACATGGATGGGGCACCGCCACATTTCGGAATTGCTGTCCAAAATTGGGTTAACGTCAATTATCCAAGATGGATTGGCCGAGATGGTCCTGTTGCATGGCCACCTAGATCACCTGATTTTAGTTTTGAACACAAGAGAAGAGTTTTTGGATCGTATTTACCTGGCTGTCGAGCAAGTCCGACAAAAAAGTATGAAATTCGGATAAGTACTTCTTCTGTTGGCTTACGGACACAAGCCTGAATTCAACAAGGAGGTGGACATTTCGAAAATATTATTAATTGAACTTTTTTAAATAAAATCAGTTTTTATTGACTTTAGGATTACATTTTTTTTTCATGATCTGACAATAACATTCATAGATCTGTAACTTTGAAACAAATAAAAATGGATATACAAGTTTTGCGTTTTTGTTACTTGAAATGAAGTCTACTTTAAACTCCTAAAATTTTAACATAACGATACGGGACACCACGTATAATAATATTTTTTCTCTTAATTCTGTAAATATCCTTGTACGATTTTGAGCAGTGTGTATATATGTATATATTATATGTTTGTATAGCTTGTATATGTAAAACTCCAGAAATATTAATTAAAATCTAAATAATTTCTAAAGAATTCCAAGCAATAGAAATTTAATTTATCTCATCGCCTTACGCAATTGTCTATTCTCGTTTTTATTCATTCGTCCGTTAATAATTTTCAATCATTTAACACTATTATTACTGTAATTGCCATAAAAAATTGATTTAATAAAGAAGATTATAACTGAACTCATATTGTAATAGGAACAATATTCTCATCAAGTACTTCTCAAAGAATGTCAGATCTTAGCAAATTCTCATACATAAATGTTTCTATGATGTAGACCTGCGAAAGAAATAAATAAACTGTACACCTTTGCATACTACAAAAAAACCAATGCATTAATTTAATTATAAAAATTCTCTTGCTCCTATGAATAACCAATGTAGCAAAATAAACAATATTTGATAATTAAACTGACTAAAACGGATTATTATAATTTATTTATTTATTTCGTATGAGAAGTGAATCCAAATATTTCTTTAGCGGTACGCTATCAAAAGTCTTTTCCGAGTCCACGAAAACCAGGTGAACGTCCCTGTTTCGTTCAAATCGTTTTTCGATTATTTGTCTTAAAACAAAAATGTTATCAAGACATGACCTGCCAGCACGGAAGCCGCTATGTTTTTCAATATCTTCTATTTTTTTTTAATCGAAGTAGCCTTTACTTGATGTAAATTCATAATTAATGAAATAAAAATGAGAAAGCAATATTACTTAATTTCTACTTTATTGAGGTAAAATCCCATTACAATTGTTTCGACACCCAGTGTCTTGTTCGGATGAAGTTATATTGCGAACTAAACCTAAAAGATATTGACAAATTTAGACTTAAATAAATTATTATAATGAAAAAAATATGTAATTATACTCAGAAAGATGGTTCAATAATAGGCACTTTCTATTCAAGATGTAAAGTTTATTACACAAAGGGACCAAAGTTTACCGAGTACAAACATAAAAACGGGAAAACCAAAATAAATAAAAGAATCAGCTGTAAAATAGGGCGAATGAAGGAGAATTGCCGAAATCTATATGATTATTGAGTAAAAGCTCTGTATTCTTATATATCAAAATTTCCATAATTTCAAGTAAATTTAATTTTTGCGATTTATTTTCTTTGTTAAAGTTTTTAAAGTTATAATTAAAATTATGGGCTTAATAATTATAAAGAGTTGTTGGTTTTGATAAAAACAACAAACAAAAAATAGATAAAAGCAATAAATCAGGAGTTTACAAACTTGAATGTAGTTCATGCCCTAAATTTTATATAGGCCAGACAGGTAGATCTTTTTTTAAAAGAATAAGAGAACATGAACGAAGTTATATTAATAACAAGAATAACTCACATTATGCAATACTGTGCTGGCGAAACAATTGTCGTCGTTTTACGATTAAGTATTAATAAAGTGACGATTTTAACCATTAGTTTTATTTCTATTTTAAATTATGGATCTTGATCAAATAAAATCCGAATCAATTCAATATAATTTCTATTTATTTAGAGTCAATCTAAATACAGAACCGTTTTTGAAAAGCTTGTGTTCCTAAATTTCCGCAAAAATTAAAGTTTCGATAGAATATTTTTTTTTGTGTTTTTGAATTGCTGCCTTACGTATCTATTATATATTAGCGTACGTCGGAATATTTCATTTACACCCTGTATACATATAAACTGCCAATCAGATGAATTAAAAATTTAGTAATAATAATTATTATTATTAATATTATTATTATAATGTTTATTAGTCTAATAGATCATACCATATATTAATAGGACAAAGTAAAACAAAAGAAAAGTATACTACATATAGTAAAATAGTGATGTATATTTATTTTAAAAAATGCCAGATATATTTTAAAAAATAAATAAATATATGTACCATAGGCACTTTTCTCGCAATATTTATACATATGAAAGTGTTTCAATATCTGAAAGCCATCCTGGAAACAAACAGCAAAAGATAAACTTGACAGGCGATGAAGCGAATCAATTTTGTTATTAATAGCATCGTATAAAAACGACGCCCTAACACAATTTCTGCGAGTGCTCAGAGAATTCATTAAGCGGCGCTCCAGTTCAGTGTTTCGCATCTGATGTTCAGTGTTTCGCTATGATGGCGAAAAAAGATATTTAATAGATTTTTTTTGAACACACTCAATTAAATTTTGGTATATTCCATAGTAAAGACACCAGATAATACAACCATATTAAAACTTACTGCGTAATGAATAAAATAAAGTTTTTAAGAGTAACGTGTCGGTAAAATCCTGCGATACACGCATGATAAATCCAAATAAGTTAAGTGCTATGCTAAACATTTTAAACATATTGCTATGGATTTTTCCCTTAATTATATTTGAAATTTATTTAAAAATAAATGTACATTGTTTTTGGATATCTTTGTATATCCGTTATATTTAGATAAAATATGTGTAAGCAAAAACTAGATTTTTGAAGGTCTTTATGTGAAAGCGAACGTAGTGACGATATTGAGGGAGAGACGAAGTTTAGACAAGAACGTTCTTTTTCTTTAAAAAATATATTTATATTTTTAATTAGATTCGGGTTGAATTTATTGAGTTTATTAGTTGTTGGTGTTTGATTTTCAATTCCCGTATATTCGACGAGATTGTATTCTCGTAATTTTGATAGTATTTGATTAAACAACGTTTTTCTTGTCAACGTGTCCCCTATATAATTTTTTATGTAAGTAAAGATATATATTTATAAGACGTCTTATTAATTCAAAGAGTTTTTTAAGATTGTATATCAATTGTATTAATATTATTAGTTAAGAGTCTTAATTAGTTGAGATAAATTATAGAGAATATTTTTAAAATTTCTACGTAAAAAAATATATTTGTAAAATTTTATTCGTTTGGAATTCAAGGGAATTTTTTTGTTACATGTGAGCGCGCATGTAGTAGATTTTTGATCGTGTTTTCAAGTTTGTTTATACTATGTTGTTCTCTGGGGAGAAATTAAAAATAAACTTTGTTATTTTAATTAAGTTGATTGGAAGTCATTAGAGAGAGGAAGTTTTAATTCACTTAGCGGTCATATTCAGTGAATTGTTTTACCTCAGAAGTTGTATATTGTTAAATACACAATCTTTATACTTTATAAAGATAGATTTTTTTCTTTTTTTGATTTTTTTTTGTATTAAATATTCATTTAAATTTTATATTGTGCTCGTTTAATTTAATAAACCTTTTACTGCGCATTTATTTTTAAAAGAAGTAAATTATTAAAAAGATAACTATCATACTTGTCAAGTATATTTGACTGGCGCCTAGTAATATTCCAGTTCCACGTTTCCGATTGGAACCCTGAGAAGAAAGAAGTCTCATTGTTGGATATCAACTGGCTGAGTATCCTAGTTGGATAGATTAGTTGTGGATGGTGGTGCAGTAAATATATAAACCACAATTCATAGCAATATGTTGCGCAAACGGTAAACGCTAGGCAAATGTTACACTAGCCACTTATTTACTTGTAATAGCATCACCCCCAGAAAGTAATCAACATGTACAACACGAAATCTTTTAAAATACGATATAACACTACACTTATGGATATTAATAACAAGTTTGCTCATATTGCACTAATTTACCATTACATCAACGCTGTTGCTGCAGAGCAGTACTATCAATAGTGCTTCTAGTAACTTGGGCAAATTTTTAAGTCATCCGCATAGACTGGCACTAAGCAAGGAATAGCAGCAATTAAATCATTAATAAATACATTAAATAAAAGTGGGCCGAGATGCGACCATTGACGAAATTCACATAACTGTGTAACAATGTCATAAATGTAAGTAAAAAATCCATGTAAATCACATCCATCTATCCACCATTATCCCACCCGGATGCAATTTTCTGGATTATTATTCTAAGATTTATACAGTTGCACGTCCAGTTATGAAACCATACTGCAAGAAAAAATATATGGTCTTATCTTCGCTATGGTAAAATGATATAGCAAGCGTTGACAGACTTCAGAAAAGTTTGACAAAATAGCTGCACTCTATAATTCCTAAAATAGGTCGCATTGCCCTTCTTAAAAACTGGACATATTCTTCTAACTTTCCAGCGTGTCGGAACTTAGATATTTTTAAAAATAAATTAATTATATCAAAGAACGGTTTAGAAAAAATACGCGTTTACATTATTACAAAACAATTAAATAAAATAACAATGTGTAAGTTATAATCATTTTAAACAGAATGTGTATTTTATCTAGAATATCTATGTCGGTAAGAGACTAATATAGATAGTCATTCTTCAAGTATGATAATAGTATATTAAAAAACAAGTTTCATAAGGCACCATTTTGCCGCACGAGATCAGTTTAGAAAACGAGCCGCGACAGCGGCGAGTTTTCTAAAGAGCGAGTGCGGCAAACGCACTCGCTCGCTCGCTTATGAAACGAGTTTTTGCAGCCAAAAAAAGTATTTTGTCGGAACGCCATAAACAGGGCAGAATAATCTTTGCACTAAATTATTTGTACAAAGATATTGAATTCTGGAATAAAGTAATTTTTACTGACGAAAAGACGTTTCAATCGACTTACAATGGACACATTAAAGTGTATAGACCGAGAAATACTAGATATGAAGAATCATACGTATCTAATGCAGGTCAGTCGCAACGTTTCTCTGTTAATGTATGGGCTGCTATAACTGCTAATGGACTAGCTATCTGTTGGAGAATTGATGGTAGATTCAATGCTTTGGCATATCTAAATATTTTGGAGAATATAATACCATTATTTCGTGAACATCACCCAAATAATAATTTTATTCTCCAGCAAGATAATTGTTCAGTACACACGGCAGGAATAATAACTCAGTGGTTACAAACTAATAACATCGAAACTTTGATTTGGCCCTCCAAATGCCCGGATGTAAACATAATTGAGAATATCTGGGGTATTATTGTTAAAAAAATGTATGAGCGTCATTTTAGACCAAATAACAGAGAAGAGCTGTGGAATGCAATAATTGAAGCATGGCAAGAAATAACAGAAAACGAAAATCTTATAAGAAACTTGTATTCGTCTATTCCCTTGCGATTGACCAATATATTAAATGCAGATGGTGCCATGACGAAGTATTAGTTTATATATATTATATGGTTTATTTGTAGATTCTTTATAATGTTATGACTGTTAATTTTATTAAAGTTAATTCATTTTATTGAAATTCGTCTCTTTACTTCAACATATAAAAGGAGTTTTACTCATATATTTGGCATATAATGCTATAATTCAGGTGACATATGAGTGTACGACTTTTTTTTGGAAATGTGTCGATAGTGGTATAGGTTCACACAACTAATCACTTGCCCTACTTTTTTCTGCACACAACTGTACATGTTGTTGTTAATTGTATACAAGATACGTTGTTTGTGTAAAATACGGACATATATCATATCTGTCAAATGTACTATCGTGAGCAAATGAAAGTGCACACTTTATTATGTTGGCATGTCGAAATTTCAAAATTTATCTAATGTATACAGTACTTTTGAAGTGTCAGTGTCAGCATTTAATCATAACATAAATGACATTAGCTTGACAATTTGGTAAAATTTTCGCAGCTATAATAGTGCGTTTACTTTCAATTGCTCACGAAGTACATAAATTCTTAAAATCAAATGACAGCAATGATATTTATTTCTGTATTGGAACAACGCCAACATTGAAAAATGAAAAAAAGTGTATCGAAATGAAGCTCATTTCGATACTGTTTTGGGTTTCATAATGAGTTCATTTCGAACGCAAAATAGAAAAAAGCTTATTTAATCCTATTATAATAGCGTGAATATATTTTCCTTTCTTCTATCAGAATACGATTTCTAGCAATGGGAATACCATGGAATCCTTTCATAATCGTCATTAACCAAGGTGCAGAAAAGAATAATAAGAAATTTTACTATATGAAAGTAAATTAGTTCACAAACATGTTCTTATTGATAAATATGTCATCGGTAAATTTATCTATATAAATTGAGATTTTTAAATTATATACTATATTTAATATAATTATGTTTCTGTATATAATAGTATTTTATTTAATAGTTCTTTTAGCATTTCATATATTAACAATTATATAAATTTCTATTAAATACTACAAATATAATATGTAGATTAACAAATGGAAGACACGTTGAAGAAATTTTTGTTATAACTGAAACGTGATATTCAATTAATAAATGTTAATATCAGATGCCCTTTGGAAATGAAGGGAAAATTTTTAAAATATATATTATATTTAACATAATTATGTTTCTATATATAGTAGTATTTTACTTAATAGTTTTTTAGCATTTCATATATTAACAATTATATAAATTTCTATTAAATACTACAAATATAATATGTAGATTAAATAAAAAATGGAAGACATGTTGAACGAATTTTTGTTATAACTGAAATGTGACATGCAATTAAAAAATGTTAAGATCAGATGCCCTTTGGGAAAAACGGAAAATTTTTAGAGAGGCAACAAGGATCAAAGGTTTACTTGTATTTTAAGTGGCGTTTCCAATTGACTGTGAAATAAACAAGAAACGAAAACTAAATGCGCACTGGGACAAATTTCAAACGAAAATATCTGATCACAAAAGCACAAAAAGAAAAAGAGTTGTCTCCCGGCATCGAGCTTCGTAAAAATTCGTGTATGTAAATTCTATATTCTTATTACAATGAATACGATAAAAAAATCCTGTTTTTGCTACCACTTTTACTACTTCTTAATATATATATTGTAATGGGATTTTATCCCATAATATTAATTTCTGATATACATTAATTAGTTCTGAACTTAAAATAATTTCAAAATACTTTAATTTTTTGTATCAGATATTTTGAGATTTAAAGGCTTATCTTATGATATTGTCAGAGTACAATATAGTTGAATCTTGGTGAATAACTTTAGTTTGTTATACTTTTAAAAGTATACTGATTATTAAAAAATAAGTAATTAATGATAATAATTAACAGAGTTACATACAAGATTGTAAATGTAACTAATGTTCTGAAACGAGAGTACTACAATTATTTTTATTATTAATAGTTGATTTTCAAATTATATTCTAGAAAGATATTTCAAAAGTCACTCTACATTAGTCTACATGTATTTAAATGACAAAAATATCTAACTTCCTTGATATAAAAATATTAACAAATATCTAGGGAGATCTATTGAAAATATTGGATTCATTCTTTTTGAGTAAAAAAGAATGGACACATTTTGCAATGTGTCTTTAAAAAGGGTATTTTCAAGCGAATATCAATATTTTATTGGTATATAAGTGATCTTATTTGATATAATATTCCTAGTGAATTTTGAATATTCAACATTGTCAAAATATTAACCATAAAAGTATAATATACAATATATAATATATCAGGATATAATTGTGATAGAAGTACCAAAAGGGTAAATATATTTGAAAATCCTTCACATTTATCTCATGCAAGCAGTAACAAGAAATATTAATTGGTATCGGGAAGGTTAGACAACTTATTGGGTATCGTTCAGAGAAGTTAATTAAATCACATTTTTATAATCAAGATTGTCCATAAAGATCTGCAAAAAAGGACTATTTCTTCTTTGGTTGGAATTAATATATAAATATCTCGAACGTGTGGTAGTTTATTTAATATCCGGAGGAGTTTCAAGAGTGCCTTTGTTCCAGTCCGAATACTTGACAGTCTTACATCCAGATATTAAGAAAAATCTTAACAGGATTCAATTCATATTAAAAAGAAGTTAGTATCAAATATATATTTATAAATAAATAAATTATATGTGAATAAAGTGGTATATATAACAAAGTTATTGTTTTATTTTATTTTATTATTTTTAAAATAAATTACCATTTTTCAAATTAGTATTTAAAATATACTGTCACATTTGACAACTCATTATCTCATTTGACAACTCATTAAAGAGTATTTAAAAGGTTGTAAATAACTAACTAATGTTTTTAGACCAAGAATTCGATTGTCAATTTATATAAATGCGTTTAACTTGTGTCATTTTTGAATCTATTATTCATTTTTGGTCATTTCTTGAAATACTTTCTCAGAATCAGAATCTGCATACGTTTCATCTTGCCTATAATATCTATAATAATTAACATATATTGATGAATTTTTTAATAATATTAAATATAATTGTCTATATGTCTTTTTAAATTTTAGAATAGAATAGAATTTTAAATAGAAATATCTACAACTGATATATATCTTCTTTCTTTGAAGCACACCGTGAGAATAACACAGTTTCATTTGGCTTTCCGATTGATTTAGTATCAGGGCTTTCATTTATTTATTTACTCTTTCATTAACCCACCCATTTTAAATTATACATTAACTAGGCGACCAAATTAATATATATATATATATATATATACAGGGTGTTACAAAAATTTAGGCTGGCTATACATAGACGGTTTCTACAACTAAAAATAAGCAAAAAAGTTTATATAAATTTATGTCCTAAAATGGTTCGTTACTGAGTTACGGCCAATTGAATTTTTTTATTTTTATTTTAGAAATGGGAGTTTCTTATGTTTCTTATAGTAAATGTTCAAAATGACCTCCACGGGAAGCAACACCAGTTTTTCGAGAAAAATTACTGATAGGAAAAATTTTGAGTTAAAAAGAAAATTAATCGGTGAAAGAAAATCTCGAGTGCTTTTTGGCAAGATAAATTAACGATTTAAATAAATAATAAATAATTATTTTTATTTGAAAGCAGGAGAACAGTTATTAAATGTACAATTATTATAAATTGTTTGGTTTGGTGTACTAATTTTAATATTATTTTCTTTGTTGCTTTCTACACATGCTGAATAATTGTTTTGCCTTATTTTATTGGATTCGCGTAAATGACAAGTTTTTTAGATATCATATTTGTTCCTATTGGAACATTTTTATACCAATTATTAGAATTTGTCTTGTTCCAAAAGGGATTTGGACTTAAAAAAAAAAGTCGTTCAGATGTTACAAAAATTTAGGGCTGGCTATACATAGACGGTTTCTACAACTAAAAATAAGCAAAAAAGTTTAAATAAATTTGTGTCCTATAATGTTTCGTTACTGAGTTACGGCCACTTGAAGTTTTTCGTGTTGCATGTCCGACACGTGTGTATCTCGTCACAAATTATCGAGCAGACGCGAAGCGTTCGTATTGCATGTTTGAACAAGTCGCCGACAAGCGAGTAACTTATGTTAATCATATTCAGTAGGCAGTCCGTGTTTTTTGCTCTCAGTCGTGAAAGTTGATTAAGTCATTTGTGATTAGTACTGTTTTCTAATTAATAGTATAAAATGGCAGATTATTCTTTCGAAGAGATGTCCGACATGCATTTAATGTATGGTTTGGCACATTGCAACAGAGCAGAAGCAAGAAGACTTTACGCAGAATATTTCCCAAACCGACGTTTACCAAATGAAAAAACTTTCGAAAGGCTTCATATTAGATTAAGAGAAACAGGATCATTCAAACCAGTAGTCCGAGATCGCGGCAGACCACGAACCACAAGAAATTTGGAATTGGAAGAACGTTTGTTGGATCGTGTTGAAGAAAATGCAGGTGCTAGTACTCGAAGAATGGCATTGGCGAAAGATGTCGATCATGTGAGTGTATGGCGTATTTTAAGAATCAGCTTTTTCCTTACCACCTGCAAAGAGTACAGGGACTTAGTGAGAATGATTTCCCATCACGAGAAGCTTACTGTGTATGGTTGTTACGGACATGCGCCGCCGATCATCTCTTTCTGTCGTGTGTGCTCTTTAGTGATGAAGCTGGCTTTACAAGAGATGGTATCGTCAATTTTCATAATTTACACCAGTGGCAACAAGAAAACCATCATGCTATTATTCAGTCCAGACATCAAGCGCAGTTTTCATTTAGTGTGTGGGCCGGAATTATTAACGAATTTGTGATTGGTCCTTTTGTACTTCCACCACGACTTACTGGGCAGAATTATCGTTATTTTTTAGAAAACGACTTACCAGGTTTGCTGGACGATGTTCCACTAAATGTTAGAGGACGCATGTGGTTCATGCACGACGGTGCACCGGCTCACTTCAGTCACACAGCACGCGAATTTTTAAATGCCGTATATCCTGGAAGATGGATTGGTCGCGGTGGACCTGTAGCATGGCCTGCACGGTCTCCAGATTTAAATCCAATAGATTTTTACGTATGGGGACATTTAAAGTCTATGGTATATTCTACTCCAATTCAAAATATTGAAGATCTTCAACGTAGAGTGGAAGATGGATGCCACCAAATTCGAAATACACCAGGAATTTTTCAGCGCGTGAGGCAGTTCATGATACGACGAGCTGAAGCTTGTGTTGCTTCCCGTGAAGGTCATTTTGAACATTTACTTTAAGAAACATAAGAAACTCCCGTTTTCTGTAACCTTTTCTAAAATAAAAAGAAAAAAACCTCAAGTGGCCGTAACTCAGTAACGAACCATTTTAGGACATAAATTTATTTAAACTTTTTTGCTTATTTTTAGTTGTAGAAACCGTCTATGTATAGCCAGCCCTACATTTTTGTAACACCCTGTATAGTAAATTCAATCAGTTGGCGATTTAAAGTCTGGCTTTACTTTAAAGTATATATATTTAAAACAACCCTACATGTTTCGGCAATGATGCCTTTATCAAGGACTTATTTTTTATATCCTTGATAAAGGCATCAGTGCCGAAACATGTAGGGTTGTTTTAAATATATATACTTTAAAGTAAACCCAGACCTTAAATCGCCAACTGATTGAATTTACCATATCATACCAAGGTCACGAAATAATTATATATATATATATATATATATATATATAAGGTAAACCTAATCAGTAGGCGATTAAAGGTCTGTATATTACTTCAAAATATATGTATTTAAAAAACTCTACATGTTTCGGCTGTGTACGCCTTTATCAAGAGAATACAAAATATGAATGTATTTGTATTCTCTTGATAAAGGCGTACACAGCCGAAACATGTAGAGTTTTTTAAATACATATATTTTGAAGTAATATACAGACCTTTAATCGCCTACTGATTAGGTTTACCTTATCATACCAAGGTCACGAAGTTATTATATATATATATATATATATATATATATAGGAGTGTTTAGATAATTTATGAATTGATATATATATATATATATATATATAATTTCTTTTACTATTTTTCTTAGCCGTTCTCTTAATTATAAATAGTTAATTATTTCTATAAATTCGGCTCGATAACTATTCACCAAATTTTCATTTTAACGTTTTGACTTTTATTATCATCTTCGTCAGAAAAATTGTTTAGAATACTAGATATTTTTCTTTAAAGGTAAATTTAAACTAATAATAATATAATAATTAATGTTTTTCGTAAATATAAATTTATATATATTTTATGGTACTTGCAATTTGTATTCCTCTTTTTTACATTTTTTTTTTATTAGATACAGTTTAAACTATTTTATTTTAACATATAATGTGGCACTTGTACTTTCTGCATATGGAAATAGACTGAATTTTAGGAGACCTAAGAAATTTTAAATTTGTGTTTTGTCCTTGCTTGTAATTTGATACTTTCGTGTGGGTGTGTTTTAAAATAAAATTTCAAGGCAAACACTTTGTATTGAAATTTAATTTTGCTTTTTTCTGTTATGTGCTATATTAGTGGATAATATAATTTTGGAAGATTTGAAATTTCATGACGGCCATTAAATTTCTTCATGTTTTTAAATATGAATTAATTCTAATACTGATCTTGCTTTGTAATTTGTTTCGGTTTGTACTATTTTAACTTCTTTGTAATTGAAAGTGGGGTTATTTTTAGTTTCATGTTTTTTAAAGCGGTGATATTTTTTGAATATTAATAATATCAACGGTCATAAATATTCGAAAAAGCATCACAGTTTAAAAAAAAATTAAGCTAAAAATAACCACACTTTTAACAACTGTCATAGTTAAGTCAATTTATCAGAATAATTGAAACATACATGAGTAGGTAAACCCCACCAGTTTTGTATAATACAAAGATATTTTTAATAATATAAAATATTATTAAAAATCTGGTGTGAAGAACACAAATGCAGGTTCACTATTAATATTTTCTGTGAACGTGTCCGAATATATCCTATCCCCAGAGACGTAGATACGTATTTCACCTTTCTACAGGTTCATCGGTACGCCCCTGCTGGAGAAAGGATATTCCCAGACACATTCACAGAAAAGAACCACATCCCCCTATCACCGTAATTATTCAGACCGAGCGCAGAAGTAAGAATATATTCGGACACGTTCACAGAAAATATTAATAGCGAACCTGCATTTGTGTTCTTCACACCAGATTTTTAATAATATTTTATATTATTAAAAATACCTTTGTATTATACAAAACTGGTGGGGTTTACCTACTCATGTATGTTTCAATTATTCTGATACATTACACATGCGGTTAAGCCGTAGTATGAGTGAAGACACAAATAAAATTCAGTTTTCTAGAGAGTTTGGCTGTGCCAACCTTTGGAAGGACGTCGTTACTTCACATTAATTATGTGGACGGTATGCGAGGTACTTCGGCTGTCTGACAACAGGCAGCGCCGAATTTACTTCTGCGCTCGGTCTGAATAATTACGGTGATAGGGGGATGTGGTTCTTTTCTGTGAATGTGTCTGGGAATATCCTTTCTCCAGCAGGGGCGTACCGATGAACCTGTAGAAAGGTGAAATACGTATCTACGTCTCTGGGGATAGGATATATTCGGACACGTTCACAGAAAATATTAATAGTGAACCTGCATTTGTGTTCTTCACACCAGATTTTTAATAATATTTTATATTATTAAAAATACCTTTGTGTTAAGTCAATTTATTGAAAAGTCGTCTTATCAATTATATTATATATTTATTATCATGTTAGAAATACAACACAAAGTTTTTATTGTTGAAAGTTATTTTAGAACTGGTAGATTAGTAAATGGACAATGGGTTATACAATTAATCAATGTATACAGGATTTTCGACAACAGTTCCCTAATCTTGCAATCAAGTATGAACAACTGGATAGTCAAATTCATGGTTGTGTTGACAAATTTCGTGAAACAGGGACAGTATTTCGTAAATCCGGGAGCAGAGTACCTAAAAAGGAACTGCTGATTGCATTGAAGATGTTCGACATCGAATAGAAAACTCACCAAAGAAATCCATTGCAAAACTGTCGCAATCAGTTGGAACATGCCACACTATTCTTAAAAAGGATTTAAAATTATATCCATATAAAATTCCAGCTGTTCCTGAACTCGGTTACTTTCATTGCAATAGAAGAACTGAGTACTGCTAATGGTTCTTGAATAACTTGAATAATGATGTTCTTAATAAATGTTTCGTTACTGATGGAGTCTGGTTTCATCTTTCGGGATATTTAAACAAACAAAATATCAGAATATGGTCGACAGAATATCCTCGTGAATTTATGGAAACACCGTTACATACGCATAAAATTGGTGTTTGGCTGGCGGTGTCAAGAAGGCGAATCATTGGACCAATATTTTTTAATGGAACTGCTGAAAGATACCGAAATGACTTATTAGAACCCTTTATCAGTTACATGACAATAAAATTATAGGATTACAGGTGGACAATGCTCTACCACATACGTCTCAACAAACATGTGCTCGTTTGGAAGAGTTCTTTGATAATCAAATAGTGAATTTTCCTCCAAGGTCTCCAGATCTCACAATTCTGGATTACTTCATTTTTCTGAATATGAGGAACGATTTTTAGAGCGCCACAAAATACAATCGAAAAACTTTGCAACAACTTTGCTTCATTTGTCAAAGACATTTTAAAGCATGAAAAACGTAGAGCACGTGTGTGCATCGAGACAAGGGGGCAGCAGCATTTCGAGTATCTTCTTTAACGTAGTATTTTTACAATAAACGCATTTCTGTAAATAAATGTCTTTTACTTAAAACATTTCACAAGAAATAAGATTAAGTTGAAACACAACTAAATTGTAATCTGTCAGATGACAGTTGTCAAAATTTCTTATTTCGGAAAACCTTACTGTTCCACAATGTTCCCAAATTGAAATCATAGGTTACTCTAAATGAAAATTTAGTAAAAGGCATGGTAAGTATAAATAACGAGCCATCGAAAAAATTCATAATTGGAGTAGACTGTGAAATTGGGTTGGTACTTTAGCCACTTCCACATAATGACATTTATTATTTGACATTGAAACTATAAGTTTGTGTCAAATTTTTCAAAACTCTTATTAAGAAAATTAAATTTATTTAAAAAATGGTATTCAACATAGAACAAAAAGCAAAAATTATCGAATGTTACTTCCGTACAGGTGTGAAAGTAAATGGCGAGTGGCAGTATTCAATTACGGAATGCATGGTTGATTTTAGTGAAGAACATCCTGAATTAGTGTTTGACTACAATGATTTTTACAATGTATTGACAAATTGTGTTAAGTTATTCAGAGAGACTGGTAGCGTCGGTCGAAAAACTGGAAGTGGACGGCCATCTAAACGTACAGCTGATAATATTGAAGCCCTTCAGCATATTATTGATGAAAATCCAAAAACATCCATTTCAGTAGTGACCCAACAAACAAATTTATCTTATGGTACGTGCCAATTTCATTCTTTAAAAAGTCTTACATTGTCATCCATACAAGCTGCAATGTTTTCATGAACTTTATCCAGTGGATTATTTAAGACGAGTGGAATTTTGTCAATGGTTTCAAAATAATATACACAATCAGGATATCCTTAACACAGTTTTCTTCACGGATGAGGCCTGGTTTTATCTTTCTGGATATGTTAATTCACAGAATATGAGGTGTTGGTACTCCGAAAATCCTCATTTTTTTTGTTGAAAAAACATTGCATCCCCAAAAAGTTGGTGTTTGAGTTGGAATATGTCGAAGTACACTTACTGCTGCACGATATAGCAATGAGATACTCGGCTCATTCATAAATCAACTGGATGATGAGGAATTACAAAATGGGTATTTCCAACAAGATGGTGCAACAGCACTACGACCAGAGAAACACTTCAATATCTCAGAGAATTTTTTGATATCAGAATAATAGGCAGGAATACTGAAATCCCATATCCAACTAGGTCTTGCGATTTAAACATATGTGATTTTTTCGTATGGCCATACATCAAAAATTCGATTTATTCAACGCCAATTCATAATCTGGAACAACTGAGAATTCGCATAACAGAAAAGCGTGAAGAGATCAACAACTCACCGCAAATGCTGCATAAAGTTTTTGCTGGATTGCGGAGAAGAGTTGGTTTGTGTTTAGATGTAAATGGACAATATTTTCAACAACTTTTGTAGCTATATGTAAATTTTGATTATGATTTCGATATTAAATAAATTATTTCTTTTCTTTTTTGTTGTAGTATCATTTCAATGCCATAACCTTTTTTTTACAATGAAACCAAATGAAACTGTCAAGCATCAAGTAATGTGTCATTATGTGGAAGTGGCTAAAGTACCAACCCAATTTCACAGTCTACTCCAATTATGAATTTTTTCGATGGCTCGTTACTTTTATTTGTAGTTAGTTATTATTTAGTCTACTTTTTAACAATATAGTTATTTTTAATTACCATATATTTTATTAACCGAACAGACGATTTATCACAATATTCAAGTTTATTGACTATCCAGAACTATCCGGAAATTTCCGGAACGCTTAGAGGAAATTAATTTTCTGTAAGAGAATTAAACAAAGGACAGCATCCATTTCGATAAGTTGGCACATACTGCATATCGAGATTAGTTGTTAACATGATTTTATTATAATTTTTGACCACGTCATCTAACTGACTTAATAACTTAACAATAAAGAAGAACTATACCATGAAACTCCAGGTAATACATTATATAGGGAAGACGCACGAATGATCCTTACATAAAAGATGATCCTCATATACTTTAGCTCTATCCTTGAATAAATAGTATTATCTTTCATTATTTTCATATTTATTTCGCCCTAACGCAAAATTCTTTCCAATAACCGAAATATGATATGTAATAATTAGCAGGGTAACGCGTATGTATTTTTGCTGGCAACTTAGTTCAGCTTGAAAGGATTTTACCGAATTGAATAGCGATGCAATATATGTATAAATATAATATACCTTCGCTCTACTCGCCGGAAAGTGATATTTTATCAAGCGAAAACGTTGTATCCTGCTATTTCAAAATGTTTTCATGTTTATACGTACAAGTGCATATACGAGTACAAACGAATACTGCGAATGGTGAAATTTATATAGGGAATATATATTTTTCTACATTTTATTCTGAATCAAATAATGGAAGAAAACAAAAAAATAACGTTCTTTACATAAATGGTAGTGGTAATTCGTTTCAGAAGACATGCGGTAACATACCCAACCTTCTTTAAACGTGCAAGTCGATTTTAAGTTACAATAGTAAAATAACTTTCACCAGACGATGTTAGTTAAATTCTTTTTCTGTCTTGGCCTATTTATTGTTATTGTTTTGTAGATAGTTAAATATGAATTTAAAACTGGAGGAAATTAATTCTATTTGACTTTGTCCCGTTCGAACAGAAAGATTTGACTCAGTAAAACAGGAATACTCCGGTAATTGAAATCAATTTTGTAACAACAATTCTAGCACTTTCGTATAGTAGACTGTTTAATAAAATGATAAAATAATAAGATGTGGGATTATCTTATAACGACTAAATTTAAATAACATTTACGATGTCTATGCAAGCTTTCAACAACGGATTTATAGAAATGTATTGTAATAATATAATAATTTGATGTGAAGTCATGCAAAGACGTCACCCACCGTACGCATCAACACATACGACGGCCTTCTGGAAAAATACCAGACTGAAGAGCTCGGAAGATTCTCAAATACGCTGCAGGATTATAAATAGCGCTCGAGAGGGATTCAGGACATTCAAGCAGTGAGCGTGGCGAAGTTAATATCGTTGTTATGAATGTGAAATAAATTCTGTAATATATATTATAAATATGAATATAAATAAATGTTCTTATTGTTATAGTTATTAACTATCACTAGTGTATTTTATTATGAATATAGTGTGTTTTTAATTACCGTTCGTTCTATTTAAACAAACCCAAAGACAAGTTCTTCACAATAATATATTACTGTATAAACATATACCGTACTAGAAAGTGATCTATAGTATATCTATAATAGCCGGTAATGTTCCTAAATAAATGGGAAAGGTCGCTTTTTGTATATATCAAGCTGAGAATATATGTTAATATAAGCAGAGAGAAACGAAGATTTAAAAGTTTAATAATGAGGTTCATAATAAGAAGTGTTATTGTAAAAGGGTATAATAACGCGCGATCATGATAATTTGTAATCGAGTCATTCATGAATCCGAAATTGTATGTCATTACTTGAACTGCATTTACATTACAAACGTCAAGTAAAATAGTGGAATATATTACTATGCAAAGATACAGTTGCAACAAGGTTTTTATAGATTTAAAAAAGATTTGTTAAATTAGTAAAATTAAGGCATTTCATATTGACTTATTTTTTATAAAGTTGAAAAAAAAAATTAAATAGAATAACATCAACATACATTTAAATATATATATATATATATATATATATATATATATATATATATATATATATTATAGTTAGAAAATTCAATTTAAAAAAAAAATAACTTAAGATCCTGAGATAATTGTTTCTCATGTAAAATTTTTGGCATTAAGCGTGGTGCAAATAACTTGAGCAAATAACCAAGAGCGTTATGAGTATTATATTGCTCTGAGGTCGACATTTATTCAACCCGAGGATGAATGTCGACCGAGAGCAATATAATTGCCATAAAGCCAGTGCTTCATACAATATTTTATTTTTCACGAAAAATAAATTTCTTAGGCGGCAAACTCAAATTACATTGGAAAAGTTCCGAGAGTTCTGTCAACTGCCATGTCGTTGACAGTAAAAATCCATGTGAAATGCTACAGATGCACTTTTATCTATAGCAGAAGGATACATAAGGCATACATATCCAGCATGATATTAAATTATATTACAGCATCAGATAAATCCTCGTTGGCTTGTCAAAATACTAGTTGAGATTTTTTTCCCTCCAAGAACTTTAACAAACTTGGAAAGCTTCGGAGCACATAATTTGTCAGGACATTTCAAAAACTGTATTTTTAATTTTGCTAAATAATGCTAAAATTTGATTCTTTCTTTAGAAGTTGCTGAAAATAATCAACTATTAAGTTTTACGTATTTTAAATGACAGTTGTTGACACTTTGATGTTTTCAAGTTGTCAATGTTTTGATACTCTTAATTTTATTAAAGAATGATTAATTTTTGCTTATTTCTTTAGACTTTGTTAAAAACTAAAATTATTAGTTCTGTAAAATGTATATCCTTTCTTCTCGGGCCCTATTTATACTCACACAACATATACTCCAGCAGGGGCGTACCGACGAGCCTGTAGAAAGGCGAAATACGTATCTACGTCTCTGGGAAGGGATATGTTCGGACACGTTCACAAAAAATATTAATAGTGAACCTGTATTTGTGTTCTTCACACCAGATTTTAATAATATTTTATATTATTAAAAATACCTTTGTATTATACAAAACTGGTGGAGTTTACCTATTCATGTATGTTTCAATTATTCTGATACATTACATATGCGGTTAGTCCGTAGTATGAGTGAAGACACAAACAAAATGCAGTTTCTAGAGAGATTGGCTGTGCCACCTTTGGAAGGGCGTCGTTACTTCACATTGGTTATGTGGACGGGGCGAGGTATTTCGGCTGTCTGACAACAGGCAGCGCTGAATTTACTTCTACGCCCGGTCTGGATAATTTCGGTGATGTGGTTCTTTTTTGTGAATGTGTCTGAGAATATCCTTTCTCTAGCAGGGGCGTACCGACGAGCCTGTAGAAAGGCGAAATACGTATCTACGTCTCTGGGGAGGGATATATCCGGACACGTTCACAAAAAATATTAATAGTGAACCTGTATTTGTGTTCTTCACACCAGATTTTTAATAATATTTTATATTATTAAAAATACCTTTGTATTATACAAAACTGGTGGGGTTTACCTACTCATGTATGTTTCAATTATTCTGATAAAATTAATAAAACTAATATTTTGTAAAACCACCGTTTTGCTCAATAACGCTCTGAAGACGTCGTGACATTGAATAAATTGAACTGTGTTTGTATTCTGGTGTAATTTCTTCCTAACAGTTTTCGATTGCTTGTCACAATTCTTCTGAATTTTGATGTCTAAAATTGGTATTATACATTTTTTTGACCATACTAGCCCAGACATTCTCAAAGGGGTTCATGTTGACACTGTTTGTCGGCCAAAGTAATATAGGCACTTCGTTCTCATCAAGCCATTCCGTAACAACATGAGAAGTATAAATAGGGCTGTTGTCTTGTTGAAAAATAAAATGTTCATCAAATATTTATGTTACAAAATGTAGCATGATATTTTCTAATATGGTACTGTAAGTATTTCCTGTAAATCGTTCGTATATTCTCCAGTAAATTCCTCGTCCTTGAACGCTGATCCAAACCCAAATGTTTGCCGAGAAATGTCCACTTCTTTTTATTTGTTGAACGTATTCCTATGAATACCTGTTACTTGCGTGGTCTATATAATCTTAATCTATAATCGACCGTTATGAAATGATTGGAAATTCCTTTCGTCCGAAAAGATGACAATTTCCAAACATTATTGTCCATATCAACATATTCTTCTGCAAACTCTACGCCTCGTTGTTGATAGACTTGAGTTATAAACCATTTTCTAACAGCAGAATAGTTTCTTATTAGAGTTTTCAATTCGACGAACAGCTGTTCTATGCGATGCAAAAAATGCAGTTTCTTCTTTTGCTGCTGCAGATTCTATTCTTGCGGTAGAAATGAGATTATCTCGAACGTCATCTGACACAGGTCAATTTTCTCTTCGGATTCATAACAATATACAAAATTTAGCAACTTTGTCAAATTTAAACCTACCTTCTATCTCCAATAATAATCGAGATCCCCATGATGAGGGTCATAAATGAATCAGCCTGTATATATGAAAAAAAGTACTTAATTTAGTTATAATAAAATAAGTAATACAAAAGTAATAATAGTATTTTATATTATTAAAAATACCTTTGTATTATACAAAACTGGTGGGGTTTACCTACTCATGTATGTTTCAATTATTCTGATAAAATAAGTAAATAATCACGTTAAATTTAAGACGGAATATTTTAAACACATACGTCCAAGATTATAAAATTTAATCAGAAATACGCAAAATTGTCTAATATGGAAATAGTAAAATAAATACCAGAGAATACTTTTGTATTACATTAAATATTTAAATCACATTCAATTACAGCTAAATGGCCAAGTCGTTTCTAAATCCTATCAAAATAGAAACTACTACTACTAGTATCTTTCCGTCGAAACAAAACGATCGAAGCACACAAACTTCAGCCAGTATTTGTAAAACATTGTTTCTGCGGTTTCTCTTTTCCTGTGGTTTTTGTAGATAAGCCGCAGTTGATTTGCGGGTAACCCGAATGTACATCTAACAGTAAGAATTTTCCTTGTTTCTACTTTTTCTTTTCTTCGAACAATCTAACTAATTAGAATTTCATGTTTTATTTCTCATCTCAGACACTTTAAGCTTCAGCGGAATAGAATAATCTAAAATTTCGCAAACAAAATTTATTTTATTTCATTATTTATAAAATTCTCTTTTTCTTATCAGCCTAGATATTTCAACAGTTCTGCTTCCATTTCGTTTTCTCCTGCAGTTTTCCCGGTTTCAAATTTTATTAGTGCGTCTTCTAATTATAATTCGCTAATTATTTCTTTTGTTATAGGTTCTTCATTCTATATCGATAGCTGATAAGTTAGAGTCCGAATATCACAACTTACTAAAATATTTTTCATCATATCATTTTCATCCGTAATTACTTGTGCATTTTTATCTTTTATAGTTTTAATTATTACATGTCTTGTTTTCTCGTGGCTTTCAATAATTTATATAATATTTTTGTATTTCTCTTATAGTTTTCCTGCATCTTATTTTCATGCCTTATTTTCTACCTCTTTAATTTTATTTTATATCCTACTAATTTATGTTTTTCTGTTGCTAATTTTACAAATTTCATATAATACATCTTATTATCAATTTCAATAGATATCGTTCTAATGAATTTGTGGCCATTTAAGGCGTTCCACTTTTATTGGTCCTATTCATCAATGACCTTTTATTGGAGGATTATTGTCCCATTTTTGCTTTAGCGGATGATATAAAGATCTATTCCGAAATTTATACCATTAATGACGCTCAACGTTTGCACAAGAATATCTAGATCTTATTAAAAATTGCTATTATGTATTTCATCTTAAAAAAAAGTACTATGTTGTTAGTATTCAAAGAAAGTATTCAGCTTTTATCAGAGTATACAATTGGTAGCAAGGGTTTACTTATATATTCAGTAATCAGGAATTTTGAAGTTACTTTTGACTCACGCTTAACGTTTAGACCACACATTGAGCTAGTTTCAACTTCTGCGTTACAATACCTGTAGTTTTCTATAGCGTGTTGTTACGTTTTGGGAGAAAAAAAAAGGTCTATCTGTCATTCACGTACATTTTACTTAATTAAATTAATTTTGTAGCGACATCACGCGGTTTAACTTACATCTCCTATCTTTCTAATCGTTCTTCCGTTCTTTGTGGTTCCGCAACCAGTTTGGCTTGCGTAAAATTCGTCCAGAACGTAATAGATGACGCCCTAAATTTTTAGCGCATGTCCCCTTCCTTGCGTCTGTCGGTCATTCGTTCGTTGTTCGTTGACTACACTAGTTGTACTTTAGTTAGGCACGTGAAGGGCGTTGTTACGGTAAGAAATATCTTGATCCTTTGTACTTTATCTAATGATTGTCCTTTACCCTTTGTAGGATATATTTTTATCATATACCTATTAGGGTATTTTCCTTCGCCTGCGGTTTCGACGCAGATAAAACTTCGCAGATACCAGGGGTAAGCGGTAATGTTTCCCATAGGACTGGGAAATTCAGACCATCCACGGTTGATTCAATGGTGTTGAATTTTGAATGAAAATCGTGTGAAAAACGGTTTTATTGATACTCATTAGTGAGATTTTTCCCGATGCGTGGTCGTAGGAACAAAAAAAGGGCTTCTAGAACATTCATCGACGTCACCATGATGGCGGTCTAAAAATGAAATGAATGCCGAAGTGTTTTGGCGGCAATTTGGATAGAATAATTCAATAGTTTTTTTTTCCTTTGATCCCTTTGAGGGCATTCCTATAAAGTTTGTAGTTGGGCAGTACAGTAGCGAGGACAATTTAAAGTAGGTGTCATTATTTCACTTTATTGTTCAATATGAACGCAATTCAGAACCTCTTGTGGTTAGTTTTGTGTGTTGACTTTTCATTTGTATTAAGGCTCGAGAGAAGAAGCCGGATATTAGTTATTTTGGGCTTTCGATGCAAATTTGAACCTTTCATAAAGGTTAGCATCGTAATTTACTGTCAGTTTAATACATTTGATTTCAAATAGAGCTCGGTAGTAGTGATGAGCATTTTAATTGATTTAATTCTTAAGTAGATTACAGTTAATTCATTACAGTACAGCGAATAGTTTATTCGTTCAGTTTCTTTAATTAATTTCATGTAATTTAGATTGGCCGTTCAAGGCAATATCAATGTTCGATTAATAGATAGGTTGTTTACACACCTACTTACGTTCTATTTTCTTGTAGTATTATTAATACTGGTTGGCTAACTTCTTTAGCGGCTAGGTGTAACTTGTATTGTTATTCTATATGAGGCATTTATCCTTCAAGATAAGATAAGGCAAGATAAGCTTTCGTACTGGTTAAGTGTTAAGTATTATTGTTTAATTGATTAGTGTTTGAATTGGAATTTATGCAAAGATTGTATTAATTATTGAGAAAAGAAAATGGAACGTCAAGAAGAAAAGTATTTCCGACACATATTTTTGTTTGAATTCATTAAAGGAGTTAATGCATCAAAGGCCGTGAAGAACCATCTGTATTGTTTACTGAGAAAATCTAATTAGGGAGAGTACAGCACGAAAATTATTTTCTCAATTTAAGGAGAACCACTGTGACATAGACGATTCTCGACATTCAGAAAGACTATCGGACTTTATAAAAAAGACTCGCTTTAATTCACGATCTATGCCAGTCAACTCCGTAGCCATTATAACGGACTGTAACTAATCATCCATAATACGACATTTACATTCTACGAGCAAGGTTTAAAAACTGGGTGTTTGACTGCCGCATGTTTAGCGCGAAAACAGCAAGAATCAGTGTGTCAACATTTGTGCCTTTTTACAAGTTCGTTATGAGTTTAGCTCATCGGCAACATCGACAATTTTCGTCTCACATTGTTACTATAAAATAGTGCTTTCATGTTAATATTAAGAACAGTGTAACCCTAACAAAAAGGCAACACTATGAATAAAATCTGATATTTATTCGTCAGCTGATGTTGTGCATCTGCTGACACAAAGAAGGGGTCGTATACTATGAATTTCTTCCGAAGAATGTAACCATCACTGCTGAGATTTGCTGTCGACAACTCCGCCGAATTGAAGCCACAATTCAAGAAAGAAGCCTGGAAAATATCATAGCAAGATAACACTCACCCTCATATTGATACGAGGGGAATTTTTTTTATATTATCTACCTAGCTATGAAAGAAATGAGTTAGGAAACAAACAAAAAAATATATTTCAACGTAAGAACCATTAACACTAACACACTTATTCCAACTTTTCCTTAATAACGCTATGCCTTCGAAGAAAAAAATATTTCCGCAAAATACGACCCCACAGCGTTTTTCACGTCGTCATTCGATAAACCTCGACGCCTTCTTAAGTGATTTTTGTGTTTTGGAAAGAGATAGTAGTCACAGGGGCGAGGTCGGGGTTATAGGATGGATGTTGTAATCCCTCAAAGACGCATTCGTTGATTACTGCTTGAACAATTCGTGCCTTAGGCACCCTGCAGTTGTCGTGCAGAAACAATTTTCTGAGCAAAATTGTGGGGTCTTTTTTATGTATAGCTGTGTTCAAGTTCTTAATTGTCTTTGCAAACATTTCTCGTTGTTGTAGTCCCTTTTCGGATATACTAAATTAAGAGAATTCCTTCCGCATCCCAGAAAACTATGGCCATCACTTTTCCCGCGGATAATTGCATTTCTGCCCTCTTGGGCGGTGGAGAGCCCTTATTAACCCATTGCATGGACTCTGGTTTCGCGAGAGGGCCCAGTGGTAGACCGAAATTAAATCCCTAGTTACAATTATATTTAAGAACTCTTCATCTTGAGATAAAACAGTCAAATTCTCTTCACAAATTCATCGTCTACACAATTCATGTCCGGGTCTGAGCAGTCTGGGAATCCATCGTGCCGACACTTTGCCCATTCCCAAATCTTCGTGTAGAATTTTAAAAACTTTCTGATATTCCTATATCTCTTCCAATAACCGAAACTATTACTCGGCGCAAATCTTCGACTTGTTAATGATTTCTTCAGTTCGTGCTTCCAGAGGTTTTCCACATTTTGGGTCATCAATAATGTATTCTCTGTCCAATTTGAACTGCTTACACAAACATTTTACTTGGAAATAGGACGGGCTATTTTCTTCATACACTGCCACGGACTACCGCCTTCTTTTGATAAAAATTTCATGACGCTGCTGTGTTCAAGTTTCAAATCACCCATTGTCTCTTCTTTAAACGAATATAAAAGTAAGAAATATTAAGCGATTCGAACCAAATTTGGCGATGACGCTATAAAATGTCACAGAAACTTGACATATTATTACGATATCGTGTTATTTTCATAGCTAGGTAGATAACATAAAAACTCCCCTCGTAATTATAAAAGCTGCTAATCAAGAATTTTGGGGGGTGGTTATTTCACATTCACCTTATTGTCCTCGTCTTACTCCGTCAGATTTCCATCTCTTTCACTCTTTATGAAACAACCTTCGACGAATCTACTACAGGCTGGCCCAAAATGACCGAAGGGGTTTGAGTTCATTCATTATAACTTCTTATTTAAGACATAATTATTAATTTTTTTTAATTTTAAATACAGTATATTAATGGAGAATATTTAAAAAAAAATTATATCTCGCAATGGATCGTTGATTTGAGAAATAAAGGTCAACGATTTGGGCACGTTATTCAATTGTGTACTGTTCCATTTTAAATTCCTCAAGTCTTCTTTACAAAATACTGAAAACAAAAAAATAATTATAATAAAAAAGTTATAAGGAAATTAAAACCCCTTCATAATCATTCGCTTTACCATATATCCAAAGCCTAAATAGTGCACATTCAAGCAAGACAATGCTCGCCCTCATGTTGCAGCTGTTATACTACGATTCTTCAATATTCTCAATTAGCCTGCTCGTTCGACAGAACTATTACCTCTAGGAGATGACTTGTCACAGGGTATGCTTCATAATCCATCAATCAGCTTATAACAATTACGTGATGTCCTATAATTGAAATGAGCTTCTACAGGAGTCCATAGATTATCTTATTAAAAACAAGCCCTGGCGAATAGAAAAATTAAATGCTTTTTTCAAGCCTTTTTATTTCATAAATGTTGATGCTGTTTTATTTTCACAAAAAATAAGCTGTTACATTACGATTCTTGAATGTTCTAAATTGGCCTGCGTGTTCGCCAAAACAATTAGCCAAAGAATATGATATGTTGAAAGGTTGGCATGCTTTCTAATTCTCCCTATGGGTTATTCAAATCAAATCAAATCAATTTGTGACAGTCCAACGTTTGTTTATGTCAACAATATCATCTAAGTGTGTAAAAAACCTCAAGAGCTTTTAGAATTCACTGTTCACAAATATACGCAAAATATAACACCAGTGATAAAGCGTATTACTTCAATTTCGGTTAAAAAATTATAAATCAAGATAAATCATGACCTCCTTACACGTTGCAGTGGCATAGTTATAGTGCAGATTTATGTCATTAATTATTATCTCATTATTTTTTTCCTAAACTTGACGCTTTAGTCGAAATTTATTTTTATTATTGTTAGATTTATAAAATAAATCCCAATTATACAACTAATAAATAAAAAAGAATAAATTAAAAACCTATTGTCTAGTGTATATAAAATTTGGGTTTACCTACGATTTCTTGGAACAGAAGACTATTATTACCAGGCCATTACTCCTTAATAATTTCTAGCAGAAAACACAAACATGTTTAGAAAATAATTCTTTAAATTTCAGCGTCTTTTAAATGGTTAAATAAGGGGTGCTCTTAGAGTCTGTGATACGGTTACAACTAACTCAGTTAAAACTTTTTACTGATGATGGGAATATTGTTATTGAAATCACAAAAAAAGTCATAAAATACATTGCTACCTACGCTTGATGCAGGCGCAGCGATGGCGTCCAATGATGGTCAAAACCTAATCAAAATCAGTAGTTGTATCGCTCAATGTCAGGAAGTTTCTATTTATTGTATATGCCGTTAGTTAGTGGAGACTGGTGTGGGTGACTAAAATAAAAGGTAGAAGATGGCGCCATTCAGTTTTGCTTACGAAGCTCAGTCTTAGAAATGAAAAAAGTGATTGCGCGATCTTAGACGCATGCATGTACAGACTACAAAATAAACGCTTAATACTTACGAATTGCTAAGATGTTGAGAAACCAAAGGCAAAGAAAAAAAAAACCTGGAAGCAATTATCCCGTATATTAACAAAAATCCAACTCAACACAACACAAAAATTCTGTTCGTATGCTTCATAATCCTTCAATCAGCTAATTACGTGATGCCCTATAATTGGAATGAGCTTCTACAGGAGTCCATAGATTATTTTATTAAAAACAAGCCTTGGCGAATAGAAAAATTAAATGCTTTTTTCAAGCCTTTTTATTTCATATATGTTGATGCTGTTTTATGTTCACAAAAAATAAGCACAACACAAAAATTCTATTCGTTAAAATATAGAAAAATAGTATAACATACATCCTATTATAAGTGAAAAATATATATAAAATTCGTAAATGCAATAAAATAATAAAAATTAAGGGTGATTATCTTGAAGGTAAAATTACTATGGTAAAAATAATATATAAGCTTACGAAATAAAGATTCAATTTGGATTTATAAAATAATAAAGATTATTGTCATAATAAAAAAAATTAAATAGTTCAAATGTCTTGACAATAAACACAAATTTAACTAGAAATTTCCTACGATATATCTAAGAAATCCTTTACAATGAAAAAATATTTACTACTAAATAACAAAAAAAGGTAGATCCCAAACTTAGAATAATTTTAAAATTTAAAGTCAGGAATTTTTAAATCAACAAAATTTGCAGACGGTTTTTTTGTCTATATATGTACCGCCCAAGTACGCCAGATGTTCTTACAAAATAACTACAGTGCGAAATAAATTCTCACGTTACAATATGCTTAAAAGTTAACTTTATGGAAAAAAATTTAAATTTTATAATAGGGTAAAGAATAGACATTAACATTGAAATTATTACATTGAAATTCGAAGTTTAAATTACTAAGCAATAAATTGCAATCAAATTGAATTTGGATTGACGTGATATTAAAAAAAAACTGTACAAGTAATACAGGGTGGCCCAAAATGTCCGGAGGGGTTTTAATTCCTTATAACTTTTTTATTATAATTTTTTTTTTGTTTTCAGTATTTTGTAAAGAAGACTTGGGGAATTTAAAATGGAACAGTACACAATTGAACAACGTGCCAAAATCGTTGAACTTTATTTCTCACATCAACGATCCATTGTTTTGACTCAGCGTGCATATCGTCGTTATTTTAATGTGCGGGTTGGACCCTCAGAGTTAACAATAAACCGTCAGGTCATTTTGGGCCACCCTGTATAACGCAAAATTGACTTAACGACTTCTTCAACGCGTGAAATCAAAACATTGCCAGAACGTTGGGAAGCGAGCGTGAATGATTGAGGAGCATATATTCTTGATTAGTTGTTAATAAATCAATAAATTTTGAGTTCAATAAAAACGCTTTGAACTTATGCATCAACTCACTATTAATCAAAATTGAGAATTGATGTCAAATGTAATGGTTTGTATTACTATTACTTTTGCTTAAAGAGCGTCTTATACTTTTATAGAAATTGGATAGTCAATTTAATAAACAAAATACGAGTATTAAAAAAAAATTATTTCAGTTATTTATATTTGATATCAAAATTTTATTGTACATCTAAATGAACTGCGTATTTTAATTCTTCTCTATTGGAATGACGGTAACGGTGGTTTAAGAATATTATACTTCTAATGAAGAAGGTAAAATTTCTTCGGTCTCTGTATACTTGATCCAAATCCGCAAATCCTCTTTGAATTATCGAAATGTTTTTTGATTGCGTTTCCGTGAGGATTAATGAGTTCTAGCTTGAAGTTGCTTATTATTACATATACTTTGTCTTCATTTTAAAATACGCATTTGTTGATATTTCCAATTCATCTGAAAAAAAAAATTTTCATGCACTTTCCTTTATTTTTCGAGTAAATGCTCGCAAAATGGGTAAGCAGTAATTTAAAAAATTAACACCGAATTGCACCTTACAGCGCAGATCGAAGAAGTAAAACGTTAAAACGAGAACTGCTACAAAGGTAAATGCTACACAAAAATATTGCTTTAGAATTTAAAATTAAAATCAGCAACCCTTTTTACCACCCATAATATTTAAATGCGTGCTAATTTTAAATCAGAAATGATAGAACCTTTCAAATAATATCCAAGAGTTAATTAATTATTCCATCACTGGCGTAGTAATGTTTCAGTCCTAATTACATTATTAATTATTGTCGACACGGAAGGCGCATTAATTTAAACAGTCTAAACTGACGTGCAAGCAATGAAGATGTATTATATATTTACCTGTAATTACCTGTTAACGTGCGAAACTACAACGCATTGCATATTGACAATATATCTTGAATCGAAACATTTCGGATTGATGAGAGACAACTCGCTCTTTATGAAACCCAAATGTTTTTCACGAATGTATTTTTCTAATCATATTGAATAATTTGCACATTTCTGATACATTTTTGATTGAGAAAGTGAAGACTGTGGAGAAAATTGAACTCTTTCTCCATATGGATATCAACCAATGAGACGACGAGATTTTATTTTTTTCCACGGGCAATCGTTATCATTACCATGACGATAATACAACTGTATTGTTTTCTCAAAAATTAATGGAAGTTGACATTTGTCATTGAATCTGTGTTTGATGTACAAAATATCAAGAAAAAATGGAAATTGAGGATGATTGATCGAAAATTGTACATCGCCAGACAGGACAAAGGGTTGCTAAACGTACAATACTAGGCCTCTTGCCGCAAAAGAAGTACGAATCAAGTTGCAAAACTTTTAGCCAAGAGCACAAATTCATTTTCCGAAAATATTCTCTTGGCTTATTTCTCCGAACTAGCAAAGAAATACAAATCCTCCTCATTATGGCCTCAATATTCTATGCTTAGATCTACTCTGAACATTCACAACAATACTAGTGTTGGAACCTATCTCAAATTACGTGCATTTTTGAAAAGAAGATCCGAGAGCTATCAGGCTACAAATCAAGAACATTCACTACCAAAGAAATTAATGAATTTTTATGCAAAGCTCCAGATGAAATGTATCTTGCAACAAAGGTAACATATTAACTTCTTAATAGGTGCACCGCAAACACGTTATTAATAAAAATTTTATTGTACAAATCTTTTGTTCTTTTTCTTTGAAATTATAAGAAACCTTTCAATACTCGAAGTTTTAGAATAAATAAGTATTGTTCATTTCTAATTTACTAAAGTAAAAGAAAATAGTAGATATAGATCTTTCACGATAACAGACGAGACACGTGACAAACAGTTACTTCATACTAAGTAACATTAAAATTACAATAATACCTAATAATCCTAGTAATTCTTTCTATTAAATAAATATATTATGTTACCAGAACTGGGCATGGTTGCCAGCTTGGATTTTGTCAAATGTCATTCGAATAAGTTGTTTACAACCAGTTCATATTTATAAGTTCCTATATCATTTTATTTATAAATCAATATTATATAGAAGATCAGTAACAATAAATTGTTCTAAAAAAAGGGTGTGATCAGACACCTTAATTCAGTCGTTCGGCACTGAGCTTTTGCCTTCTCTTGGGACTCTAATTGTCTGGATTTTCAATAATTAGGTTGTATCCAATCTTGACCCTCTTGGGTAATCTCACTCCTGCTCTTCTCTAGACTATATCATATTAATTGCTTTCTCTTATTAACAGTTATTACGAATCCATTCATCGTCGTATTTCCTTATTTCGAGCTCTTTCTCGTCTTGATACTCCCAGTATTCCTATAAAAACATCTATTTCGATTACTTCAAATGTTTTCTTTTAGTTTTTTGTCATTATGTATCGAATCCATGCAATAAGCCACTTTTAATAAGAACTTATAACTAATGAAAACGTTGTTGCAGGAGGAATCGATATCTCTGACTGGGTCTTTTAGCCAATTGAATTCTGCTATGTAGATAATTTTCGACATATTCTTCTGCAACCGTAGATGATTTACATACACCATGTCAGCAAGTCACCTCCTTAATTTGTCAACAATGTCGCTGAACTTTTGCGTTATCAAGCTGAAGGTACTCAGCTACTTGCATTGGAATTTTACCAATTGTATTAAGACTAACAGGTGAAGAAATACACTTGCCATTGCGATATCTTAGGAAAAATAGTTGCTGGTTATCTGGCCTTAAATTTGTATATTACAGAATTAATGCAATCCATTCTGGCTTAATGATTGCAAATATACGGCTGATATCTGTTTTTGTTTGTGGAATTGTTACAATAATTAAATTAGTTCTAAATTCTATGTCTCGCAATGACATTTTGCAAAGTTTTTCGCGTCGTTATGCTCCAGAAATACCCATTATTAATACAGCCTATAAATACATATAGAATTGTATGAATTTAAAATATACAAAAATGACTTTACCTTCGTTAGTAGGAACAAAGAATCTGGTGCTTCAACAAACAATAAATTTAGTAATTTGTTCTTCGCTTAATACTGCCTGAAGGTGTTTCGTTGCATCTTTTAAGAATACTATGAGTTTTGCATATTTAGATATATCCAAATTATCATATATTATTAAGCATAATTTTAGCGTAGAATAAGTAGACCATATGATTTATTTGATTGTAAACTTTGAAAATAAACTATTAAACAATTTTCTGAGCAACTATTTATATAGTTAATTGACGAAGGAGATACTTGTTGAAACTTCATTATAACGCTAAGAAATAAGTAATTAAACTTCTAGTTTGAAAAATTCTTTTATTGTAAATCACTACAATATTGTTTCGATACAATGGCTTCATCAGGTGGATGAATACTGAATATGTACAATGCAAGTTAGAATATTTATGTGAAAATTATTGGGGAATGGTGGTGGAAAAATTTTTTACAATCGTTAATTTAGTAGAGGGGAGTTGTTTAAATCTAGTTGGTCATTTAAAGCTAATCCTAAACTATTGTATCTATTAATTTCTAAGTTTTCTAACAGGTTAAGTTTTTTACTTTTTCCTTGAATGTGTAAAATTTTGCAATCTATATTAAATCTATGATTAATTTCTAAACAATGATTTGCGAAAGTTGAATCTGTTTTCTTTTCTTTATGGCTTCTCTCGTGTTCTTTCATCCTAATTTTGAATGTCCTCCCCGTTTGTCCTATGTATACCTTATTACAGCCTTCGTATGTTAACTTATATACACCAGAGTTTGATTCTTTGTCTATTTTATATTTGTTGTTTTTAATAATGTTCTGTATAGTATTGTCTGTTTTAAATGATATATGTTCGTTATTAACTTTTTTAATGAAAGTACCAATTTTTGCTGAAATTTTTCCTAAGTAAGTGATTGAATTGTAAGAATTAATTATCGTGTGTTTTAATTTTGGGTAAACTAAGTAAAGGGTTTTAGATTTTTGTTGGCTATTCAATATGTTATTGATAATATTTATAGAGTAACCATTGTTTAATGCTATTGTATATATTCTATTTAGTTCAAGGTCGAAATTACACGAACACGAACATTTTACAGCTCTTAGAAACGTGCCTGGAACAAAATTATTTTCAATTTAAAAAGAAATTTTATAAACAAACAGAGGGTCTAGCAATGGGAAACCCACTAAGCCCCTTATTAGCAGAATTTTTTATGAAAAATTTAGAAACTAAAATTAGTACACATCCCTCGTTTGGTAATTGTGTATATTGGATTAGGTATGTTGATGACATATTAATTTCCTTTAACGGTTCAGATAGACAATTAAAAACTTTACATAATTATATCAATACTCTTCACCCCAAAATAAATTTTACTATAGAAACAGAAATAAATAAAAGCATTAATTTTCTAGATTTAACCATATCACAAAAAACTAATAAACATGAGTTCGCTATATACCATAAACCAACACATACAGATACCACAATACACGCTAATTCTTTTCATCCTATAACACACAAATTGTCAGCATAACAATCAATGGTATATAGATTAATTCATGTACCTTTGATTAAAAGTAATTTTGACCTTGAACTAAATAGAATATATAACAGCATTAAACAATGGTTACTCTATAAATATTATCAATAACATCATGAATAGCCAACAAAAATTTAAAACCCTTTCCTTAGTTTACCCAAAATTAAAACGCAAGATAATTAATTCCTACAATTCAATCACTTACTTAGGAAAAATTTCAGAAAAAATTGGTACTTTCATTAAAAAAGTTAATAACGAACATATGTCATTTAAAACAGACAATACTATACAGAACATGATTAAAAACAACAAAGATAAAATAGACAAAGAATCAAACTCTGGTGTATATTGTAATGTGGAGACGTGGGCAGCGTCGCCATGTGAGGCCTTAAGTGGTTGGCAGGATCCCATGTAATGTGCCTAAGTGGCTGGCAGGATGGCCATATAATGTAGCCTGGTACTGCGGGGGCTACATTGTTGCGTTGGTACGCAGATGCGTATAGGAATTTAAATAATACGCAGATAAGGTTGTTTTAACATAGTATAATTAGTTAACACTTATTTAAGAAGTAACATTGATTATATACATAACAACAAATAGAACAGTAGTCAAAGGAGAGATCTATCTCGCCTCGCTATGTCTTACTGACTATCTAGCTATGTATCATCCCTTGTTCTCTGGTAGAACGTCTTATATACTTTAGAGTGCCCTCCTTTGACTATGTCCTTACTTAACTATAAACAAGATGTGCAAGCGTGTAACCTCTAATTAAGAATTCCTGTGTTTAATAAAACAGGTGGACCGAGGTCGTGTTTTCGAGTACAATACAAATAAGACCAGGGCCACACCTTGACTATATCGAATAATACAAACATTACCTAATCAGGTTATCACAATATAAGTTAACATGCGAGGATTGTAATAAGATATACATAGGACAAACGGGGACATTCAAAATTAGGATGAAAGAACACGAGAGAAGCCATAAAGAAAATAAAACAGATTCAACTTTCGCAAATCATTGTTTAGAAATTAATCATAGATTTAATATAGATTTCAAAATTTTACACATTCAAGGAAAAAGTAAAAAACTTAACCTATTAGAAAACTTAGAAATTAATAGATACAATAGTTTAGGATTAGCTTTAAATGACCAACTAGATTTAAACAACTCCCCTCTACTAAATTTAAGATTGTAAAAAAATTTTCCACCACCATTCCCCAATAATTTTCACATAAATATTCTAACTTGCATTGTACATATTCAGTATTCATCCACCTGATGAAGCCATTGTATGGCGAAACAATATTGTAGTGATTTACAATAAAAGAATTTTTGAAACTAGAAGTTTAATTACTTATTTCTTAGCGTTAACTTTTTATATTTTTAGATCTAGCCCAAGTTACGAATTTACCATAAAGGCTTTGTATATGTCTTTTGATTTTATAGGTAATAAATTACCCATTGCAATATTGGCAGCTTTACGAATTTCAGGAGGTGTACACTGCGTGACATATAAAACCCATACACTAACACATTATCAATGTAAGCCAGGCTTATCAAATTTGACATGTCTTATTTATCTTGTCAAATTTGACTTAAGTTATAGGTATTAGCAATGTATGTATAACCTACGAAGTCTATAAGTGACAGTATGAATATATTTGTCCCGTTTACGCAACCTAAAAGCTCTGATTTTATGCTCATAAGAGTTGTACGGGTTTTATGTGTCAGGCAGTGTACATTGTATTTCTTCATCAGAATGCATGTTTTAGAGGAGCTTTTTAATTTTGTATTCAATTTTTTGAATTTGACAAATTTAAAATTAAATGTCTCTCCAACTCAAAATTTTTGAATGAATACGAATAGATTTTTAGTGAGTCATAAATGGTAATGTATTTAGCGGTAGGTATTATTAAAGTATTCGACAAAAAATATTGTACAAACTTCGTGCGTAAAACATTTCGCGAATAAAGCGCTCGCCTTCGGCTCGCTTTTTAAACTGGCCACTCATTCGCAAAATATGTTTTTCCGCACTTGGTTCCTACATAAATATTTGATTTTCTGTTGACATTATTTACTTAAGTGTCACTATTATATATACTTAAACTTTTATTTAGTAGAGTGTGAAAGAATGCCTCTTATTCGACAATGTGCGAATTTTCATCAATTTATTGAGTTTGAATGTGACAGGATAATCGCCCTACGAGAAGTCGGATTAATCATTCGTGATATTGTTGATAGTGTAATAAGTCGCTACATTTCTCTATGTTGGCAAAGACGGGTAGAGAATAATGAGGAACGACGACGTTTGCACGCGTCTTCATCCCCTTCAACTTGTAGCTCTTAGGGGCCGTTTCTATTCAACAAGGGGAATTGGTGATAAAAGGAGAGGTTTAATTAATCAACAAATCTCCATATCTCTAATATTAAAGAATTCAATATTTCGAGCTTAGATCGCATCGACGATTTTTTTGTTTACCTCTAACTATTGCCTATAAAATTGCACCGCTAGAGTGTTCTAACGAAAGGTTGTACTGCAATAAGGAATGGAATTGAGTCGTATTTACTGATGAGATTCTCAATTTTATTTATGGAATCACGATCGTCGTAAAATGGTGAGGAAACGTCTCGGAGAAAGAAGAAACTAGCAGTTTTCTGTGCAGCAACATCCGCATCTTGCGCTAAGGGAAATAATGTGCGGGACGGGCTATCTGCCATGGAAGTAGATCTTCTCTAGTAGTAATTCAAGGAACATTAAATGCGATTTGTTACGTCAATAATGTTGTTGAACCAGTGTTGGTATCATAATTTCAACTACTTGTAAATCCAATTTTTCAGCAGCATATACGCGGCCACATATCGTGAGGGTTACTATGTAGTTTCTAAATAATCTTACTTCTTGTTCGCTGGACCTGTCACCAATAGAACATGTGTGGGATCTGGTAGTATAAATGATTAATAATTTCCGACCACATCCAATAAAGTATTTTGGAAGCTTGGGATACCATACCACGAGATACCATTGATTCGCTAACTACAAGCTGATTACATAAGAAACTGAGAAGGATTGGCGCATTAGCATTTATACAAAGTCATATCTTTTTGAAATTTTTATCGTTTATTAATACGAATAAAAAACATATTTCCTTAAATTTTTTTTTTAATATGACCGTTTACTGGTCATTTATTTATTTATGGCACCCAATTTACATTTTAATATACCTTGAAGCACAAAAGCACAAAAACGATTTACCGCAGAAATCAATAGAGAAAAGCGTTCTATTTCCACAGTGTGACTTAATTTTAAAATTTGTACCTAAAGAATTGATAACTAAGGATGCACATTTGGGAGCAAATACAGCATCGTAATGGAAGGGGCTTGGGTTGCACGGGCATGTATTATATCATATTATATGTACATATGCTTCCGATACAGGTAGGCCACGCTCACGCCGGCTGCGATATAGTTCAGTTATCTCGTGTAAAGTGAAAAATAATAAATCAATAATGTCGAAAGCTATGAAGAGACCCTTCTACCACAAAGCACATAAATTAATAAGTAGATTTCCGGATTTAGTTTACGTTGGTACTACAATAAAATGCGAAGGTTGAGAAATAATTCCCTCGTGTACAACAAAATATAACTGCCAAAGGCATTTGAAGAGTGCATAACATATACGGGAATAAATGGTGACGTATTTGTATTCGAGTTATGTGTAACTTTAATGTTGTTTACGTAATCGTTTACTTTAGTACAGAAGAAACCAGACAACATTACAAAAGATTCTATCATCCATCCGTTCTCGTATTGAAAATGTGATTAAATCTGAATTGAAAAATAAGAAAGTATATTTATCTGTGGATAAAACTACAAATTGTATGTTACTAATATTTAACCGATCACAACCAGTTTGTGACTTCACAAAAGACGTTTAAAACGGTAAGTATTCTAGAACATTTTATAAATTTATAACTTTATTTATTATTTACTATTTCTTATTAATAAGTATACGTATTAGTGCGCATCGGTATTTAATCGCTATGGGTCGTTAGCACCACTTGAGACTGGCCACGTCAACATATTGCTGTGAAATCTGACATTGTAAGAAATTAAATAAAGTAAATGAAGTATAAATTAATTAAACGTAGCATAAACAAATTAAAACGAAATCAATATAGGTCGTATTTTAGAATACACCTGGTATATAACACAATAATTTTTGCATTAAGTACATGATGTAAATAGATTAGAGCTTATAGTAAATTTCGATAACAATTACAATCTAATTAAAGATAAGGAGCATGCTTACATACCAAAATTGTATATAAAAGATAAAAAATAAATCATTCTTTATATAATAGCTCTAATAGTTATTTGTTGATACTTTATGAAAATGTCCATTTGTTTACAGTATAATATTGTAATGCGAAATCCATTTTGAATAAGATAAATTCATATAAAAATATCTAGTACATATTAACAGCCAGGCGCGGCTCGTCATGACGTATTTGGGAGGGCGCGTACAATGATGCGAGTGCTTCGTGTATTCTAGTGTACTAACTGTAGCGTTTTCTTAGTAAACACCGAAAACACACGAGGCACTCGCATCATTGTACGCGCCCTCCCAAATACGTCATAACGAGCCGCGCCTGTTTAACAGCAAAAACAGTGTATCCTCAAAAACAACAAGTGCCTATAACAAATGCAAACTACAATTAGAAATATTTGGTAATAGCAATTGTAATTTCTTACATTAAAAATGTAAACGAAACAGCTGTCATTTCGATAAAAGATAAAATGCATCAGAATGGGCATGCTTTCTACGCTAAATGCATCCAATTTAAAGGAATAGAGATAGGCCTGTAACAAACACGGAAGAAATATGGGAAAGACAAAGAAAGCAAAATGCGAAGGACATCTAGCAAAAGCCAGTGGATTTCTACAAGTTCAAACATGCAGAACTAGGTCATAAAATTCGTAGATATTCAAAAAGAAAAATAAATTTAATCTTTAAACAACGAAACAAAGAGCAAATTTGTACAAAAGTATAGGTTGAAAATAATATACAATAACAAAGAATATTTGCAAATAAATACAGGTGCGGGAGAAAAATGAACGTCTTTTAAGAAGCGAAAAAACACCCAATATAGAAGGAGAAAAGGCGTCAGAAGAAAGGATTCATTCGACATTTTATAGTTAAAGATTTCAATAAACTTAGATTTATTTAAAGAAACTTTATCAATAATTTATTATATATCTACGTTTACAAAGTTGAAGCAGTTTTGATTTAATAATTAATAATTATTAATATAGTATTCAATAATTTCTTTATACAATTAGTTTAAATTATAGTTGCATTGAAACTCTATTCAATTAAAAGTATTACGTAGAATAGGAGAAAGAATAACGTGCGTAAAATAACGCACAATTACGGTTGAAGTCTATAAACAAAAATCAAACATTGTAAAATACATATTGATTATTAATCTGAACAAATTAACAGTAAATACGCCACTGTGAGTGTAAATTAATGCAAGATATCTGAGCAAGCTAGTAGAAAGTTAGATTTCCAAGAGTAATCTCATGACATTTATGTAATTGAATTTTTACAATCAAATATTTTGTTGATAACCATAAAATAAAAATATATACAGTGTGTAGATAGACGTCCTGTTCTGTAGGAACTCGACTGCCACTTAAACAACCTTCAAATAACACACTAAAGTAGAAACAAAATATCAATAGAATCAAGATAAAGATCCATATTTCAAAGAGTAAAGACACACACCTTGAGTCCTAGCTTAATGTTCGGAGGGTAAATACCCCCTTGGTTAAGTGAAATAATTGAGCGTGATTTTTGAAAGATTCTATAAGATCTAAACAAAGCCTTCAAAAATGTATGTATGTTTTAATAAAGAATTTATATAATACCCTCTGATGATAACTTCGTTTTAATTTAAGTAATGAAATATCTTAAGTTTTAAATAAAAGACTTGTGAAAATACAAATAGACAATAAAAGAATTTTAGCAATTTACATCTTGTTGTATTATTTCTTTACGTTTACATTGGATGTGCTAGACCTAGTTAAGTAAAACCCGAAAAGATATAGCCCTGAGATAGACAAACAATATACAGAGTCTAAAGAAATATATGCTTGAGTAACTGCCCACACAACAATCACTTACTTCATTTATTCACCAAGCAAAACTCACAGTAATATGTACATATAGGCTGTGTATAAATTAGCGAACAATCTACACGTGGCGTCTTTCCCTTTCGATATATTCCTTATAAATAAACTTCCAACGCTTGATAATAACTTTACACGAGGTCGCCAAAGTTTCAAATTTTTATTACCAAAAATGCAATTTTTCGTTATTATTCTGCTGTAAACAGTAAATTATTATAATTTTAAACGTTTACTCAAAATTATCTTTCTAATAAATAATAACTGAAGAAATATGTAAATTTTTTACATAATTTTTCTACAATGTTTTGATGTGACATCAATGTCTAAATTTATAAATACATACACAATTGTTTCTAATAGGATGCAGACAGACAGACGAATAAGTATAGTTGTCAATATTGTGACTGATTACGTATTAATTTAAATTAAATTAAATTTTTACATTGAATATTTTAATAAAATGCATTTTACATTTAATGAGTATGCGGATATGTATATGATTTTTAGTTTTTGCGAAGGTAACGCATATAATGCACAAATTGAATATGAAGCACGCTATTCTAACCGCAGAATACCGTCCGTTAACACGTTTAGACGATTAAATCAGCGTTTATGGGAAACTGGTATGCTTGCCCCTAAACATGTTGATGCGAGTAAACGCACTATCAATTTGGAGAAGCAAATATTGGAACCAGTAGAACAGGAGCCAACTTAGTACTACAGAGTACTAAAGAAATCGCGTGACAGTTAAATGTTCCTAGTAATAAAACTGTTCATACTGTCTTAAAAGAAAGTCTCTTGTATTCTTGTCATTTTACTAAATTGCAACCACTGTATCATAATGACAATTTAAGAAGAAATAATTTTTGCAAAAATTTCTAAATATTTTGCGAGATCAGCCCAATTTTCATCAGAAAGTATTGTGGACTGATCAATCTATTTTTACGAGAGATGGAACGTTGAACAGCCACAATATGCATTACTGGGCAGATAAATATTCAAAGGTCGTTAGAGCGTTACGTCATCAACGTAGATTTTCACTGAGTTTGGATAAGGGTTATTAACCGGAGGGAGATTGAATCATCTTCCAAACAGATTAAATGCGGAAAATTTTATACAATTCCTTGAAAATTTGTTTGATGCCTTGCCATTAGCTGTCGTTTGGGGTGTAATATTTATGTTGGTTCACAACGCACGCATTGTAAGGGAATGGTTGATTTGTTAATATTAACTTGATAGAAAGATGGATTGGTCGTAATAGCCAACTACTGTCCTGGCCACTAAGAACACCAGATCTTAATCCCACTGAGTCTTTTGTATGGCGTTTCACTAAGCAATTATGTCAACCAACCTGCAGAAGTCAACAATTTGAGAAACAGAATAGACGCAGCGGTACAGTTAATCACGCCAGATTTACTACAAAAGGTACAGGATGCTATTCCTATCCGATTTGCACAACGCTTAGTAGCAGGTGGTTTTCACTTTCAACATTGAAAGTAGTGTTAGAAGGAAACAATTAAAATCAAATTTGCATTTTAGATTTTTAAAATAGCTTAGAATAGTATAAAGAAACACTCCACGTGCAGATTATCCACCAATTTATACACACCCTGTATAATACATACGCATGTAACCCAATTTTTTATTCAGGTTACTCAGGATATATATACTTGTATATATGTAGTAGCAACTCTCTCTTTAATATACAAAAAGGTTTTAAGTATATCAATACGATATGCACGTATAACGCTTTTGTTATAATTGATACAGACATGTAATATACATATCCGTAACTGTACACATGGACAATACACCTCGTATTTTCAGCATTTACTTCTGCTTAAGACACGTGCTTCTGCCATCTAGGCGACATCAGTCAAGCTAGTAAAGCAATGTATACAAAATAATACAGATCTGTTAAACAACAGATTTGTATCTGTATATACATTTACACTGAAATCGCCTACAAGATAAAGCAAGTTTCGTCCTACAAGGTGGCACTATTTAATAAGTGACATCTGACGGACGAAAGAGACTATGTCGGAAAAGGCGACCTTTCGTTCGACCAGCTATGCTGGTACAAAAAACGAAAAAATACGTATATCGGTGTAGTCCATTAACAACGAGCCAGATGGCAGTAAATATACAAAAAGGTTTTAAGTATATCAATACGTTATGCACGTATAACGCTTTTGTTACAATTGAAACAGACATGTAATATACATATCTGTAACTGTACACATGGACAATACACATCGTATTTTCAGCATTTACTTCTGCTTAAAACACGTGTTTCTGCCATCTAGGCGTCATCAGTCAAGCTAGTGAAGCAATGTATACAAAATAATACAGATCTGTTAAACAACAGATTTGTATCTGTATATACATTTACACTGAAATCGCCTACAAGATAAAGCAAGTTTCGTCCTACAAGGTGGCACTATTTAATAAGTAACATCTGACGGACGAAAAAGACTATGTCGGAAAAGGCGACCTTTCGTTCGACCAGCTATGCTGGTACAAAAAACAAAAAAATACGTATATCGGTGTAGTCCATTAACAACAAAGGTCGCCAGTTCCGACATAGTCTCTTTCGTCCGTCAGATGTCACTTATTAAATAGTGCCACCTTATAGGACGAAACTTGCTTTATCTTATAGGCGATTTCAGTGTAAATGTATATACAGATACAAATTTGTTGTTTAACAGATCTGTATTATTTTCTATACATTGCTTCACTAGCTTGACTGATGACGCCTAGATGGCAGAAACACGTGTCTTAAGCAGAAGTAAATGCTGAAAATACGAGGTGTATTGTCCATGTGTACAGTTACAGATATGTATATTACATGTCTCTCTCTTTAATTACAATTTAAATTTCTAATTTAATTACAAGAAAATAAATTTCGTTTAAACTAAATTTTTATTTATAAATCAGTTTGAAATCGTTTAAATTTTAGTATTTTATATAAAAATATATAGGTTGAGATTTTCTCTAGGATTCAATATGATATACCAATAGTTACATAAAGGGCAGTAAAAATAGCATGTAACTGTAATTATCATTTCCCGTTTTCTTTTATTACACTTTAAGATTAAAAGCTACTTGAATGACGCTCAAAATAACACTGAAAAATAAACACACGTTCGTAAATTGTAAACTATATATATATTGGCTGTAAAATAAATAACAAGTACACCTATTGTATTTCTGGACATTTACAAAGCTATACCTATGTATGTACATGTAAGCTTGACTACGCTTTTGCACTTATTATCGCTGATCAAGGAAATAAAAACACGTAAATACAAGATAACCAGGAACGTGAAAACTAGATAGAATTTAATGTTATGTATTTAAATGAGACGGAGCTTTTATTATCCCCAGATAAGAGAGTGATGAAATGAGGAAACGTACGAAGTTTTCCAAGCTTGTTTTACGCTATAGTTAAAATACGAATAAGACTATAAATCAAACTCCATATATTACATATTTTATTATAAACTGTAGTGTACACATTTATTAGAACTAAAAATATTAAATTTTAAATTCAGTTAGACAACTATAAAATTGTCGTTGCTGGATTATACTGCTATAAAGTAAAATATATCCCAAACTATTTAAAAAAATTAATTCGAAAACAGCCATTAAAATATATTCAGTGAATTATCCAAAAAAATCAATATAAAATATAATATTGTATTTTAATTGAGCTAGTTAAACTAAATCTACAACAAGTAAAGGTCGAATCAATCCAATAAAAGTATATACTGCAAGACTCTAAATAGTATTTAACCTAGTTTATAATTGTATTACGTACATCAATTGCCACATAAGTTGGCGGGTGGTGGGAGTGCGCACTCGACGAATTTTAATCAAGTCTTACACTCTAGTCTAATCTATTTTTGCCAAGATAGTATTAAGATAGAATGTTCAATGTCTGGCAGGAATTTAAAATGGCACTATATACAGAAACTCTTGAAGGTAAATTAACTATTTTTAATTTTACTTTACACTTGAAGCGATCAACAAAAAAATGAAGTTCGTAGATAAAGTGAAAACGCTGTTAAACTTGAGAAAGGTCGAAGAAACTTATTTTAAGGTAACCAAACTATTAGTGAAAGGAAATTCTTGTATAATAATAATAGTCCCCGTACTAGCCTTGCAGGCCTTTGGGATAGTAACATGGTAGGCTTTTTCTTCTACTTCTAATTTTTGGGGTGGGCGCCAGCACGTCCAGGCACTTGAGTACAGTGCTCTTTGTACCACTACCAATACATCTTTCAGTTCTACTCTGTTATTCTTGTGTCCTTGATAAAAGCCACTAATCCTCCTCAGGAGAAGTTTGAATACGCTCGTAGGATCCAATAGATCTCTTCCAAAGTGTTTCTGTCTAAGTCCCCTCAGTTCTTCACAAGTACATATTAGTAAAAGTACATATTAGTACATATTGGCCGAAAACTTAGCGTTCAGCTTCCTTAGTAGTAGTTTAGTATGAAGTTGACCTTCCGTTAGCCTCCATTTCTTTTTATGTTCTCTTTCTAGCCATAACCAGATCTCCCTTCCAGTGGAATCCTTAGCGATTCCACATACACTCTGGTCCTATGAAGTTCCTATCAGTACCTTTCTAGGCCAGTTCGTCGGCTAACTCATTGCCTTTAATTCCCTCATTTCCTGACACCCATATTAGTGACACAGTATTGTCTCGTGCTAGTTTATTGATGACCTGTTTACAATTTTTCTCCAGTTTAGATCTGGTAAATGGATTCATAATGGCTTTAATAGTTGCCTGACTATCAGTCGTTATGTTGTTTTTGTTCGCGCAGCCGGCTTCCAAAATTTCCCCGGCGCAAGCTGGGATTGCAATCAATTCAGCCTGGAAAACCGTTGTATGTTTCCCCAGACTTAACGATATCTTACTTCTGGGGCACATTCACACGTGTGCCAGGTGCCAGGTGCCGGCACCATAATCACTCGAACGACTTTTTATCTGTTCCCTGATCAGCTTAGCTGTAACAACATCTCAGGTGCCATACTGTCCGCTGGTATTTATAATATCAACTTTCCCAGTATAGTTCTTGTGGTATCTGTATGGCCCCCTACTAATCTTACTAGGACACCAAACGCCATTGTCCTTCAGCCTCAGGATCGTAGCCATGACCTCCCCTTTCCCAATTGATAGGCCTGTTACAAACTTGAGCCGTTCGGTGCACTAGCATGGTAACGTGGCTAGCGCTACGTACCGACCGCGTATTATTACACCGAAGTTTTACCTCCAGATACTCATTTTTGTCAACCTGAGTCGAGTTGGTACCGTAAAAGCACCATCGATATTATTGGCTACACTAGTATCGGATTTGAATCAGGGTACATCAGATTAATAGCCTATAGTACAACCAAGCAAATATGACCACGAAGCAGCACTGACAATATGTTGCGTACATTGCCAGAAAGAAAAAACTTTTATAGGAAAACTGTTCATTAAAGAATAAATACAACCAATTCAGAAAAAAACGTAACCGTTTTTTTTATTTATTGCCCACTTAAATTCATTATTGATAAATTTATATTCTATCTATATTTAACACTAATGTTTATTCTCCTATTTATAAGTATAAAAACAAAATGCAATATTCAATCTAGCTAGATTTATATCACTTTGTTTTTATACATATAATAAGAAGAATAAAGAGTAAATAAGTTCTTACACAAAAAATTCAAAGTATATGTTAAAGTAGGTCAGCTATATTTTAGTTCGTGGCTGGGGAATCGAGATGAGGTTGAACGCTGTCTCAATTATTTATCATTAAGTTATATCATCTTCTTATGGACTTATCTATGATTTTAGTGCGTTGGCAAGTGATTACATAAAAGTAGCAAAATGAGTGCACTAAATAAGAAGATTCTTCATAGCCAATCGCGTGAAATTGTTTTCAATGCTTATAATTATTTTTATGAACATAAAATTGATAAGCAGACACTAAAAGATATAAAGGAATGTATTTCTGAAACAACAGAACTGTCAATGGGAACCATTAAAAGAATCGTTAAAGAAGGGAACGCAGACACTAATCCTGGAGAACGGAAGTTTCGCAGCCCTGATAAAAAATATCAACGAACAAATCTAGTAATTAATTTAGCTGAATGCGATATTAAAAATGTTCAAGATATAATTTATAACTTTCACCACACAGAAGAATGTCTTGTAACTATATCATCATAACGTATAAAAATTTAAGACGGATTAGAATGGAACACATCAGACACATTATTACGAAGAATTTTAAAAAGGACCGGTTCTAAGTTCAGATATACACAAAATAATAGAAAATTTTTAATTGAACGAGGATATTGGAGCGGTGAGAATAGATTATTTTTAAAACTAAGTGCCCTTGAATGAAAAAGATAACGTATAAAAAATGTAAAGATGTAATTAGATAGAATACGAATCCAATCTATTTTGCGCAAATTCCCTAGCAGACGCGAAAAAAAAATTACGAAAATATTTATAAAATATTTATCTCGCCATTGTATTTCAAGAAGTTCATGTTACGACTATAACATAAAGAGTAGAGGCAGCGTTAAGTATCGAAACAATTTTTACAACCGATTCAGTCAGTTTCGATCGTTACATGTGTACATGTGTACATTCGATTATTGAGATTTACGTATTTCGATTAAGGGAAATAAGTAGATTGTTACCAAATTACGAAGGTTGTGGACGTAGATAGAAGAAGACAACCTAATTGTTAATAATTCACTTGCATACTAAATAAAGTATAGATTTTTAACAACTTACATTTTCGTACGTAAATATATTGAGATTATTGAACCCTCAGCATACAAAAATGTTGTCATAACATCAACAGCTGTTGCCTAGGTGATACACACACTCATATGCAGTAGCGTATATAATGTATGTGTAAGTTCAATAGAGGTATTATTTATAGACATTCTGAATTCATAGGCGGCATATTATACATTTTTCAACTGGTTTCAATTTTGGGGCTCACGCCGCAATTGAATTCATATTCTATATAATTGCATTTTCCCATTTTTCATACGTTGTCTTTTCTTTCAAGGACACCATGTATAGATGAAACATGTATTCGTAGCAGCCATACAAAATTCGAATGATTATAGTACGAAGGGTTTATTTAAAATTATATAAGTAACAGAGATTCAGTGTCTCAGAGGGTTTCATATCAAATTGCATACTAATTTTTAAATCCAGAAATAACCGTGGAGGCTATCATTAGTATATGAAAACAGAGAACTATGTTAGGTGGTAGAACAGAAACTTGCTGAAAAACTCAGTTGTTATCGGAAATAATGCACCCTATCACAATTACAAGTAAATAAGGCCCGGTTTATTCACCTTCCAGTAAAGTACCTGTTAGTTACTTGACAATTAAATTTACTTGGCACATTTACTATTTTTGGGAAAGATGTAACATACCACTAACACATGGTATAGAGAAGGATGTACAGCTTTCGGTAATTTGAAAGTTGCCTAGTTGCCGGCATGACAAATGAGTGCATCTAATATAACCTTAAATCTCAAGCGTTTGTTGTGTGTTATCACGTGTTGTCCATTTTTACTTTTTTCATAAACATTATTAATATAAAATACATATTTTAATATAGAAAAGGTATGTTATATTATTACCTTAATTATGACCTAATCCCAGGCTACAGTTCGCATTTTATTGTCAAAACTTGTTTAATTTCATAGAAAATGGAAAGTAAGAAACGGGATAGATCGGAAAATTTCTCTATCGAGGAATCAAGAATTTTAGTTTACCTAATTTTAAAGTACAAGAATGTCATCAAATGCAAAAAGACTAACAGTACGACATGGAAACAAAAGGAGGATGCGTGGTCAGAAGTATCAAAAAAATTGTTATTCAGCCCCCTTTTTGTATTTTCAATACAAGTAAATAAATATATGTATATATATTCTGTATTAATATTGGTTGTTTTATTATTATATTCATTTTGTAGAGAGTTTTTTTTAAATATATCTTTTATGTCTAGCATCATATTATAATTTACTATGACTACATGTGAAATAAAGATGAAATTTTTGTTTAGAACATTAATACTTTATTTACCACACACACAGTATGTAATAAACATTACAAACGAACAAATTCGTCATCATCAAATTTATTAAAATTGTCGTCTATTCGATATCGATTGCGTGTTTGATAGGGTTTTCTCTCTCGATTCACTAAATTATTAAAATTGACAAAATCGTTGTCTAAAATATCGTCAATGTCTTCAAATAAATCCATTTTACTTGTCAATAACTTAATTTTCTACATGACAGTTCACAAACAGCATGATATTAGTCTTACTTGACACTTTATAGGGTAGATGAGCAGCAAGTAAATTTTCTGCCAAGTATGTAATTTTAACTGGGCGGTTAAATTTTACTTGACGGTGAATAAACACTTAATCTGGCAAGTAAGGCTTTATCTTACAAGTAGCGTTGCTCGATACTTTACTGGAAGTTGAATAAACCGGCCCTAAGGCACCTACTAAAGTTAGCAAGAAAGAATATGTGATAAGTAGACAGAAAAGGATATCTTTTCACAGTACTATATTAAAACCCAGAACTCATCAAATATCAAAGAAGTCACCATATACATATTCTTATAAATTTAATAAGCATTTCCAAATAAAGTACGTATTATTTTGATTACCTCCATACCATCCGAATTTAAACCCGATAAAAATGATATGAGCTACGTAAAAAATAAAGTTGCTACTAGAAACGTTACTTTTAAATTGTATGATGTGAGAAAGTTAGTGAAGAAAGAATTTAACTTTTTACTGAAAATTGGCAAAGACAATATGTAATCCAGATAATAAAAAGTGAGGAGGAAATACGAGAGGTAGTAGTTTTAAATCGATGTTATCATTTCATATTTTTTATGAATTTTCATTAAACAAAATAATTGTGTTTACATAAATACTTAGTTCCTTATTTAAACCTTGCAAGATATCGTCAAACACATTCAATAACTTTAGGGACAACAATAAAGTTATAGGTTACATTCAATTACAAATATTAAAAATCACGCACGGTAATTCAAATTAACTAGAAAATTAATTTCGGTAATGGTAATGGTAATATACGTAACTTAGGTAAATAATATATTTATATTTGTTTTCGCTGCCAAAAGTAACATGTATCAGTAAGCATCATCAATTTTGACAGATTTAATCATAAATCATCACGATAACCCAAGGTCTCTTCTGAAAATAATCGAATTTTGATTTAAATTTTTCCGCTTATTAATTGTTTCTGTAGATTAAGATTCAACTTCTTCTATAAACTGGTCTTCGCGTAGGGTATTTAGACATATAGATATCTAATTAACCTAGGCCAGTTTCCTTGAACAAAAGACAATCTTGTTATAATGGCAAGAAATAATGACATTTTAGAAGTGTCAAGAAGTTGAAGTATTGCTGTGCAGTCAATTTTGAAAGAAAACGTGTCGAATGCAAATGTGAAAATCGATTAATTGGAGTATCGAGGCTTTATCAAATACTTGTATTTGCAGTGGCAAAGAAATTTACGAAAATATGCTTAATACATTTGGCGATCAATGCCCATCATATGCGACTATCAAAAATTGAATTGCGTCATTCAAAAGAGGAAAACTTCCCGTTGAAGATAAGAAGCGACCAGGAAGATCGATTTCGGTGACCACTCCCGAAAATATTGATGCAGTTCGCGACATGATATTATCAGACCGTCGAATTGGGCTGAAACATATAGCTGAGGCACTAAAGATTTCATCTGAACGCGTCCATCATATAGATAATGTCGATTTAGATATGAAAAAAATTTCTGCAAAATGGATTCCTAAATGCTTGAACGCCGAACACAAACGAGCAAGAATGAAAGCATCACGGTCAATCTGTGCCCGTTTTGAAGTAAATCCAGATTTTTTGAACCGTCTTGTGACTTTGGATGAAACATGGATCCATTTTTACGACCCAGAAGTAAAACAGCAATCGATGGAGTAGAAGCATCATGGTTCTCCAAGGCCTACGAAATTTCGAGTTCAAAATTCTGGAAAAGTTCTTGCTCTAGTTTTTTGGGATATTCGTGGAATAATTATGATCGATTACCTAAAAAGGAGTCAGATTATCACTGGAAATTCTTATTCTAAATTACTAACCAGCATGAGAGAGAAAATTAAGTAAACAAGACGTGGTATGTTAGCGAAAGGTGTGTTGTTTTTGCATTGCCATGAATACAATTCGGGATCTAGGGTCCAAATTACTGTAACACCCGCCCTATTCCCCAGACGTAGCCCCTCTCAGACTATTATCTGTTCCCTCGATTGAAAGAAAGTTTAAAAGGACGTCAATTTTTGTGTAACGAGAAAGTATTAGAAGCTGTGGAGGACTGGTTTGGAGACCAAAAAGAATATTTTTTTTTAGAAAGGTTAAAGGCGTCGCAGGATCGCTTTATTAAATGTATTAGTTTAAGATGAGACTATGTTAAATTAATAAAATATTATAAGTCCCAACTTTAAATTGTTTTAATAGTAGACTAAGAATATATTAGTACCCCTTCGTAGATGATTTCATTTTGAATTCACAACACGAGTTGCCGTTCTTATCTTGCTGGGCTAGATAGCTTTAAATTTTAATACAATTTCTCATTATGATTTTTTAAAATCACAACTTATGTACCAATTACAAAGCATTTGCAACATTATTAATTTTATTATCTGTCAGTTTCTGTTGTCGTGCATTCGTTTTATATCGAAATGAACAAAATCGAATATAGAGCCGTTATAGAGTGGCTGTATACAAAAATGATCGCCCTTTCAAATCAACTATTTGCGAGTGATCAAAATTGTTTAAACATGCGCGAGAAGCATTGAGTGATGACTACTGATGACTCCAGCCAGGTAGCCGTAGTGCTATGTTCACTTCAGATGTTCTTTAGAAAACCAAGTGTTTGGTACTGGAAAATGCAAGGTTAAAGAAACAACAAATAGCAGGTTTACTAGGTGTTTCAGAAACCACGGTCTTTAGAATTCTACATGAGTACTTTGGAATAACAAAAGTTAGAGCAAGGTGGGTTTCACGAGTACTTTCGCCATTGCAAGTGCGTGTGTAGGTAGAAACGTGTGAGCAATTCTCAGCGCTTTGTAGATTTAATTATCGATCGACTTGTCATTAGAGATGAAACTTAGTCCATCATTATGATCCAAAGTCGTAACAAGAGTCGATATGTTAAAAGCTCGAACTACCCCAGGAAGTTTAAAGTCACATCTACTGTAGGAAAAGTAATGGCAACTGCTTTTTGGGACTGTCAAAGAATTTTGCTGATTGATTATCTCAATAAGGGTACTATGGTAAATAGAGAGGATTATGCAAGCTTGAGGCATCATCTTAGAGATTCTTAAGGGATACTTGATAACCAAATGGAATTCGGCAATTCTCCTTTATTAGGCCTATTTCATAACTGAATCTATTTTATTTAGGTTCTGACGTTTCTATGTTTGTACTCGGTAAATTTTGTCCCTTTATATAATATGGTTTACATATTGTACATAAAGTGCCCATTATTGAACTATCCTTCTAGGTATTTCTTAATTACAGTAATTCGTTTAAGTTTAAATTTGTTAACACCCTTTTTTTAATTTTTTTTTTATTTTGAATAATTTGTAATACAACTCCATCTGAGGAAAGCACTGTGTATACAAACAATTACTATGGTATTTTGTCAGGAAAGTGGAAACTGAGTGATGTTTTTTTTCATTAAATATGAATTTCCATCGTGTCTCCACGACAATGCACCAGTCCACACCTCAAAACTTTCAAAAGCTGCTTTTGCTAATTCTGGCTTTCAGAAAATTGAATACCCACCTTATAGTTCGGATTTAGCACCCACGGACTACTTTTTGTTTCCGAATCTCAAAAAAAAAATACTTAGAGGAACAAAATTTAGGGACGATGACAAACTTATAGCAGCTGTCAACCATTTTACAGGAAAACAAAAAGAATTTTCTTACGATGGATTATTGCAACGGCGTAATACCTGCGTATTCAAAAGCAAGAAAACCATATTGATATAGTATATTAAGTTTCATAAGGTACCATTTTATCGCACGATTTCCTAAAGAACGAGTGCGACAAAAGGCCTTATGAAACGAGATTTTTATACTATTTAATAGTATTTTTATACTATTTGAAATTATTTAATTTGAAAGTTCAGAGTTTTATTTTTATATAAAGTATGCAATTGGTCACATTGATACTTGACATTTTAAAATTTAAATATTGCTGTCCACGAAATATTATTTAGTAATTTCCGTTAACATTACTTGATATTTTATTTAAAAATTTAAACATGAGTGACGTAACTACCCTCAAAAACTTTTCTCATTAGAGACGGTCATGCTTTTTGATAATGGTTGGTGACAGTTAACGTAATCTGTCACAAACGTATAATTTTGAATGAGCATGGCCAACGCAACGATCCGAATGTATGAATATTTCTCCCGCTCCGAATAAAAATCCCCTGAACACTTTTAGCCAATCACAAAACAGTCTGTCGCGCAACCATTTGACAATTAATGTCACAAATTAGTGTCACCACTGTCACCCTATACGGAGTCTCTTAAGCGTTTGAATAGTGATCATGCCGCGTTATACACTAGAAGAGAAAGCCGAAATGATGAAATGGTATCACGCTGATAATTCTTATCAAAGAGTATGTGACTTATATGCCGGAAGGTATCCCGACAGGCCCATCCCAAACAAAGCTACAATTTGTAGACTTAAAAAGAAAATAGACATTACTGGTTCTGTACAAAATTTAAAACCATTATTCCCAAATCGCAGAGTTCCTAATGATACGTCCATTTTAGTATGCGCTGCAATAGAACTAAATTCAAATTTGACACTTAGCGATATTTCCAACGATTTAAGCATATGCTGCTCTTCCGTTAATCGCATACTAAAATTAAATGGTTTTCCTAATTATAAATATTCCAAGCATCATCAATTATTTTACGGCGATGAGTTTAAACGGATGAATTTCCGTTATTATATAATTAATTTCTCATTATGAACAATTTATTTTATTATTTGGAAGAGTAAATTTTTCTTTACATTACTAGAATTTAATTTAGTGTTTATTTATTTCTGAAGTTTATTTAGTTTACTATGAATAGTTTTTGTGACCTTTATTATTAAAATTGAATTTATTAAATCTCTTGATGCCTTATTTGCATTTTTCTTAATCGCTTATTAATAATATCATTACGCTCTGACCATCGTCAGTATAACGTATTGAAATTTACTCATTACCATAACACAGTACTAAACAATTTATAGTCCTTTAATAGTAATTTGGTAATCAGATAATTTTTCTTACGCGGCTCCATAATATGTAAGTATGTATGACATATAACATCGATGTTGACGCGCCTACAGCATTCAGGGGAATTGTATTCAGAGCGGGAGAAATATTCATACATTCGGATCGTTGCGTTTGCTCGGAATGAGGCGGTATACATTATTTGTGTAGCATTTTTCTTTTCTACGTATCATTTCTGTCAAATGTACTTATAGTATATTAAAAAACAAGTTTTATAACTTTTTACATGTTTTAAAGAACGAATTCAAGTTGAAAAAAGGAGTGACGAAACTACTAGTTTTTTAATGAATGAGTGTTTTAATGTCAAATGAAACGTGTTTTTTTGCTATTTTTGCAATCAGCTTTGTTAATGTCTTTTTTAAAGGGAAAATGAGAAATTTGATAATTTACGGAAATTTTACGGTAGTGCAACGTCCACGTATGTTTAGAATAAAATTAGAATTTTTGAATTTAGTTGCCTATGGCTGGCTTGAATTAACTAGATATTTGACTCTTCATAATAATATATTTGTTATTGTATTGTAAATATAGTTACCGTTTAATAAAATGTTTATTAATTGTCAATTTAATTATAAACTATCACTATGACTACTGATTTATAAACGTAGTGTGACCAACTTAAAACTGAATCCGCTAAATGTTCCATGGTTTAATAATTTATTAAAGCACTTATTTTGAGTACTTTAATATGTCTCTTTGCAACGCTAAGTCCAAAATAGTATATTAAATAACAAGTTTCATAAGGCACCATTTTGCCGCACGAGATCAGTTTAGAAAACGGGTTTTCTAAAGAGCGAGTGCTTCAAATGGCCTTATGAAACGAGTTTTTTATACTATTTTTTCTATTTTGCATTTTTTACATTAATAAATTGGAATTATTTAATTTGAAAGTTCAGAGTTTTATTTTTATGTAAAGGATAGGAGAGGTTGGTTACATTGATACTTGACATTTTTAAATTTAAATCTTGCTATCCGCGAAGTATATTATATTACATTTTATTTATTAATTTTCGTTCTTACTTGACATTTTATTTAAAAATATAAACATAAGTGCCATAGAAACTAATATATCTTTGTTGTCAATTGTATACAATATTTGTTCTTTGTGTAGAGTACGTACATATACCATATCTGTCAAATGTACTTGAATTCTTAAAATCAAATGACAGCAATGATATTTATTTCTGTGTTCGAACAACGCCAACATTGAAAAATAAAAAGTATATCGAAATGAAGTTCATTTCGATACTGTTTTGGGTGTCATAATGAGTTCATTTCGAACACAAAATAGAAAATAGTATATTAAAACACCACGATCGCGTAATAAGTCATCCATTCTATAAACACAAGCACATTCACAAATATACGTGTGTACAACACAATAGAGGGAAAAAATCTATAATTGACTATGAGCTGGTAGAAAGGGAAAACAGAAGAATTGTCTTAGATGTCAAAGATAGAAGAGGGGCTGAGATACATAGTGACCAATATTTGGTAGTAGCTAGAATCAAAGAAGAACTAGAAAATAAATATAAGAATGGAATTAAAAAAGAAAATAGAAGTCACGTCAATAAAGACATATAAATTAAAGAAACAAGAAATAGCCAGAAAATATGAACAATTAGTTAAAAAAAATATTGAAGAGAAGTCAGAGACAACATATTTGGACAATTTAGAAGAAAAATGGAATATGTTCAAACATATAGTTGTAGAAGGTGCCTGTGAAATATGCGGAGTATTTCCAGGATTTGGCATAATCTCCCACATTATTATACAAAATATGTAACACAAGGAAGCAAACTGCTTGGTGGACGAATGATATAAAAGAGGAAATCAAAAATAAAAAGAAATTGTGAAGATAGTACTTAGCAAATAAGAAAACAGAACAATACATAATGTACCAAAGGCAACGGAAACGAGTAAAAGAATTAGTGTTAAAAGCAAAAGCAAATAAATGGAAAGGATTTGACAATAGAATGAAGATAGCACACTGGTAATCAAAAACTATTCTATAAAGTTTTGAAATCAGGCAGAAAAGCAAAATCAATGGATGATGGAAGCATATACAATGAACAGCAAGAAATAATCACTGATGGAAGAGAGGTAATGAACAGATGGGAAGGATTACTTTGAGGAGTTACTCTGCAGCAAAGGACACAAAAATGAGGAGACTGTTATAGAAAGTGAAAATATAGCAGATGAGGATACAGAATTTACTCTAGAAGAACTGACTGATGTAATTAAAAAATTTAAAAATGGAAAAGCTCCTGGAAATGACAAAATAGTGGCAGAAATGATTAAGGACAATTGGTGAAGTAGGAACAAAGATACTTTTGGAGATCATTAATATGGCGTGGATACGAAAATATACCAGAAGATGGCACTAATAACACCGATATACAAAAAGTGAAATTATAAAGATTATAATAAATACAGAGCTATAACGTTACTAAGTTACAGTCGTCAAAATATATAAGCAGTTAATTAACAACAGGCTAAGGCCGTTAATCGAACCATCACTATCAGAATCGCAAAGTGGATTCAGCCCCGGAAGGAGCACGTAAGATCATATATTTACACTAAAATAAATAGATAACAAAAGATTGCAACAGGGGAAAAAGGCATATTTCGCATTTATTGATTTAGAAAAAGCCTTTGATGGAGTACCAAGGTAAGGCAGGGCAAAAAAATTTAAGGTATGATATTAACAAATTTAGTAATACCTATTCCTACTTATTATTTTTAAATTCAGAATATAAGAATATAGCAAAATACCATATTTTCGCCGTGTAGATGATACTATAATAAATCAATATTTTTATCTTATATGTGTACTATTCTACCTACAATTAGAAGACTCTATCTCTCTTTAAATCATTTTTCATGTCATTTCAAACATTTGTCGTCTTCTAAATATTGTTTCGTAGCGATATTGCTTATTTCTTTTAGGATGTTAATGTCATAGCATTTTATATTTTATTTTTAAAATTCATTGTTCTTATACTTCATGTAAAATATTGACAAAAAAAAATAAATCAGTACCTATATTAAGAGAGATTTAAATGGAGTGTCAGCACGTATCCTCTTCGTCAATCAATTATTGGAAATAACTACTATAACTGTTCAACTTCAAATTGAGAATAATCAACTTCAAGTTGAGAATAATCAACTTCAAATTGAGAACAATCAACTTCAAATTGAGAATAGCCAACTTCAAATTGAGAATAACGAACTTCAAACTGAGAATAATCAACTTCAAATTGAGAATTAATTAATTTTCAGCACGCGTTGATGTAACAAAACAATACCAAACGTCAGTATTACTGAGTTTTATTTAGCGTCAGTGGTAAGACATTTACTGACATTTACCATGGCTTACATTATAAAACGCGAAGCTGACAAAGTTAAGCAGCAAATTTGTGCTGTATATAACTTTCAAGGTGACTGGAGAGGGCTTGCGATTAGATTAAGCGTTAAAAAATCGATTGCCTACAGATGGGTAAAAAATCAAGAAAATGTGTAAAAGTCACGTGGGGGACAAAAATTTATGAAAATCATGGAGGGGCATTGTCGATTTATCGTTCAATACATTGAAGAAAACCCAAAATTAACATTAAAAGAACTTAACCTAAAAATGGAAGTGCAACATCGAATAACAGTATCTAAAGAAGCACTTCGAAAACATTTGAACAAATAACGCTAAGAAATAAGTAATTAAACTTCTAGTTTCAAAAATTATTTTATTGTAAATACCACTACAATATTGTTTCGCCATACAATGGCTTCATCAAGTGGATGAAATACTGAATATGTACAATACAAGTTTGAATATTTATGTGAAAATTATTGGGGAAATGGTGGTGGAAAAATTTTTACAATCTTAAATTTAGTAGAGGGGAGTTGTTTAAATCTAGTTGGTCATTTAAAGCTAATCCTAAACTATTGTATCTATTAATTTCTAAGTTTTCTAACAGGTTAAGTTTTTTACTTTTTTCTTGAATGTGTAAAATTTTGAAATCTATATTAAATCTATGATTGATATCTATACAATGACTTGCGAAAGTTGAATCTGTTTTCTTTTCTTTATGGCTTCTCTCGTGTTCTTTCATCCTAATTTTGAATGTCCTCCCCGTTTGTCCTATGTATACCTTATTACAATCTTCGCATGTTAACTTATATACACCAGAGTTTGATTCTTTATCTATTTTATCTTTGTTGTTTTTAATAATGTTCTGTATAGTATTGTCTGTTTTAAATGATATATGTTCGTTATTAAGTTTTTTAATGAAAGTACCAATTTTTTCCGAAATTTTTCCTAAGAAAGTGATTGAATTATAGGAATTAATTATCTTGCATTTTAATTTTGGATAAACTAAGGAAAGGGTTTTAGATTTTTGTAGGCTATTTAGGATGTTATTGACAATATTTATAGAGTAACCATTGTTTAATGCTATTGTGTATATTCTATTTAGTTCAAGGTCGAAATTACTTTTACTCATAGGTACATGAATTAATCTATATACCATTGATTGGTATGCTGATAATTTGTGTGTTATAGGATGAAAAGAATTAGCGTGTATTGTGGTATCTGGATGTGTTGGTTTATGGTATATAGCGAACTCGTGTTTATTAGTTTTGTGTGATATGAATTTGAACAAATTGTTGTTCACATTGAAAGACATACGAAAAGAACCTGAAAGTGCAAATAGTGATGAAAATAAGATAAAACGTCGTGAATATTAGCAACCTTTAATTTATCAAGCGGATAGTGGGCCAATTATATACATGAACGAAACAAATTTTAATATATTCATATCAAGAAGAAAAGGACGATCTAATAAAGAATCGCGCTGCAGCAATATAATGGCTGGTTGCCGCGGAGCCAATATACTCGTTATAGTCTATATTGGTAATGTGGGAATGATTCACAACTAGGTCAGAAGAGGTGCCTTCTGAAAGGAAAACGCAAATCAATTTGTCCGTCAGTGTTTGTATGCAGCCTATAACATTTTTCAAACTCATGTGGTGTTTGTAACTGTATTTACTGAAAATAAATTCAGCAGCCATAAATTGCTAAGACTTGGTCCTTATAGCGCAATGTTAAATCTAATTGAAATGACTTGGTTCAGCTTAAAAGCTGCTGTTAAACGAGATTTAAATCTGCATTTGCCACATATTTTAGCTGATGAGGGCAGAGCAAATTTAAACCAGCCGGAGTTTCGTCTACAAAAATTGAGTAGATAATACATACTAATATTAATGCAATAAATCCTGCAAACTATCCAAGATATGAAACGCATATTCAACGATTTATACCGGAAGCATTAAATTTAAACGATCTAATCATGTAATTTACAAAATCCATTTATTAATTGCGTTACTTTACATGTTACAATATAATTAAAGCAGTTTTTATTCTTTAATTGTTTGCTTTCATTTTGAATTGTTTATTCTCAAATCGAATTTGTTTATTCTCGATTTGAAATTGATTATTCTCTATTTGAAATTGTTTGTTCTCCTTTTGTAAGTGTTTATTTTCAATTTGAACTGGATTAATCCCAAACTGAAGTTGAAAAGGTATAGTGTATTAATGCGGCATTTATTTTCGACGATCTATAAAAAACAGATTTCTTAATTACTGAATATTACTGCAAACATTATTAATATGAAATAAATAAACGTACTAAAACAAGCACTCATAAAATAGATAATTAATTATTTACAAGCACTTTGAAGTAATCGACCATTGCCTTATTAACAAAATTGTAACCTGCCCAACATTGGCGCATAGTATAGGTACTTAAACCAGATTATAACAGTATAATCATAATTTGTAGTTAAATATGCGTCGAAATTAATAAATATACTTTGCTTTGTGATCAAGATACAGTAATCCTTTATTGATTATCATTTATAATGTACAAATATTTTATTTATTAAGGCAGTTGGTAATTACGTCTTCAAACTACTCTTTATCTAATGATAATGACAAAATTGATATATTAAGTTATATTACAGTAGTTTATAAATTTAAGTTTGCTCGATGGGGCTTGAATTTTAATAGATGATATTAACTATATATGTTGTGGTTTCAAACATGATTTAGATTTTTTCCTATTACATCCAGATACAACACAAATTACGAAATAAAAAACGTATATAACTATATTGTATTTAATAATGACAAATTGACACTTTTACATTTTAATATATCACAAAATACATGCATTCTAAATAGTATTAATCGAAATTCTGAAATTTTCATTAATAAGCCTCTTTGTTTGAAAAGACCATTTAGTCGTTTTTCTTTTATTCACAAATGCAGTTAAACACCAACAGTAGTCGGCCATCATTCCACCTTCGCTGGTACATTGGCTCCATTTCTTTTATGTCCTGAATTTTAACCTTTGGCGTCAGGTACACAAAAGTAACATTCGGCATGGCTTACTGGTTCGCACCACACCATAGGAATAGCAAATGGCAAGTACGCAATGTCTTTGACTCAAAAAGATATTTGACACATGTGTGACATACTTTATGCGATACCCATGGTTTATCCCAATCACCTAGGTGTATATCTAAGCAAGCATAATACGATTTTCTTACAAGGTCAGTAATATTTCGCCTATGCTTAGCAGGAACAAAACAACCACACATATAACCAAATATGTCCGAACTGGTTGTACACCTTCTGCGTGCCATACTTAAGAAAACTAACACACACTAAGAACTCACCAAGATGTTTGTACGAATACTGTGAGTGCACAAGGGATATTTGAGTGAACCCTACAAACAAGTCAGCATACGTGTCTGCTGTATACTCGGGACATATATTTAATACGATTACGAATACAGTGGTATAAAGCTTGTAAACCGTGGCTGAAACTATAATTACGTATAGATTTATGATACTTTGTTACTAAATTGTGGAAAATCTTTACGTGATAGAAACAAACAGACTTCGGTTTAGTAATCAGTAAACATGTATAAAACACTAGCACATGCTTCTATTTAATCCACCAGTGTTATTATTACTTAAAAATAGTGTCAACACTAAATCAACATTCTTCGGACTGTACCTTGAAAGACAGGAGTCCAATACTCATATGCACAGAAATTTAGAAATAAGTTTAAATCTATTAGAAATCTTACTTGAAAGCGAATGAATAAAATAAAATTAAACGGTTTATTGGTTAATAAAAGTTGATGATTATTTATTATTATTATTTAACGAATACTACAACCAAGAATACACACAAATAAATACAACACAAATCATTACTTTCCGTCGCATTCAAAAAGTTCCCAAAGTCTCCTCCAAACCACAATCCTCCTTCCTCTGAAGAAAAATTTCGATTCACGCTCTACATGCGTTTCCTGGATTTCGACTACGTCATTGTCATTCCTGGCAAATATACTCCTACTTATGCCTTCATGTTTTATATGGAATACACGAACATCTGGTCCAAGTGTTCTAGTCAATTAGTCCTTTGGAAGACCGTGTCTGTTTATATCGTTGTTTACATTCATGATGTGCTCATAGCAAGGAGACCCAGGTGATTCCTGATTATAGGGCTGCCTTTTGTACTAGTTTATTTATCGTTATCCAGGGTGTATGTGTAGTATTCTACGTCTGACACGAACTAGCTCTTAGAAATATGCCAAAACACTAATATTTAAAAACATTAAAAAGTTATTAAAAACCTTTAAAGAGTCCCAAAGACCTATCTCATAAATACACCATTTTGAATTAAAAAATTTGAGACTGAACATGTCTTTTATTTCGCTTTTGTTATAATTGTGTATTCTGCTAATAGTTATTTATGTATAGCAAGCGCCAATTAAGTTGGCGCGAGGAGGAGGTGCGCAGAAGCCGTTTTTAAAAACGTTCACCCCCACTATTCAAGTAATTGTCAGAATACATTTGTCATTGACGTTTGACGGAACATAATGTCTGCTAGGGGATCATAAAGTGATACACACTCAGAGGTTACAATTATCTGACATTTGATGTAATACCAAAAACAAATCTGCCCACTACTTCTAATCCTGCGCGAACTTACCCCTCCCCGCGCCAACTTAATTGGCGTTTGCTATACCTAGGTTCGTAAGTACAGTTTTATGGTCGAGAATATGTTTGCAAACCGAGACCCGTAGGGTCGAGGTTTGCATATATTCGAGACCATAAAACTGTACTGTACGAACCGTGGTGCATATGAGATTTTTCGTCATACCTACGTTTTTTTAAATAGACGAATTTTGATGATTTTGCACTTTACTTTTATTATATGTATACACATTAGTAACATCAAGTCAGGACTGTCTGTCGTATCTATGGTAACCATGTTTGTGTCAATATAAATTTATATTTTTTTATAAATGTCAAAGCACATGCAATATATTCTCAAAAGCTTTTTCTTTTAAATAAACTTTATAAATATGGATCAAATAGAGATGGAGGCTATTATAGCTTGTGCTGAAATTTTGCTGGAGAAGTCGTGAAGATATCTTACAATTTCCTAAATTGAAAGATTTTTGAAGCATGAAAATTATGGTTTTAGACGATCTAAAACCATCGGCAACATTATTAGCAGATTCAGGAATTGATGTTCTTCGTCTGAAAAGATTCGGCGCATGAAAATCTTCCACCGTGGCAGAAAGATCTAATTGTTCGTTTACATTTAATATTACAAAGTGATAAGTTTTTGTACAAGGTTCTACTTTTACTAGTTATGTGTTTTTGTTAATTAAAATTATGTTTCAAATAAATTTGTTATAAATGTTCTAATATTG